>OZ008369.1:52901191-54112058 GCA_963931995.1 Phaonia tiefii | reverse complement strand
AATGGAACTGAATTGAGTTGAATTGAATGAATTGAACTGACTAGAATTGAATCGTATTCAACTCAGTTGAAATTAATTAAGTAGAATTTATTTGAACTGAACTGAATCGAGTTGAATTGAATTGAATTGAATTCAATTGAATTGAATTGAATCGAATACAACTGAGTTGAAATGAATTGCATTGAATTGAATTTAATTGGATTGAATTGAAGTAAAATTAATTTAATTGAATTGAAATGAATGGAATTAAATAGATGAATTAAATTGAATTGATTTTATTTTATTTTTTGAATTGACTCTATTTCAGCTGAGTAGAAATGGATTGAGTTAAATGGAATTGAATTGAATTCAACTGAGTTGAAATGCATTGAGCTGAATTGATTTGAATTGAATTGAACTGAATTGAAATGAATGGAATTGAATTGATTTGAGATGTATTGAAATTATTTGAATTGAATTGAATTGATTTGGATTGAATTGAATTGAACTGAAAAGAACTGAATTGAATTAAATCGAATTCAAATGAGTTGAAATAAGTTGAAATTAATTGAGTTGAATTGATTTGAATTGAATTGAAACTCAATTGAATTGAACTGAACTGAATTGAATTGAATACAATTCAACTGAGTTGAAATGAATTGACTTGAATTGATTTGAATTGAATTGAAATGAATGGAGTTGAATTGATTTGAATTGAATTGAATCGAATACAACTGAGTTGAAATTAATTGCATTGAATTGAATATAATTGAATTGAATTGAAATTATTTGAATTGAATTGAATTTATTTGAATTGGATTGAATCGAATTTAACTGAGTTGAAATGAATTGAATTGCACTGAACTGAAATGAATTGAATTTATATGAGTCGAATTCAACTGATTTGAATTGAACTGAAATGAATTGAAAAGAATTAAACTGAGTTGATGTGAATTGAGTTGTATTGAATGGAATTGAGTTGAATTGAACTTAATTAACTGACGTCTTCTTTACCGGAAATTTTAAGAATATTAAAATAATAATAATATTGACAGTTTTTACGGGCAAACATTTTCTATTATTTTTTTTTCAAACATATTGTAAACAAACATATCCATACGAAACGAAAAACCTGAAAGACAACCGTAATAAAAAACGGAAAATTAACTGATTTTAAAGGTATTTCCCATTCCGTGTAACCGAAAACTGGTAATTCTAAAATGCCAGTTTTTTGAACACTCTAGTTTTGTCCCATATATTCTATTAGACATTGCCTGGGCACGTTTTCCGTCACATCGGACGAGACTTTGTTCTATTCTCCCTTCGACCCATCCCTAGATTCTATTTGTCCGAATTGACGGTATGCAAACAAGATCGAAATGTGAAAAAAGTTTTCAGGCCTCCAGAACTTCTTTATGAAAAACGTGACCGTGTAATAGCCTTTTCGCGTCCAAGGAAAATAAGAACAATTTGTTGTTCGTAAAAAGAGATAAGGGTAATTCACCATTTTCTATACTAAATCTTGTCGTGGGCGTGCAAATATACACCGTCCGCGTTGATAAAGTTAACCTGTTGGCTGAAATATTTGCGTATAATTTGTCCACTCCACGTAATCGATCAAGCCTCCAGTTTGGACCCTAAAGGTATTCCAGCACTTGTATTAAACAGGGTTTTTTTTGCAGCGTTCATGCGCAATCTTTTTCATCTTTCTTCGTTGAAAGGTTACCAATATACTGCCAAATCCTAAAAACTGAGAAACTGCTCACCCAGAAAACTACCGCCCAATAGTAATATGTTTTGCCCTCTATACGATTATATTCTTATGCAGAGATTTGGTGAAAGAAAGGTCGTACTCGTATCTCTAGACATTGCAAAGCGTCACCTTTAGTATATTAATTTAATTAAAATTTAAATATTTTCTGTTGGTTAAAAAAATACTTTCATGTATTCTAGTCAAAAGTCAAAATGGAGAAAATCAAAATCACTGTAATAAAGAACAATGCTTGATTTTAACGATTTCAATTTCTTTCGCGCACTTTTTGAATCTGATTAATTATTTTCATTGATCTGACGTACAGTTCTACTCACAGTTTACGTTTCAAGTGGACCTCCTGTGTCAGGTTGAAGACTCTACAGTGTGTCATGCAGATATTTAGTGATAAGATGCAAAACACCAGCATATTAAAACATGGAATCGCAAGCGTCATACAAGAAGCAACTTTCGGATACCAATGCAGACCTAAAATAGAAAAAATTTTACACAATTATATTTCGGCTGTCCGATACCTTCTTAAACCGAGGGATTACTTGATAATGATAGTATCAAATCTGTAATGGTTATTATAAATGCAGTAACAATAGCAAATATATTGTAATAAGCGGAACGTCGATAGGCGTTGCCCTCGGCCATGGCCTCGTCCAAGGAGATTTTTTGCTTGAGATTTGCTTGTTTAAATCCTGACCATAGTTCGATGCCGATAAAAGTTTGAAATATATTTGTTGCCGTGAAAGGGATCTTATACACGAGTTGGTATAGTAGTTTGATACATTTTATAGAAAGAATTAAAATAAATAAAATAAAATCATTAGAAATCGCAGTTGGTTGGATGAGGAATAGAGTAGAACAAATACTGCGCAAGGTGAATGTGCATAAACGTACATCGACAAAAATCAAGTTTTATTGAAAATGTAGTGAATTTTTCTTTACTAAACATTCTTTGGTGATGTCATTAACGAAGTTGATGGTAATAGTTGGTAATTTTTGTAGGGCTATCAATATACAAACCACGAAATAAATATAAATAAATATATTCCCAATGTTGAGGGGTATTTTCAAGCTTTAATTTTATATTGCATTTGTCCTTTCAAAATTAAATAATTTTCAAAAATATACTTTGACTCTGACATCTGCAAGATGAAATACGCGCAGTAACGCTGACGTTAGCTGTAGGGCGATCTTGAAAAACGACATTTCTTAAGACGAATTCAGTTCAAAATGTTCCATAAAACCAAACGGTCTTTGGCCTGTCACAATGGAATTAACCGTGCCTTGGAAGGTCAATCTTTGTAGATATGCTATTATATGGGGAAAATATGGATTGTCGTATTCAATCATTGTGAAATCGATTTCAACGTGAAATAACCTTTCCAGCAAGCTATTGCGGTTAAAAATCGAATGATAAATACGCAAACTGCAATACTTATGTCGCTTAGAGCACATGCATTTTTTGTCACATTTCGTAATATCGGTTGGTTTATTCCATCAGACAAGATTTCGTGTACTTCAGATATTTCTTCCCGTGCTCATCCACTACCTGAAGGAGAAATTGATTGTCTTGTGGATCGAGCCTCAAAACTCTATTGTAGTCTTGCATAAATTTGACGCCGCGTTCGGCTGTATCGTTCGTAACCATAAAGCTCTTGCAATAATCGACACCATTCATGTAATCTTCATTGTCTGACCATTCCGATGGATCAGATTCCGTGAAATCCAACAATATTTCGATACGACAGAAAAATTTCTTGGTATTACTCGACACAAGGTCGGGCCAGCTATACAATAGCAACTCTTGGGGATCAGCCGCTTTTCTTCCACCGATAAAGTTCACGACTGGTCTGTCGACGGCAAGTCGGTTCCCCATTTTGCGTTTGTCTTCACGCGAAATGTCTGGATCAAAGAAGGCCAATCCCATGCAATCCGCAGACAAGTACCAAAGATGATGAGTTTTCATTTTCCTCAGGATTTCGTCCGACACACGAGAGTCGACTTGTGCATATTCCACTGCACTTACAAGAAAATTAAAGGAATTTCTTGGCGCTGAATACGCTATCGTGCAGGTGAACCAAGCTTTGATGTAAATATGTATTAGAAAAATACATATATCACGAATTCCGTTGAGTTGCGTTGGTGACAAATGGAAATGTTCACGAAATAAGTAAACTTTGAAAGAGTAAATCGTTTTGGCCATGAAACGGGCGTGGCTGCTCGCACCTGGGTCTGTAATGACAAAATCCCCATCATCACAGCCGAGATATATGAGGGCGATCTGCAACAGCTCTCTGTAGTCTTCAAGTGGTTGGCATTCTCTAAGCTGACGTCGACAGAATGATGCGATTTCAGTGCGAACCTTTTCTGGAATTTTTGCTCGCACAGTAATATCATCGATTCCAGTTTTGAATGGTTTTAGTTTGTTAGCTTTGCATTCAGTTACGAATCGTTCGAAAATGGGTACGTCTGGAGCACTGGCTTTACCCATTTTGACTTCGAAAACACCTCGAAGTATGACTTCATACATGTGATGACGACAAGGCAAGCTCAGCAGATCAAGATGGAACAGTTGTTTCATAGTCAAATAATGTTGACTAAATTAAATTACGTTTCTAAAAAACCCAGCTTTTGTTGCTTTAGCTACGGACTATTAATAACCAATTCCTCGACGTTATGGCCCAGTGATTCGACCACAGCAATAATGAGGTGGATCGCGTCTCCATCAGTCACTTTTGCTTTATCCAACGCAGACGCTATTCTCATATTGATGAAATTTGTCGTTCCTCTTTTGGGGCGTTTGATTTCATTGCTGACATCGGGCGAATGTGCAACTGCAAAGCCATTTCATCGTCGTTCTCGGATTCGCGACTATTCTCGTCTTCGTAGAAATCACCATCATAAAACTCTCTTTCAACTGTTGTGAAGAAGATAACAATAACATAACCTTAATCGGCTATTATGATCGTTCAAATGAAATCCTAATTTTTTCAGCTCTGTTTTGAAATTTCATAGTGTTTTCTTTTTCGGTCTTCGATTTTTTTTAAGCGGTCGGCCGTCCGTTGTTCTTGCGCTACCAATCTCGAATCGCCGCCGATCATGCAACCTTGCCTCCATTTTTTCCGTTGCATCATTAAAACATCTCTATCTTCTTCATCGTCGTTCTCGGACTCGCGACTATTCTCGTCTTCGTAGAAATCACCATCATAAAACTCTGTTTCAACTGTTGTGAAGAAGAAATCAATAACATAACCTTAATCGGCTATTATGATCGTTCAAATGAAATCCTAATTCTTTCAGCTCTGTTTTGAAATCTCATCGTGTTTTCTTTTTCATTCTTCGATTTTTTTTAAGCGGTCAGCCGTCCGTTGTTCTTGCGCTACCAATCTCGAATCGCCGCCTATCATGCAACCTTGCCTCCCTTTTTTCCGTTGCATCATTAAAAAATCTCTATCTTCTTAATTTTTTATTGGTGCGTTTGCGGTGAATTTCTTCTCGCTCTCGACTTGGTTCTTCGACGTACTCGTTGGATTTTTGCGCAAGTTTTTATACTTTTCGTATAATGCTTCAACGGCATCAATGCAGCGGGCTTCATATCTCATTGGTAGACGAGCCTTTTCCCAAAACATCGACACTTCTTTCACAACCATTTGCGTACTTTCTCTGGTTGTCAAGCCACACATGCGCTTATGAAAGAGGAAAAGTTTGAGAACTTGTTGATTTGAAGGTAATTTCGCTCCAACGATTTGATGTGAAATCCTCCCAACAACTGGTATATTTGCCTTATTTTCCACGGCGGCACGTGTTTGAGTTGATCCAGTCGACATTATGATTTTATTTTCGAAAATTATTTTTAGTTTGCTCAATGACCAAGGGGCGGCGCAATACTAGACGAATGAAATGAATGATAAACGAATCGAAACGAATACAAAAGAATGAAAACAAATGCTTCTCTCTCCCACATGACAGTACTCTCGTGTATGTTTCACTCAATACCTTTCACTCGTGGATGTCCAGTGCAGAGTGCAAACGTCAAACGCTCTCATCTAGTACGCTAAGAGTCCAAACAGAACCAGAAACGCTTCAGACGACGACGAAAAAATCCCTTGCGTCTAATCGAAATAGGAGAGAGAGCATTTGGCGACTGCAAATGAGTTTTTCTCCCTGCGTCGTCTATAGTTGCGGCTCTTTTCTAGAATTTGTTTGAAAGTTTGGAAACATAATATTATTGATGTACAAGTTTTAAATTGTTTTTACTACTGTTAAACATTTGTCATTTAATTTAATTGTATTGTGTCTAAAAATAAATCGTTTTTAACCCTTTTCTTTAATTTTCTTTTGTACACACTATAGAGTAATCTCCGACTAGAGAGAATATTTGGCTCAGCTGACGTTTCCTTTCACACTCTACGTGATGCGGTCGGTGTGATGGAGAGATGTTTGACGAAAAGTGATATACACCAGGTGGAATTACATTAACTTCTTGCTTTAATTTATCATGCCATTTTGGTGAAAAACTGTGAAATTTAAATGTGTTTTAAACTTTTTTATTGACTGTTACTGTTAGCATACATTTGTGTTGTATTTAACACAATAATTTTAACACACAAAACGAAATGCCGTTGTTGTTATTTTGTTCGTTGTTTTGAACCAACCATCTCAACATCAAACGTAAATATCACACCAGGCCAAATGTCATAAATTTGGTGGGAGAACTAGTAGATCTACTATAAGTATTAATCTATGGTACACATATGTTCCAACGTATGTATGTGTTGGTTGCTCTTATGGTTTTTATGAAAATGTGGCAACTCCATTCTCTCAATGGCGAGATTTCAAGAGAGCGCCGCCAAGAAATTAGAAAAGATTCTATTCTAGCGGCGATTTTTCCCTGCCATAAGAAACTTATGTTAAAAAACGTCGTCGTCTGTAGCGTGTTTGACTATGTTTGGACTCTAACTCGGAGAGTGCACGGGCTATGACCCAGCGGACCAAAACTTCGTATACGATATCGCATACGAGAGTTACGCGAAACTTATGCGGGTAAAACTCTCGAAAACAGATCCGAAAACGATCGGAAAATGAATCATTAGTCGCTCAGTTTGTGGCAGTAAAAGTTTCGCTTACGATGTCTTGCAAGAGATTCGTTTGCGAGACTTTTGCAATATCTTTTGCGAGAACAACACGAAAAACAAAACAAAATCCAATTGCCAAAACTTGTTTGTTGTGTCGTGTGCCTCTGTTTGGCGCACGACACAACGACAACAATGTTTCCCTCCTTTCGTCCGTTTAGCACCCGTTTTTAAACCAGTTTGCGAATATTTGGGCGAGTTTAATTTCTCCCCCGGTATTGGTCCGGTAAATACCCGCATCTGAGCCCGTTTGCGAGCATTTAGCGTAACACTCGCTAAGGCTCGGTTTTTTGCCCGCTGGGGAGTGAAAGAGAAACATACATGAGCGAACTGTAAACAAACTGATATTTCGAAATGTGAGAAAAAATGCATGTGCTCTAAGCGACATAAGTATTGCAGTTTGCGTATTTATCATTCGATTTTTGACTGCAATAGCTTGCTGGAAAGGTTCATTCACGTAGAATTCGATTTCACAATGACTGAACACGATAAAATAATTTTTATTGTGAATTGAATTGCATTTTTTTCTCTCAATAAAACCCATTCGGTCAATTCCTTTTTAACAGACCAAAGACAGCAACCTCCTGTATGGCGGTAATTTTCGCCTGAAATACACTACAGTGATCAGGCAGCTTGAAGGAGATATTTACATTTAGGTCCGGTGAAGGCTACTTTCGCGTCCAACTTTGATCGATCGGGGAAAACCCTGATACTACTGGTGTCCCCTTCCAATGACTTTTCCCAGGTATTCCTGTTCGGAATAGACGTCCTTAGATTTGTAGCTAGTAGAAGGTATGGGACACAGTAGTCCGTTTTTACGGGAATAGAATTGATCCGGTGTAGCAATTCAGCGTGTCCGGAATGCCCCTGATATCAAAACGCTACAATCCCTGATTCTCACCAGTGATATAGCGGCTGCCGATTCGGCCATGATATCAGGATTACAGATGTTCAGGATAGCACTAAGTGCAGTGCCTGAGGTCGTGCCCATTGCTCCACTAACGCTAACCAGTGATGGTCTTTGAATTTTCATCAAGGAATTCAGAATATGTTTCTTTTGGACGGAACTCCACCAAACTACGGTGCTATAGAGAAGTATTGGTCTGCCTATAGACGTACAAATCCATATGGTGACCTTAGGAGACAGTCCCCAGCGCTTTCACATCGCTCCTTTATAGCAGTAAAGAGCAACAGGCGCCGTTTTCACCCACTCTACCGCATTCGGTTTCCAAGATAGTATTCTGTCGAAAATTATTCCCAGATACTTGACCTTTTCCGTCAACTGTAATTGCACCCCATTTACTGATGGCAGTTCAAAGGCGGGTATTTTATATTTCCGAAAGAACATGATATCTAAGCTTGGTTTTGAGTGGATTAAGTGGTAGTCCGTTGTTAGTGGTCCAGTTCGAAATCAGACTAAGTAGGCTGGTTGTACGAATGCCAAGTAAATTGAGGTTTCTACCCGTACAGATATCATCGGCATAGGCAAAGACCTGGCACTCGTCCAATTCAAGAAGCAGTTCATTGACAGATGTTCACCATAATAGTGGAGACAGAACTTACAAACGCTCAAAAATTGGTTATTTCTTCGATTTTTTCGAAATGTTTTCATATCTTCGATCAAAAATGGGGATGGGTTACCCTGGGTAACCCATTGCCCATCGTCGTGGGTAACTACGCATTATTTTCCCCATTACCCTGAGGGTAATGTGTAATCGTGATGGGTACTCCCTCATCGTCGTGGGTAACTACCTTTTATTTTCTCCATTACATTGTGGGTAATAGGATATCGTGGGTAATAGATAAACGATCGAATAGAAGTGAGCGAAACATTATTTAATTTCTATAGTGGTCTTTATGAAAGCTCGAAAGAACCTTGTAAACTCGAAAACATCGTAAACTTGCGCAGCAAACGTCGAAACAAACATATTTCCCATACAAAGCGACTTGCTCCAAAGTGGAAAGTTTTCGAGCCAAATTTGCTGCGCAAACGTGGGATGGAGAAACGTGTAAACTTTTGACATTTAGTTGTCATCTGACTAGGATGGATAAATAAGGTCATATCACTAGAACAGTAAAAAAAGTACACATACATAATACATGCAATTGCTACTGCTACCAGCTTATGTAGCCATCTTGGTCAGCTGATATGGTTTTGAGCACAACTATGCTGAGCAACTTTACCTGGTGCCTCATGCAACGGTGCGAGGGAAACTTGCGCTGAGCAAAAGTTCTCGGCTTTCACGTTTGCATGAATGCCGCTAATATTTATTTCGGTTTCTACACGAGCTATTTCTTTAAAAATGCATGTAGTGTTGTCTGCTTATATCTAACATACAAATTATTTATTATTTCATAAGAAGTGCTTTCGTTTCGAAATGCATTCATATATCCTCTTTGGAAGTTAATCATATATATTTTTAATTAGGTCCAGGGAAATGCATAACAAGGCGTGTTTAATAGCATCAATGAGTCTGGTTGTATTAGAATACTGCTTCCCTGGCTCGAACACCTTGTGAACAATCCATCTCCACACATTTTCGATAATGTTGAGATCAGTCGAGTATGGCGGTCAGTTCAACACGTCAACGTCTTGACTCTCAATCCACAATTTAACGGCTCTGGAGGTGTGTATAGGGGATTTAATATAAAAAAACTGGTTTCCCATTACATCCCATGAAGGAATTGGGGAGAGCTGCTCACAACCAGTGAGCTGTGCGCTTTATAGTTTTTTTATACTCGCTGATTGGGACCTACAGTTTTACATCGGTTCCGAACGGTATTTTGAGAAGCCGTCACTAAGTGAGGTGACCGTCGTCGACAGAAATTTTAAGGTGGTCGAAGCAGAAATGGAACGCAGGATCTCCTGTACAAGAGGCGCGCACACTAACCATTGCACCACCGACGGCCACGGTATAGGGGCTTTAAAAAAAATGGTGTCTCATAACATCCCATGAAGGGATTGAGGAGAACTTCTCACAATCAGTGAGATGTGGGCTTTCTAGTTTTACACTCACTGATTTGGACCTACAGTTTTACACCGGTTCCGAACGGTATCTTGGAGATATTTTTCATGGCTAAGTACTCGATAGTGTCAAATGTAAGGTGGTCAGAGCAGGGATCGAACCCACGTTCTCATGTCCGAGGTGTTTCAAAAGAAGTCATCCGATGTTGTTTGGCTCTCATTTTTTTCTAAATGCAAAACTTCGATTCTGGTTTTTGATTATGTTTATTTGAACCTTTAGAATTTTATTGGTAAAGTTGAGAAGATGATATCGGTTAAATGGGCGCTGTCACAATTGATTACCATACGGGCTCGTTTTATGGCATTTTTTGTTTATAACAACCTTTTTGTCGCTATCGCTTCTGGGGCACCGAAAATCCACGAGTGATGCACGAGGAGCCATTACATCCGCTTCATGGCGCGCAGTTCACGCTGGAGGAATGATCGGGCCATTTTTTTCGAGAACGCCGCTGGTCAAACGAGACCAGCCCGCAAGATCGCCCGATTTAACCGTACCAGACTTTTTTGTGGGGTTTTTTGAAGTCCCGTGTTTACGTGAACCAGCTCGAGACCCTGAAAGCCCTCAAGGTCAACATTCGACACGAGTGCGAGAATCTGTCGCCCGATGTTCTCACCGAATGGTGAAAAATGCCATAAAACGTATGGTAATCAATTGTGACGGCGCCCATTTAACCGATATCATCTTCTCAACTTAACCAATAAAATTCTAAAGGTTCAAATAAAGGTTCAAATCAAAAAACAGAATCGAAGTTTTTCATTTAGACAAAAAATGAGAGCCAAACAACATCGGATGACTTCTATTGAAACACCTTGTACAATAGCCGCCATACAAAAATTGCACCACCGACGGCTTTATCTTGCTGAAATTTCCACTCCAAGTCTCCAAAAACTACATTCACCTCTGGAAAAGCCTTTCCAGTACGGCGTTATACGGCATGGCATTCATTCTTGATGACACAAACTGCAGCTCTAAGGTGCCATATTAAGAAATGGATCCACATACCATAACAACACCCATCCGGCTATGTATAAGTAAATGGCTCCGTAGATGTTATTCCTTTCGTAGGTCCCGAAAGTAATAATTATAACCATAGGGGACGACAGTCTAAATTAAAATTTATTTCATCCAACAAAATCTCACGATCACACGATCATTGGTTACCACTCTGTACTCCACGTCATGAACGGCACAAAATGAGGCGACGTTCATTTCGGAGATCATCTAGGGGCAGTGTTGCCAGAAGCTTTCAAAAAAATGGCTAACTGTTCAAAAAAAGGACTAACTAATACGCAAATTAATCAAATATCAAACAAAAACTGGGAAATCTAATACATAAGTCTGTAGGTCCCAATCAGTGAGTATAAAACTAGAAAGCGCACAGCTCACTGGTTGTGAGAAGCTCTCCACGATTCCTTCAGGGGATGTAATGGGACACCATTTATTTATTTTAATACATAAAATTGGTTAATAATTTTTAAATTTCAAGTGACGAATTTTAAAATTTAAATGATGTCTTCCAAATTTCAATTGATGTGTTTTAAATTTCAAATGATGTCTTTCAAATTTCAATTGTTGTTAAATTTCAATTGATGTATTCCAAATATTATTCTCAAATTTCAATTGATATTTTTCAAAACTAAATTGTTATTTTTCAAATTTCAATTGGAAATGGTGTAGTAATATACAACTAGGGTTCAAACTCATAAATGCGTCGTATACCTCGCAAAACTTATGTTTTTACGAAATGTCAAGTGTTTTTCATACAAATTTGAATTTGTGTGGAATAAAAGGTGAGGAGCACGAATTATTTCAGAGTTTGAATGAAAACGAATAGTGTCATATTTCGAATATTTTCTAGAATTTGCCAGAGATAATTATATTTTACACATTTAACAAATGTAAAACACCTAAATAGTAAAAGTTACCAATGATTTCAAATGATAATGTAGGAAATACCAAATGGGATTTCAATCGATATACTTATAAGTAACGGGTTTTTCAACAGAGACGCTACAAAAGTAAATCGATAGGGACAGCAAACGACGCCATATTTTTTCCCGCTCTTGTGACATTTCTCTTCAGTAAGATTTGCGTTTTCATCATGGAAAGATATACGAGCCAACAACGAGTCGAAATTATTAAAATTTACTACCGAAATTTGGAGTCAGTAGCCTCAACTTTAGGAGCGCTACGTCCAATTTATGGTCGTCATAATCGTCCTAGAAGATCAACAATTGAGCGTCTAGTGGAAAAATTTGAATCCACAGGCACAGTACAAAATGTTCCCGTGCCAGTGAGACAAAGAAGTGCCCGTAGTGTCGAGAATATTGCTGCCGCTGAGGCTTCAGTTCAAGAAAGCCCAAATGTGTCTCTCACACGTCGTTCTCAAGCGTTGGGCCTACATCCTTACAAGATCAAATTGACGGAAGAACTGAAGCCGCTTGACCACCATAAGCGTCGTATGTTCGTGAATTGGGCTGAGCAACAACTTGAACCTGATTCGGATTTTCATCAGAAAATCATCTTCAGCGATGAGGCTCATTTCTGGCTGAATGGCTTCGTCAATAAGCAAAATATGCGTTATTTGTCAGACAGAAATCCATACGTAATCCATGAGTCATCATTGCATCCCGAAAAAATTACGGTTTGGTTCGGTTTAAGGGCCGGCGGCGTCATTGGGCCGTACTTCTTCCGTGATGATTAAGACCGGCACATTACTGTGAATGCGAATCGCTACCGTTCAATGATAACCGAATATTTTTGGCCCCAATTGGATAATATGGACTTGGAGGACATGTGGTTCCAACAGGACGGCGCCACACAGCGAATGCCACAATCAATTTATTGGAAACCAAGTTTGGTGAACGTGTTATCTCACGAAATGGCCCAGTCGATTGGCCGCCTCGGTCGTGCGATTTGAGGCCGTTAGATTATTTCCTGTGGGGCTACGTCAAGTCTGTGGTCTATGCCAACAAGCCAGCGAATAAAGAATTTCATTGGTATCTAAAACCGGTTTTGTTTTATTTAAAAAAACTTTTGTAGCGCTCTTATTGAAAAACCCGATACAAGCCCAGAGGCGGAATTCGCAAGACCTTCCCCAACTAAGGCATGCGGAATGGTTCTTTCGTAATGCCGTCCTAAAATAAGGCATGCGGAATACCTGAATGTTTCTTATCAGATATAACCAAGATGAAGATTTTTAAAATTTTGAGAAATTTTTTTCCGATTCTTTTAACCGAAATTTAAAAGGAAAATTTCATACAAATTTTAGAATTATTTTTTTTATTTTATTTATATTTTCATAAAACGAGCCCGTATGGTAGTCAATTGTGACGGCGCCCATTTAACCAATATCATCTTCTCAACTTAACCAATAAATTTCTAAAGGTTCAAATAGACATAATCAAAAAACAGAATCGAAGTTTTTCATTTAGAAAAAAATGGGAGCCAAACAACATCGGATGACTTCTTTTGAAACCCCTTGTACTACTATGACACGGTCACCGCTTTTTTTGTTGCCGACTAGAATCTGTCAACTTTTTTCTGTCATCATTAAATTAAAATCGATCATGTCAGTTCAAACAATTTCAATCACTTTAAATAATTTTGATTTCTGTCGATATTATAAATGTTAGACAAAATTGGAAGCTTGGCGATGAAGTATCAGATACAAGTTGCAGATGTTTCTATTCGGTTTATACATCGTGTTAGCATCGTCTGCGTTTTCAACATTGATTCCCAATCGAATACTCCAATTATATTTACCTTCTATACTATTTGACAAAAGGATAGACATCCAATACATAATTGCAAAAACAGAACAACTCCCCATTGTCCCAAAGTACCAGAGGATTAGTCTAAATATAAACTCCTCCTTTACGAATATACCCTTTCTGTACGTATATACTGCCATAATGGGAACACAAATAGGCAGTGACCAGGTACATATTATAACTGGAAAAGGATTACAAGAAATTTAATGTAATTCAACAGTCTGTTTGTTTTTTTTTTTTTTTGCTGAGACACTTACCGATTATTTGTATAGATCTAGTCGGCTACAAAATACCAATTTAAAGTTTATTTAGAGATGTAGGATACTCGTATTAGCTGTCACCTTACCTTTGTTGTTATTCTATCACATGAGACATCGGACAACTCTTGCAAATAAAATTTGTTGGACGTCGCATTAATGTACATCGAATAACAGGAAGAAATTACAGTCTAGAAATAAAATATTAAAGCAGGAGAATATTATTTTTTATTTTTATTTTATCTATAAATTTCCTTAGAAAGAGCAAACCCCCCGTTTTAGTGACTCCTTATTACATCGTCAACGATTTTCGTAAAAATGGACCATTGTAGCGCATCTAGATACATAAAATAATATAATGCGTTTTTAAAGCAGATAAATCTTTTTGGATTCAAACATGCTTAAAGCCCTTTACAAAGTTCAGTATATAGCGTGAAATTTTACGCAACTCTATACAAAAAAGACAAATGCCTGCGAAATATTGATAACAAATTTTCGACAGTGTAGTACTAAGCAGAGAGTGGAGCCGCAGTGTCGTGATGTCGCCGTTACCTTCAGTTTTAATAGGTTTTGTGCCGCCGTCATATCTACACCCTGAAAAAACGGTCTCTGTAACATATTCTTCCAAAACAAATTCTGCAGAAACCATGTATAGTTTTGGAACACACTTCAAACATTCATATGTTTTAAATGCAAACAGTACCATGTTTACTGACAAACATATATGCTTTTACGTGAACACATATGCGTTCTTCATTCCAAACATCCATACACTTACGTGGAAACATAATAATATTTGGTTGGTTGGTTAGTTGAAAAGGCTGCAAGACAGCACGCTGTCTAGCACACTTAGGCTAAAGAAGCCCATTGTGACAGCTGCAGTTTCCCCCATAGCAACTATTGACTAGTCGTCCAGCCAATGTGCCCTTTCAATAAATTTGTCTATAAGACCTACAAGAATATCCAGTAGGGCTACGATACTAACTAGATGTGTTCCGAATATCCTACTTCTCAGTCCTCCCAGAACAGGGCAATCCAAGCGAAGGTGTTTCGTCGTTTCTTCGTCCTCTTCCATGCAGCATCTGCAGAGAGTGGAGTTCTATGTCCCAATCTTACACCGTGTTTTCTTACACGACAATGTCCCGTATGAGTTCCTATCATTGTGGATAACCTGCCTCTCGGCAAGTTAAGTAGTTGCCTAGTCCTCTTCCTGTCTACCTGTGGCCAGAGGACCCTGCCTTGTTTGCAAGTTGGAGTAAGTCTCCACTTGTCCTTGAATACATTATCGGTCCACTGCCTGATCTGCAAACGGCAGGTAGAGATTGGCATACTAACACCTTCCTTTGCCGGAAGAACCTGTGCCGTAGTGCCCTGTCTAGCTAACGCATCCGCTACGCAATTGCCTGGAATGTCGCTGTGTCCCGGTACCCAGATGAGTTTGATGTCAAAATACTCTGCCATCACCCTAAGTGATGAATAGCATTCTTTCACCGTTAGGGACGTAGCCTGGCTGTCTGTGTAGATACATATTCTCCGGAGGGTTGTGACACTACTTTTCAGTACTTCAGCAACCTCCAGAACCCCGCACACGGTGGGTTTTTAGCGATATTTAGAAAATAATTATTCATTTTGAGTAAATTTTCTCTTCAGTCAGAAAGACTGCACTCGCAGCCCATTGTACTTTAACTGGACACAAAGCTAATTTTGACGAAGTGGTAATTCTGACTGTCAGTGTTGCCAGAATAGGGTATTTATCCCCAAATTGGGGATTTTTTTCAAAACAGGGGGTTGTTTTTTTGGTATGAGGATCCGGAGATTTTTTGGGTATGAAAATTTAAGATGTAGTTATTAAAAGCGCTTCTTTTGTATCATTACTGGGAAGTTTTGATATGGCACTACCTAAATCAAAGCAATCATACACACACAAATAATATTTGGTTTTGCGTATGTGTGATTGCAAAAACAAAGAGAAGAAAGGTAGAATACAAAAGAATTGTAAGATCAAACAAAGATCAAACAATGGTAAATAACAGGTGGTATAAGCAGTGTTGTCAGCTTTTACGACTCAAATTATAAAATGAAAAAAAAAACACCAATATTAAATTAAAAAGAAGAATTGGTAAATATTATAAACATTTTTAAAAATATTTTGGTAATTTGGTTCAACGGCTATAAAACTGTGTACATAGTTAAAAGCGCATAGTTTTAGCTTTGTTAATCTGTACTAACTATAAAATCGGATCTAAACCGACTAAGCTGCGAAAAGTTAAGATAATTTGGCCATATTTAGAATTTTGAAGCTACTCAAAATGTTGAAAATGGTGTTCTAATCTCCTCCGTCAGACCTTACAATTATGCTAGGCTTGTCAAACTCGCAAAAAAGAATTTAAAAAATATTCGACAATATTTCAAAATTTCAACATAGGATATCTTGATAACTAAGCGAGTTATCAAAAAATTTCGTTAAATTTTTTTTGTTTATTTTAACTTCGTTTATAACAAAAATATATTAGAGGCCACATAGATCGCTTAAGGTGGCTCATTCAGCATAATATCTTCCCATATTACCGAACTTTGGAGGACCATAAATCCGGAAATAGGGGCCGTCACCAAAATTGGTATTTACAATTTTTTGCTTAAAACAATGAATTCTACCTCAAACCAGTGAGCTTTTTTGGCTATGCCGGTGGGAGATAAACATGCCCAAATTTGCTTTTAAGATTTCTCCTCTTCCAAAACTAACTCCGTCGCTTCTCCACAGCATAAACCAAGAAAACATTCATCCTTCTGCATCATATTTATTTAAAATATTTTCTGGCAGTTTGTTTAAAACTTTTGAAAAAACAAAATTGTATTTACTGGCAATTTTTTTAATACTTTTCAGAAAACAAATTTGCGTTTTCTGACAGCTTGCTTAAAATTTTTGAGAAAACAAATTTGTATTTTCTGGCAGGTTGATCAAACAATTTGCAAATATTGTTCAAGTGTGACCACAGGGAAAATGTATTTGCCCAACTGTTTATTTGATGCTATTTGATACCTGTTTGATCAAACAAAAAGAGGAAAATAAATGTGCATAGCGTGAACACAAAATCAACCCTGTATTGATTTGACAACATTTTAAGCAAATATGATGAAACATATTTTGATCAAATATTTGCCCAATCTGACTGTACCTTAAGCCTTAATGACTTTTAACCAATGTCCAGATCAAAATCCAGATCGCATTTGTCATAATCTTTTTGTTATAACTAATTATTATTAAAATTAAAATAATATAATATTTATAATTTAATAGTAATTTATTATGTTTACATTTTTCAATATTTAAGTTTTCGTTTCGTTAAACTGAATTCTAAATAAATTTTTATTTTAAAACTTAAAAGTTTCTCGAACTTCTTAAAACTATGGGGATTTTTCCGGGGATTTTAAATTTTTTTTGGGGGTTTTCGGGGATTAAAAATAACAATTCGGGGATTTGGCCAAAAAAAACTGGCGACCCTCCTGACGGAAGAGAAAAATTACTCAAGACGCCTCTTCCCGGAAATGCTGCATATAATTGATGTTCCATAGCAGAAAAGTCTTAATTTCAAACGAGATACACGCAAAGAAGAAACTCGTTCCTCCCAAACGAAATCTCAGATAACTGAAGTTCGTTTGGGGACTGTAGTTGGGAGAAACGAACTTCTGTTAAGCCATACATACCATTTCGTTTGGGAGAACCGAAAAATGTTTGCAGCAAACGAGTATGAAACACATAAGCTGAAAAAACGTTTGCGAAAAACGAAAAACGGTACCGCCAACTGTTTCCTCGGCTACAGCAACCGAGTTGTAGTTGACCCTAACTAAAAAAACGTTTGCGAGAACTGAAAAACGTTTGCAGTAAACGAGTTATGAAAAGTTGAAGCTGAAAAAAACGTTTGTGATAAACGAAAAACGGTTCCGCCAACTGTTCTTTCGGTTACAGCAACCGAGTTGTAGTTACAGCAACCGAGTTGTAGTTGTAGTTACTCTACTCAGTACAACATTACTTGTACATTAAAATTTATAATTATGGTTTCCATAAGCTCTTTTTTGTGTAAATTTCCAAATGTTATGATTTTGGTTTTACCCATAAAGTTTATCTTTTCTGTGTCTACGAACACGTGCATTCAAATAACAACTAAAAGCGCAGCAAACTACAAGGTGGCGCAAAAGTAATCCTCCTATCAGAAAATGCTATAAATTTTGCGATTGGCCCCTAATGTCAGTTCTGTTTTGACATTTGTGTAGTAAACACATGCGAAATACACGTTAATAAACAATGTTACGCTACACTGCTCCAGAACGCGGAATATTGCTGACTATTTATTTGACCAATAATCGGTCGGTGACTTTGGCACAACGTGAATTTCGTCGCAGATTTCCTGGCCGTCCAACGCCTACTGGTGAAACACTGCGACGTTTAGCCGCTCGCCTCGAAGAGACTGGCACAACACGAGATGCTGTTCCGTTCTGCAGAGAATATTGCTGCTGTAGCCGAGGATGTCATGGATGCGCCGTCGACATCGACCAGACGACGTGCCACGCAAATGGGTATCAGTCGACGGTCTTTACAGCGAATTTTGGTACAAGATTTGAAGATGTTTCCGTACAAAGTCCAGACGGTGCATCAGCTGTTAGCTGCTGACCGCCAATCGCGTCTAACATACGCTCAAGCCATCCTTAATCACCACCAAGAGGAAGATGATTTTTCATCAAAAATAATCATGAGTGATGAGGCCCATTTCCATCTTAGCGGGTACGTAAATAAGCAAAATTTACGCTTCTGGGGCACTGAAAATCCGCGTGTAACCCACGAAGAGCCATTACACCCGCTCAAAGTCACTGTATGGTGTGCTGTTTTCGCTGGAGGAGTCATCGGACCTTTTTTCTTCGAAGACGTCGCGGGCCAAACGGTTACTGTGAATGGTGAGCGCTACAGAGCAATGATCAACGAGTTCTGGCACTGGCCAGCAAGATCGCCTGATTTGACCGCTCCAGACTTCTTTTTGTGGGGCTTTTTGAAGTCGCGGGTTTATGTCAACAAGCCTCAGACTCTTGCAGCTCTTAAAGACAATATCCGTCAAGAATGTGAGGACGTATCGCCGGAAGTTTTAGCCAAAGTGATGGAAAATGCCATAAAAAGGGCTCAAATGAAAATCAACTGTGGCGGCGAGCATTTACATGACATCATATTCTCGACTTGATGTAAAAAAAATTAAAAGACCAAATAAAAATAATCCACAAGAAGAATCAAAGTTTTTCGTTTTTTTTTTTAAATTACAGCCAAAAAAACATCGGAAGTTTACTTTTGCGCCACCTTGTACAACGCGTCAGTTGTCCATCCAAGATATATTGGCAGGGCAAAAACCTTTTATCTGTATGCGTGAGTGTGTATGTCAAACGAGTGGACTGTGTATACAGTCGACAGAATGAGAGAAATTTATGTTCTTCGTACTCATTATAAAAATGGCTAATTTCAGTTATCGCAAACGGTTTTTAACTTGCGACAAATGTAATTTTGTACTCGTTTAATGCAAACGAGATCTCGTTTGCAACAACATGATACACATTTGCGATATATGAGTTTATTTGGGAGAACTACATAAACGGTTGCGATTAATAAATTAATACAAATCAATCAAAGTATTGTTGTGGCAACCGAGCAATAAACGTTTTTCTTCTTTGCGTGTACAGATCAATGTGCACAAGTATATAGGCAGTGCAAGTATGTCTGTTCGTGATAATCTTTTTTTGTAACAATATTGTAAACCCTCTTTGTTGACACATCTAATGTTTTCATAAAAATCGCATAAATTTCAAAATGTTCATAAACCTGTCACGAGACATGGTTGCACGATACAGTGGGTATGCATTTTTTTCCAAAGTTCATTTAGTGGCTCTTGGTTCGACTTATGACAGCCCATTATCAAAGAAATTCTTAAAAACGCAGACAGTTCAACGTCTGTAACAGGCTTCCAGGTACGGTGTTCCTTGTCGGGATGATCGTCATTCCATTTTGCATACACTATTTCTGCTTTTTTGTTGGAAAATCTGCGTATTAAATCTCTAATGGGAGAGCTGAGAATACAGTTGAATGTATCAACTTTAGACAAATTTTTGGTAATTGGATTAGGGCCGACGAAAAGTTTTTCACGAAATATGTTGTGTGCTCTGTGACGATTCAATTGAGGAGGTTGCAGGTACCATTTTACACCGTCTTTAGTGGCGAAGAATAAATTATTATTTGATGATGTTGCAACGTCTTCATTGTCCGATTCCTGATACTCATCACAGTCACTCTTCTCATTTATTTCAACTTCGTGCTGTCCTTGTTCTGCGTCAGAATCAACTAGTGCTTCGTTTGGAATGTAATCCTCGTCTTCATTATCTCCATCAAACATTGTGGCATCCCTAAGTGCCACACAGCTGTTTGAAGAAATAGAAAGATGAAATAATGTAAACGAAACTGAGATGATTCATCTTTATATTCAAAAGACAAACAGAAAAGTAGTACTAGTACAGATTTGTCAACAATATTGATTGCGTCAATTTTACCACTATGAATACGCTTATAAAGTATAATGAGTCACCAACATCTTTCGAGCATGTCTGCTTTTAATTTGCTTTAAGGCGATTTTGGAGGAGATTCAGCGGTTTTTTCTTTTTTATTTTGTAGGACGAAAACAGCCGCTATTCAATCTGAAAACACGTTATGACTTACTTCCAGGGTTGGTATTTTGTGGGTACTGCGTTACCCTGGGTGACCCATTATTATTTCCGTGGTGAATGGGTAGCGATCGTTTACACATTACCCGCAGGATATGAGGAATGTAATGGGTAACTACCCACGACAATGGGGAATTACCCATTACGATTACCCTCAGGGTAATAGGAAAGTAATGGGTAATTACCCACAACGATGGGTAATGGGTAACCCATACCCATTTTTGATAGAAAATATAAAAAATTAAAACAAATTTCTTTATCGCGGAATCGGAACGTCCAATTTTTATGGGTTTCTAAGGGGTTTCCATAAAGTGGTTCAATTCGCATGGAAGAATTATTTTTTCACAAAATCGCCAAATAAGAAAATGTAACGGCTTCAATCGGTTTTTTTGTTTTCACTCGGGATTCTAGGTTTGCTGAAGGAACAAAAGGGCAAATGCATAATTATTAGTGCGGGTCAAATTGTATGGAACGATTTTTTTGATGAAGCGTATAGCAAAAACGTAATCTGTAGGTGATTCTGAGAAATTTTGCTCAAGAGACCATAGCTCTAAGTCGGATTTTTGTTTTTATCTGTAAAATTTAAAATCATGAAAATTTTTTAATGCCTATTCGGTTTTATGATCAAGCTTAAAAAAACCTTTCATTTGGTTTCAATCGCGGCGGCATCTATACATAACTGCAGATGTCACAAAGCAAAATGTGTTTGAAGAAAAATGCCGCTGTACCCGCTAAATATGGACCGAATTGAACCATATTTATATATAATCTTTAGTTTACCGTCGTACTTCATTTCCAATACTTTACATTGATTTTAAACCACGGATTAATTAAAAAAAACGCGAAACAAAATCATGAAATTTCGCAAAATTGTTATTTTCTTTATAAAATTTTTCCGTTTCCAAATATTTTAACGCCTTCTTGACGTTGAGGTGCCATTTACTAAGAAGTTTAGATCACGCAATACATAAACCAGTTTTAAATAATATTGCAAATGTCAGGCGCGAAAAGCTGTAATTTTTGACAAATTTACGCCAATTCTATAAAAGTTTGAGGTCATCGTTCTCAGCAACTAGCAGCCTGACATCGACGTGATGTGGCGCAAATTTTAGCAAATTAGACCATCTATTAAATACTGTTGACGAAATGCAATTTTCTGGAACGGCGCAAAAACGCAATAGAAAAAACTGCGAAAATTTAAAAATCGGAAAATTTTGGTTTCAAAAATGAACCGCTGTACAAAATTTTTTTCCAAATAGTAGTATGGGCATAACTTTTATAGTGTAAATATCTACTAAGTCTAGTGAATTTATTTCATAACAGTGGTCATCGGAAGTTTAAAACTAAAAGTAGAAAAGTGATGAAATATGAAAAAACTCTTGTAAATTTCAAACCTTTTTTTGAGTTTTTCCACATTTGAGTGCCCATAACTTTTACACATAAAGAACTGATGGTCTGAAATTTTGAATTTCCGAGTTTTCTAGTGTGCCCTACCATTCCCTTTTACCGTTTTGATCAATTCGAAAAACTGGAGAAATAATAAGCTTCTGAACTCAGTTTCAACATATGTTGAAAATTATTGAAATAGCCCATATATGGAAAAATATCTATTTCGAAATTTTGAGGGGCTCCAAATCCGACTTAGAGCTATGGCCTCTTGAGCAAAATTTCTCAAAATCACCTATAGATTACGTTTTTGCTATACGCTTCATCAAAAAAAAAAAATTAACCGGCCCTAATATTTATGCACACAAATGGACAAAATTTTCTTACTTGGCTGCATTTTATTGTATTTTTCCAAAGAAAACCCACGTTCTCGTGTTCAAAAATTGCGCACGCTTACCACTTCACCACTGACGATCACTATAAAGGATATACATATATACTGCTACTGATAAATACAGGCATGTATGTACGTACTTGCCAAATATTCGATGTGTTGCATTCGCCATACTCAACAAATTCCATCGCCTCCCTTACAGTCTTATTATCATGCAAAAGGGAATGCCACGAAGCTTTGAATTCGTCGGGAACATCCACACACAGGTGAGATTTTCTGTGGTAGTATTGTGTCTTCTTACAACACAATTCTATGCATTTTAATTCTGGATTTTTGCATTTCGTTGATGACACAGTTGTTGATATTATTGAAACTATTAGAAAAGTAATCACTTGCATTGCTACTATCATAACGAGTCTTTAAACGACGAAGGTCGCAGAGAAACTACAGCACTAGCAGAAATATTTCAATGTCATACCATCATCATCACCACATAATCGTCACCGATATTTAAAACAACTACAGGGTTATTCAACAGAGACGATACAAAAGTAAATCGATAGGGACAGCAAACGACGCCATATTTTTTCCCGCTCTTTTGACATTTCTCTTCAGTAAGGTTTGCCATTTCATCATGGAAAGATATACGAGCCAACAACGAGTCAAAATTATTAAAATTTACTACCGAAATTGGGAGTCAATGGCCTCAACTTTAAGAGCGCTACGTCCAATTTATGGTCGGCTCTTTTCTGGCTGAATGGCTTCGTCAATAAGCAAAATATGCGTTATTGGTCAGATAGCAATCCACACGTAATGCATGAGTCATCATTGCATCCCGAAAAAATTACGGTTTGGTACGGTTTATGGGCCGGCGGCGTCATTGGGCCGTACTTCTTCCGTGATGATCAAGACCGGCACATTACTGTGAATGCGAATCGCTACCGTTCAATGATAACCGAATATTTTTGGCCCCAATTGGATAATATGGACTTGGAGGACATGTGGTTCCAACAGGACGGCGCCATAAGCCACACAGCGAATGCCACAATCAATTTATTGGAAACCAAATTTGGTGAACGTGTTATCTCACGAAATGGCCCAGTCGATTGGCCGCCTCAGTCGTGCGATTTGACGCCGTTAGAATATTTCTTGTGGGACTACGTCAAGTCTATGGTCTATGCCAACAAGCCAGCGACGATTGATGAACTTCGTACGAATATCGAACGTGAAATTGCAGCAGTATCGGCCGATTTATGCTTGAAAACCTTTGAAAATTTGGTTCTGCGTCTGAACTTCTGCAAGCGTGCCCGTGGTGGCCATGCAAAAGAAATCGAGTTCCATACATAATGGCATCGAACGTACTTTCACAGGAATAAACAATTTCATTGGTATCTGAAACTGGTTTTGTTTTATTTAAAAAAACTTTTGTAGCGCTCTTATTGAAAAACCCGTTATAACCACAAATGTCCAAGTTACTGCACCGCAAGTCCGATAATTTACCCACCTAACTGGCTGTACAACGATCAAACATTTGTATTTATGTTGCCAACAAATATAAGAGAAATTCAAGTCTTTCTTTGAGAAACCGCAATGACCAGATGCAAAATTTAGTTTGTCGAAGGTAGAACCAACGTTATTTAACAAACATAATCTGTTTATATCCACCTCCATCATGGCTATGGAGATTCCCTATTGGCGATTATGATTCTACTCAAAACTAACCGCTGTAGACACGAGTTTAAGGGTTACCGCAGACGGCCTTGTCATCATAATTTGTCTTTGTCATCATATTGGTATCAGTGCTGTAATCGGCTCGTTCACCCTAGTACTATATAGACAACCAAACAACTGCAAATCGGAGGCAAGTCACTTCACACAATCGAAATGACCAGGGACTCGGACTCTGAAGAATCCCTCGAAGATTCGGAATTCCTGAATGAGAGTGATTAACTTAGGTACTCAATATAATGCCTAGAAGGTTAAGGTCAGAACAACCTTCTTTCAACTAAACGGCATTACAGCTCATCAAGTTTGCGAGGGTGTCTCTGTAATTCAAAGGCTGGCAGCTACGGAAAAGAAATTGACACCAACTGTCGACTTGTCTGACTGCGATCCACTGAATAGCATAACAATATCAAAAGCTCTGCTGCGAATACAAATTTCTGATACTTATTACATTACTGGAAGCAGGGGGTTTCTATGACATAGGTGATCGAAAAGCCACTAGGAAAATGATGTAGAATGAAAGACCAAAGAGACATACAGATTAGAGACCATGCAGCAAACTAAGTTTAGAAGTGTTTGATTGATACTGATGACAGTTAAATTATGTTTGCATCGAACGAAAATACGCATTCCCTTTTATTTCTGTCCGCATTAAGCCAACCTAAGAGTAAATTACCAAAGCAACTCAAACTCGATGAAATGGCCTACTACCTCGTTGTCATGAAGAGGCATCGAAGAGAGTAATGGGGGCTCTTTAGTATTGCTCTCTGGCATAATATATCGAACGCTCTGCCGCGAATACAGAACTTCGGCAACTTGTTACATCACTAGAAGGCACTCAGTCGTATCCTAGGTTTGGGGGTGACAAAAATGATGCGCGCAGCGAAAAAGCGAGCAAATCAACGAAATATTCCTTGAGTGGAGCATTTTCCCAATGGAATTCACGAGCTGTGTAGTATCTATGTCGGATAAAATGGCAAACCCCAAGTACTTGTACGGTCGGAATTACGAACTGCTGCCACCTACTGGCAAATTTCTAGGTGTCTATGAAAAATACTGTTAACGAGCGACAGGTACGTATAAACATAGACACCCTTTAGATTATGGGTTTCACCAGTGACTTTCACCCAAGACTTTCGAGTTCGGTGGGCAAGAGGTGGGAGAAGCAAGAGGGGTAAACAAACACGCACGACAGTGGATGAGAGGAGATTGATCTTTACTCTCTTTCGTATTTCTGCCATGTTGTTTCACACTTTTTCTGCTTTTGAAGGGAGAACATGGTTTGCGTATATTACTTTCTGATTATTTGTATAATATGAATAGAAATATATCGAAAAATATTAAATAAAATGCGTAGATAGAAGAATTCGCGGAGACTTTGATTAATAAATATCAGCAACATGAAAACCAGACATACTTGTTTGAAAAATTAATTATTACGAATATAAGTAACAAGCGGAACAGTTGATTAGACGATAAAAAAAACCCATGGGTGGACCGCAGAGTGTAAATGGTCGTGATTTACGAAGGGTGTTCAAAAGAGAATTTAACGATTAGCGCAGGCTGAAGACGCAAAATCTAAAACATGACATAGAGAAATAGACAAGAGTTTATATCCAAAGAGCAATACTAGAGAGCCTCCTTTACTCTCTTCGATGCCTCTTCAGAATGAAGTTGCCAAATTTTCATGAAAATGATAAGAACAACCAACCATTTTGTGTATACAAAGTAAAATTTAAGAATGGGTTTCAAAATGATTTATTTTTAAACACTATACAATAAATTCGAATACAACATTTTAAAAGCACTAAAAACTATTTAATTCCAATTATTATTAACTATTATTTAATTCCAATTATTCCAAACAATTTCAACCGAAATCGCCCGACGCTCTCTCTCTCTCTCTCATTTCGTTTAGACGCTGGAGATTTTTTCCGTCGTTGTCGTCTGAAGCGTGCCTGGTTCTGTTTGGACTCTCAGGCCCAATTTTGATTCTGGTTCTGTTTGGACTCTCAGGCCAAATTTGATGATTGACCATCTTTGATCAACGATCAAACATTATTTAAACTCTGAATTCACTTTTTAGGTTAATAGTTAATTGCTGTTTAAACAGCCAAAGTTGGGCATTTAAACTATGATCTAGTGGCCGTATGATTTTGACAGAATAGAAGAAGAACAACACACACAAAGCTTCTTTAATTGTTAAAGTGAACATTTATAATCACCATCCTTGTTGAAATATTGTGCGTGTTTTGGTTACACCGCTTGCTTATATAATCGCTTGTTTTGTATGAGCACTTAGCGGAGACTTAGCGACACGAATCATTTTCGCTAAGTTTATAATTTTTATTTTTTGCCATCTTCTACCATATTCAACCCTTTACCTTATTGTTGAATAATATGGCTTTTCGCTAAATACCCGTTTTCGTTGCAACTTAGCAAGCGATAATCGCTTGCTTGTACCCAAAACACGACTATTGTAAAAGTAAAAACGTATCATTTAACACGTAGTGCAGTTAGAACTATATTTCTGCTCAAATATTCTCCAATTTCATTAAACATTTTGTATTTTATCATTTCAATTTCCTCTTGCAAATGACGTCAGTTTGATGCATTGTAACGATTAGCCGATAAATGTATGAATACCGGTTATTTTTCGTAGCATTTGCCACTGTTGCCACATGGTAGTACTATTATTTGACAAAGCACTGAAGAACTCTTTTCGTATTTAAAGTCAGATTAAACACACAGTGGTGTGCGCTGAAATAGAGTCACACACTCGTCAAAACTTTTATTCTCTGCAAATCAGTGGTCCAAGATGTTTCATGTCAAGAAATTCTGAACCTGATTGAGCGGTCCTCTGCTGAATATAATGCCGTCATTTTTAATAAAATTTTATACACTACTATTCTCCAGGTCAGTGTCAGTATTTTAAAGGCTATGTAATGACGTGTGCTATAAAATAGAGTCAATTACAAAAAAATATATTTTTCTTTTTGAAATGGTTAATGGTAGTTTCGATTTGAATTTGAAAACAAAGTTTAGCTTCTAAATATGATTAATGTTTATTAGTAGCATTAATAAATTGTGATTATTGACGTTCCAAAATGGGCCGATGTAAATATTGCAATCATGAGCGCCAAGAAAGAATAAAAGAGACGATAAAAGAATTCAGAAACTACATACAAATTACTGACATAATTGGATTCTCAAAGAAAATGTTGGAGACCGGAATAAAATATAATCCCAATCTAGGAAACAGACGGTAAAGCCCTGAAAATTACAGAATATTTGGAACCAAGAATATTGCGCCACGTAGAGTTTGACTTTTGTTACCTCTTCCGCCTTTAAAAGGCAATACGATCGGGATGTTGACATCTCTACATTAAGAAAAATGCTAACTAAAAACAATTTAAAGGCAAAAAGTGTCGGAAAAGTTTCATTTCTATTCAAACGGAACGTTCAAAAAATGTTGCATTTTGCCAAGGAGCATGTGAAATAGTCCGTACGCAAATGGCGAAATATTTTGAGGACAGCTGAAACTAAAGTGAGATTGGGTAATTATGATAAGAGTAATCTTCCTGTACGAAGACCTTCGAACACCGAATTCAGGCCCCAGAAGACAATCCAAACAGTTAAACGTGGTAGCGGGAACATAATTTTACGGGGTTGTTACTCATACATTGGGACAGAACCTTTATTCCAAATTGAACAGACAATGGACGCTGCATATTATACCACTGTATTAAAAAACCATCATGATGCCTTGAGCTAAATGGGAAATGAGGCTTCGTTGGGTGGTTTAACATAATATCGACCCCAAACACACATCGAAGCGAGCAAAAGCTTCGTTTGAAAATAATAGTGTCATAGTTTTAAGATGGTCTATGCAGTCGGCGGGCTTAAATCCTATTCAGAATTTGTGGCGGGACATTAAAGTGTCTATCAAAGGAATAAACCAATTTAATAAAGATGAGCTTATGACACTGGTACAATCGGCGTGGATAACATGACTTGTGGAGACTGGATGATTCAATGTCAAGGCGTTGCTTTGCTGTGATAAAAAATAATAGTTATTTCATAAAGTACTGAGATAATATAAAGGATTAATGAAATATACATTTTATTTGACACAGCTATTTATTCTAGTTCAGATGATGAATCGCGATGACTCTATTTTAATTCACAGGCAAAACGGGGCATTTTGAAATATTTTGATTTATACCTAATGATTTAATTTTGGATTACATTAGTGTTCTAAAATGTTATATCTAGTTCTTAATTGAATCAGTGATTACCAATTTAAATAACCAGTCAAAAATTTGGCATCATTCGTTGTTTGGATGCGTAGGAAATGAAAATAAACCACTCATAACAAGCGTGAATGGCAATGATCACAATCAGGGTACGGAAATACAACTATTACAGATACCTGGAATAAACACTCGCAAAGTAAATAAATTAATATACATATCAAACAAATTGGAGTGATCTTGCAGACAAAAATCAAAGTTGCCATACAATTTTTGAGAACATACACGAAAAATTTACATAAATACAAGGTGGCGCAAAAGTAATCCTCCTATCAGAAAATGCTATAAATTTTGCGATTGGCCCCTAATGTCAGTTCTGTTTTGACATTTGTGTAGTAAACACATGCGAAATACACGTTAATAAACAATGTTACGCTACACTGCTCCAGAACGCGGAATATTGCTGACTATTTATTTGACCAATAATCGGTCGGTGACTTTGGCACAACGTGAATTTCGTCGCAGATTTCCTGGCCGTCTAACGCCTACTGGTGAAACACTGCGACGTTTAGCCGCTCGCCTCGAAGAGACTGGCACAACACGAGATGCTGTTCCGTTCTGCAGAGAATATTGCTGCTGTAGCCGAGGATGTCATGGATGCGCCGTCGACATCGACCAGACGACGTGCCTCGCAAATGGGTATCAGTCGACGGTCTTTACAGCGAATTTTGGTACAAGATTTGAAGATGTTTCCGTACAAAGTCCAGACGGTGCATCAGCTGTTAGCTGCTGACCGCCAATCGCGTCTAACATACGCTCAAGCCATCCTTAATCACCACCAAGAGGAAGATGATTTTTCATCAAAAATAATCATGAGTGATGAGGCCCATTTCCATCTTAGCGGGTACGTAAATAAGCAAAATTTACGCTTCTGGGGCACTGAAAATCCGCGTGTAACCCACGAAGAGCCATTACACCCGCTCAAAGTCACTGTATGGTGTGCTGTTTTCGCTGGAGGAGTCATCGGACCTTTTTTCTTCGAAGACGTCGCGGGCCAAACGGTTACTGTGAATGGTGAGCGCTACAGAGCAATGATCAACGAGTTCTGGCACTGGCCAGCAAGATCGCCTGATTTGACCGCTCCAGACTTCTTTTTGTGGGGCTTTTTGAAGTCGCGGGTTTATGTCAACAAGCCTCAGACTCTTGCAGCTCTTAAAGACAATATCCGTCAAGAATGTGAGGACCTATCGCCGGAAGTTTTGGCCAAAGTGATGGAAAATGCCATAAAAAGGGCTCAAATGACAATCAACTGTGGCGGCGGTCATTTACATGACATCATATTCTCGACTTGATGTAAAAACAAATAAAAGACCAAATAAAAATAATCCACAAGAAGAATCAAAGTTTTTAATTTTTTTTTTAAATTACAGCCAAAAAACATCGGAAGTTTACTTTTGCGCCACCTTGTATATAACAAATCTGAACAAAATAAAAAGGACAAAAAAAAAAAGAAACGAATATCCATGGCTAACGGAAGAAATATTAAGATATTGTGAAGTTAGTTATAAACTGTAGCAACAATATAAAAAAAGTAAAAACAACTAGAACAAAGAAACTGAATACAGGATATTTAATAACACGCTAAACCATAAAATAAAATTTTTACCCAAACACTACATAATGGGTTTTCCAATAGGTGCTTGACAACTTTGAATTTAATTTGTGAACACACTATTTCACTGATCATCTTACTGTTACTTTCCTTTTTTTCAGTCAACTCAACATTTCCATCATGGTAAAGTACAGGAACGAACAACGTATGAAAATTATAAAAATGTACTACCGAAATTCGGAGTCGGTGACCGGCATCTTTAAGAGCGTTAACTCCAATTTTCGGTCGTTATTCTCGCCCTAGTAGACAAGCAATAACAAGTTTATGGAAACATTTGAGTCTACATATGCATTGTGTGATGCTGCCGTGCCAGTGAGACAACGGGTTAGTCGAAGTGAGGAAAATATCACTGCCGTTCAGGCGTCTCAAGAACTGGGCATCGCCAAGACCACTTTATGGGGAATTTGCGTGAAGATCTTGGTCTACACCCATGCAAGATTAAGCTCACTCAAGAATTGACGCCGATGGACCATTTGACGCGCTTTTCATGCCGGAAGAGTTATTGGGCCATATTTTTTTTCGTCGACAATAACGATCCGCACGTTATTGTGAATGGCGTTCGTTATCGCTTAATGATTACCGATTATTTATGGCCTGAATTGGAAAACATGGACTTGGATGCCGTGCGGTTTCAAAAGGACGGTGCCACAAGCCACACAGCACACGTTACAATCGATTTTTTGAAGAGTAAGTTTGGTGAGCGTGTTATCTCAAGAAATGGGCAAGTCAATTGGCCGCCTTGTTCGTGCGACTTAACGCCTCTTGACTTTTTTTTCTTTGGTTCTACTTCAAATCATTAGTCTATGCCAACAAGCCGACGACGTTGGAAGAACTTAGAGCCAACATTGAACGGGAAATAGCTGGCGTTATGGCCGAAATGTGTGACCGAGTCATAGAAAATTGGGTCCAACGAATCGACCGCTGCTGGTCCACCCGCGGTGGCCATATGAACGAAGTCGAGTTCCATACATAAGTGTTTGTGTATTTTGGCGATTTTGTGAAAAAAAAATTATTTCGTGCGAATTGGAACACTTTGTGAGAAACCCTTAGGAACCCGTCAAAAATTGTTAGTTTTTCAATTGGACGCTTCTTTTTCCAGATAAAGACGGTATTTCTGAATTTTTCATATTTTCGACCAAAAATGGGGTGGGCTACCCTGGGTACCCAATGTATAAATAAATAAATGGTTTCCCATTACATCCCATGAAGGGACAGGGGAGAACTTCTCACAATCACTGAGCTGTGCGCTTTCCAGTTTTCACTCACTGATTTGGGACCTACAGTTTTACACCGATTCAGAACGGTAGTTTGAGAAGCTTTTTCATGGCTATATACTCGATAGTGTCGCCGTCACTATGCGAGGTGACCGCCGCCGAAAGAAATTTTAAGTTGGCCAGAGCAGGGTTCGAACCCAGGATCTCATGTACAAGAGCCGCGCACACTAACCATTGCACCACCGACGGCCATATGTCTGTTTAAGTTAATTTGTGTCATCCAGAATAATAGTTCCTCCAGCTAAATGTCCCCAATTGTTTGCATGTGTTTATGTGTGTGGCGTCATGTTTAAAAGTCTCACTTCACCTCAATTTATGATAAATATGTGTACACTGTATTGTTTTTCCACCACTTTGTTTATCATTTTTTGTTAAAAATATTAGTTTTTCTGTCAAGTCCTCGTGTAACATTCCAATATACGTAGTTTATCTTTAACAACAAAGCCTCTTGTGAAAAATCCAATACAGAACTTTGTAACAAGTGTTTTTGTAACAGAAACTAAATTATGATTACAGTAACTAATATTTGAACACGAATTCTAATATTGTACTTTTCATTAGTTGTATCTTCCATTTCAGATGAATGAGGTTTTTGAAATACTCAAATTGGTTAATACAACTAAAGTTCGGTAACAGCAACTTGTATTTAGTAAGACCTATTTTTAAACTATCAATAACATCGACAAATAATTCTGATGTTTGACAATTACGAATTCTGATCAAAATATAGACTTTATCGTGGAATTTCCAATACCTGAATTGATTTCCAACTTACCTTTTCCCTGTGTGTACACTCAGTCTACATGCCACCACATCCGACAACGGAATGTGACTGTTGGCGCAGCGAAAAACATGTTTGTCAGTAGTACGAGATTCCAACATAAGGCTACTTGGATATCCCCTGAGCAACAGACGAAGAACCAGATTGATCTTTTAGTAATTAGTGGAAGCAACTCTACTAGTGTAATGGACGTACGTGTGATTCGAGAAGCTAATAGCGCCTCAGATCAGTATCTGGATGCAGCAAAGGTTCGCACAAGGATAAGCACGGCGAAAGTCGTACGAAACCAGACATACAGAAAACTGGACATAGGAAGGCTGCAATTACCAGAGATAGCCCCGGACCGTGCAGATAAACTCACTTATACATACGGTTCGTTCTTCAACAGAGACTCTACAAAAGTAAATCGATATGGAGAACAAACGACGCCATATTTTTCCCGCTTTTTTGACATTTATCTTCAGTAAGGTTTGCCATTTCATCATGGAAAGATATACGAGCCAGCAACGAGTCGAAATTATTAAAATTTACTACCGAAATTTGGAGTCAGTGGCCTCAACTTTAAGAGCGCTACGTCCAATTTATGGTCGTCATAATCGAGCGTCTAGTGGGAAAATTTGAATCCACAGGCACAGTACAAAATGTTCCCGTGCCAGTGAGACAAAGAAGTGCCCGTAGTGTCGAGAATATTGCTGCCGCTGAGGCTTCAGTTCAAGAAAGCCCAAATGTGTCTCTCACACGTCGTTCTCAAGCGTTGGGCATCTCTGTGACGTCGTTGTGGCGGCTTTTGCGAAAAGATCTTGGCCTACATCCTTACAAGATCAAATTGACGCAAGAACTGAAGCCGCTTGACCACCATAAGCGTCGTATGTTCGTGAATTGGGCTGAGCAACAACTTGAAAATGATTCGGATTTTCATCGGAAAATCATCTTCAGCGATGAGGCTCATTTCTGGCTGAATGGCTTCGTCAATAAGCAAAATATGCATTGTTGGTCAGACAGCAATCCACACGTAATCTATGAGTCATCATTGCATCGCGAAAAAATTACGGTTTGCTGCGGTTTATGGGCCGGCGGCGTCATTGGGCCGTACTTCTTCCGTGATGATCAAGACCGGCACATTACTGTGAATGCGAATCGCTACCGTTCAATGATAACCGAATATTTTTGGCCCCAATTGGATAATATGGACTTGGAGGACATGTGGTTCCAACAGGACGGCGCCACAAGCCACACAGCGAATGCCACAATCAATTTATTGGAAACCAAGTTTGGTGAACGTGTTATTTCATGAAATGGCCCAGTCGATTGGCTGCCTCGGTCGTGCGATTTGACGCCGTTAGATTATTTCCTGTGTGGCTACGTCAAGTCTATGATCTATGACAACAAGCCAGCGACGATTGATGAACTTCTTACGAATATCGAACGTGAAATTGCAGCAGTATCGGCCGATTTATGCTTGAAAACCGTCGAAAATTGGGTTCAGCGTCTGGACTTCTGCAAGCGTGCCCGTGGTGGCCATGCAAAAGAAATCGAGTTCCAGACATAATGGCATCGAACGTACTTTCACAGGAATAAAGAATTTCAATGGTATCTAAAACCGGGTTTGTTTTATTTAAAAAAACTTTTGTAGCGCTCTTATTGAAAAACCCGTTACTAGCGCAGTACGCAGCCCCACCTCATGTTTCCGAAGCGCCATGGAAGTACATTTCCCACCATACGAAAACTGCTGCAGAAACCGTACTTGGGAATGAAAACCCGCTTAAAGAGAATCCCTGGTACGATGAAGAGTGTCGCATTGCAAGTGATGAAAAGAACACTGCACGCATGGCAGCGATTCAGTCAGTTTCCACGCGAGCCGTGATAGAGGTATAAGAAGAGAGGACACCCGTTTATTTAAGAAGAAAAAAACGACTGTGGAGAAAGCGCGAGAGTGAGAATATTGAATATTACAGAATAAAGAATGAGGCCCGTACATTCTACCCAAAAGTAAACAGCCAAACCAACGGAAGTGTATCCGGGCCTCCTTTTATAAAGATGAGGACTATGACAAATTCTTTTTTTGAAGATTATAGGGCTGCCTTCGATAGCCTGATACGGAGAAACTGTTCCAATCTGTGTCGGAGCTTGGTACTCCTGCTATGCTCACACGCCTTGTAACGTGGTTTTATTAAAGGCTTAGGTAATATCAGTCATGGCCTGGGCCTTACGTTATGATCCACTAAACCTTCTGAAATAACAACAGAAATGTTTACCCTCCTCTGGGTTATGAATTCAGAGACTTTATTGGTTCTCTTATGGTACAAAATAATTGTATTTAAAGAAACAACATCAAATTGATGCACTCGTAGAGAACACTCTTCTGGTAACGGTTGACGATACTCTTTCTGTGAATGGTTTGAGAGCAGTCCTTTGGGTTCGGTCTGAGAGCACTCATCTAGGGACAACAACACTCTTCTCGAAACGGTTTAGAACAACCTTCTGGGGATGGCTTCAGAACACTTCTTTGAGATCGGTCTGAAAGTACTCTTCTGGGAATGGACCGTACTCTTCTGGGAATGGATCGCTCTGAAAGTACTCTTCTGTGAAATGGGAGGGAATATATTTGGTTGGTTGGAAAATGGTTTGGAAACACTCCTGTGGGTTCGGTCAACCGATTTCAGATAATCGAGAACATGGTGTGTTGAAAACGTTGTGAACCAAATGGGAAACATTTTTGAGAAGCTATTTCATGTCTAATTACCCAATGTGGTCGTCGGTGGTGCAATGGTTAGTGTGTGCGGCGCCTCTTGTAGATTAGATCCTGGGTTCGATCCCTGCTCTGATCACCTTAAAAAAAATTCTTTCGGGGACGGTCACCTCGCATTGTGACGCCGACACTATCGAGTATTTAACCATAAATATGCTTCTCAAATACCATTCGGCATCGGTATAAAACTGTAGGTCCCAATCAGTTAGTGAAAACTGGAAAGCGCACAGCTCAGTGATTGTGAGAAGCTCTCCCCTGTCCCTTCATGGGATGTAATGGGAAACTATTTGTAATTACCCAATAGTGATACCGTCTCTATTCGAATTAAAAGTAGTTAGAGCAGGGATCGCGTATTTTTTCACTATTTAAAAAAAAATAAACAAAAATGGTTTCCCATTACATCCCATGAAGGGATTGGGAAGAGATTTCTTCAGCCAGTGAGCTGTGCGCTTTCTAATTTGTACACTCCCTGATTGGGAGCTACAGTTCTACATCGGTTCCGAATGTTATTGTGAAAATCTTTTTCATGGCTGAATGCTCGATGTTGTCGTCTTCACTAAGCGAGCTGACCACCGTCGAAAGAAACGTAAGGTGGTCAGAGCAGGGATCGAACACCAGTTCTCATGCACAAGAGTCGCGCACACTCTGATTGCACCACCGACGGTCGCAACTATTTTTTCACTATTACTGAGTTATTTGAAGCTAATCTGAAATCTTTAAAAACAGAAAATTATATTGAGCTTTGCAATTTGCAAACTCTGGCAGTGTGTTTTTTAGTTTAAAGATGTGATCGCATTTAATTAAGGCTGTTACTAATTCCCGAATATTTTCCAAATATTAATACATATACTCTTAAAATATGTTTTAAATTTATTAAAATATTTTTATTTAATAATTTATTAAATATTATACGTTACTGGATTTGTTCAATGTAATTTCTATTGTTTCCTCCTGGTCCTCGTCGGGACGTCGGGAACGGCAGCATCTAATTGATGAAGTAATATTTAAAAAAAAGTACAATATGATTTTATATGCATTTTAATTCCACTGTGTGTAATTTTTTAAGTCATGGCAAAATAACCATATACGGACACCACTACGTGATAAAAGACTAAAAAAAAAGACCCGTGTTTCCCAATTTTTCCCAAAGTCATGCACTTTTTTTTTATGGGCCGCCAAAGATTTGGGGCCTCGGTATCATTTTCGTAAAAATGTGGTCATTTTCTCAGGCTCATATCTTGCAAACCGTTCAGAATTTCGATTTACTCTCTGAGGCAAAGTTGTAGCTCTTGTCATAAAGAACAACTTCACAGTGTTAAGAATAATTCCCAGGAAGTTTATATGTTCTAGAAATTTGTTTATTGAGATCTTAGGTAAATTTTTGTAGTTGATTGTTTCCTTGAATTTTGAACGGACCTGAACACGGGAAAAAAGGTAAAAAAATCGAATTTTTTTAAGTTTTTTGCGATTTTGATCTGGAAGGTGAAGTGTTTTTGATTTTATATGTTCGCAATTTTTGTTCTTTATGACAAGAGCTACAACTTTGCCTCAGAGAGTTTGCAAGATATGAGCCTGAGAAAATGATCACATTTTTACGAAAATGATACCGAGGCCCCAAATCTTTGGCGGCCCATAAAAAAAAAGTCCATGACTTTGGGAAAAATTGGGAGACACGGGTCTTTTTTTTTTAGTCTTTTATCACGTAGTGGTGTCCGTATATGGTTATTTTTTTTCGTGTTGCACTGTGTTCTTACTTAGAGCAACATAAACTGCAAAAATGTTCTTCTTTTGTCAGAAATGCTATAAATACCAAATACGGTTCCAGGTACACCATTACAGTCAATGGCCAGGTGCCGATAAATAGCAACGGCTCCAGCATGATGAGCAACATTCGAGGTACTCCCATTATAATACATAGGCGGAAAATAACTCGTATACTGTTAATCGTTAAAAAAAATATCAATTATAGATTATTAATTCCACACATGGGATTTCTTTAATTTGAATTGCTCAACCTAATGGAATGCATTTCACGAATGGCACATTACGTTTAATCAACTAATTCAAATTAAATTACAATTTTCATTTGTCGACTAATTAATTGTTCCCATGTATGAATAATATAACTGAGTTGTAAGTATAATGTAGAGTTAAACTTTTACGATATGTACTCACGTATTATATATGAACTTTTTTTCGTTTGTTATTGCTGCAACTCTGCTGCGTATCAGACAAATCTTCAGTGACAGCACCAAGAAAACGACAATATTGAAACATCCAGTAAAATACACCGGGCCATCCATGATTACAAGAGACCAATCGTCAAGAGAATATTCTAAATGCAGATACGTGATACAATAAAATTCCTTTACTATTTAAGCCACATTCGCAATACACGCTACAATTTTGGCATTCATGCCCATCTCGTTTTCTCTCAAGTTATTTCCTATAAACCATGATCCGAGCTGCTGTTTGTCACGAGTAACAAGTGGCAGTTCTGCTACCTATCGATAGATTTGTCTTTTGTCAAGCATAAAAACCACGTGGTAATAATTTGTAGGCAATTGAGGTTACATTATTCAAAATTTTGTCAAAGAGAGAAGTGGGGGGAAAAAAATTGGCATGTCCAAAGTGTCCAGAAAGACAATTCGCAATGTGATTTTAAAATTCAAATCACATGTTTCCTATTAAATCCCATGAAGGGATTCGGGAATGCTTCTCGCAATCAGTAAGCTGTGCGGTTTCTAGTTTTTATACACACTAATTGGGACCTACAATTTTACACCGGTTCCGAACGGTATTTGAGAAGCTTTTTCCTGGCTAAGTACTCGATAGTGTCGCCATCCCTATGCGAGGTGGTCGTCGTCGAAAGAAAATGTAAGGGCCGACGTCTACGAGAGACTTAACTATTAACCACAAAAAGGGACGTGGACGTAGTGGCTTTCGAAATACTTAAATCGTGAAGAAGGTTTCAGAAGCCTGAACCAGGAATCCTAACCTTCCCAAAGGGTTATGACTCGAAAATTTGAAATTGCAAAAACTATGGCTTTTAGTATAAAACAGAAACATCATTTAAGAAGCTTCAAAGTAAAAGAAAACCCAGTCGAGAAGAATAAAGCTTGCAAACAACCAGAATTACACGCAGAAATTGCTGCAACAATAGCCAAGAAATTTTCTTCTCTATACGATACATCTTCTCTATACGAGTATATAAAATAGTTGCGTGAGTGATTGGCTGATTGACTGATCATTCATCAGCGTCCTGACCAAACGGCTGCAGATAGGATGGTGAAATGTGGGGTGGTGGTTCCCCTTGTAGAGTAGACGTCAGCTAAAGGGGGATTTTTGGAAATTCTAATTGGGGACTTCAGAAATGGGCGTGGCACTAAATCACAGAAATTGCGGTTTTGTCATCCTAGAAGCATGAAATTTGGGGTGTTTCTTTCTATAATGTAGTAGACGTCAGCTAAGAAGGGACTTTTGGAATCTCCAATTGGGGGCAGTAGATGTGGGCGTGGCACTAAATCGGAGAAATTTCGGCTTTGACCAAACGCACCATCCTAGAAACATGAAATTTGGGGTGGTTCTTCCTCTTAAGTAGTAGACGTCAGCTAAGTAGGGATTTTGGAAACTCCAATTGGGAGCGGAGAAGTGGGCATGACACTAAATCAGAGAAATTGCGGTTTTACCAACCGCATCATCAATTCTAACCAACCAACCGCATTCTCAGAAAACAACAAATAATAAATTCAGGATTTTTAAAATTTAAATTAGGGGCGGTAGAAATTTGCGTGGCTCTAAATCATAGTAATTGACGTTGTGACGAAATGCGTGACCCTATAATCATGCAATTTAGACAGAATGTTCCTCTCCTGGAGTTAAAATTAAAAATTTTGAATTTTTCGAAATGAAACCAATTATCACCCTGATCAAATGACTGAACTAAGGATTATGCAATTTGATGTGGCTGTTCCCCTAATGAAGTGGGCTTCAGCTAATAAGGGATGTTTGAATATCTAAATTGGGGGCGGAAAAACTGGGCGTGACACTAAATCAGATCATTAAGTATTCTGACCAAACGAGTGGTGCTAGACTCATGAAATTTGGTGTTGGTAGAGTAGCTATAAATGGGGTTTCCGAAATTGGATTAGGTACGGAAGAAATGTGGGCGTGGCATTAAATTTATACCTATGAAAACCGGTTCTCCTTTAGAGAAAACCAGTTATATATGAAAATGATTTTGTGATCAAAGTGGAATCGATTTTTGGAAAAAAAACCAGTTTTACCAAAAATAAAACCGGTTTCAAATTTTTTTGAAATAATCACTTCTTCAAACCTCAGTTTGCGGTTTCTTTGATTAACAAATTTTACAAATCCTGTTTTCGGTCTTTATTGGGTAAAACCGGGTTTTTAAGAAAAAAAGCATCCACTTTTTTGCAAAATCATTGGGTTGACTGACTATCGATTTAAGTTATTCCTTTCCATAATTGATACACATACATTTGCTTTCTCTCTGTGCTATCAGAGGAATTTAATGGAAAGTGTATAAGAAAATTAATTTAAACATGGCTTAATTATTATTACTCTCATGTACTCTTTTCAATCGTGAATTACTTATGAAATTTCTCATCTTTCCCTTTCGGGAATTGTATTATAATGCCACTGCTGTCTCTAACGCTGGCAGAAAAAATAGGATTGTTGATATAAATAGGTTTAACCGACGTCCCACCGAGAAGCTAGACGTATGAAATTTGCGATATATGTTCCCCATATGGATTAAATATTAGCAAAGAAAGAATTTTTTTAAATCTTATTATGGGCGGTAAAAATAGGCTCCGCACTGAATCAAAGTAATAAGTGGTATGACTGGAATCGTATTCTTAGATTCATCCAGGAGGAAGCAGTTAACAGAAAAAGAACCCGCTGGAATTTGCATTTTATGACTTCATGCCAAACTAATTAAACAGAGGAAAATACTTTTTAATTGTTGTTTCGAAAATTCATAATTGGGAAATTGGGAAACAACTGGACAAAAGAGAGTTCGGTCCAAATGAAAGAAGCTAGACTTATCGAAGTTGGAGTTGGAAGTTTATTAATAGATCTGAAGAAATGGTAGAGGCAGTAGTGGTTAAACCTCAGTCCAGAAGACATTTCTCGAATTGGTGTCTGCGGAAATAACGATATAATCAACGTGTGTGACCGTCGGTGGTGCAATGGGTAGTGTGCGCGGCTCTTGTGCATGAGATCCTGGGTTCGAACCCTGCTCTGACCACCTTAAAATTTTCTTTCGGCGGCGGTCACCTCGCATAGTGACGGCGTCACTATCGAGTATATAGCCATGAAAAAGCTTCTCAAAATACCGTTCGGAATCGGTGTAAAACTGTAGGTCCCAATCAGTTAGTGAAAACTGGAAAGCGCACAGCTCAGTGATTGTGAGAAGTTCTCCTTTGTCCCTTCATGGGATGTAATGGGAAACCATTTTTTTTTTTTTATTGAAAGGTGCGGTGTCATAAACAAATGTATGTGCCTTTTATTTTGTATGGGAAATTAATGTTCGGTGCTTGTGACAACCTCGAAACTTGCACCGAACCAGATTTTCATTACGTGCAAGAATCGAGTTTCTACTGTATATTCTGTATATATAATAGAATCAGATAAGGAAAAATACAGAATTAGGAAAACTATGAAAAAAATGATACGCCTGATGGGGGCCCCATTTTAAAAAGTCATTTTCACCTCTCAATAGTCAGCTTAAAACTGATTCTAATTACAACATTTCATCAGCAGCATAAAACGACGGGGATTTCCCGAAATGTATTCAGTCTAAGAAAACGTAAACAAAGCAGCACGTAAGAGGAATACCAAAATGTTGCAAGTATCGAGTTAAAAATTTTCGGATGTCGCAAGTACTGAGTGCGTAATGAAAAATATTTGTATGTTGCAAGAATCGAGGTGTGCAAGTATCAAGTATATGCAAGAATCGAGTTACTACTGTAATAGAATCACAAAATGTCAAAATTAAGATTTGAAAATTTTTATTGCCGAACAATTGGCTTAACACTTTCGCGGACACTGACGTGTACAGCCGTCATGAACTGGTTTTAAGGTGGGACATGACGTGTATAGACGTCAAAAATTGTTTGACTCATAAAAGCATGACGTGAAAAGTCACCACGAAATACTTAAATGAGTTTGTATGATGTGTGTGTAGTTAGTATTCTATAATAACTGGGTTGTAGTTCTGGGAAATACATAATAACAATAAAAACAATTTTCGAGATTTTAGTAGTTCTTTGAATTGCACACGACGTGTATTGCCGTCATTGTCTATTAAAATTTTTTCAGTATAACAAAAACCGTCCCAGTGGAAGGTTATAAATACAAAAGAATAATAGTAAAAATGCAGAGAATTTTTCTGAGCGGATCGTCGTTTGTAAACTTTTTTCATCTAAAATCTCATCTCGACTGGTATCTTGATTCTGTGATTGGAGTAACACTTGCATCATTGATCAACACGAAAATTCTCAGTCTCAGAGAAGCAATGCTCGCATATTTGATTCGACGAAAGGGATTGGGATTAAAAGCTCAGTTTGATGACCAAATGGAGGAAGAATTCAAATACTGGAAGCACGTCTTGCACCGAGTTGTATCTGTTATTGAAACATTGACAGAACGGGGATTGGCATTCAGAGGTTCAGATGGAAAATTTGGATCCGTGAATAACGGGAACTACTTAGGATTGCTAGAACTTGTCGCAAAATTTGATCCGTTTTTGGCCTCGCGCATTTCAAATTTTGGAAACAAAGGGAAAGGTAATAATTGACCCATGATTTAAATTTTGGATCAATTTTACCAATGTATTGTCAGTATATTATCAATGTATTGTCAATATATTATTAATATATTACCAACGTATATTGTTAATATGTGACCTTTTTCAAGAAACTTCAACATTTGCTAATAGTATACTTTTCGTGTTTTAGAGACTTGTCGAAAACTATTTACGAAGAGCTAATTGAACTAATGAGTCAGGAAGTCCGGTCTGCGGTTTTAGATGAAATAAAAGCTGCTGGATATTTTAGTTTGTCCTCCGATTCAACCCCTGATCTATCTCACATTGATCAGTAGTGCGTCATCATAATATACGTTTCGCCATTTGATAATTTGCCAGTAGGACGACTTTTAACATTTTTAGAATTGAAAAGTCTCGTTGGCAACGAAATGGCTGACACGGTTTTGAACTTCTTGATCGAATACTGCAACATTGACTTTTCGAAGTGCAGAGGGCAATCCTAAGATGACGTGTCATTTTACAACTCAACCCTTATGCAATACACATTGCATGTGCAGCACATTCATTGAATCTTGTCGGTCGTAGTGCAGTCGATTATTGTTTTTTAGGCTGTCAATTTTTTTTCATTAGCGCAAACACTTTACGTACTTTTTCTGTTTCTACAGACAGATGGAAGGTACTAAAGGATCATATCAAGGATGAAGTTTTAAAGAAACTCTCAAAGACGCGGTGCGAAGCACGCGCTGTTGCCACAGACGCAATATTAAATTCGTATTCTCAACGCGTTAGATTCCACAGTGCAACACGAAAAAATATAACCTTATACGGACACCACACTACGTGATAAAAGACCAAAAAAAAAGACCCCTGTCTCCCAGTTTTCTCCAAAGTCCTCCAGGTTTTTTTTAAGGGCCCCCAAAGAAGTGATCATTTTGTCAAGCTCATATCTTGCAAACCACTCTCTGAGGCAAAGTTGTAGCTCCTGCCATAAAGAACATAAATTGTAAGCATATAAAATCAAAAAAAACTTCATCTTCAAGGTCAAAATCGTGACAAACTTTAAAAAATTAGCGAAAAATCGCCCAAAAAGCGTTTTTTTTATTTTCCGCTTTTACAAACAAATTTACTTTATGAAAAATGCGCCAATTTTCTTAGGCCTGGTAGGGCTTAAACCCGAAAGTTTTTTTAAGGAGGCCGATCCAACTTCCTGAGATATAAGCCTTTATAGCTTGAGTATATAATCGCTTATATCTCACCCATTTCTTATCCGATCTGATTGAGATGGGTATCATTGAGAAGACCTTTGAAAACGCTATAAATCTGTATATAAATATGTTACTTTTTATTAACTCATTGGGGCAAATTAAAAAAAAAAAGATTTTTTAACCTCACTTTTTTAATAAAAATCTGGTTTTCTCAAAAAACAGTCCTAGTAAACTTATTTCTTCCTAGACTCAGTAAAAGACAACACTTCAAGCTTTTGTTAAGGTATAATACTCAGCATTAACCCTTCTAAGACCGGAGATAGTGAGGTTTTTCTAACAAAAGTACTTTCTGGGAGCCAAAATTTCGCCAAATTTGGAGCTCTTGTCATAAAGATGACATTTTGAACATATAAAATCAAAAAAACTTCTGTCAAAAATCTACCTGGAAGCAAATATCTGCATTGAATTCACAAGGGACGCAGCACACAATATAAAAGCGACATGACGCTCACATCGAGGCATTACACAGCGCGACGTCAACGAGAGCTCAGCGGTGAAAGTTATAAGTGAAAGTGAAAGTAAAAAAAAGTGAAAGTGCTACAGCATAATTCGCACACAACATTGGCAACTGACAATTTCAATATGCAGTGTGAAAATATTGATTTATTTTGCTACGTTTGCGGTCATCAAATCAGAAGGAAGGAAAATAATCTTTTAACTAGTGCATTCAAGAAAGTAGCTCAATTGAAGTATCTCAATGTTGAAGTAAAGAAAAAACAAATGAATTAAAAAATTTTCGGGAAATTTTTCGCTTTTGCGGCAATGTAAGGGCTACCTAAACGGTGTTAAGAATCATTCCTAGGAAGTTTATATATTCTAGAAGTTGTTTATTGAGATCTTAGGATCATTCTTGTGGTTGATTGTTTCCTTGAAATTTGAACGGTTTGCTACCTATGGACCTCAACAGGGGAAAAAAGGTAAAAAAAAATTGAATTTTTTAAAGATTTTTGCGATTTTGACTTTGAAGATTAAGTTTTTTTTTGATTTTATATGTTCGTTATGACAAGAGCTACAACTTTGCCTCAGAGAGTAAATCAAAATTCCGAACGGTTTGCAAGATATGAGCTTGAGAAAATTATCACTTTTTATCAAAAATGACACCGAGGCCCCACTTCTTTGGGGGCCCATAAGAAAAAAAAACGTGGAGGACTTTGGGCAAAACTGGGAGACAGGGGACTTTTTTTTGGTCTTTTATCACGTAGTGGTGTCCGTCTATGGTTATTTTGCCATGACTTAAAAAATTACACACTGTGTTCTATTTCAGAAGATAGGGATCAATAAGGGGAAACTAGACAAGAAGCAATGAATATTGCAAACAAAATGCAAGAGTTTGAGTTTGTTTTTATGGTTACGATGCGGAATGACATTTTGCAACAATTTCATCGGACATCACAAGCCCTTCAGAGTTCAGAACTTAATTTGCAAGTTTGCGCTGATTTGTAGAAAACGTTGACTATTTATTTACAAAATCCCAGGGAAAGATTTGAAGAATTCGAACACAGGTCTAAAGAAATTTCGCCCGACGGTGATTATAGAGGAAATAGTAATCGAAGACGTACTCGGAGAGTGCAAGTCAATGATGGTCCAGCGGAAGATGCTGTTTTATCTGCAAGGGACAAATTTCGCATTTCGTGTTTTTATTTCAGCGTCGACATTCTTCGAGTCGAGATGAAAACAAGAGGCGACGTTTATCAGAATGTGGCAGAAAAGTTTTAAATTGCATTAAACATGAGTTTAACCAACGATGAGGTACATTCAAAATTTAAGTCGCTTGTCGCATCGTATCCTGAGGATTTAAATTCAAATCTCTCTGATGAATTACAACAATTTCATCAGTTCGTTCGTTTGAAAATGGAAAAGATAAAACAATTAGATTAAATTTTACTGATTTTTATAACATCATTGTGAATGAACAACTGCAAACAGTCTATCCTAACTTGGAAATCTGCTTCAGAATAATTTTATCATTAATGATAACAAACTGTTCGAGAGAACGATCTTTTTCGCAGTTGAAAAGAATAAAAAATCCTCGGAGGACGACGATACGACAAGATCGACTAAGTTCGTTGGCTCTTCTGTTAATTGAATCAGATGTTACGCGTCGCATGGATTTGGACAATTTAATCGAAGAGTTTGCTCGTCAAAAGTGCAGGAAAAAGAAGGTTTAACTTTTAAGCGATTCTTTTCATGTAATTTTGCATAAATGTAAAAATAAAATTAGTTTAATTATTGCTTTTCTAATAAATATACAAAAGAAAAATTTCTGTCTCACTAAACAAAAAAAAATTATTAGTAAAAAAATTAAGAAACAAAAATCGCCAAAATAAAAAAATCGCCAATATAAAAAAGTGACTATAACTCGAAAACGGTGCGTCCAATAGAAAAAATAATAAAAAATTTACCTCCAATCGAGGCTTAAACCAATAGGTGTCTCCAATGTGGCAGCACTTTTTTTTTTTTAAATCTCTAAAACTAATTTTTTTTTAATAAAAAATCGCTAAAACGCCCTTATGACTATATCTCGGAAACGGAAAGTCCAATCGAAAATATAACAAATTGTCCATGTTTCTAAGAGTTTTTCCAGTTATAGCCACTTTTTTATTTTGGCGATTTTTCGAAAAAAAATTCTTCCATACGAATTGGACCACTTTATGAAAACCCCTTAGAAACCTACAAAAATTGTTTATTTTTTAATTAGACGCTCCGTTTCCGAGATACAGACATTTTTTCTAATTTTTTCATATTATCGATCAAAGATGGGGATAAGTTACCCTGGGTAACACATTGCCGATCGTCGTGGGTAGCTGCCCATTATTTTCCCCATTGTCCTGAGGGTAATGGGTAATCGTGATGGGTAATTCCCCATTTTCGGGGGTAGCTACCCATTATTTTCCCCATACCCTGCGGGTAATGGGTAAACGATCTCTACTCATTCCCAATAATAATGGGTTACCCATTACCCAATACCTCCACTTTATAGACAGCATAAGGTCCCCCGTCTTTTTTCGCCAGACCTGGTTAACTGTCACAATAGTACCAAAATCGATTTTATCACCAAATATCTCAGTTTAATCAAGCAATATTTATGAAAACACTTACGAGCATCAAATAATGTGAAAATCATTGCTGTTGAATGGAAAATCGCAGTCAACCTAATAGTTAAATCTGAGGTCCAGAAGCTTCTGCGAGTGCAAAATTTCGCAAAACGAAACGTAATTTAATATTTTATTGTACATGCATAAACTACTAAACATAAAAAGAATTTGTTTTTTTAAATCAAGGATTTAATAGCTGCTCCAAAATTACGAAGAGCAGTTCGGACCATGGTTTTATGTGGCCTTTCTTTTTTTGCAAAAATGTAGTCCAACTTTGGGGCCGACATTCCTCTACGACTACTGCAGCAACAAATCTATTCGAACCAAGAGAACATAATTGAGAACTAGACGACTTTTTATTCGAAGAGACCGAATTGCATTTTAAAGTTTATTGAAGGTGTCGCTTGCATTGTGATGCCGGCTTTAAGAACTTACTATAATAAACCAACAAGCGATCGATAACAAAAATTGTCGTAGTTATACCCCAAACATATGTGGAGTACCAGATGAAACGTCTCTGAACTTTGCCGGAATTACTTCTGATATTAGTTGCTTTAAAACCTATCCATATCTCATAGCCAATGACACTTAACCATAGGAAATTTGACGGCGCAAAGAATTGCGGTAATAGAATCAAAAATATCAGCTGGGGTTCTAGGGGAAATAAATAAATCAGTGAAATTTTATAAATTCAAATGCAAACAATTTCATAAACACCGATGCAACACTTGACGATTCTCAGACGATCTTAGTGCGTCCGCATAAAATAGTTTTTTTAACGTTATATGCAACTTGTCTACCTTTCGGATTATCCCATTCGTTCTCGATGTACATCCGAATCAAAATTGTCGAAATAGTTGCCACCATAGACGTGAAATACCAGCTAACAAGTTTGAAACTTAGGTTATCCTCCTTCCCTTTCCTTGTGCACGTATACACAAGCAGTACTGGCAGAAATATTGCCAGCAAACCGAATATAAATACTCCTATATGTGGTGAGTAAAATTACTATTATGAAATTCACCGCGTACACTGTGAGTAAAAATATGAAATTTACCAATCATTCTAACAAAATCGTTGGCATTTGGCTGAAAATACGTGAAAATAATAGTTACAAACTTTCCAAAATACCGCTTTCGCAGATACTTACCTGTAATCTGTCGCAGGGAACGTTAAAATGATCACTTAGGAGAAATTGTGCAGACTCTTCATTATAGAAGACTGAATGACAGGAATCGATTACCTATGAAAACGAAGCCTAGATTAAGAAGGAGGATCTTCAATTGTTTAACATTTATTTGGGACTAGAGTGTTAAAGAGAGGTTATTCGAAAAATCGCTTTTTTGGAAAACCGGTTTACGGTTTCGCAGAATGGGAAAGCCCGGTGAAACCGGTTAATACTTGTTATTAATTTAACATATCTTATCCTTATATATATAATTCTATTGCATGTGTGTTGGTGACTGAATTCCTCCTAAACTTCTGGGCCAATTTGAATAAATTTTTTTGTATGTCCAATTGGACAAAGGGACGTGGTACCTCCCATACAAATCGCTTGAAGTAGTGTAAAGTTTCTAACTTCTGAGCCAGTGGTCGAATTTGTTTGTTTTTGGGCTTGTTGGAAAGGTGTTCGAATGAGTGTTCGAACTCACGGGCTAACACCTTTTTGTTACACGGTACCTGTTCGAATTCTAAGAACGCATTAGTAAATGTTACATTGGAAAATTTAAAGCAGCGTTCAATCATATGATGACGTATCATTTAAATAATATTAATGCTTAAAATTACACTCTGCAACAAAATGAATAAAATTCTAGGCATAATTATAACCAATATTTTTTTTGATGTATTATGGTCCCACTATTACTAAAACGGTCGAAATTTTAAATGCTTCCATCAGAGTTTGGACTTTGTTTGTTTCCAAGAAAATCCGAAACAATTAATCGGAACGAACACCACGCAGCTTTCTCATCGGATGATAATAATAAGGCTGTGTTTTTATTCCCTTATGCCGCATTTACACCAACCCAGATTAACGAATTTCGAAGGTTAACTCCGTTAACCCACGCTAACCCAGAAGATTACTCATACAATTGTAATCTGTAGAAATTGAAGTTTAATTTTTAACCTCATTTTAAACTGGTGTACATTTTGATGCAACACTGTTTCTTAGTAAAAAAATGCAACCATCATAATAGCATACACAAAATATCAACTGTTTGACAGATGGAAGCCGATCGAAGATTTTCCGACGCGTCGCCGCCACCAAAATTTGTTTGAAGTTCACGCCGCCGCCTATAGAAATGGCTCTTATTCTTTGAAACAGTGAGCCGATGTTATCGACTGTTTTCTAATCCAATTTTAAAGCTTCAGTCGCCAAATTAATTTTTCTGTTGTGCAGCCGTCTTCGATAACTTGGTCTCGGCGCGGAGTTTGTCAGAGCACGGAGTTGCCAACTGAAAAAAACGATAAAAGCGAAATACTTACGATTTTGACAAGTGAAGCGAAATATGACATGGAAAAAATTTCATCACCTGTTTAAACGACTATACCTGGTAGATAATTCTACCATGATCAATATGTATAACATTTAGCGAGCGTTGTTGTGAACAATTTATTTCCAATTTTGTTTTCTATCGGAAATGAAAGTCTATCCTTCAAATTTAGGGATGTAAAAGTATACGTAGTCCTCGACTAAACAAAATAATTATAATGAACTTAAAATATGTAAGTCATTTTGCAAATTTCTGCTTTTTGATCTCCCCTTGACAACATTTTCATTCGCTACAAATGATAACAAAATGAAAATAAAATAACTTTTTGTTGTCATTTCATGAAATTTAACATGTGGCAACATTGTCATTGCACAAGTCGGAATTTAAGTGTGAAATTGAAATGCCACTTAATATCGCTTAGCTGTCCCGTACAAATTAAGCAATAATTAACTTTAGCGGGGTAAAAAAAACACTTAATGTCTCAAATTAAGTGTTGCCGAGTAGTTTTCGTATCTGTGGACCATCAAGAATGCCTTCCGAAATGTATGCCAGTGGAAGATTTTTGAATATTGTTCTTAGATACGAGAACGCTTCACCCTCTTTGTGTAGTGCCTTAATAAAGTTTTTCACTAATCCAAGTTTGATAGGTAATGGTGGCAAGATTATATTGTCCTTCTTGACGAGGGCCATATGTTTTATATTGTGGACTCCTATTGTGTGGCTGAGTCTTGGCGGCCAATCCTTCTGCACGTAATGCTTGTGTCGAGCTTGACTGTTCCAGAGAGAGAGAAAGCAGCAATGCTTTGTGAAAACACCTTGCAGACCTACCAAAATAGCAACAACGTTCAAGTCGCAACACACCTTCCAATCGTGATTTTCGTAATCTATATATTTGAACAATTTGGTCATCGTTTCGCAAGATTCCTTCATATTCACGGCGTGTGGAATGGGTATCGATAGCTTCTGATTGCCACTGTGCAGTAATACTGCTTTGAGGCTTTTTTTGCTGCTGTCGGCAAGTATCCTACATTACGTGCATCGTATGTTTGGCCAAGCTTATCGAAAATGAGATACCTTCACCTAATTGTGAATAAAATCAAAATTTATCCATCGATTTTCTTAGGAAATACCTCGTTTTATTATAACAGGTCAGACTTTACTACAAAAGTGCTAAACCGAGTACTTTTTTGCCGTTTAGGAGTTTTTCTGATTTAAAAAAAAAAATATAAATGTTGGCAGAAAATCATTACGTTTCACCACAACTTTTTAGATAACTACGAAACTCTTGCGCAGGCTCAAAAATAATGTAAAGATAACTATAGCATATAACGGGTTTTTCAACAGAGACGCTACAAAAGTAAAACGATAGGGACAGCAAACGACGCCATATTTTTTCCCGCTCTTTTGACATTTCTATTCAGTAAGGTTTGCCATTTCATCATGGAAAGATATACGAGAGCCAACAACGAGTCGAAATTATTAAAATTTACTACCGAAATTTGGAGTCAGTGGCCTCAACTGTAAGAGCGCTGCGTCCAATTTATGGTGGTCATATTCGTCCTACCAGATCAACAATTGAGCGTCTAGTGGAAAAATTTGAATCCACAGGCACAGTACAAAATGTTCCCGTGTCAGTGAGACAAAGAAGTGCCCGTAGTGTCGAGAATATTGCTGCCGCTGAGGCTTCAGTTCAAGAAAGCCCAAATGTGTCTCTCACACGTCGTTCTCAAGCGTTGGGCATCTCTGTGACGTCGTTGTGGCGAATTTTGCGAAAAGATCTTGGCTTGCAGCCTTACAAGATCAAATTGACGCAAGAACTGAAGCCACTTGACCACCATAAGCGTCGTATGTACGTGAATTGAGCTGAGCAACAACTTGAAAATGATTCGGATTTTCATCGGAAAATCATCTTCAGCGATGAGGCTCATTTCTGGCTTCGTCAATAAGCAAAATATGCGTTATTGGTCAGACAGCATCCCGAAAAAATTACGGTTTGTTGTGGTTTATGGGCCGGCGGCGTCATTGGGCCGTACTTCTTCCGTGATGATCAAGGCCGGCACATTACTGTGAATGCGAATCGCTACCGTTCAATGATAACAGAATATTTTTGGCCACAATTGGATAATTTGGACTTGGAGAACATGTGGTTCAAACAGGACGGCGCCACAAGCCACACAGCGAATGCCACAATCAATTTATTGGAAACCCAAGTTTGGTGAACGTGTTATCTCACGAAATGGCCCAGTCGATTGGCCGCCTTGGTCGTGCGATTTGACGCCGTTAGACTATTTCCTGTGGGGCTTCGTCAAGTCTATGGTCTATGCCAACAAGCCAGCGACGATTGATGAACTTCGTACGAATATCGAACGTGAAATTGCAGCAGTATCGGCTGATTTATGCTTGAAAACTGTCGAAAATTGGGTTCAGCATCTGGACTTCTGCAAGCGTGCCCGTGGTGGCCATGTAAAAGAAATCGAGTTCCATACATAATGGCATCGAACATACTTTCACAGGAATAAAGAATTCCATTGGTATCTAAAACCGGTTTTGTTTCATTTAAAAAAACTTTTGTAGCGCGCTTATTGAAAACCCCGTTATTTATTTTAATAGCAAATTGTTTGGTATGTTCCTTAACGAAGTGAGACCAAACGTTATTTAGTTATGGTAAAATCCGTGGAACAAGCTTTTCAAAAATGGACAATTTTACTCTAACAATTTTCAAAAAAAACTCATCCATAGAATTTAAAATTTCGACCATTTTAGTAATAGGGGGACCATAATACATAAAAAAAATAGTGGTTATAACTAATCATATTTTCTGTTGCATAGTGTTATTTAACGACAAGTGCAAGCACATGTGTCATTATTTTCTTGCTTAAAACTTTTTGTTATATTCCCACAAAAAACAACGAGAATGCAAAGCAACAGATACAAGTACATTAGGGTGTCCCATCAATAAAAACTTCTTTGGCTCAAGCTTTATTTGACAGCTTATTGGGTAAAGTATTTCTGAGAATTTTTCAGACTTTTCCGAAGTAGTTTAGAGGTCGCGCAAGTTGAATTTCCTCCAAAAATCGGCAACTGGTGCACAAACCACCTGTTTTGGCAATGATTTTCCTCAATAAGGCACCAACGTATTACAGTTTCTCGTAAATTTTGTAAATAACGCTTTATATCTTTTAAAATTCCTATGAAAATGTAAAAGACGTATAAATTCCAACCAATTTTGTAAAAAAAAATTTTGAATTTGTGGTTACTGTTCCAGAGTTATGCCGTTTTAAAGCCTTTTACCCATTGTATGAAACTAATAATAGCCTCGTTCCTTTCGTCCAGTATACGCGTTTCCCCATACAAATGAAAAGTGTATAAGTTACAGTCGATACATTTTCACTATAAGTCGAGCAGTGGATAGTAGAGTTGTCGGGTTTCACAAAAAGTAAAATAAATGAAAATGTGAACTTGTCAAAATTTTTTAGTTTCAAGATTTTCAGCGTTCGCTGAGACAGACTCAAATTTTACTGTACTCAAGTATTGTCTCGCCGTTTAAAATTCAAAGCTGGCATGATGGGTAGCACATGCAACTAACAACCGCGAGATTTCGGTTCGAATCCTGTTTAATTTTATGTTTAATTTTTAACCATATTTTAATGTTTTTTTTTTTGTTTAATATTGCTGGTAAATGAGTAATGTTTAAAAATAGAGTAGTTAGTACAAGAAATAATGAAAAAATAACAAGCCTGTGTTTGATAACACGGGCGCATAGGTCAGACGTAGAATACGTTAGTCATTTTGCAATTAAAATATATGAATTAAGTAAACAAACGACAGCAAAGATCTGTAAACTTTCAAGCACACACAAGTGTCCACGCTCCCCTCCCTTCATTTTATGTTCCCCTCCAAACGAACTAATACCGACCGATCCAACAAAACGAAATGTACACACACACACATTTACACGCTGCTCGATAAATAAACAAAGCACAGCAAAGCCAAAATCATTTGATTTCACAACAACAACAAAAACAACAGCGGCATGTACAAAAAAAGTCTAAAATATCATGCTCTTAAATATTTATTTCCTTAACTACATAAAACTTTTATATATAGACATATAATTTTTTTAATGTAATTCGAAACAAAACATATTACCAAAACTGAGTAACATATAAAAATTGCTAAAATATGTTTTAATATTTAAGTAAAAGTGGGTGAAAGTTGACAAACATTTTCTCAAAATTTTGTGCTCCAGATCAACACCCCTACCTTACCGTATAACGTATTCTACGTTAAAAATATTTTAATTTTGTGCCTTCTCTGAGGTTTCAACTCACGTTCTATCGATTTGTAGGCAAAAATGTATGCTCTAGGCCAGAGGCTCTGACACAGCCAAGGTGACAAATAAAGAAACAAATACATTCGGTTTAATGTTCAATATTTCTATTTTTCAACTGCTACAGTTGACAGTTCTTTAAATTTCTATGAAAATTTAAAATACTTCTGATGCACTTTAAAAGACGGTTTCGCACTCGGTTCTATATAGGGGTGGGTCACCCCTATCAGTTAGGGGTACGACAAATAGATGTTGGCCGATTCTGAGACCTACCCGATATACACACAAAATTTCATACAACTCGGTCCAGCCGTTTTGGAGGAGTTTAATGGCAAACAATGTGTGATCGCAGTCGGACAATCTGTGTGATTGCAGTCATGTGTGATCGGACAAGTTTCTAATTTTGAAAGGACTAATGCAATATAAAATTAAAACTTGACAAAAATGGTGTTGCCTTTATATTTATTTCGTGGGGTGTATAAGGCAAATTCAGTGAAAGTGTATTGATTTAACATTGGCATGCCGCAGAGCATTATATCCCATGAAGGGGGCAGGACCAAGCTTCCCGATACCAGAAAACTGTGCGCTTTCTTAAATTTCAAACTCACTCATCTTGTCATATAGAAAACGAATTTATTTTCTGTGAGGCAGAACTACGAGAGAAGCTTACAACAGTGTGACTTTAAAGAAAAAAAATGTTTGTTCGGCAAAAAAAAGGATTTCATTGTCAATAGTCCCCTTTTAGCCCGATACATTTATTCCATCGTTTGAAATTTGATGAAATTTTGTTTTGGCATTTGGTGTGTCCGTTACCAGTATGACTTGAATTTACAACTGAACTAAACTGTTGAAGGAGAGGCATATTACATAAAAGCTGCACAGATGCCAATTTTGTTTTTTTTAGTTTATAATTCATTTATTTCGATTAAGATAAAATTACATTGGAAAATGTGAGCCGCTGCGCCACTTGGACATTATAGGGGCGAGCTGGCAGTATGCACAACAAGATGAAATAACAAAAATCAAAAGTAATATATGTATTTAATTTCTATGAGTTATTAATTACTGTTAAAAATAATACTAAAGTATAACAAGAGTGTTCTCTATCGGAGCATTTCCATATTCTCAATTAAATAGTTTTTTATATATATATGTCCATTATTCATTTAAACAAAATACTATACAATTTTACAATTAAAATACAATATTTAAATAATAGGTTCACGCAGAACATAGGGCGTCAACAAATGCTCTCCATCGATTTCTGTTTCTAGCAAGTGATTTAATTTGATTCGAGGATAGTCGAGTTTGGTTGTATTCCTTTTCCAGGCGCCGCTTCCACGTATTTGGTGGTCGTCCTGGCCTTCGATACCCTTGGGGGTTCCATTCTAGTGCCGCTCTAGCAATATCCGATGTTGGACGCCTAAGTATGTGACCAATCTATCAAATTCAATAGGGCTGTTATTTGTGCGTTGCCAGAGGTCTTCATTAGAAACTACATTCGGCCAGTGAATACGTAGTATTTGCCTCAGACAACAATTGATAAACGTTTGGGCCTTCTTCATAAGGATCTTCGTCAAGCTCCAAGTAGTACAACCGTAAAATAGTACAGACTTTACGCTGCAATTAAATATTCGCAATTTCGTCTTTTGCGAGATCTTCTTATTACGCCAGATTTTGTGCAGGTTTAGAATTGAAACACGAGCTGTATTGATTCGATCATTTATACCTATTGCGGAGCCTCCGTTCTTGGCAATTTTGCCTCCTAAATAGTCGAACGACTCCACGTCTTCAATTAAGGAACCATTAACTGTTAGTGGAGTATCACGTTCTGTCCGAATACGCATTACCTTCGTCTTCTTAATATTTATCCTCAATCCTACTTTTTTAGCATTTTCGGAGAGTTTGTATAGCTTGGCCTTGATGTCGTCAAATTTGTGGGCCATAAGACATCTGTCATCTGCGTAGTCTATATCATGTAGGTGTTTATACATATTCCACTGAATGCCGGAGGGCGCTTCTGCATTGGTTGCCTCCATTACCTCGTCCATAAGCAGAAGTAATAACGCGGGGGACAATACGCATCCTTGTCTAACCCCCGCAGATGTGGTGAAAGGTTGGCTTTCCTTTCCATTAAAACGAACTTTATACGCTGCATCCCTGTATAGTTCCCGAATCATGGAGACTATCTTGTTCGATATCTCTTTCCTGGCCAGGGTGGGCAATAGTTGTTTAAGGATGTTTTAAATGCTGCAATTCTCAAAATATTCTTTAAGCTTTGTGGAAGGTGGTTATATGCAGAACATCCTGCATATTCAATTCGCTGCTTCGTTGTTTCCAATCTACATTTATTTACGTGAAGATTATAACAATTTCTGGTATTGAAAGCATTTTGATTTCTTCGAAATTCTATAACAATGATGACCTATATTATTTAAAGATTTAAACATGTACATTAATAATTGAAGCCCATGGCGGAAGGAGGTGTAAACTCACTTTTTTCAAAAACAATATTTTCCTTCTCCTAATGTTTCCATGGTGTCTGATTTAAAAAAAAAAAAAAAAAACAAAATTTTTTAAATTAAATTTTATTAATTTAAATATCAGATGTTGACTTTTTTCTTATCTAAAATAAAATCAGATACCATGGAAACGTAAAATGAAGAAGGGATATTGTTTTTGAAAAAAAGTGAGTTAACACCTTCTTCCACCAGGGGCTTCAATTGAAATTTGTACAGCCCATATATTGGTAAAATTGTTTTAGATACTTCTTTGTATAAATAATATGTGAAGTAAGTAATTGGAAGATTAAACAGTAATTTGATTGCTTTATTTTGTGTTCTTTGAAGAGATTTCAATTCTGCAGTTGTTTTGTTTGCATATATAATAGGAAGGTAGCTGAAATGGCTAGCGTATTATAAATTAATTGCTTTGTTTTTGCATCAAATTTATTATTAAATTTATAAAGGATGCCCAGAGCAGGAGCTACTTTGCTTTTAACATACCGTACGTGCATTACGGATACAACTTTTTTTTTACAATTTTTGAAAATATCCATATCCATACCATGTAGTGCATAAAAGAACAATAAGAACTGCAACTTTAAATTTTCGATATCGTTAAAAAAGGTTCCGCGTCAAATGCAATTAAGTTTGGGATCATCAGTAAGTTATAAAAAAATAAAAATATTTTCTTTATAAATTCATTAAATGATAAATAAATTATAAGTTTTTCCATTAAATATTGAATAATATTGTCTATAAATTCAATTTATCGTGATAAAATATTGCGACTTACCTACGCTGTCTTATGCAAACTTGCGAAATATTATAATTTATTGCTTAAAGTATAAAAATATATACAATTTTTTTTCAAATAACTTTTATTTATTTTTGAGACCTAAGTATTGATTTCAAGCTTTATTAAACATGGTGCGAAAACTTTTTTGACGAAACAATTTGGTAAAAATACTACTTGTAAAAGAAACAAAAATTTTATAAATAAAGCAGGCGCTGTCACTTTTGATATCCAAAAATTGCATAACACTCCAATTTGTAAGTTTGTTGTGCATTAATTTTACAATAATCGAATTTAAACGTTTGTTTTCGTTCAACTTTTTAAAATGTCTTTTAAATATAGCGAAATTGTTGCTCGAAAAAACGCGGATAAGTGGACCCAAAACTTAACAAATTATGAAAATAAATGTAAAAATATTCCATGTATCGATATTTCGTTATGTGAACTCAACCAAATACCTAAAAAAAACAGTCATTCGAAGATTCAATGCCTTATATGAAAAAGAAAAATTAAAAACAGAGAGGTATACAATTATATCACAAGAATTATTCGATTTATGGCTACCGAAATTGGCTACCAAATCTATAAGAAGGAAAGTGGAATGTTTGATTCGTGCATACCAGGAAGGTATCAAAACTTCAAAAACTGCTGAAAAAATTGATAACAATTTTAATATTTCGTTCGAAAACAGTGCACCAAAATCAGAAATAAGTGTCAAAGATTCAGACTCCGACTCTGTCTCAATGATCGAGACTCCGACTTTGCCTCAATGATCGATGATTCAGTTCAAGATGATAACGATTATATGCCACCTTTAAGACTTGGAATAACAAAGGGATTATTAATAAATCCAGCACTGACGTTGGTAAATACTGCCAAAGAAAGTACTAGGAAAGCAGCAAAAATATGCAAGGAACCGGCAGAATCAGGGGTCGATAATGCAACTCCTTCACAACAAGCAATTTATAAAGCTGTTTATAAATCTGCAGAGAAAAAGGAAGAAATGATGAAACAGTCTTTACAATATGAGAACTGGTGTCTCCATTTCGATGTTAAAAAAAATTGGACGACAAGAAGTACAGGTAGTTGTTGTATTTCTGCATTAATTCTGCATTCTGCATTAATTCTGGAAAATTGGAAAGGGACAACTATTTTCAATGGCATCAAAGAAACTCTACAAAAATTTAATTTGATAAAGTCAATAAAAATGATAATTAGCGACACAACCAGTTTTAATACAGGAAAAACTAAAGGTGTTGTAACACTACTGCAGAACCATTTTAAATCAATTTCTCTGCCACCACCGCAGTACATTGGATGTCAGCACCATGTGTTGGATTTAATACTACGATATGTAATGGATGCATCGTTGGACGGAAAAAACACCTCATCAGATATTGCATATGAATTCGTTTCAGAGTTGATAAGCAATTACTTACTTACTTACTTACTTATCCGGTCTCGGACAACCCCGGGGGGTCAGGGACCTTACAAAACGAAGATAACATATTTCGCCAACCAGTTCGATATTTTGCTTTATCTCTCCAGTTGGCAATACCAAGTGTACGCAGGGATTCGTCAACCTGATCCCTCCAGCGGAGTCTTGGTCTTCCTATTTTTCGTCTTCCTTCGAGTTCGGTTTCGAAAAGCCTTCGCGCTGGTTCATCTTCATCCATTCTACTGACATGGCCTAGCCAGCGCAATCGCGTTATCTTGATCCGCTTAACTATGTCAATGTCAGGATAAAGCTCATACAGCTCATGATTCATGCGTCGCCGATACTCGCCGTTGTGCACTATAGGGCCATAAATTTTTCGGAGTATTTTTCTCTCGAAGACTCCTACAGATGTTTCGTCTGCTTGCGATAGGAACCAGGATTCTGCGCCATAAAGCAAGACAGGTTGAATGAGAGTCTGGTACAGCTGGACTTTTGTTACTCGAGAGAGGGCTTTATCTCTAAAGTGCTTGCTTAGCCCAAAATAACATCTATTCGCAAGCACAATTCTCCGTTTGATCTCAAGGCTGACGTTGTTGTTTTTGTTCACGGCAGATCCGAGGTATATAAATTCGTCCACTACCTCGAAGTTATAACGGTTATCAACGTTCACGCTTTGGTCTAATCGCGTGGAGGCCCTGTTCGTTGAAACCATTAATTTTGTCTTGTCCTCATTCACCGTCAGACCCACTTTTGCTGACTCCTTCTCACTTCTCGAAAAAACCGCAGTAACTTCTCTAATTGTGCGCCCAATGATATCTATATCATCAGCATACGCGAGCAGCATGTGACTTTTGCTGCTGATGGTTTTATTCATATTGACTGCAGCTTTTCTCATAAGGATCTCCATTAAGATGTTAAAGAGATCGCACGATAGGGTGTCGCCTTGCCTGAGGCCTCGCTTAGTTTCGAAAGGTTCGGTAAGATCCTTACCAACTTTCACTGCGGATTTGGTGTTCGTCAAGGTCATCCTGCAAAGGCGTATGAGTTTTGCAGGAATACCAAGCTCAGACATTGCTTCATAGAGTTTCTCACGTATCGGACTATCGAAGGCTGCTTTATAATCGATAAATAGATGATAGGTGTCGATTTGTTTTTCGTGTGTCTTCTCCAGGATTTGGCGTAGCGTGAAAATCTGGTCAGTTGTCGAATTTCCAGGCCTAAAGCCACACTGGTATGGTCCAATCAGGTCAGCGATAATTGGTTTTAGTCTTTCGCACATTATACTTGATAGAACCTTACATGCTATGGATAAAAGGCTTATTCCACGGTAGTTGGCACAAATACTCGGGTCACCTTTTTTAAATATGGGACATAGTACACTGAGACTCCAATCGCCGGGCATGCATGCACCTTATCAGCTCATCGCCGCCAGCCTTAAACAGCTCCGCCGGTAATCCATCGGCTCCTGCGGCTTTGTTGTTCTTAAGCCGGGCAATAGCTGTTCTGACCTCGTCTTGGTTAGGAGGGGGGCAATCGACGTCGTCGTCCATATTGTGATCGATTGTCCCATCGTCATCGGATATCTCAGGTACTAGTAGCGCGGAGAAATGCTCTCTCCATATTCCCAACATGCTCTGCACATCTGCGACGAGATTTCCGTCTTTGTCTTTACAGAAGGGGGGCCCTGAACCATGTCCATTTGTTCCGTTTTTAACTTTTTGGTAGAATTTTCGGGCTTCGTTCTTCCTTCTGTATGTCTCAATTTTCTCACTCTCGCGTTTTCTCCACTGCCGTTTCTTACGCCTAAAGAGACGGTTTACCTCCTTTCTCTTCTCCCTATACCGCTCAGTTGCAGCTCGCGTTGCAATTGACTGAAGCATTACCATACGTGCAGCGTTCTTTTCGTCATTTGCTATGCGACACTCTTCATCGTACCACGGTTTATTGCGAAGCGGTTTTTCGAAACCAAATACGGTTGTTGCGGCAGTTTTTATAGAGTCGGAAATGGGTTTCCACTGCGCATCAGGAGAGTTGCGAGAGCTTCCTTGAGTAGGCTGTGGCTACCTCTGGTAATTGCAGCTTTCCGATGTCCAGCTTCCTCTGCGTCTGGTTTCGTACGATTTTCGCTCTACTTAATCTTGTGCGAACCTTTGCTGTTACCAGGTAGTGATCAGAATCGATGTTAGCTCCTCTGATCACTCGTACGTCCATTACACTGGATGAGTGCCTTCCATCAATTACCACGTGATCAATTTGGTTCTTAGTTCTTTGATCAGGGGATACCCAAGTAGCCTTGTGGATGTCTTTGTGCTGGAATCTTGTGCCACTGATGACCATGTTTTTTGCCGCGGCAAAGTCAATCAGTCTCATACCGTTGTCGGAACTGTCAGCATGAAGACTGAAATTGCCAATAGTTGGATTAAACACATTCTCCCTTCCTACTTTGGCATTAAAAATCTCCTAGTACAATCTTAATGTCATGGCCAGGGCAGCGGTCATACGTTTCCTCTAGGAGCTCATAGAATATGTCTTTGGCATCATCATCTTTCTCTTCTGTCGGGGCATGCACACAAATTAGGGAAATATAAAAATATTTCGCTTTTATGCGGATTGTGGCTATACGGTCACTCACAGCATTGAACCTAGAGACTAGATGTCGCAGTCTTTTGCCAACTACAAATCCACAACCAAATTCATGTTTTTTTTCATGGCAACTGTAGTATATATCGCAGTTTCTTTTTCTTGTGCAGCCATGTCCTGTCCATCGCATTTCCTGGATAGCGGTAATGTCAGCCTTATAACTTTCGAGGACATCTGCCAGTTGGATACTTGCACCGGATCTATATAGAGTTCTTACATTCCAAGTGCATATCCGTAAATCGTGGTCCTTATAACGTTTGCGGGGGTCGTCAACAAATAGGGGTTGTTTATGTTTTCTGTTTCGTTTTTGTATTTTCACTGCCATTATGAACGGTGGCGGGAGGCAAACCCAGCCCACCGGGTTTTTGCATATGTTGCAGGATGCGATATGTTGAACCTGGATTTTCTTCTTTTAGTTTCTATCCGCCGTTGGCCCGTATGTTTGGCTCATCCGCCTTCTAAGGACAAAAGAATATGCCCGATTGTTTGATGAGCTTCAGTGACATCAGTCACCTACTATACCTGATTTGATGCTCATTTGTTTCGCCGTCTCACTCTAGCTAGCTAACAATACAATACATTAAAACACGAATATCAGCAAAACGAGAAACGGCTATATATATGTTGGAAATTTAAAGTGGCGTGATGATATGCAATATTTATATGAACTGGGACAGGCTTTTAAATACTATATGGAGCAGAATAAATTGCCATTTATAAACTTTAAAACTATACCACCGATTAGTAATGCTAGATGGAATTCTAGAGCAATTCTTGCAATTCTAGCTTACATACTAATTCCAAAATATCGTAGCAAATTATATGCAATATGCGAATTTATATGTGGACATTGGTACAACATTTGGTTTTCAGACCATTGTTACAATAAAAATGACTTCGAAGCCTTAAACAAATCATTATCGGGCTTTACTAATGCTCAGATATTTCATTTTCTAAGACATTGGGTGAAAGATGAATCAAGAATTCCAAAAACACAACGCAGCAATATTTGTCCGGAACGCGCCATCAAAGTCGTACAAGATATTTTCCTCCAATGCAAATCAACACGAACTCTTAATCTTAAATTAATTTCATTTGACAAAGATAGTTTTTAGACTGTGATTTTGATTATAATCATATAATTGCATTAAGAAATGTAAATAGTTCAATAGTTATAAAATAAAAAATTTTGAAAAAATAAAAAATTTTGAAAAAATAAAAAAAAATCTGAAAGGGCTTTCAGAAATTGGCTTCGACGCGGAACGTTTTCGTTCCGAAATGAGCTGATGAAACATTTTTCGGTTTCAGTACAACATCGGCTACAGCGTGGTGATAAGGCCTTATTTTGGTTGTACCCCTAATGTGCATACTCCACTAAAGATTATTTTGAAAGTTAATTCCCAAGTATTTCAAGTTAGAGCTCTCAATTATCTCATTACCGCCAATGGATATCTTAAAGTTGTTGTCTACAAAATAAGGACGAAATCGCAGCAAGTGTGTTTTGTACGCATTGAGAACTAGTTTGTTTAGTCTGGTATATTCTAATACTAGCTGAGAATCATGCTCCATTTGAGCTCTTAGGATAGCTTCATGATTATACGGATACATTACGGTTATATCATCCGCACACATTATAGGTTTTCCATATAGATTCAGATTCGATATATCGTTTATAAATACCGAAAATAAAAGAGGACCTAGTACGCTTCCCTGCGGAACTCCATGCTCTACGAATCCGACTTCACTTTTAGACAATTTTATCTGGACATATTGCTTTCTTTCTTCAAGATAACTTTTAATCAATTGTAATGCTCTGCCTCTTATCCCATAATATGCCAGCTTCTCTATCAAAATATTATGATCCACGAAGTCGTAAAAAATGCCAGCCACCCCACCATAACCCTCATCCAATCGATGACATATTAAATTAATTACATTCACTACTGCTTCTTGAGTACTACTACCTTTCCTGAAACCAAATTGCAACATACGACTATAAAGTTGATGGCTATTCTCCAGAAATGTCATTAGCTCTTTATGCAATATTCTTTCAAAAACTTTGTCTGTTATAGGCAAAAGAGCTATTGGACGAAACTTGTCTACTGTATGTGCATTAGCATCCTTTGAATATTTCTGCAAATATTCTGCAAATTTTCAAATCTTCAGGGTATTCTGTCGTATCAATAACGTTATTTAGAATTTGAGTTAGATGGGGAGACACTATATCTATGCATTCTCTTAGCACCTTAGCAGTTACACCATCATGACCAGGGCAATTGTTCAAATTTAAACTTGTTATTATTTCTTCTACTTCAGCTACACTACACAGTGGTCAATTCCGGCCAAAAATTCATAACTTCTATATCTCTTTAAGTAAATACCTGAAATTTGGTATTCAAATTAAGAATATCATATTTGATCCCTCAGCTAAGTTTTGGACATACACATAATTTTTATAACACACCTAATAAAAAATTAAACACATAGTATTGATTTATTTGGAATTTTATTTTTTTATACATAGACGAATTGTATGATTTTTAATGAAATTAATTAATAAGTTCCAAGGATTCATCTATCATGTCTTGTTCTTTCTTATCACTTTTTATTCTTATTTTACTAATCAATGGATCCGGGGATATTAAAAGGTAATGAATGACGTCTTCATTGTTCAGTTTTCTAGAAAATTCTCTGCTGTGACGCGTCCTGGGCGATTTAAAAATTTTGTTAAATGCTTCTTGAGCCTCCTCTGATAATATGCCTGTTGGTATTCCAATATATTGAATTATTTCATAACCATGAATCAGAACTTTATGTACAGTCGGCCGCATGTTGTACCATCCATAGAGGCAAACACATATAGGTCAGCTGTTTTATAGCAAAATACTTTAAATTTATTAATAATAATTTCATGGCCTGAAGCTAAAATTTTTGGAGAATAATTGCAAAGTTTTTAATTAATCGCGGGTCAATGTTTAATATTTCAGCAACTATATTAAAATGTTTGAAGAATGTTCGAGCAATATTACCATTATTTGAATTAGCTGAAACCGGTCTTACGACATCAACACATATCCTCAGTCTGGATCTCATTTCATTCTGAATTTGTTTTTTTCTGTTTTGTTTTTTGGTCTTGTTATCATTTGAAGCAAACGATTTCTTAAAATCCATATTATTCGCTATATGGAGAAGACACTTCATAAATCTTATCCAGAAATGCAGAGTGCTTAACCCGAAATTGTAATTGATTTCAATGGGGTTTAATGATTTAACATGTGTAAGTTTATTCATATTGTTTGGATTTGCATTGCATATATTGCAAGATCTGGCTGACATCTGATTTGTAAGAATGTTACCGACTTTGCCATCAACCATTGTACAAAGGAGAGAATAGTTGATCACAAATTTATGGCTGTCATGGATTTCAATTTCTGATGGCTATAAATTTTTAATTTGTTCACAAATATTTTTGTACTCCTTTTCGAGGTTTTTTTTTAATCTTTAACAAATTCAAACTGTATTGGTCGACAGAAACGAACAGATGATGGCCTTTCATTTTTCCACATAATTTGTTTTGACTTTGTCGATATTAGCTGAAGGGGAACATATGCAATCATAAAAATCGCCTTTTCATCAACATTTCTTAAAATTTGTTGACCTGTTGATCCATCCATTCCCCACTTTCAAATTAGTACAAAATTTGTTTCGTTGATTTGGGGGCGTTCAAGTATTACGTAAGCAGATTTATTACAACTATTAACCCACTCCCTCCCCCTTGGCAACAAAAGTAAGCAAAGCTCTTAAACCCTCAATTGCATTTTTTATATTTGCATTTTACTTTCAATGTATTCCGTTTCTTTTTTTATTGATTCATGAGCAGCAGTTATAATTCTAGAAATAAGGAAATAGGCTTAGGAAATAGGACTAATAATAATATTCATTTAAACAAACATATGCGTTGCCATATGTGAAAAAAGTAAATAATTACTCATGATGGAATTAGTAAGGTGAACGCATTGCACAGCTGATTTTCTTTTGTTTGTATATTTCTGGTTAAATTAAATTGTCAAATGTCGTTCACGTATACATATTTGTTTGTTTGTATGTGTTTTTCCACAGCAGCACTTAATTGATTTGACAATATAAGTTAACTTTAACAAAAACAAAATGCATGTTGTTCTTGCCCTACAACAGTAACAACTGCTACTGCGCTTCCATCATGCTGACGTAATCACCATCTTGACCCCCCACCACCCATGTCATCAAAAGTAAGCAAAGCAAAGATCCCCCCGCCACCATATAGTGCTTACGTAATACTTGAACGGCCCCTTTACTTTAAATCCGATTTAATAGACAAGAATATTCTCTTTGAAGTGTGATTTAAAAGTGCCTGTAGTGTTATGGATGCACCTTTTTCTTCTATGATTATACCTTCGGGGTAGCAATCCTTTTTACGTTACAGCACTTGAGGATATGAAGGATAACACTGTGTGCAATTTTTTAAGACATGGCAAAATAACCATATACGGACACCACTACGTGATAAAAGAGCCAAAAAAAAAGACCCCTGTCTCCCAGTTTTGCCCAAAGTCCTCCAGGTTTTTTTTATGGGCCCCCAAAGAAGTGGGGCCTCGGTGTCATTTTTGCAAAAAAGTGATAATTTTCTCAAGCTCATATCTTGCAAACCGTTCGGAATTTTGATTTACTCTCTGAGGCAAAGTTGTAGCCCTTGTCATAAAGAACAAAAATTGTAAACATATAAAATCAAACAAAAACTTCATCTTCAAAGTCAAAATCGCAAAAAAACTTTAAAAAATTCAATTTTTTTTTTACCTTTTTTCCCCTGTTCAGGTCCATAGGTAGCAAACCGTTCAAAATTCAAGGAAACAATCAACTACAACAATGATCCAAGATCTCAATAAACAACTTTGTAGAACATATGAACTTCCTAGGAATGATTCTTAACACCGTTTAGGTAACCCTTAGATAGCCGCAAAAGTGAAAAATTTCCCGAAAATTTTTTAATTTCATTTGTTTTTTCTTTACTTCAACATTGAGATACTATAAAGCCTTCTCCCGTAAGTGAAAAGGCATGTTTCAGGTTTCATTGTTATACTATTACTGATTTTATTAATCTTAGTCCTTAGGTTTATTATTTATTATTACACGGTTTGGAAATCAACATTTTTTTAAGAAATCGCTTATTTTCTTACACTTCAATTGTTTTTAAGCAAAATTTTGGCTCCCAGAAAGTACTTTTGTTAGAAAAACCTCACTATGTCCGGTCTTAGAAGGACTAATGCGGAGTATTATACCTTAAAAAAAAGCTTCAAGTGTTGTCTTTTACTCAGTCTAGGAAGAAATAAGTTTACTAGGGCTGTTTTTTGAGAAAACCAGATTTTTGAAGTGTTGTCTTTTACTTAGTCTAGGAAGAAATAAGTTTACTAGGGGTGTTTTTTGAGAAAACCAGATTTTTATAAGTGAGTTTTTTTTTTTAATTTTCCCCAATGAGTTAATAAAAATTAACATATTTATATACAGATTTATAGCGTTTTCAAAGGTTTTCTCAATGATACCCATCTCAACCAGATCGGATAAGAAATGGGTGAGACATAAGCGATTATATACTCAAGCTATAAAGGCCTATATCTCAAGAAGTTGGATCGGCCTCCTTAAAAAAACTTTCGGGTTTTAATCAGCGCTGTAAGCCCTACCAGGCAAAGGAAAATTGGCGCATTTTTCATAAAGTAAATTTGGTCGTAAAAGCGGAAAGCTTTTTGGCCGATTTTTCGCTCATTTTTTAAAGTTTTTCGCGATTTTGACCTTGAAGGTGAAGTTTTTGGTGATTTTATATGTTTTCAAATTCTGTTTTTGTTTGACAAGAGCTACAACTTTGCATCAGAGAGTAAAACAAAATTCCGAACGGTTTGCAAGATATGAGCTTGAGAAAATGATCACTTTTTTGCAAAAATGTCACCGAGGCCCCACTTCTTTGGGGGCCCATAAAAAAAAAACCTGGAGGATGTTGGGCAAAACTGGGAGACAGGTGTCTTTTTTTTTGGTCTTTTATCACGTAGTGGTGTCCGTACATACAGTGCTGTCTGGGTAGAGTGAACCCCCGATGCAATGAACACCCCGTTGGGGTGAACACCAGAATGATTACATTGACTACTCTGTAGAGTGAACAGTCATGAACCTCGATTGAGTGAACATTCTTTATAGCATAAGGGTATCGAATGGGCAGAGGCTAATACAACAAATTTCGCGAATATACAAGCACTACATTTCCTTCGCGATCAAGCAGTCCAAATATCGGTACGGAACCCAAAAAAACAAACAATTGTTACCAATTTTTTCCAGGCTGAAATTTAAACTTCAATATTACATACAAATAAATAAAATGTATAACCTATAACTGGATTTAAAATGCATTTTTAAATAACAAAAAATTGAACCTTGATTTAGTGAACAACCTGGGTATTATGAAATCGCCCTGCAAAAATTAGTTCACTCTACCCAGACAGCACTGTATATGGTTATATTTTTTCGTGTTGCACTGTGTAATACTTTGCTCCTAACAACATCTCATTGTACGATCTTAAATTTTCGTACTTTGACTTTGAAATCTGTAGATCCATAAACATCGCTAGAGCTCCATTAAATAAAATAACATCTTTATCTAAAGCACCACATTTTGTTTTGCTAAGCTTTTCAGACGCCTTATGAAGTAATCATGAGTCATATGTGGTACAAATTTCAGCAATTTTTCGTCTTTTACTTCTCTTTGAATATTTTTTAAAGGAAATTACTGGCCTTCCTCTTTTTAACTGTTTACTAGTTGCGGCATCCTTTATTATAAAATAAGTATTAAATATATTTATTTTTAGGCATATATTTTTTCTACTAACTTACACAATCTTTAATTTAATTTTAACCACATTGATTCCCGATTTTCAAATGTATTCCTAGCTCTTTTGCACAAACCCCATTTTTTTTTTTGACCGGTACTAATTAAACCTTTAATTTTGCTTTATATTTCGTCCTTTTTGAAACATTTTTTTTTTGATCGCTCCTCTATGTGTTTCAGCATTATTAACAATATTTCATCCCATTTTTTTATTTTGGTGAAGTTGAAATATTTCGAAAAGTTCACCATTTGCAATAGATGGAGTCACTAAAAATGTTCTGGTTAATAGGAAGGCACGAAACGGCAGCTGAAATTTATAATACTTAGTTGTGATACTATACACGAGTAAATGTAATTTACACTTAACCTCTACTAGCTCCTTCTAATTTGTTCTGGTCTTTCAAAAATTGGTTTTGTTTTGGCTTTTATTTGTTTTTTAACTAATTCGCAATCACTTCACTTATCAACAAAAATAATGCGCACAAAATTGCAATAACCACATAGAATGTTTAATTACTAACACTTTTTAAAAACACGTGCTACTTTACTACAAAAACTTTGAAGAAAAAATCATAGCCTACTTCTATTTAAAAGTAAAATAATCAAATTTAAAAACCTTAAAATAACAGGCACAAAATTATTTACTTTGCACAAGTATAAACAATAACATAGTTATCCAATAATCAAAATAAGAATTAAATTGTATTTTTTTAAGTGTTGGCTTTAATTAATCATTAAAATTTCTTCAAAATTAAAAAAAATCATTTTTGGCCGGATTTGACCACTGTGCACTAGTGTGATTGAATGAAAAAGACTGTGCAGACTGACGTAAACTATTTAGTTTATTTATATGATGAACAATTTTGCTGTCTAAAGTTCGAGGTATTTCCAAAAATTACTTATTAAATGCGTCACACTTTTCTTTATCATTTAAAATACATCCATTCTCAGTTTTTAATTGGATTTCCGACCGCACACCTCTACCCAACGTTTCATTTAAAAAATACCACGTTTTCTTAGGGTTTCCTTGAGTTGCCTCTAAGTTTGACTGAATGTAATCGTTCCTACTAATTTTATTAGCAAGTTTAATAACTTTACTAATTCTTTTCAATTTGTTGTCAATTCCCGGTTTATCATCCCGTTTTATCTTTTTTAATCGTTTTTCCATAAAGTTTTTAAGGCTATTTAGATTTTCACTAACCCACGGAGTTAGAAGATCCCTGGCAAACTTTACTTCCTCTTTCGTAATTGCAGCCTTCTTAATACAATCTATAAAATTGGAATGTAAAGAAGATGTGTCTCTCGAAGGGTCGTTAGATATACATAAATATAGAGATATCACACGCAAATGCCGCTGAAGGTTCCCCCCATGGTACAATAATATGTTCATGGTAAAGTCGTAAGAACAGCTGTTTTCATTTTTTTCATGAGGTTCTTCGCTTCGGCTGTCACACTCACATGTATTTTGTTTTTGTACTCTTTAGCATTCTCGTGTTGTAAGTATGCCTTCGTGTAAAGATTGACAACTGAAGCGAATAGAACAAAAATAAAATGCCTGTTGTTGCTGCCTACAACAGCAACAACGCGCGCTGCTATTACCATGTAGATATTATTGTACCATGGTTTCCCCGAAGATGTTCATAATTACAGTGTTGGTAGACTTTAGCCCTAAATTTTGGACTCGTTGAGTTGCTGCGAACTTTACACGAAATTATATTGTCGCCTGTGAGTTCACATTCCACAGAATCGATTAAGAGCTCACACTGTGTATTGCTGTATACGTGATCAATTGAAGTTCCACTACCCTGCAGTTTCACAAGTAGTGGCTGGCAACATTTCATCGACTACATCGCCATTGATTTTTCATTGACTACATCGCCGATTACATTGGTACTCAGTGGTAATCTGTAAGGTAGTGTCTCCAGAGATTTTCTATTGTTTTTCTTAACCTTAAGAATTTAATATTGTTAGTTTCATCTTATGCCTTAAGTTGTTAACCTTATAGTTGAATTCAAATAAAAAATTTGAGTTCAAAATAAAGCGAATAATTTGTTGTACCGATGAAGTAATCGACGAACAGTAAGGCATTACCAAAGCGGACATCGCCTTGTTAAATTCGCCGCTCAAAAGCATTGCTGGTAGTTTAGCGAGTAGTCGACGAAATGTTACCGATAAATGCGTCGACGAAATGTTACCGATGAAGTAATCGACGAACAGTAAGGCATTACCAAAGCGGACATCGCCTTGTTAAATTCGCCGCTCAAAAGCATTGCTGGTAGTTTAGCGAGTAGTCGACGAAAGGTTTGTGGTAGTCGATGAACTCATCAGCGTAGAGTCGATTACCAATACTGCAGGGTAGTTGGACGAGTTATCATTGTGTGGCAATTTCTATAATCATAGTGGCATAAAATATTTGACAGATCTTTTCCGTCAAGGACATTAATAAAATATAATAATTGGGAATCGAGTTATGTCTTCCATAAAACACCAAAAGACACTCAAATCACATATTTGCGATCGATAAAACGTCGTAAGTTTCAGCGGCCTTTCATTAACTTTAAAGTTTTCTATAGAAATTCTTATAGAGTTTACAAAATGCTTGCTTTCACAAAATTCCACCAAATATTGGAGATTGTCCCTAATATACAGCGACGTTCCACCATAACCATCATTCCTATAACAGTGAATGGAACTATAACCAGGAATGTTATATATTTGACTAACACCATGTTTCTTGAATGGCAATAATATTTGGTAAAACTTTGAACTTGGAAATTAAAGTTTTAAATTTCATAAACTTATCTATCGAAGAAATGCTTCTTATATTTACAGAAACAATATTGAAATAAGCTAAATTTAAAGATTTTAAATAATTTTCAAAAGATTTGAAGTTGGAAAAAAATAATTTGAAATCATTGAATTACAAAAAAAAAAATAAAAAATGTTTGGATATAATACGAGGGTTGAATTTTATGTTTCGGGATTAGAGAACAAAAACAAATATTAATCATCGAAAATCACTTTATTATTTTTCAAAATATTCTCCATGAAGATTTATAGACTTTTGCATGCGTTTGAACCAATTGTCGAAACACTTTTGCCACACGGATTGAGGTATTTCCAAAACATGCATTCTGAATGCAGCAACCGCTTCTTCAGGTGTCGAAAAACGTTGACCTCCCAGTTTGTTATTTACGTACGGGAATAAAAAGAAGTCATTCGGTGCCAAGTCAGGACTATACGGCGGATGACCCATCAAATCGATGTTTTGGGTGCTCAAAAATGCAGTTGTTTCAGCCGATGTGTGAGAGCTCGCATTATCGTGGTGAAGAGTGATCCGACTTCGGCGGTTGGTTTTCCTGATTTCTTGGAAGACAACTTGCAAACAACTGGTTGTGTACCACTCAGAATTCACTGTTCTGCGTTGTTCTAGTGCTACGGCTGCGCCATGTCCGGTTTTTCCGAAAAAAACAGGCGACCATTTGCTTGAAAGTGCTTCGGGGGCGAACAACTTTTGTTGGATTTGGCTCATCTTGAAACACCCATACAGTTGACTGCTGTTTACTTTCGGGCTCATACGCGTAAATCCGGGATTCATCTCCTGTCACGATGTCATAGACGTGTTTCGAAGCACCGCGATCGTATTTTTGGAGCATTACTTTCGACCAATCGACACGAGCCTTTTTTTGAGCGATTGACAAATTGTGTGGGATCCAACGATAGGTCACATGACGATCTTGCAAAATCAGTTCGCACACAGCATCAATGGTTTTCGGAACAACAGCTGATTTTGGACGACCTTCACGAAATTCGTCTTGGAGTGAACTACGACCACGATTGAATTCACCATACAATCGATAAACACAGGTTCTTGATGGAGCTTGGTCGCCAAAAATTTAATTAAGTTCATCCATGCACTGTTGCTGAGTTACGTCGAAAGTTGTAGAAAATAATCGCACGAAAATGTTCACGATTTAATTCCATTTTTGGGCCGAGATGAATCTTTTAAGTTACTGTAAACAACACAAATAGCATTCGTATGTCAAAACGTTCTGAGTACGCATAACCTCAAAAATGTCCAACTTTACGATAGAGCTGTCAGTTGCCAGATTGCAACAAATCCCGAAACATAAAATTCAACCTCGTACAAAATAGCTTAATTATATCAATCACGCGCAGGTGACAAGAATTGTTCACAATTTTCAGATTCTTTTACTTCGGTGGGTTCCTGGTGCATGGTACTGCGACGTTAAACATTTTTATTTGTTGTTTCCAAAAGAATAGTATCCACGTCTTCTTCCCTCTTAATTAGTCTAGGCCTAGTAGATTCACATTTTTTAGCAAAGATTCTACTACCGTATGTATAGATGGATAGGTATCCTACAGACTTCAACGATCTGGCATAGGTAAACAACTGCATAGATAGAAATCGTTAACATACACAGATTTAGTAACAGCGTTTTCTTTCTATTTAGGTTTAGCTGCCATTAGTTTTTATTTTGCGAACCTTGTATTAAATTTAACGACAAGGCTTTGTTTTGAATTTGTTTGATTTCTTCTTTTTAAGATGATGTCAATAACAACGTCAACGGCACTTGATTCGTTATTAAATCGCCTGTAATACAGTCATTCTTTACTCGTTGGTCGTTTACCAGTTTTACAGATTCTTGTAATGTTTTTATTTCACATTTTAAATGCCGATTTTCTTTTTCAATGCTATTTATTCTATTTTTATTTACTGCTACTCCCATAGAGTAATATGCTAAGAGTTTGCAACACCTGTTTTTCTTGGACCGGAAACCAAGGAAAGCCACTGGAAAAGTTGGAGCCCATAGTTATACAAACTTGGCAACCCACGCAGAATGAGCAAAATCTTTATTTTAATAAATTTGTGTTTCAATTGTAATCTCTATAAACAGTTTTATTCTAACACTTCATTACATTTTGCTTTATTTCACTTGTTATCCCTTTTTTTCCTCGATTTAATTATCACAAAATTACTCACAGTTGATGAGTTTTGTACTTTGCACAAAGACAAATGTGAGAAAACCGCATTGAGCGGGCCTACATACTTCCAGTCATCCAACGCTGTTTCTCTTTGTTACTTTAGTCTGCATGTTTCACCAACTCTAAGAGTCCAAACATAATCAAACACGCTACAGACGACGAAGTTTTTTTTTACATAGCTTTCTTATGGCAGGGAAAACTCGCCGCGAAAAACCGCTGCGTCTGACGACTCGCCGCTAGAATAGAATCATTTCTAATTTCTTGGCGGCGTTCTCACGAATCCTCTCAATTGAGAGAATGGAGTTGCCACATTTTCACAAAAATCATAAGAGCAACCAACACATACATATTAAGTTTGTATTGTTATTCCCCGCTAAACTATATTTTCGACGACTTTGTATGTAGAGCCGCTGAAAATCGCTTAGCTCCCCATAGAAAGTGGTCGAAAAATTAGTTTAGCAGGGAATAAAAAAAAGTCTTATTTTGATACAAAAGAAGTGGGATGAAAATGATATAATGACCCTGTTTTTTAGTCCCAGCTAAACAAATATTTCGACCACTTTGTATTCGGATCTAAGCGAAATTTAGCGATTTTAAGCGGATTACCATACAGCAGGAATTAAAAAAGGAATTAGCAGGAATTAAAAAAATCAGCTTGTTAAACACAATACAATTAAAGTGAATGAAAAATTGTTTAAAGCTGGAAAACCAATTTAAATTTTGCACATCAAAAATAAGCTTGTTTTTTTAATTTGTATGGGGTACCGCTTAATTTCGCTTAGCTTCCCATACCAAGTGGTCGAACAATTGTTTGCTTGTTTTTTTTTAATTCCTGCTAAACTATATTTCGACGACTTGGTATGGGGAGCCGCTTAAAATCGGTTAATATCGCTAAGCTCGCCATACAAAGTGGTCGAAAAATTAGTTTAGCAAGGAATAAAAAAAAGCCTTATTGTTTCCAAACTTTCAAACAAATACCAGAAAAGAGCGCGACGCAGAGAGAAAAAATAAATTGAAGTCGCCAGACGCTCTCTCTCCCATTTGGTTTCGACGCTGTGGCTTTTTGTCGTCGTCGTCTGAAGCGTGTCTGGTTCTGTTTGGACTCTAAGGTTGATCAGCTGTGGCATAGAACCCCCTGGCTACTCCTTTTAAAATTTCATCAAACTTTGTTGACATAAAGTTAATGGTTTCTTGCAGCTCTGTCAGCTGATCAAGTTTGTTAAGCTTTCTTTTTATTATTTTCAGTTCTACCCCAACTGTATTATCGTCGCTTACACACACACAAATGACACACATACTCCTCATTGTCGTTTTTCAACAGATGTTGGTATTGACGTATATCTAACTTTGTACACAACACAAGGAAGGTCTTGGCGCACTTATCACACTCAATATTATCTTATTTTCCTTCTTCCACCTGCATTCTACATTGACCGCAGATGATTTTGCTATTTGCATTGTCAACTGGCCTGTCGAGTTTAATTTACGATAAAAAATTTTGACATTTTTATTCTTAACTAGCTGGACCCGGCAAACTACGTTTTGCCTTCAAAGTTTTTGTAATGCCAAAGGGTGAACAAAATTTGTTGTTCCATTACGTTTCAAATTATAGTTATAGCTGTTATATCGGTTTCTTTCAAAGAGGGCGTGGCAGCGCACTCTTCCACCCTGGCTGTAATTCATAATGTTCCAATAACTTATATACCAAATCTCATCTTCATATCTCTGACAGTTCATGAGATGAGTGCCACGGTCCTTTAACCAATCACAGCCAAGTATAGCCAAGGAGTATCACCAGGTAGTCAGTACCACATTGTGAAATTTTCATAACAATCGGTCTATTGGTCTATTAGAAAAGCCGTCTGAGCGATTTTTGAAAAGGGGGCGTGGCACCGCCCACTTTCACCGTGGCTGTATAGCCTACGTCACCCGCTAGATGATTCTGAATATTGTCTGAAAATTTCATCAAAATCGGTCCAGCCGATTTCGGGTCCATTCGTAACATACACACATCCATACATACATACATTTTTATATACATACATACATATATGAGATATGGTTTAATTTAAATCATACATGGGGTTTTTGAATTTGCTTTGGATTTTAATTTGCATTACTTTATTTACTGCAAATGCAAAAGAATTATCATTGTTCGTAATGGAATTTTAAAAAATTGTAACTTGCAAATGCAGGTTATTGAATCGGATGCCTATTGTAACGAAATATGTGAATGCATTGAATTTTTTTTGAACTTGTTTGACTGCTGGCAATTCGGTATTTAAAGAATTGTATATGTAGAGGTTTGTGGCTTTGATAGGTATTGCCTCGTAGTACTTTCCAAATCATAAACCTGTACTGTATAAAATATTTCAAAACTAAATCTGTCAGATATGAAGGAAATGCTTTCAAATAAGTACAATTGCCAATGGTATATACATTTTTTATTTTCAATATGCATTTGTACAGGTAATTCAAATTAAACTACAAATTATAAGTGTCAGATAATTAATTTGCCCCATGTATGATTCAAATACATTTTTATTTACCAGACATAATTTTTGTTTCTCCTTTTCTAGTTTTCAAAATTAAGTTGGGAAAATACTGAATACATTGACGTCACGTTAGTTTTATATTTGAATATGCCCATTTTAAAATGAGTCTCAAACTTCTTTTCCGATTTTCTCCACTTTTTGTTTTATGGACTTCGGGTAATTCGCCGTTGTTAAAGAGTGCGTTTGATCATAATTTCTGGTTTTTTATTTATATCCGCGGAGTAAAAAAAACAAATTTTTTTAATCTTTTATTTCCTAATTTTGTATAATTTAATTTGATTTTTGTCAACTTTTATTATAACGTGTTTAGAGTTGATGTGTCTAGTACTTTAAATGCCTCACCCGTGAAAATATGTCAAGGCTGTGCTCTTACTGTCAAGTGCAACGTTTTTCATATTGTTACGAATAAGCAAAAGCTTTTACTTATTCGTAACACTGCCCCCCACTTAAGCCTGTTCGTCCCGAGCAGGCTCAACCCTCCGTTTTCCATACAGAGGTAGTCTTTCCAAATGCACGACTTTCATTTTAGCTCTTGGACTTTGGCTTTTCTGGATTCTATAAACCACGTCACTTATTCGTTTGACAACCTTGTAAGGGCCTTCCCAGTGAGTCTGAAGTTTTGGAGATAAACCCTTCTTGCGCTGTGGGTTGAACTGTAAAACTAGCTGGCCTTCATGGAATCCTTCGGAATTTGCCGCTTGGTCGTACCTGGCTTTCATCTTATTACTGACTAACTTCATTCTGCTGCGAACAAACTTGTGAAGTTCGCTAAGCTCTCCTGGGATACCATTATTCTCCCCACTGTCGGATGTGAGGCAGTTGCCAAACTCCAAATTTCTAGGGAGCTTTAACTCTGTCCCGAAGACGGCACTAGCTGGTGTTCGGGCAGTGGTATCCTGGGTGGCCGACCGGTATGCTAGAAGGAGTTTTGGTATGCGTTCGTCCCAGAATTGTCTATCCTTACTGACGATCTTGCTCAAATATTCTTCAAGAGCCTGACTAAATTTCTCTACCGTGCCGTCAGTCCGAGGGCGCACTGATGTCGTTCTTATACCACGAATTCCATTCCTCTCGCATATTTCTTTCAAGATGGCAGATTCAAAATTCCTACCCTGCTCCGAATGCAGTTCTAAAGGGACACCAAAACGACTTATCCAGTTGTGCACGATAGCTTTGCTTATTGTTTTCGCTTCTTTATTCGGAATAGTGTACACCTCGGGCCATTTACTGAAGTAGTCCATAACGACTAGGTCATATTGGTTCCCAGAGCTACTTGTTGGATATGGACCAGCACCACTCACGGATATTCACTCGAAGATAGCACTTGGGCTCTCCTGATGTCTCTGTTCGCAACTCCTCCGCGTTGGTCCTTTAGTTGTCAAGCACTGGGTGCAGCCTGCAATCCATTCGGATACAGCTTTTTGACGACCAACCCAATAGAAACGTTCCCTTAGTTTCTCCATAGTTTTGCCTTTTCCGAGGTGCTTACCACTCGGACCATTATGAGATTCTGCAATTATCTCTTTCACTTTCAAGGCAGGTACCACAATTATATTTTTCTCCGTTTTTCCATCTTCACTTTCCCATACACGGTATAGACAGCCATCTAGCAATCTCAGGCTATTCCACTGGGCCCAATATGATTTTAAAACGGGGCTTTCTGAAGCGATTTCATTCCGCGTTAATTGTCTACCCTCTTCCTTTGCCAAAATAATTTTTGCCAATACAGGATCACTTCTCTGTGCCGTGAACCACTCGTCGTCCGATTAAATTCTCAGGGATCGGACGTCAATAATTTGCTCTTTTATCTCAGCCTTAGAGTCCTGCGAACGCTCGATTACATGTGGACGGTCATTTACTCCTGCGGTATCGGCTGTTATCGGTGGAGATCTTGAGCGTTTTCTCAGATCTCTACACTCCCGCCCTATATGGCCACGTTCGCCATGCTTGTCACCTTTCAATTTTGTTGCTTGCCATAGCGCTTTCGTGAGAATCCGAATCACTTCTTTCAGTTCGCTAACGGCACCTTTCAAATCTTTTGATTTGCCTTCCGTTTCTACCCTTCGCACTTGATGTGTCTGTTGACTGGAAACAACCCTCGCCGTCCCATTCGCCAAAGCAAATGAAACTGTTTCCACAAATGTAGCTTTTTGTGAGGCACACACCGCAAATCTAACGTCAGGATCGTTAATGCCCCTAACAAATGCCTCTATCTTAAATTGCTCTAAGAAAGTTTGGGGTTCTCTAGGATATGCCATCAACACCAAGCGATCCACATCGGTTGTGAAGTCCTGAAGTGTTTCATTATGCTTTTGCACTCGGCCTCTTAATTCCATGCGATATAAATCCTTCTTGTGATCGCCACCATACTTGGGTTGTAACGCAGCCAGTAGATCCTCGTAGTTGTTTCTGGCACTGACGGGAATGCTCTGAAGGACTTCTGCTGCGTTGCCTTTCAGTGCTAAAATTAGCTCTACTGCTTTCTCGTTGCTGTTCCACAAGTTCTTAATTGCGACCATTTCGAATTGGAATTTGAAAACGTCGAATGGTGTAGAGCCATCGAAACTGGGAGCTTTCAATCTATTAGAGCCTTCAGAAAATACTCGCACTGGACCCTCTTGCAACTGAAGTTCACTCATTCTCCTTTGCAATTCACTTACATCATTTTCGACTTTCTCAAACTTATTCTCGACTTGCTCAATCTTCTGCTCAACTTCTTCGAACTTCTGTTCGACGTTTTCGAATTTCTCATTCACTTGAATCTCCATAATGCCCACAACTTCAGAGATTTCTTGCAGTTTCTCATTTGTGGCATTTGACGTTTCCTGAATATTTCTGGAATTCTCTCTTAATTTCTCGTTCATAATTCTAGAATTCTCACCAAATTTCTTTTCAAGTTTTTCGTCCATAATTCTAGAATTCTCACCAAATTTCTCATTCATAATTCTAGAATTTTCGTCCAATTTGGCCATCACGGCAGCAAACATTGTAGAAACATCTACATTACCAGTTGCTTCTTTTGCACAAACCTCCATTTCGTCTTTGCACTCGAACTGATGTGTGTCAATGTCGATGTTTCGGCGTTTAAATTCTTCTATTAATCGCCTCTGCAGCTCTACCTTATTACCAGCTGTCGGTTGATCCAATTTACTCAACTCCTTTTTCAGCTGTTCAACTTTGAGTTCTTCAAACTTCATCGTTGTCCTTAATTCGTAATTTCACTTCTGACACCAATGTTACGAATTTCCTTATTCGTCCTTTTTGCGTTGTTCACCAGTAGCATGAATTCACCTCAGTAAAGATAACTCTCCACCATTCGAGATTGTTCTACAAAGATAAGCGACAACAACAACATCCAGATTCTAGAAGGTTCTTGAATTCGCTAGATATACCTTCATTTGAGTATGGTGAGTTGGTATAAGTAGCGAAGGTCTTTGGAGTGGAGAGTTCAGTTTGTGATTAAACCCCGTAAAGTAAGCAACGCGAATTGATAGTAAAATATAAGACTTGCTAAAGTGTTATAAATAAAGTAAACTGTTGTACTGTATAAATAAATAAATGGAAGTGATACCGTTGTAATTATCGTAATTGAAAACGAACCTTGTTTTATTATTGGGAATAAAACAACGCAAAAAGGACGAATAAGGAAATTCGAAAAAATATTATTAATATTCGAACGAAATAGGTACTTGAGAATTTTGAATTTAATTTGTGAACGCACTATTTCACTGATCATGTTGCTGGTACTTTCCTTTTTTTCAGTCAACTCAACATTTGCATCGTGGTAAAGTACACGTACGAACAACGTATGCAAATTATAAAAATGTACTACCGAAATTCGGAGTCGGTGACCGGCATCTTTAAGAGCGTTAACTCCAATTTTCGGTCGTTATTCTCGCCCTAGTAGACAAGCAATAACAAGTTTGAAGAAGTGACGAAAATATCACTGGATCCGTAGCAAACGATCCAAATCAGTTGATTCCGCGGCGTACTTAAGAACTGGGCATCGCCAAGACCACTTTATGGTGAATTTTGTGTAAAGATCTTGGTTTACACCCATACAAGATCAAGCTAACTCAAGAATTAAAGCCGATGGGCCATATGACGCGACATACGTTCTCCGATTGGGCTCTGGAGACGATGCGCCAAGATGATGAATTTCATCGCAAAATCATCTTCAGTGACGAAGCTCATTTTTGGCTCAATGGATTCGTCAATAAGCAAAATATGCGTTGTTATTGGTTTGGTGAAAATTCACATGTTCTTCATGAATCACCACTTCATCCGCAAAAAATAACTGTTGGATGCGGTTTGCATGCCGGCGGCGTCATTGGGTCATATTTTTTCGTTGACAATAACGAACATCACGTTACTGTGAATGGCGATCGTTATCGCGCCATGATTACCGATTTTTTTTTTGGTCCGAATTGGAAAACATATACTTGGACGACATGCGGTTTCAAAAGGACGGTGCCACAAGCAACACAGCACACGTTACAATCCATTTATTGAACAGTAAGTTTGGTGAGCGTGTTATCTCAAGAAATGGATCAGTAAATTGGCCGCCTCGTTCGTGCGATTTAACGTCTCTAGACTTTTTTTCTTTGGGGCTACGTCAAATCATTGGTCTATACCAGTGATGCCCACACACATATTATAACATATTGCGCTTGTATGTGGAGCAGAGTAAACCAAAGTTCAATTTGATGTATTTTAAACAATTACGCAGCGTGACCCTTCTCTAACAAACCCTGACTAGCAACTGACTTGATTTGCATTGAAAAAATGTAAACAGAGCAAGAACCTACCACCCACGATCGAAATCACACGAAGAAGCTTATACTATATGTGTCTCGACAGCGCTGGAACAGTATTTTGCTATCCGGCACATGTGCCGAAGAATTCAAAATGTGGGCATCACTGGTCTATACCAGCAAGCCGACTACGTTGGAAGAACTCAGAGCCAACATTGAACGCAAAATAGCCGCCGTTACGGCTGAAATGTGTAACCGAGTCATCGAAAATTGGGTCCAACGAATCGACCGCTGCCGACGTGGCCATATGAACGAAGTCGAGTTCCATACATAAATGTTTTGATTGTATTTCAAGTCGATCATAAAGTTTTGGAAATATCTCAAATGGTTTGCGTTTTATTTAAAAAATGTTGTCAAAACCTTATTGGAAAACCCTTTAGTTATCGTACTACGTGCGTCAATCACATTTTACATACATTGAAGGTAATATTCGTCGAATCGACGAAGACCTATTTTACTTCGAAATTTTTAAAGAAAAATGTAGCGTACAATTCCGGCAAATTACTTTTAGTCAATAATAGGCTTTAGCAAAAAGAAACAAACACACAACCCATACACTTTTAAAGCTTTTTGATTTATTTTTGAGCAATTCGCTCTACAGTCCATTTTGTTGGGAAAATCGATGTTCGTCGAATCGATGAAGATTACCCTTCTAGAGTTAAGGTAATACAATCGGATTGTCAGCACAATTGCTCAACAAGTCTATATAAATATATTGGAATTTCACTTACAGTTGAATCACTGGATGTATCGCACTTGCCATACTCTACAAATTCCGTCGTCTTAATATCATGCAACTGGGAATAGTAAACATAGAAATTTTCCGGAATATCCAGACATTGTTCATCCTCATCGTCGTAGAATTGTGTTACCTCACAACACAATTTAATGCATTTTAATGCTGGATTTTTACATTTGGCTGATGATACAATTGTGATAATTAATGAGGTTGTTATAAATGTAAGCAGCTTCGATGTGTCCATCATTGCGAGTAGTTACACGGCGAAAGTCTCGGAGAAACTAATGAAGAGCTTCAATACCACATCATAATCAGTTATATATATACATCGACACCGATTTTCCAATTATATTTAAATCGGCTATAACCACAAACGTGCAAGTTTTGACTCACCACAAGTTCGATAAATTGTCTTTGTAATCGAGTTTATGACAATCACACTGTTGCCACTAATTTTAGAGATGAGTACGTGACACGAAATTTGCGTGAATCAGATGTGTCAGGCATGAGTGAAATTTTACTTTCTCATTCGAGCATGAGATGAGCGTGAATTTAATTAAAATTGACTTGAATTTCTGCGTGATTTTGAGTAATTTTAATACAAAATAGTTTTTTAAAAATTATTTGAAATGCAATTTTTATTTTTAATATCATTTGCAATTGATGTACATTTTTGTGTCATTGGCCTACGTTACACACATTCTGTCCTATGAACCAAATATACTTTTTCGGAAAGGGGAGAAAAAGTAAAATTACACGTCAGATTTTTTTTTATGTTTAAAGTTCTCTGGTGCCACACAGTGAAATGGCTCCATATATTTGTGAGGAAAAAAGAAGGAGTGGTTGGAATATGATGAAATTAAATTTCTAAAAGTATAATGATAAGCCGGTTTCAAAATGGGTATCAGTTTTTTGTACCGGTTTCAGTTCGTTAAAAACCCGAATTATTTTTTATTATTTTTGTTAATACCTAAATATTTTATGCGGTGATTTCAGAAATGCATTTTTTTTGTACCGGTTACGTCTTTTATTTGTTTTTACTTAATTTTTGCACAATAGTAAAAATAAAAACTATGAGACTGGGCCCTTACGAATTGTATTATCTGACAATAAGCAAACGTTAAAAATTCCAATGCTTTTAAAGAAACTTAGGCCTTTTATTTTGGCGATTGTAAGCATTTGTCTCGGTATCGCGACAAGTAGGCCAGCAGTATTCACCAATCATATGCGTAATGTCTTGTCCTTTAAAGCGCTTTTCAATAGCCGCAATGTCCTGATGGAACCTTTCGCCATGCTCATCGCTACAAGTTGCTAAATCATCAGTGAAAAAATCTAAATGATTGTGAAGGAATTGGATCTTCAGCGACATTAAAATGCCCATTTCGCCATATGCCGAAATCATTTCTGCGACAATATTTTTATAATTGGCAGCTCGTTTATTACCAAGAAACTGCGCAATTACGACAACTGCGCCTTTCCATGCGCGTTGTTCGATAGCATTAAATTTTGAGGAAAATGCATAACTTGCAACTATTTTTTTTATCTGCGGACCATTGAAAACACCTTTAATCATACACATCATGCTAAAGAATTAAAGTCACTGAATGACTTCTAAACAGAATACCTGCATGAATCTCTATACCTTCATGAATTACCGATATGAAGTAGCACGACTTTAAGGCTGTTGACCAATTCATCGATAAAAAGTCGCCACTCCTCCTCTGAAATATGAGGGTAACCGATTCTTGCAAACATCAAACCAATATCATACCAATAAGCCAAGTTTATGTTCCCGATCTTCGTGCATTTAAAAAAATTTGTCATATGGAATAGTGCTACCTGCCTATATCAAGGGCAGGTCAACTGAAACGGCCCTCCACTCTATAGTCCGCATAATAGAAAACTCTCTTGAGAATAAGGTATTCGCTGTAGGAACCTTCCTGGACATCGAGGAAGCCTTCAATAACATTCAACCTTCGGCGAGTCTTTGGCCGTTACAGAATCTAGGAGTCGACAGCTTAATGACACGCCTAATTGGGAAGCTTCTGATGGATAGATCCGTCAAAGTTGAATGGGGTGGTGTTACAATTGCTGGGACCGTTAACAGGGGAACACCGCAGGGGGAGTTCTGTCTCCACTATTATGGTTAACTTCTGTCAATGAACTGCTTCTTGAATTGGACAGGGCTGAATGCCAGGTCTTTGCCTATGCCGATGATATTGCTATCATCTGTATGGGTAGAAACCTCAATTTACTTAGCATTCGTACAACCAGACTACTTAGTCTAATTTCGAACTGGACTGCTAACAACGGACTATCACTTAACCCACTTAAAACCGACTTTATCCTGTTCTCTCGGAAATATAAAATACCCGCATTTAAACTCCCGTCAGTTAATGGGGTGCAATTACAGTGGACGGAAAATGTTAAGTACCTGGGAATAATTCTCGACAGAAAACTGTCTTGGAAACCGAATGTGGAGGAGAGGGTGAAAAAGGCGTCTTTTGGTCTTTACTGCTGTAAAGAGGCGATAGGAAAGCGCTGGGGACTGTCTCCAAAGATCACCATGTGGATCTATACGGCAATACTTTTCTATGGCATCGTAGTTTGGTGGCGGTCCCTCCAAAAGAAGTATATTCTGAATTCCTTGATGAAAATTCAAAGATCAGCACTGATTAGCGTTAGTGGGACAATGGGCACGACGTCAGGTACTGCACTTAGTGCTACCCTGAACATCTGTACTCCTGATATCATGGCCGAATCGGCAGCCGCTACATCCCTGGTGAGAATCAGAGATTGTGGCGTTTTGATATCGGGTCACACGCTGAATTACTACACCGGATCAATTCTATTCCCATAAAAACGGACTACTGTATCCCCTACCTTCTACCAGCGACAAATCTAATGACTTCTATTCCGAACAGGAATACCTGGGAAAAGTTACTGGAAGGAGATACCAGTAGTATCAAATTTTTCACGGATGGATCAAAGTTGGACGAGCAAGTAGGCTATGGGGTCCATTCACCGGACCTAAATGTAAATATCTCCTTAAAGCTGCCTGATCACTGTAGTGTATTTCAGGCGGAAATTACCGCCATACTGGAGGCTGCTGAACTACTGAAAAGTAGTGTCACAACCCTCCGGAGAATATGTATCTACACAGACAGCCAGGCTGCTATAAAATCCCGTGACCCCATGTTTGCTACGTCCCTGCGGTGAAAGAATGCCACTCATCACTTAGGGTGATGGCAGAGTATTTTTGTATTTTGAGATCAGGCTCATCAGGGTACCGGGACACAGCGCCATTCCAGGCAATTGCGTAGTGGATGCGTTCACTAGACAGGGTCCCACGGCACAGGTTCTTCCGGCAAAAGAAAGTGTTAGTATGCCAATCTACCGTTTGCAGATCAGGCAGTGGGCCGATAATATGTTCAAGGACAAGTGGAGACTTACTTCAACTTGCAAACAAGCCAGGGTCCTCTGGCCATAGGTGGACAGGAAGAGGGTTAGGCAACTACTTAACTTGCCGAGAGGCAGGTTATCCACAATGAAAGGAACATTGTGTTTTAGGAAAACACGCCCTAAGAGTGGGACATAGAAACTCTACTCTCTGTAGATGCTGCATGGAAGAGGACGAGGAAACGACGAAAAACCTTCTCTTGGATTGCTTTGCTCTGGCAGGACTAAGAAGTAGGATATTCGGTACACATTTAGTTAGCACCGTAGCCCTACTGGATATTCCTGTAGGTCTTATAGACAAATTTATTCAAAGGGCAAATTGGCTAGACGACTAGTCAATAGTTGCTATGGAGGAAACTGCAGGTATCACAATGGGCTTCTTTAGCATAAGTGTGCTAGACAGCGCGCTGTCTTGCAGCCTTTTCAACCAACCAACAAACCAATAGTGCTACCTCGATCACAAGCGGCTGTTATTTTAAAATCAACCACCACTATATTCCACTGCTTAAAGCGTGATGCAAAGAGTTCCGTTGTTCTCCTCGACAAATTTCCGTCTAGTACAAGGTTGTTGAAGTCGGTTACTAGATTCGGCACTGAAGTCCCAGGTTCACTGGGTGTTGGTACAAATTCCGATACCATTCGATGCAAGAAATGTTGATAGCAGAGTTGGTACTACTGTTGGATCGCCTTCGCTTATTTCGGGAACATCATCAAAAATCTCCACTGAAGACGCTATACGTTCTTCTGGTGAGTACAGAACCGCTGGAATAACCCAATTCTACATTAGCGTTCTGAATTTTGTTGCGGCGAAAGTATTGGTACCCTTTAGTGTGAGTAAAAGTTACGCAAAAGTAGCACAATTCATTGCAGTGCTCCGAACGTGGTAACCAAATTGTTGGTACAGCGTACTTTATTGTTGACCTTCCATCAGTAAACTTGCATAAATTTCTATAGCAAAAGTCGCACACGACTTCCCGACTTTACCACAAGTAAGGAACATAAGCAGTCTTGAATATTTTCTGAAACGAATTAACCATTGTTTTCGTAATATATTTCAAATTTTTACTTGGTGCGAATAAGCCAGAAACGAAACAAAAGTTATTTCGAGTCGGGCACTGCACTTTTTCTCAGATGAAATATATATAGGTTATTCACGATGGGCTGATTAACAGTGTAACCGCGTAATTGATTAACTCACCAACAACAAAATATATGGAAATATTTTCATCAACTTCGAGCAACCCTTGCCTTTGGGAAGTGATTAATAGAGTATATGATTGTTTGTAGTGTTGGAAAATACCACAACTGACAACACTAAAAACGGGAATTTTTAGCATCTGGCATCTCAAATTTGATATTTAAATATTGGTAGCATTGTTGTTTATGTTGCTTTTTTTGTGCGAAAAAATAAATATCAACATGAGTGAAGGTAAGTAAAACAATTTTTTTTCATAGATTTCTTAACCAAATCATTTATCCATTTATATTCCATTTATTTATATTTATATTCCATTTTAGTATCGAATGATAGCCGAAAAAGATATTTTAATTTGTCGAAAAGCTGATTGAAAACAACTGATAGAAAAAAGTAATCAAATATGCGACTAAATAACATATAAGGGTGTTCACGCACCACAGAGATTATTTTTAATCTTTTCATCAAATATCCTATTAATCAGCCCTTCGTGAATAACCTTATAGAAATACGTTTCCGCACAACGCAACTTAAAACATTTGTGCAATGCACTGTTTCATCAGTCATACAAGTTGTAAGTGTTGTAAAAGTCATAAACAGTTTAGTGTTAGAAAGTTACTATTGTTAAACTAAATTTCATCATGTTCCAACCACTCCTTCTTTTTTTCCTCACAAATATATGGAGCCATTTCACTGTGTGGCACCAGAGAAGTTTAAAGATAAAAAACTTCTGACGTGTACATGGAAATCAACGATCCACGTGTATTTTTATTTTTGTCCCCTCTTTCTGAAAAAAGTGAACTTCCGATATTTAATTATTTCCCTTGCGCGGAGTTTTACTCGGTCTGTTTTCTAAACTTACAATTTTCTAAATTTATTCAAGCTCAAGAACTTTTTAAATAATATATATAAATAATCCATTTCTTAAGTCCATACGACAAGAATTTCTTTTTGAAATGTTTTTTTTGATTACAAAAAGAGGAATGGTAATTTTTTGCGCTTATGGGATCTAAACGTTGACTCAAACAGCCCATTTTACATTAATGAAAATTTATCTAACAATAATTACAATTGTGGCCGTCGGTGGTGCAATGGTAAGTGTGCGCGGCTCTTGTACATGAGATCCTGGGTTCGAACTCGGCTCTGACCACCTTCAAATTTTCCGTCGGCGGCGGTCACCTCGCATAGTGACGGCGACACTATCGAGTATCTAGCCATGAAAAAGCTTCTCAAATTACTGTTCGGAATCGGTGTAAAACTGTAGGTCCCAATCAGTGAGTGAAAACTGGAAAGCGCACAGCTCAGTGATTGTGAGAAGTTCTCACCAGTCCCTTCATGGGATGTAATGGGAAACCATTTATTTTTTTTTTAATTACAAATTATTTAGAGAAGCTTTTCTATTGAAAAAACACAAACTTATTCAGTCTGCCTATACTTTTAGAGGCCTTGTTTATGGGAAACGTTGCGCTTCTGATGAACCTGTTTGTATTGTTGACTCTGATTCAATAGATGGGTTTCGACATCAGGGATTTTAAAGTTTACACTCTTTTCGAGCTTGATTTATCCTCATGCTATAAATACAGGGTGTTCCAAAAACTTTCCGAAAAAATTAAATGCGCGATAGCTTGGATCAATATGAATATATTTTGTTCTAGCCCCGCTGTTCTAACCCCTACCGTCTTCGAGTTATTGAATCTCAAAGATAAATGCATTTGTGAATGCATTCTTAAATTTCAAAAACAACTTTCAATTTTTAAATAAATTTTCGTTGAATTAATTGTTAAAAAAAAAAATTTTCTTTATTTTTTTTTACAAATGCTCAAAATGAGAGCCATGCATGGTGGTGCATTTTACATATCGTCGCCTAATTTCAGCGGTAGTAACATCCAGCTTTATTTCTTCCTGAATGGTTTGAAAGGCCTCCTTTATTTTGCTTTTAAGTTGATTGCATGAAATAATTTCTTCATTATAAACGAGCTCTTTTGCCCGACCCCAAACATAAAAATCTAACGGTGTTAGAACCGGAGATCTCGGTGGTCATTTGATTGGTCCATTGCGTCCAATCCAATTTGTACCAAAACTACTATTTAAAAAGTTGTTGACTACAATGCTAGAGTGTACGGGACAACCGTCTTGTTGAAAAGTAATTCCGGCTAATGTTGCTAATGGCAAATTATCAAGAGCGTCTCTAAGTTCGTTTTGGAGGAAATCCATGTACAATGTTGCATTTAACCGATCTGGTAAGAAATGGGGGCCTATAACGCAATATCCGATTAGACCTGCCCAAACATTGAGACTAAAACGGTTTTGGTGCTTTGTTTGCAGTTTTTTGTGGGGATTTTCTTGCGCGTAAAAATGTAAATTATGAAAATTTGTGATACCTTTCGATCCATAGAATTTTTTTCAAAAAATTTTCATATTGTGTATCTTTCACCAACATTAACATACAAAACTCAATTCGCTTTTCACAATCACCTTCGTGCAACGATTGTACCGGTGTGTAGTGATACGGATGGATCTTGTGATATTTTAAAATTCTAAACACCTGAGATTGTGGTATTTCCTTTGGTTTAGCTATTTTTGTTACACTTGTTGTTGGGTCTTGCAACACAGCTGCCAAAACTGTTTCTTCTGCATTCTGATGGAAGCCCCTTGATCTGTCACCCCTGCATTTATTAACGCAACCTGTCTCACGAAGGCGATCAAACGTACTGTTGAAGACGGTGTGGTGGGAAACATCTCTTTTGGGGGAAAGCTTCAGCTTACATACGCTGCTGCTCTGCCAATGAATTCCCATCAGCTTTGCCATAATAAAAAACGAAATCCGCATACTCAGAATTTGAAAATTTCATCGCGAATCGAATTTAAAGGTACACGAAAACAAAGATAAATGGGAAAAAATTTCACAATTTTTTTTTTGACACATAACTCAGACAAAATTGTTTAAAAAAATCTAAGTTGTTTTAAAATGAATTAAATGCATTTAGAAATGAATTATTTTTTGAGGCGCTATAGCTCGAAAACGGTAGCCGTTAGAACAGTGGCGCCAGAAAAAAAGTATTCATATTGATCCCAGCTACCGCGCGTTTAATTTTTTCGGAAAGTTTTTGGAACACCCTGTATCTTATATTTTTTTTATTTTCGAAAATTTTTTTATAGTACATCATATAGTAAATCTCGAAACGAGATCAGATCCGAGAGCAAACTGAATTCGGACCCGATATCGAAATGGATTCGGACCCGATAGCGAAATGAATTCGGACCCGATATCGATATGAAATCGAACCCGATAGCGAAATGAATTCGTATACTATAGCGGAATGAATTTGGCCCCGATAGCGAAATGTGGTCAGACGGATTTTAAATCATTACGATGGGTTCCGAAATCTTTTCGATATTGATTCCGCTCTCATTTCAGAATAAAATAATCAAATTACATTTTAAGCATTTATTTTTATATGCATTTCTGAGATTCATTTTCTTCATAATATTTAATTTTTTTGGTCACTCGATTTTTCGCATATTGGAAGTATTTTTTACTTCCATCGTTTCTAACGGATCATTTGGATATTTCCGCTGAAATATAGAATTAAAAAGCTATATTAAAACCAAACGTAAACATTTAGGGCATACTTTTAGCTTACCTTTGATAGCTGCTGCCACTATTAAGTCTTTAGCTGCCTTTTTCTCTTTGGACCCAAACCAAGTCAAGTGCTGCGCCACTTCATCATCAATGACATTGCGAATCGGATCAGAGGTAGCGAAAACCGATGTTCCAGACTCAAACCGGATCAGGGAAAACGAAATCCGATGTTCCGGACTCAAACCGGATCAGAGAAAACGAAATCCGATATTCCGGACTCAAACCGACTTTGTGCTTATTGGGTCGGTAGCGGTTGTTTCGTTGAATTGGTATTTGGATTTGAAGTCAACGAGAACGAAGAAGCCAAAGTGTTTCAAGATAGACGAACATAAAAAAATATGAAGCCTGTGTTAGATAACACGGGCGCATAGGTCAGACGTAGAACACGTTTGTCATTTTGCAATTAAAGTATATTAATTAAATATAATTTTTGATAAATGATTTAAATCTATCAAATTTATCTTTAATTTTTATGTTAAACATTTAGGATAGTTTTTAACAAAATTTGGGTACACTTTATATCAATTCGATGCATTTTTGAAAACAAGTGTAAATACTGCATGTGGCAACACTGGTTCTGTAATGTTCACATAAAACATGCATTGTCATTATACTTCTTCTCTTTCTCACACTGGTTCTGTGATGAACACACAGATAATCGTACTGCTCTTACACATGATGTTATAATACATAAAATACAAAGCATATGAAAATTAATACAAAATTTGAAGGAGTTAAATTTTGATTTACTTATAGAATCAAAAAAATTATATGTAGCAATATGATTATTTAAATACAAATCAAAAGAAGACATATTAAATATGTTACGACCATACTTGAATTTTCTTCAATGCATGCATAAAGTATTAAAAACTTATAATGAAAGTGACAAACATTTTCTCAAAATTTTGTGCTCCAGATCAACACCCCTACCTTACCGTATAACGTATTCTACGTTAAAATATCAATTTAACGTACAATGAAATTAATCCGATCGAAATTTTAAGAAATTTCGTTAAAATAAATAAAAGAGAACTTGAATAGAATGCTGATCACTGGCTTAATAACGGGGAGATTGGGCGCTACAATTGAATGACAAAATCCTCAACACAACAACAATTGCATGATTTAAGAAGACATTGGGCTGGTTTTTTATTCCCTCTTAAACTAATTTTCAAATTCGTCGAAAAATCAGTTTAGCAGGGAATAAAAGAACAAGCTTATTGATGCGATTCGCATAGACGAGTAGAGCTTATGTTCATGGTAAGTACAGACATCGATATGTAAATATCTTAATTATAAAAATTAATAATAAATACTTCATATTTGTTTTTAATTGCAGCACCTGAATTAGACGGCCACAATACCACAATCTTCTCCAGACGAGAGTTTCAACATGGAATAGATTTAATATATTTATATAATTGAGAGCATTTTCGAAACAAAAATTAAATTTTTTTATCAAAACACCTACAATGTAATACCAACAGTGTATTAATGTACAATTGTCAATAAATAATTTCAAATACATTTCAAAACTTTCATTGCAGCAATGAAACTAAATCATTGTAGTAATGAAACAAATTCATTGCAGCAATGAAACAAATTCATTGCAGCAATGAAACCAATTCGTTGCAATAATGAAGCAAATACATTGCAGCAACAACCATACTTTCATCACAGTAACGAACAATTTGCAGTTGATGAACACATTTTCATAGCGGAAATGAAACTGTACGTTAGCTCACTTTCGATGACAAAAGTTGTTGAGGTGATGAACATTTTCATCCCTGTGACGATGCTTTTCCCTTCAGTGTGTTATGAGGAACTACGATACTATGAAGACGAACATTGACCGTCTGAAGATAGCCCGGAATTAGGGATGCCAGATTTGAAATCAACAAAAAAAGTACATCAAGGAAAAAAAGGCAGTATAATTAAGAAAATAAAAGTACACTTTCTGTTATTAAAAAATCATAAAGTTCAGTAGAACAATATTTTTTTAAATAGAAACTATTCAGGTGTTTCACATTTTATTTTTAAAGAAAAAGAGTGTAATCTATTCTATATAAAAAAAAATTGCAATACTGAATATAACGTTCTTTTAATTATTTAATTAACAAAGATATTGTATTACAACTTTTTTAACGAATTACAAATATTTATAGTTTTTGTGGACTAGATTAACTATTCCGTTTTTTCCATTTTCTGATTTTACAAAATGTACAAACTCATTACAAGTGTACGTAAAATAGTTTTTTAATTCGTTTTCTAACTTATGAATTAGAAGTTTATATCGTTTTTTTCTCCAAAAATTAAACATCAAACTGAATATTCTTTCAGATGCCGCATTAGAACGAGGAGTTGAAAATACAAATTTACAGATATTTCCGAAATCTTGTTGTTCATCGTAATATCATCCAAATATATTTCTTGTTCTAACTCAAATTAATCATATAACTATGTATTTGCAAACCCAAAAAAAAACACTAATGAGTTTATGAATCCAATCATTGAATTATTTACCTATTTATAATATTGAATTATTTTCTATGAGTAATTTCAATACTATGTATTTTAAACTCACCCTGTAAACCAGTATTTTAGTGCTTTATCTAAGATTGGCACCACTTTATCTTGAGTTGGCATATTGCACACAAACCGAGTTTTCATGCATTGTTACAATCGCCAAATCGGCCTCTTTCTCTCCTACCAACGCAAGAAGTTAAGTCATAACCTATACTCTCCGTATCTCCCCAATAAAGATTACCTACATGTAAGTTATATTTATGTGAAACGAAAGTCAAATCCTCTTTTATTTCTGAATCGGAAAGAGGTCCATTTTGACTAATTAAAAGTTGCAGAGATTAAACCCAAATCTTGAATATTAAGAGAGATTAGAAACCATCTAATCTTTAACACTGGAAATGACCCACTTCTAGGACCTCTTTCCATTTTTCTTAAACGGATTTTTCTTTTGGAATATTTTCAGCAAAAGCATTTAAGGGTATAAGTTCGTCAATGAGCTGATCTAAGCCAGTTTATTTGATTGAAAATAATTCAATTACGACATGAATGAAATGAATTGTTTGAATTAAAGTTAAAAATGGGAAGTATTTTTTAAAGTAAAACGGTCTTCCATGTAAATACTTATATACGATTTTTGGTATGAATAAGAAGTTACGAACATTTTCGTATTTATCGTTGGCATAACAAACCAAAGTACAAAAAGAAGTACAGAGGCTAAAAAGAAGCAATTTTGCGTACTTCTTAAGGTGCTATGCAGTCAGAAGTGCAATTAGTAAAAAAAAAAGTACGCGTACTGCTGAAAACAGTACGTCTGGCAACCCTATCCGGAATATAGGAGACTATCTTTCATGATAATAACACAAAAAGTGAAAATATATTTTAGGCAGTGGAACCGATAACCGACAGTCTATTTGTAAGTTAAAATATACATATCGAAACCCTATATATTCAATACATGCTGTGAACCAAATTTTTTTTTCAAGAGAGGCAAAAAATTGATTTATACCGATATTCTCAAAGTACGAATCCAGCTGTCGTCTACAATATTTCTTAAACTGGAGGATAAAAAAAGGTGTTTTTTGCCCGATTGCGGGTATTCTACAGTTAAAGATAGATACAAATTTTTTATTAAAGTTTAAATTTTGTATAGGTTTTTCTACATAAACAACTAACTGAGGAGGAACTTTTCAAAACATGACTATTCCACTTTTGACAAAAATGATTTTTTTATTTGGTAACATTGAATTGGTAACATTGAATTGAATACTCAGCCAGCCAAATACTTACACCAGGAAAAAAATTTAAAAATGAATGATTTCGTCAAAAGTAGTTTATTCCACTTCAAAATGGCATTATCCCTTTCAAATATACATTTTTGGAACAAAATATGATTAATCCAGAAGTTGATAACTATTTAAGTCTAAATTGTAACAAAACATGTTTTATCCATATATTATACACCCAGAACTTATGTTCTTTACCTTTTTAATTTGGCAAGCGGTAATTTTTGTTTTTGAACGACTACACAACACTCGTTTAATTTTTGTTTCTGAATGACTACACAACACTTGTGTAAACACGACCACGCGCTAACTTCATATCATGATTGTCATTATCAACTGAACACGTGGAGCGAATTTCGGTTTGCAGAGTGCATTAAAGTGGTATTTTGTGAATTGTGTTTGCCCAATAAACACAGTTAACCTTGGGAAAATGCAGCATCAAAGTTCAGTAGAAGATATTAATATAGGCTCAAGAAGTAGGCAGCGTGGACGGCAAAATAAAAAGAAGTTAGTATTACCAGCTTCATAATATTATGTATTTAATTTTGTCTTATCTATCTACTACTAATCTGTTTCGCGATTTTATTTTATTTTATTTTCTTATTTTAGGGACTACTCAGACTGTGACCTATGTGCACTGGCGTTTGTGAAGCCTTGTAATCATGGCGAAAGGAGTAAATTTGGTTGCAGCCATTTCCGGACCAGGGATATTTTGAGAAATCGTAAAGCATTGTACAAACACCAGTCCAAGGTGGGGCAGGACGCTCATTTATCCAGATTTATTTCAGTAAATGACCCTGTGCGTCGTCGCCAAAGAAAATCAGTTTCTCAGAAGACCAGACCTAAGTAAAGGTCTGCCACTTTTTTTCTAACAAGAAAAAGTCATCCTAAGGCAGTATGCAAGAGATTTTTTATAACATCTATGGGCTTAAGCAGGGCAAGAGTGGATTTTCTGGTAAGAAGGCTAGGCAATGGAGAAATAATGAACGAAAAAAGAGGAGGAGACCGAAAAAGCTGGAAATCAGAAGAAGATTATATCATTTATCAATAAATTTCCAGCTGTTGAAAGCCATTACAATAGGTCAAAGTCCAAACGTACATATATATTTAAGTTGTGAACTAAGTATAGCTAAACTTCAAAACATGTACAATGATTCAGTAGAAATTCCGTTTAGAGCAAAAAAAAATCTTTCTTCAGGTCAGTTTTAATTAAAAACTTTAACATCGGCTTTCAGTCGCCATCTTCTGATGGTTGCACTTACTGCACACTATTAAAAAATAAAATAAAAACAGTAGAAGAAAATGAAAAAATTCAATTTATGACTGAAAAAATATACATAGCAGACGAGCAAAAGCATTCTAAGACTTAATGAAAATAGAACAAGAAGACACTTTAACTTTCTGCTTTGACCTTCAGCAAGTTCAACCGCTCCCTCGCACTTCGATTCAAGCATTTTACAGCAGACATATTAGCTTTTATATTTTTTGTATTGTAGGAAAAGATTCCAGGAATCCTTTATTTTATACTTGGACAGAATTAGAGGCAAACAGAGGTGCTACAGAAATTGGTTCTGCTGTGCTAAATTTTGTAAAAACTCATGATTTTGAGGGGATTAATTGTATCAGGTTGTTTTGTGATGGCTGTGGGGGCCAGAATAAAAATTCACATATTGTACATGTACTTTTGTTCTGGCTCCAGAAAACCTTAAACAAATACAACTGGTTTTTCCAGTCAGAGGGCACAGCTTCTTGCCTGCTGACCGGGTTTTTGGACGTGTGGAAAAGGAACTTAGGCGCCATCCGATTATTACAACCCCAGAAGAATATATAGAATTTTATTCTCAGTTTGGACTAGTAAAAAAGTTGGGATCGGATTGGAAGTTGTACGATATTAAGGAATTACAAACGGTTTTCGGAAAAATTAAAAATATCCAGAATTTAAAACGAATTACTTTTGTTAAAAACACAAACAATAGCAACAAACTTCAATGTCACATTCAAACTTTTGAAAATTACAAATTTACGCCGGATAATGAAAATAATTCAAAATTATACCTTCTGAAACGACTTCAACGTTTGGTGAATTTTACATTAAAGGAAATAACAATAAAAAAGCAACTGAGTTTGAAAACGAAAAATGATGTGAGAAACTTGCTTGTTAAACAATTCGGCAATGAGTGGGCTAAAAACCAAGAGCTGTCTTGGTATGACAGAATAATGACGTTGAATGTGATAATGAAAATGATCATGAACCTACAGAGGATTGCGATTGCCTTGAACATGAGATGGCTATAAGAATCTAAAAATATATAAAACATACTATGAGTTATTTTTTTAGTATGAGTTATTTAAGGATGAACCCAATGTAAAAATTTAAAAAAAAAATAAAAATTACTAGGAGTTTTTTTTTGGTTTGAGTTTTTTAAAGATGAACCCAATGTAAGAAATTAAAAATAAATAAAAAATACTGTTTAATTTGTTTAGCTTAAAATTAACCTAATGTTATTTTATTTCAACATAAGATATCTGATACCTAATTAGTTTCAGCAAAACAAGATTAATCCACAGTGGTTTGAATCAAAACATGATTATTCCAATCAGACGCGTCAAAACAAGATTATTCCATTTTAAATCTTGCATTTATTCCAAATATATAAGTGCAAACTCTTTAAATCCTACACAAAGCAATGACTAATCTTTACGTCTTTAATAAATCATTACGTCTTTAATAATTCTGAACCGAATTGTCATATAAATATGATACTCTGCTGGTATAACGAGCTTCAAATCTTTTAGATGTTTCCATTTACTAGGCTAAATAGGAAGCAGAAAAGTATGTAAGTGTTTATTTCGGTTCGATAAGTTATTGTATTCATAATCAAAATTCACTTGAAATTTAACATCGCCATTTGGTAAATACTTGAAACTACGGCAAAAATGCATGAGCCCGGGCCCGGCTCAAAAAAAAAACCGTAAATCGAGAAAAATATCGCAATTTCAGAAACCAAAAAATGTTTTAACGATCGGACCCATGGGGCACTTGGGGTCGAAAAAAGAGTCCCGAAAACGGCTTGAAAAAGCTCCCGAACAAAATAATACAAAATTCGAGCAAAATATGAGAAATATAAAACCCAAAAAATTTTTTGGACATGCGACTTCTTCCGCCCTGTTGGTCCAAAAAAAGGGACCAGAAAATGATTTTTGTATAGTACTCGAAAAGAGAAAAAAATAATTAGTTGTTGGCCGAACTATTGGTCCAAAAAAAGGGACCCGAAAATGATTTATGTATAGTGCTCGAAAAGAAAAAAAAGAATTAGTTGGTTTAAAAGCGGATTTAAAAAATAAAAGTTTTTCAAAAAATGTTTTTGTTTTTAAAACTGCAATTTTTTTTGAAATGTAATTCAATGACTTCATTCATGCATCGTCCATTGGGTAAAGAAGTTGTCGCACATAACCATTTTTGATGTACACGAAAACGTCAGATGAGAAAAATAGATTCTCTATTCTAATTTGTGTATTAAACCAACATTCATCAGAATATTTAATTCCAATTATTTTGGAAAATATTTCATTCCCTTTAAAATACTAGCTGTTCGTATACTTTTCTAGTAAAAATTTGCAAGAATCTACTTTTGAGAGAGAAATAACGATTTTATTCTCTTTATGAAAATTTTCCCAAAATGTACGCGAGCGACTTCCAGTACAAACTTGCAAGGTAACAGCTGATGTAGTTTTATCCATTGCTGCATACATTTTGGTTTGTAGTTACATTACATTATATATCTGTGCCGTTGCTAATTTATTTTCCACTTTCATTTGTTTATATAAAACAGCTGATTTCAAACAGTTGTTCTATCTTGCAAATTTCTCTGGCTCTCATTTACTGGACTTTTGGGGTGAAAGAACACGATTCAGTAAAAATTTGCTCAAATTTTCGAGGAATCGAACAGAGCTAATATTTGCACTCATTTCTTCCGTAACATCAATATTTTCGTCGAGTAGTTACAATTTCCAAATGATCTATTTATAGAATTTCAGTGATCTCAATTACCAAGCGGAGCAAGGACATTAAACTCTAACTAGTCAGGATGTGAAATTAAAAGAATATCTAGAGTGTGTGTAACGTGGTTTTATCTTCCGCTGATATAGACTCAGTCGTCTCCAAGGTCGTCCCACAAAACTATACGAAATGAGACAGTGAATTTCTCCCTGACTAGCGCAATAATAAGGTCGTCGCTTTATTTAGTTTGAGAGTTCATATATTAAATTTTTAACGAAAATGATTCAAGATCCCTTTGATGGATAGATTCGGGTTACAGGTGTGGTGATGGTAGATGACGGGTAATTACAGGGTGATATTTAATCGGTGGATTCGGCTTGTTGGTTCGGGGCCGATGAATGAGAACTCGGCCTTCGATTAGTCGGTGTGTGTCGTCGCTATTCAAGATCGGATACGTGTACAGCGCTCGGGATTATTAACTTCGTGATTACAGGTATTCTGGTTGCTAGTCCAGTAAGGTATTGCGGTGTATTCCCGCTTCGTTATCGGTGTTCGGCTAGCTCCGTTGTACTAATAGACAATAATGACAGAGGTAATGAAGCCGGGTTAGTAGAGTAAAAATAATAGTACAGTACACACGAAGAATAAAGCCTTCGTAATAACAAAGATGCAGTGCCCACGAAGGGCAACGTCTTCGTAATAACCAGGGTGCAGTACCTACGAGGGGTAAAGCCGTGGTATTAACCCGGGTGCTGTAATCACGAAGAGCAAAGCAGAGGTAATAACCAGCGTGCAGTAACCACGAGGGGTAAACCCGAGATAATAACCAGGGTACAGTATTCACTGCCTCACGAAGAGTAAATCCGTGCTAATAACCAGGGGGTAGTGCCCACGAAGAGTAAAGCCGAAGTAATAATAATTAGGGTGCAGTACTTACGAAGAGTAAAGCCGTGGTAATAACCAGGGTGCAGTACTCACGAAGAGTAACGCCGAGGAATGACCATGCTGCAGTACCCACGAGGCGTGAAGCCGAGGTAATATCCAGGGTGCAGTACCCCCGAGGGGGTAAAGCCAAGGTAATCACCAGGGTGCAGGACCCCCGGGGGGGGAAGCAGAGGTAATAACAAAGATGCAGTGCCCACGAGGGGCAACGTCTTCGTAATAACCAGGGTGCAGTACCCACGAGGGGTAAAGACGTGGTAATAACCAGGGTGCAGTACTCACGAAGAGTAAAGCCGAAGTAATAACCAGGTTGCAGTACTCACGAAGAGTAAAGCCATGGTAATAACCAGGGTGCAGTATTCACGAAAAGTAAATCCGAGTTAATAACCAGGGTGCAGTACTCATGAAGAGTAAAGCCGAAGTAATAACCAGGCTGCAGTACCCACTAGGGGTAAAGCCGCGGTAATAACAAAGGTGCAATGCTCACGAAGAGTAAAGCCAACGTCTTCGTAATAACACGGGTGCAGTACTCACGAAGAGTAAAGCCGTGGTATTAACCAGGGTGCAGTACCCACGAGGGGTAAATCCGAGGTAATAACAAAAGTACAGTGCTCACGAAGAGTAAAGCCTTCATCTAGTTCTGAAACGAACTATTAGGCTCTGGTATAATGTCGTCGACTTGGCAATAAAATTCGTCTTGAAGTGATAGCCGACGACCACCTCAAACAAGAGTCGACTATTTATCCAATGACTACTGTACTCACAACGAGAATTATAAGTATAATGGTGCCGTAACAAAGTGATTCGTATTCTGCCGTAAAACCGGTATGTCCTCGTCTGCCGTTGAATTGAGATGGCAAATGTCGTACCGGTGTACCATTTGTAGACAGAGTTGGTAAGCATCGGTATAAATGTATATACTGCTCCCTTATGTTGTTCGTCGATACAGATTGTACTAAATGTATGGGTGAAATGCTTTCGTTGCGTTAGATGTGTAAAGACTGCCTTCAACATTTTACTGACTGCACACGATAGGTGCCTGCTGCAAAATGCTCTGCGTACTGGCAATCCAGAGTTATGTGGCTCGAATGGGAATGCCGAGATTGCATCAGCGATTACAGTTTCCCTACTCGAACAATCTTCTAAAGCCTTATAAATAAAATTTAAGGAAACCTCCGTTCAATAGCTTGAAATTATCTTCGACGAAAAGTAAAATTTTAAAAAAATAAAAATTCATAAAAATACTTTTTATTATTTTTCAAGTTTAGGACGCCAACACAAGTTCACGTGTTTGAGAATTAAACTGTAATTACATAAAATGTGCATGTGATGTTGATCTTTGAATTAATAACAAAAATGCTTACATCAATTTAATGTGAATGAACTTATTAAAATATTTGCTTGTAATTTGTTGTTGTTTTAATTATTTGTCTATAAAATGGAAACCGCCTTGTTAATCTCGATTAGAATCTACACAAACCATTTCTGCTGCGTTTGACGGTGGATCCGACTTTCTGCAACACCCACATCTAAAAAAAATAATAATATTAAAAAAATAATTTTCTGTTCGTGTATCCAATTGCATAATTACCCAAAGTTGCATCTAAAGCACCTCTTTGGTTTCCACACCAACACTGTAAAGACTACATAGGGCTCTAGGACTATAAAAATTGTGAATAGAATACGGTTGACGTTAATAAATAGACCCAGGGCTGCGATTATCATTCTGGGTATGCCCATCACGAGAGCTAGGCGCAATATAAGAATTGTCCTGAAAAACAGTGGCAGTAAAAGGGGTTAGCAGTTACGTTTTCCTTAATATATCATTAGAATCAAAGAAAAACGCTTCATCACCGGGAGCAACATGTTCGTTGGTGGGTTTACGTTCCTGGAACGCAAACTTTCATTGCAGCAACGATGCCACTCAAGGTATTTGTTTGTTATTCATCGTTTCGTGGCTGTCATAACAAAATTTCAGTTACTGTAGTAAATACATTGATTATTTTAATTTTAATATTTTTTAAGTTTCTAAGCCTTAAACAATTGCCATTTGGGAGAACTCCACTTGCTTTGCTTTTGCAACGAAGTTCCTTATCGCACGTTGCAGGATGGGGGCTAAATGCAAAAAAAATTAAACAACTTGTTTTTGACAATAAGTGTATTTTTTTTACCCCGCTAAAGTTAATTATAGCTTAATTTGTACGGGACAACTAAGCGATATTAAGTGGCATTTGAATTTCCCACTTAAATTCCGACTTGAGCAATGACAATGTTGCCACATGTTCAATTTCAAGAAATGGCAACAAAAAGTTATCTTAGATATATTTTGTTATCATTTCTTGCGAATGAAAATCTTATCAAGGAGAGACTCAAAAGCAGAAATTTGAAAAAGGCTTATACATTTTAAGTTCATTCAAATTATTGTATCTAATGGAAGACTACGTGTACTTTTATATCTCTAAATTTGAAGGATAGATTTTTATTTGCGATTTAAAACAAAATTGGAAATAAATTGCTCACAACAACGCGCAGTAAATGTTATACATATTGAACGGTGGAATTATGTATCAGGTATAGTCATTTAACCCTTTCATGCCCATTGCTGCCTATAGGCAGCAACGTACTCATGTGATTCTAGAAATCGTTATTTTACCGATTTGCCCATAATTGCATTCTGTTGGTACGCTTGCTACACTGCCACATAGTATCTATGCATTCTGTGATAAGCTGTGCACCTGTTCAGTAAGCGGGTGTTATTTTGTGAGTGAACTTGAAAAAAAATTTTGCAAATAAAAGTGATCGTTGAAAAATTGTTGAAAAACACAAAAATATTTATTTAGTTGTAAAATTAAATAAGCGGAATAACTAAATAAAGCTAAGAGAGCTATTTACAAAAAAAAAAACATAAAAAAATTATTTCGTTTGTGTGTTGGATTTTTTTGAGTCATGCGCCTATAGGCAGCAATGGTCAACTGTGGTAATTTCTGAGCAATGATTTTTTTCTATGGACATACGTATTTAGATGGATTCTAAAGGGCTTTCAAAGGCAGAAATCGAAAACATCATTGAGTTTGATTGGAAAGATTCTGCGGATGAAGAAGATTGGCAAGAAGAGCTGGAAGGAGCAGAAAATTTCGAAAGTGTCATCGAATGAACTCTACAGAAAATGACTGCAAACGGCGAAAATATTGGAGATGGTATAATTGATGGTGGTTTACTCAAACAAAATGAAGGCAGCCAATTTGAAAATGAAGAGGTTGAACAAGGAGAGATGATTGATTTGTCAAGTTTGAGGTGGCGGAATACGAAGGCGGTGAATGGAAATGCCATTTGGGGAAGTGCAGTGCGCAGCAATGAGGTTAAGCAGCCTATAGATTATTTCAATCAGTTCACTGTGGATGAAATAAAAAGATATGTAGGCATACTACTCTTTCTCGCTGTAGTAAATGTATCAACATACATAATGGTATGGGCTGACAAATTCAAACTCTCAGTTGTAGCAAACGCTATGCCAAGAAATAGGTTTGAAATAATAAAACAATTTTTCCATCTGAAAATAATTACGCGAGCTGGTATATCTGACATCATATATGATTTCTTGCTATACATTGGAGAAGTGTCCAACTAATGTCAAACTATGTTGGAAAAAATCCCATGAATGGTTGTAAGAGATGGTGTCGAAAACAGAAAAGGTATACAAATGTACCTCGAGCGGATATACTTGCATGCTATAACAAGAATATGGGAGGTGTCGATCATGCTGACATGCTGCTAGAGCTTTATAAAATCAACCACCGCTCAAATAAATGGTACATGCGCATTGTACACTGGTGTATTAATTCATCTGCTACATCGTAGAGACCTTACACATATGACCTTACCCATCTGCGAGGCTTTCAACGATGCAGCCCTGGCGTACCGTCATTTCGCCCAAAAACGAAAATGACATATCGCCCAAAAAATTTCAATGTTAGTTGTTGTTGTCCAAAAAAATCGGAATTTTGGGCGTTATAACATGATTTTTTGGGCAATGTTACATTGTCCCAAGCCAACAACGATCCATGACACTTCCCCCAAAAATAATATAAATGACACAATACCCAAAAATATGGACACATTTGTAAAAGAAATATATGTAAATTTTCTATGTAATTTGTAAATAATACATATTTATTTCAAATTGTTAGTAGAAAAATAACTTAACGTCCTTGTTCGACCCTGAATGCCTCTATAACTTCCAGGGGTGTTTTTGGGGATTTTAAAAAAGTTGGCGATGCAAGTCTCTCCAGAGTTCTTTGTACCCGAGAGTAAACCAATTTTCGAGTACTTTCCTGATTCTTTCAACAAAAATTTTATTTAAAGACAATTATTTTATTTGACCCAATACTGTCGAGCCTCGCCGCGTGGGAGGATGGCTCGCGCCCGCGGTGCGAAACGCGCAGGCGCGTCGCGAAACGCGCGGCCCATCCTCCCACGCGGCGAGGCTAAACCAATTTTTGAGTCCTTTCCTGATTCCTTCAGAAAATATTTTTTTCAAAGACAATTATTTTATTTGACGCAATACGAGGCTAAACCAATTTTTGAGTACTTTCCTGATTCCTGCAGAAAATATTTTTTTCAAAGACAATTATTTTATTTGACGCAATACTAATGCTGCCTATAGGCAGCATCCTGTAACTAATAAACCAGGACAAAAAGGACTTTGAAATTTTTGTCAGTTCATACTTGAGGAAGTATAAACACGTTTATCATACTTGAGGAAGTATAAACACGTTTATCTCCAATAAAATTTTTAAGCACCACCCATTTTCGGGCATGAAAGGGTTAAACAGCTGACGTAACTTTTTCCATCTAATTTTTCGTTTCACTTATCAAAATTTTACTTTTATACTTGTTTGTATTGTTGATATATATTCTTGTAGAGTTTGACAACTGAATCGATTGGACGAAAATAAAATGTTTACCATGTATTTGTTGGCACTGCCTACAAACGTGTTGCCATATCGCATTGTTATCACCCATTACAGCAAATATTGCCACATTTCGTAGTATTAAGTGTGGATCGTTTTATTTGGAAAGTCGTAAGTGGCGATAGCTTAATGGAATATAAAAGCAGTCTTACTATTATGCTACAACCCAGTATTATCAACCATATTGGGTACTTTTGCTTTGGTTTGTGTCTAGACTAACATATGTTGGGAAAATTATTTATTGTTTAATGGCAAGTTTGGTGCCGTCGGTGGTGCAATGGTTAGTGTGCGCGGCTCTTGTACATGAGATCCTGGGTTAGAACCCTGCTCTGATCACCTTCAAATTTCTTTCGGCGGGGGTCACCTCGCATAGTGACGGCAACACTATCGAGTATATAGCCATGAAAAAGCTTCTCAAAATAACGTTCGGAATCGGTGTAAAACTGTAGGTCCCAATCACTGAATGAAAACTGGAAAGCGCACAGCTCAGTGATTGTGAGAAGTTCCCCCGGTCCCTTCATGGGATGTAATGGGAAACCACTTATTTTTTTTAATGGCAAGTTTTCTAGGTGAGCCTGTAACCAATATATATTGTAGTTTTGAACCCAACAAAAACGAAATTAAGGAAAGCCAAAGGAATAGAAGTTTAAAAAAAGAACATTTCCTTAAATAAGTGCCTTTTCTTAAAAAATGTAAATTTTCTCAAACAAATTTCTTAAACAAAGTACCTTTTCTTAAACAATATACCTTATCTTAAAGAAGTACCTTGGCTTAAAAAAAGTAAATTTTTTTTACAAAAAGTACCTTTTCTTAAAAAAGGCATTTTTTTTAAATAAGTACCTTTCTTAAAAAAGTAAAATTTCTTACAACAAATTTCCTTTTTTTAAAAAACTAAATTTTCTTTAAAGAGTACCTTTTTATGAACCAAAATAACTTTTCTGGAGATACGTACCTACTCTTAAAAATGTACCTATTCTTGAAAAAAGGACCAATTCTAAAAAAATTCCCATTTCTTAAAAAAAACATTTTCTTCAAAAAAATACCTTCTCTTAAAAAATACCTTTTCTTACAAAAATTCCTTTTCTTAAAAGTACCTTTTGTTAAAAATAAAATACCTTTTCTTTTCTTGAGATAAGTAGCCTTTCTGAAAATAAGTACATTTTCTTAAAAAATAACCTTTTCCTAAAAAGAGTTCCACTTCTTTAAAAAGTACCTGTTCATAAAAAAAGTACTTCTACTTCATACTCTTATGGCTTTTTCTTACAAATGGTACACTTCATCTCAAAAATAGTACCTATTCTTAAAAAAAACATTAGCGTTTAATAAAAGAAGTACGTGTCTTTAAAAAAGGACCTTTTCGGGAAAATATAATACATATTCTTACAAAAACGACCTAAAAATTTACTTTTTTAAAACAAAAATTTATTTTATTAAAAATAAAATGAGTTTATAATTTTACAAAAAGTATCTTTTCTTAAACATCCATTAAAATTTGTCAACGGACGCCTTAGGCCTGTTGGAACTAACCTTTAGAAATTTATTGGTTAAGTTGAGAAGATGATATTGGTTAAATGGGCGCCGTCACAATTGATTACCATTAGGGGTCGTTTTATGGCATTTATGTTCATAATGATTTGAAAATCATAATGAGCGCTGAGGCTCATTTCCACCTCAGCGGGTACGTGACCAAGCAAAACTATCGCTTCTGGGGCACCGAAAATCCACGAGTGATGCACGAGGAGCCATTTCACCCGCTCAAAGTGACTGCATGGGGTGCTGTTCACGCTGGAGGAGTCATCGGGTAATTTTTTTTCGAGAACGCCGCTATCAAACGACAATAGTGGACGGTGCGCGCTATAGGGCCATATTAACCGAGTTCTTTCTGGCGCAATTCGACGAATTAGGACTGGAGGACATGTGATTCCAACAGGACGGAGCAACGGCACAATCTGCGCGAGCCACAACCGATATTCTGTAGGCGGCGTTCCCGGGTCGCCTCATCTCTCGTTTTGGCGATTTGCACCGGCCCGCAAGATCGCCCGATTTAACCGTTCGAGACTTTTTTTGTGGGATTTTTTGAAGTCCCGTGTTTACGTGAACAAGCCCGAGACCCTGGAAGCCCTCAAGGTCAACATTCGACACGAGTGCGAGAATCTGTCGCCCGAAGTTCTCGCCGAAGTGATGAAAAATTCCATAAAACGAGCCCGTATGGTAATCAATTGTCACGGCGCCCATTTAACCGATATCATCTTCTCAACTTAACCAATAAAATTCTAAAGGTTCAAATAAACATAATCAAAAAAAAGAATTGAAGTTTTTCTCCAACCAACAGCAGATGACGTTTTTGAAACACCTTGTATATAGTGAAAGGAACTTCGTTCCAACCGGGTGTCACCTGACACCTCATGTAATTTGTATAGCTACGTTAAAAAGTTTAAATTTTATCATTTATTAATGTCATAAGCATTATTCGATTCTATCTATACAAAAAAAGTCAATAATTTACTGGCACCGTCACCTTAGATCGAATACATACATAGATACATTTATTCACTCAATAAATTAAACGTCATAGGTACGGTTGCAAGTAAACATTGGATGGTGGATAACATGGGTTCAATAATAACAGATAGAGGCAATAGTAAACAACGTCCAACAAAGGAACAACAACCGAATTTCGTGTTTTTGTGGCAAACTAGTTGTGTTAAATACAATACAAATATATACCAACGACAAAAGTCAACGGAAAAGTTCAAAATACATTAAATTTTTCAGTTCTACACCAAAACGACATGAAAAGTTAAGTGAACATATTTTGTAACTCCACCTGGTGTCAGTTAATTTTAAATTTAATTTCTCTCATGTCAACAAACCTACGACGAAGAGTGTGAAATGCAATGCCAGATGAGAGAATAAATGTATCTATACCTATGTTCGTCTATGCCTCAGATACTCATTTAACAGGTTTATTTCAAAAAAGTATTTAACAAAAAATAAAAATTAAATATTAGAGATTAACAAGTTGTTTAAAAAGAATTGAACTTCAGGCATAGAGAAATAGAAAAAAGCCGCTATGCCTCTATTAGTGTTCTCTTGATGACAACGAGTAGGCCATTTCATCAAGTTCGACTTGTCTATTCGCCTGCGTGTAACAAGAATCAGCTCCGTCTTTGCCGGGTTAACACCCAGGCCACAGTGCCTGGACCAAACTACTAACTCACCCAGGGCATCCAGCTTGAGGTCACTGATCATAGGCAAAAATTTTCCGCATAGGTAACTATTCTACGTACACTGAACTCAAAGTCCTTAAGAATGCCGTCAACCACAAAAAGCGGATAACACTCCACCCGGCGGCGTGCCCCTTGTAGTCAGCCTCCGAACTGAGCTCACCCCTAGGTTCGGATTTACAATGCGATTTCTAAGCATGTTGGCGAACCATTCAACAAGAAGTGAAAGCACCCCAGCGTATTCTAGAGATTCCCTGATAGCGTTGAATGACACATTGTTAAAAGCACCTTCTACATCCAAGAAGACAGTTAAAGTGAATTCCCCAAACTTCAAGTTGCGCTCCAGATAACCCATAACATCGTGCACAGCAGTTTCCACAGATTTACCCTCGAGGTAGGCATGTTGTCTACCACTCATATAAAAAAAAATATGGTGTCCCTTAACATCCCAGGGATTGGGGAGAGTTTCTCACAATCAGTGAGATGTGCGCTTTCTAGTATTACACTCACTGATTCGGACCTACAGTTTTACACCGGTCCCGAACGGTATTTTGAGAAACATTTTCATGGCTAAGTACTCGATAGTGTCGCCATCACTAAGCGAGGTGACCGTCGTAGAAAGAAATGCAAGGTGGTCTGAGCAGAGATCGAACCCACGTTCTCATGTATAAGAGCCGCGCACACTAGCCATTGCACCACCGACGGCCATCACTCATGTAACATAGCCTATTCGATCCCTAATGTACAAGTCAACCATTCTCTCCAAAACTTTCAATACAAAGGATGAGAGGCTGATTGGTCTGTAGTCCTTAGGAGAGACATGACAAGTCTTTCTCGACTTGGCAATAAAGACGACTGGTACCTCCTTCTATTTGTCTGATATCAGGGAAAGTCTGAGGCAAGCCCTATACTCCATCTATCCTCCAACGCTTTAGAAATTGAATCGGTCGAACGCATTCAAGAAAAAATCCCTCCCGTAGTTGTGGCTTCTACAGAGAAACCCGAAATGCATAACGAGCGATATGGTACAGAATTTCAACCATCGACACCATCGGTTAATAGACTGCTGAAAAATTTGGGGCACGTTACGTCATATATTTTTTGTCTGTCAGCCATTGAAAGCACACACCCTAGTAAATTTCGACGAGAATGGAAAAATGTAAATTGCATGCGTTATTTGTAGCGTAAAAGAACCATTAGCCAAATCAGGGTAGGGGGGTTTCTGCACCAAAAATTTCGATGATTTAAAATATTGAGTTGGATGTTTTTATTGAACTGACAATATGAACAAAGTACAATTGCAACATAACTTGATAGTAGAATATTAATCATAACAAGTATTGTTAACTACCAAACAATATTCTCAACACTTTCCCCTGATTAAAAGTTAACATAGATTTAATAAATTACATAAATAGTTTAAACGAATTTTTCTCAAGGGCTTTGTCATCATAGCTGCAACTTGTTCCTCAGTAGAAACTTGAGATACTTGCAATTGACCCTCAGTAACTTTTTCTCGTATGAAAAAATGTTCAATAACTACATATATGTTTAGTTCTTCTATGTAGTTCAGGATTTTGAGCTAAACGTATAGCTGCTGTATTATCGATTTAAATAAAGGGAACTTCATTGTATTTAATGACTTCATAATATAATCTTTTAAGCCAAATAAGTTCTTTAGCTGCTTCATTTGCTGCTACGATTTCTGCCCCAGTTGTAGATGTTGAAACGATTTGCTGTCTTTGACTTAGCCATGATATTGCTCCTCCCGCATACCTTACAACAACTCCAGACGTAGATCTTCCTGTTTGAAAGTTTGAAAGCATCCACCAAAATCAGCATCACTGAAGCATTGCAAATGTTTCGGACCATTTCTATCATATGTCATTCCCATATCCAGAGTTCCAGCAATATATCGAAGTACTCTTTTTACTCTCAGAACATCTTCTTGAGTTGGCTTATCCAATGATCTTGATAAGAAACCTACAGAATACGCTAGATCTGGTCTGGTCCCAAGCATTAGATAAATCAGAGCACCAACTGCTTGCCTATATGGAAGTTCAATGTCAACTTTCTCTGTTTTCACTGTTTCTGCTGCTTTATCCATTGGTGTTGCGACTGGCTTGCATTCAGAGAAATTGAATCTTTGTAGTATTTTCCTGGCATATACTTTTTGACTGATTTTTATTCCATTTTCTTTCTTTTCAATTTCTAAACCAAGAAAATAATTCGGATCATTAACAACTATTTTGAATTCATTCTTGAATTCTTCTAGGAATTCATCCAATTCTTCGGTATCAGTGGCAGCAACTAAACCATCATCAACATAAAGACCTAGTATTAGTTTCTTTCCTTTTCTCTCTCTTATGTAAAGGCAAGGATCAGCAGTACTTGCTTTTAGATCAATTTTGTCAACAAGAAAATTTCCAATTCTCTTGTTCCAACATCTAGGAACAACTTCGCTTAAGCTGGCAAACTCTCCCAGAACGATCATCGAAACCTTCAGGTTGCTCCATATAAATTGTTTCTTCGAGCTCACCATATAAGAAGGCTGTTGAAACATCAAACTGAGCCAAATGAAGTCCTTCTCTTGCGGCAATACTTAGAAGCGAACGTATCGTTATCTTTCTTGCAACTGGACTAAACTTCTGATCATAGTCCACTCCTTTCGTTTGATTAAATCCTTTAATGACCAGTCTGGCTTTATACTTTTCGATACTTCCATCAGAATTTAACTTAATTCGGAATATCCATTTTCCAGAAAAAGCTTTTGATCCTTTTGGTAAATTTGTAAGATTGCATGTTTCGTTATCCATTAGAGACTTAATTTCAGACTTCATAGCTTTTTCCCATTCGAACTTATGCTTACTTTCAACAGCTTCTTTGTATGTTGTTGGAGTTTGAATTTCAGCAAGAATTGTTTCGGACATCATAAGAAAATCATTATAGTTCGGATTAGACATAAGTGTACGGTCTCGAAGACGTTTAGATATTGGCTCGTATTCTACGGAATCTTCTCTACGACGGTATTCTACGGAATCTTCTCTACGACGTTTGCGACCATTTTCTTCTTTCCTATCTTCGGCAACTTGAAAGTCATCTTCAAATCCGTTAAAGTCTTCTTCGTCAGTAGCCGCTTCATCAATATGTTCGGTCTCATCGCTTGTTTCTTGATATGGCTGTTCTTGATGTAGCTCTTGATCATCTATATTCACACTTTCTTCTGAATCTGAAGTGTAATGTTGTTCTCTCTCTTTCAATTTAATAATTATTTTGTTATCTTCCTCTCTTTCTTCAGGATCATTTTTCTTATAGGTACACTCCCTCATTTTCTCTTGAAATTTCACATCTCGGGACAGTTCTACTCTATTTTGATTTTTAATATAAATTGTATATCTTTCGTCTCAATCATAACCAAGTAGGTAGCCCTTGACAGCTTTCTTATCAATCCATCTTATCCATTTTGCATTTTTGATTCGGTACGTGGATGTAACATGTTGAACCAATAATACGTAAGTGGCGAATTCTTGGCTTCTTGCCACACCATAACTCAAATGGACTAACTTCAGCAACTGATGACTTGCCTGTCCTATTCAGTAGATAAATAGCAGATTTAACAAATTCAGCCAAAGGAGATTCTGGAAATTCAACATCCGGATTAGAAAATTTAAAAGTCCTCTATATATAGGCCTCTACTATAGGCCTGTTGTCTCTTTCTGTACCACCATTTTGCTCTGGGGTATAAGGAGCAGTAAACTTTTGAATAATGCCATTATTCGCCAGAATCTTTTTAACGTCTGCATTGTTAAACCCTCCACCATTGTCGCTTAATAGAGCCTTCACTATATGTCCTTCGCATGAGCTAGCACTTCTACCAATGCATGCTTGACATCGGATTTATTTTTGACAATATAACCATATTTATACTTCGTATAGTCATCTTTAAATACAACTAGGTATTTATATCCTTGAAAAGAAGGCGGGAAAGTGTGTCACTTGAGATAAGTTCACCTGGATCTGTAGAACGTTCACGTCTTCCAAACGGCAATCGAGTTGTTTTTCCATATATACGAGGATCACAGACTTCATTATCATACTTCACTCGTATATTCAATTCTTTAAATAACTTATTTTTGATGTGATGTTTATCTTGATGACCCCATCTTTCATGATATAGTTGTAATGTTGAATTATTGCTCGCTAAGTAATTCACATCTTTGGTTTTCATCATTTGACTGAAATCTGCTTTATATAAGGATCCATTTATTGACCTATGACCGGATAGTATTACTTGGTCATTCACTGTCAACCAACATTGAGTCGCTATTGATTTTAATTCGCTTTGAGCTAGAACCGAAAATAGATTTCTTGAAATCTTTGGAACGTACCAAACGTCTTTCAAGTCCATCTTCAACAGTTGACCATTAACTCTTGAAATAATGGGCACAGTCCCCTTTCCGATTGCTCTCAGTGATTCTTTTCCAGCTGCCAGAATTGAATGTTGAAATTCTGTAAACATCTCATAACAGTTGGTCACATGTCTTGTTGCTCCATTGTCTATCCACCACTCCATATTTGTATTAACAGCATTAATCTCATTACAGATAGCATGTAGTGCGACTGATCTATTCTGCACATTACCATTTGTGGATTTATTCCTTGAAGGTCTGTCGTCAGCTAACCATTTTCGAGAATCCTTTAACCAATGGCCCTGCTTTTTACAATAATTGCATACATCGTCCTTCTTAGCATCCTTCTTAATGATCTAACCTTTTGAATCTTTCCATGTACTAACCTTTAAGGCTGCTTGATGTTCTTCTTTTATGTGATCATTTTGTTTGTAGTTCCTCTCGAACATACATAGCTGCGTAACAAGTTCATCTATAGTTTTGTCTTTTTCACCTGTCATCATCATCCAATTTGATCGAAATATTTCAAAACTCTTCGGCAATATGTGCAGTACTTTACATATATACAGCATTTCTGGCAATGCATGCTCACCTTTCAGTTTCAACCCATTGTTCAATTCATCCCATAGACTTTTCAACTTGGCTGGAGACATCTTCATTTTCTTGCCATTCAAACGAGAACAAATCGGTACAAACTTTGAAGACCTGGTCTTTTGATGTTGCTTCATAGAGGTTCTTCAACGCCTCCCACATTTCAAAAGCATTGTTCTTGTCCATTACCCTTTTGGTACACAGAGTCAGATATGCAACTAGTTATAACTGATTTTGCATACGCGTTGGCCTTTCTATAGAACTGGGCATCTTTCTTATGCTTCGTTACTTGTGCCTCTGCAGCACCATCTGGAAGAGATTCTGGACTTGTAATCTTTTTGTAAATTACATCCAGAGCTCCTTCATAAAAATCCAGAATGTCTCTGATTTTTCTTTTCCAGGTCGGCCATTCTGACTCACCGGACAATGGTTTTATATTCTTGCAGAATTCCATAATTTGTTCCTGATAATTTCGGACCAAATCCTGGATTCAAAATTCTTTCTTAAAAAAAAATTTGCTGCTTGCTCTGTTATTTATTCGTCTTTGATTCTGCTATCCTCTTGATATTTGCAGAACGTCTGGTTTTAATCAGCAAACCCTCTCGAAATTGGCAGCTTTCAAAAAAAAAATTTCTTTTTTTCTTCAAAAAAAAAAATAATTTTCAGAGATTTATAAGGCCCATAACCTATTGAGTTGAATGTTTTTATTGAACTGAGAATATGAACAAAGTACAATTGCAACATAACTTGATAGTAGAATATTAATCATAACAAGTATTGTTAACTACCAAACAATATTCCCAACATAAAAGTAGTTTACTGAATTCCGTTGTGATCGTACGAGCCCAAGTGATGCCAAGCGTTCAGGTCCCACAAAACAGGTCGTCACGCCAGAAATCATCGGAAGCATCCATGGGGAGCAGAGAATGAAAGTGCGTGCATTGGCTAAGGTTGTAGGTATCTCACGCTTTAAATGAATATTTGGGCATCAAAAGGCTATCCATGCAATGGGTGCCGCGATTACTCACACTCACAATCGACCATTAGCGTAACCGTGTGACTACTTCAAAGGAGTGTTTGGCGATGTTAAACAGTAATCCGAAAGAGTTTTCCCGTAGTTTCGTAACCGTGGACGAATAATAGATCCAAAACTACACATGAGAGACCAAGGAATAGAAAGACATGAGAGACCAAGTAACAGAAAAAGTAGTGCAGTTCTTCGGGTGAACGTGTACCAAAGAAAGCCAAGGTGGGTCTTGCTGGTCAACGATGTCGTGGCGACAGTTTTTTCGAATGCATGCTGTGTCAGTCACATCGATTACCGAGAAATGGATAAAATCAGATTCGACATTGATATGAACCAAAAAGAGAACACATTGGACGAAGAAAAAATGTGCTCTTCTACCACATAAACCCATCGGCACACACAGTCGTCATTGCAAAAATCCTTAAACTGGGCTACGAATTGCTACGTCTTTCGCCATATTTTTCAGATTTCGCTTCAGCGACTGTTTTCTAATGCCAAACTTACAAAAATTCTTCGGCGGTAAGAGATTTGGGTCATATGTGGAGGTCATCACTGAAGCAAACGACTGTTTTGAGAAAACTTTCATTTGTAAGGAATAGAGATGGAAGGAGTCTAAATGTAGCGATCTAAAATGACAACTATGTCAACAAATCGATTTTTGTTGCCGAAAAAATATTTTTTATTCAAAAAGCTGCGAAGTTGTCAAACGGCATTCGTATTTGCTAACGATTCCTTGATCCAGTTTCCAACCCGTTAATTCCAAATTTGTGTCTCGTAGTCGGTTGACCACAGGCCTACACCTGCAGAAATTCTGGATAAGAGGCCGGTTAGCTACAAAACATTCATCAGAGATCATGACTTTATAGTGTGTCAATATTAAAGAGCGTCCAACTCATTCTTGTCTATTGTCCCACATGGTGAGCGTACAACTCATTCCATGGGTGGTTTTGATATTGAGCAATCAGATTCTATTTATGTTCTGGGTATGACATTGCAGTGGGGTGTTTGTTGGCCTAAGCACAGTGGAAATTTCTAAAGAAGCATTCAAGTGTCTAAAAGTGCATAAAAGCGAAATATTTTTATATTTCCATAATTTGTGTGCATGCCGCGACCGAAGAGAAAGATGATGATGCCAAAGACATATTCCATGAGCGCCTAGAGGAAACGTTTAACCGCTGCCCTGGCCATAACATTAAGATTGTACTAGGAGATTTTAATGCCAAAGTATGAAGGGAGAATGTGTTTAATCCAACTATTAGCAATATCAGTCTACATGCTGTCGGTTCCGAAAACGGTATGAGACATTAGTGGTACAAGATTGCAGCATAAAGACATCCTTAAGGCAACTTGGGCATCCCCTGATCAAAGAACGAAGAATCAAATTGATCACGTGGCAATTAATGGAATAGACATACGAGTGATCAGATGAGCTAACATCAATTCTGTTCACTACCTGGTAAGTAGTGAAAACAAATGCGAAAACAATTGCAGAGAAAGCTCTCATATCTCATATCTTTTGGCGCAGAACCCACACCCTCAGGCTGACGATCCTGAAGCGGAGCAAAACCCCATTTACAACTGCCGCAACAACCGACCATGTTACGATGAAGAGTGTCAAATGCTTCAGCCAATCGTAACGCGAGCAGCGACTGAGCGGTATAGGGAGAAAAGAAAGAAGGCAAAACCGCGTCTTTAGGCGTCAGAAACAGAAGTGGCGAAAGAATGACATCCGAAAATTCTGCCAAAAAGTAAAAAAACTTCTGCAAGACAAGGATGGAAATTGCATTGCAGATGTGCAGAGCATATTGGGAATATGGAGAGTCCATTTCTCCGCGCTACTGCTACCTGAGATATCCAACGACGAGGGGACAATCGAACATAATTTTGACGATTACGTCGATTGCCCCCTCCAAACCAAGACGAGGTCAGAATAGTTATTGCCCGGCTTAAGAACAACACAGCCGCAGGAACCGATGGATTACCGGAGGAGCTGTTTAAGGCTGGCGGCGATTTAAGGCTGGTCAGCTCATGATGAAAATTTGGTTAAATGAATGCATGCCTGGTGATTGGAGTGTCAGTGTACTATGTCCCATATTTATAAAATGTAACCAAAGTCTCTGTGCCAACTACCGTGGAACAAGCCTTTTAGCCATAGCATATAAGGTTCCATCAAGAATAATGTGCAAAAGACTAAAACCAATTATAGCTGAGCTGATTGGACCATACCAGTGTGGCTTTAGGCCTGGAAAATTGACAACCAACCAGATTTTAACGCAACGCCAAATCCTGGAGAAGGCCCACGAAAATCAAAACGACACCTATCACATATTTTTCGTTTATAAGGCCCGATATGGGAGAAACTCTACGAAGTAATGTTAGAGCTTGGTATTCCTGCAAAACTTATACGCCTTTGAAGGATGACCTTGACGAACAACAAATTCTCAATGAAAGTTGGTAAGGATCTTACCGAACCTTTTGAAACTAAGCGAGGCCTCAAGCAACGCGACATCCTATCGTGCAATCTTTTTAATGTCTTAATGGAGATCATTGTGAGAACAGCTGCTGTCACCATGAATAAAACCATCAGCAGCAAAAGTCACATGCTGCTCGCGTATGCTGATGATATAGATATCATTGGGGCTCAATCAGAGAAGTTACTACAGTGTTTTAGAGAATTGAGAAGGAGTCACCAAAAGTGTGTCTGAAAGTAAATGAGGACAAAGTAAATGGTGTCAACGAACAGGGCCTCCACGCCATTTGACAAAAGCGTAAACATTGATAACAATTAGTGGACGACTTTATATACCTCAGATCTGGCGTCAACAACAACGTCAGCCTTGAGATTAAGCGGAGAATTGTGCTTGCGAATATATGTTATTTTGGGCTAAGCAAGCACTTAGAGATAGAGCCCCCTCTCTCATGTAATAATAGTCCAGCTATAGCAGACTCTCATACAACCTGTCTTGCTTTATGGCGCAGAATCCTGGATCTTATCGCAAGCAGACGAAACATCTTTAGGATCCTTCAAGAGAAAAATACTCTGACAAATGTATGGTCCTATAGTGCACAACTGCGAGTATCGGTGACGCATGAATCATGAGCTGTATCCCGACATTGACATAGTTAAACGGTTGAAAAAAACGCGATTGCTCTGGCTAGGCCATGTCAGTAGAATGGATGAATACAAACCAGCACGGAGGGGACAAAAATAGGAAGACCAAGACTCCACTGGAGGGTTCAGGTTGACGAATCCCTGCGTATACTTCATATTTCCAAGTGGAGAGATAAGGCAGAGGATCGAACTGGTTGGCGAAATATGTTATCTTCGTTTTGTAAGGTCCCTGACCCCCCGGGGTTGTTCGACACCGGATATGTAAATAAGTAGGTCCTTATTATATACCAAGTGTCAAGGTATTGCAGGGACCACGACTTTTCATACCACAGTTAGAATCTATGAGATTACAGCGAGGTGTTCACCAAACCATGAACACGTCAAACGGCATGGAGGAACGGCTGTTTCTGGCATTTCATGGCATTTCATTACTTACAACAAGGTGTGCAGCAAACTGTCAATCACAGTTAAATGTATAACAGTTTATGGAAACAGTGAAAGGGGGATTCTTTTGAAGCAATCGGAATGATTTTACAGATCTTGATATATTTTTATTCTTGATAATTTAATCATCTTTCGGATTCAGGAGGTCAGTTTTTGTAAGACTCAGCAGTAATGGTGTCGAGCCGACTTTCATGAAGACCTGTGTTATTAGTCTGATAAATTAAGATCTATAGATAAAAACCAAAAAAAAAGCATGATTTGTTTCAAGTAATACACTTTTTTTTTATCATTAATTCAATAAGAATTTAAGAAACAGTAAAGCTGAGAGTGCGATAAACAACTAGAAGCAGACCATGCAGCATGCTAAGTTTGAATAGTGTTTGATTGATACTAATGACAGCTAAATTATGTCTTATATTGGTTGCATCGAACGATAATACGCATTCCCTTTTATTTCTGTCCATATTGGTCCAACAAAAGAGTAAATTACAAAAGTAGCTCGAACTCGATGAAGTGGCCTACCACGTCGTCGTCATCGAGAGAACGTACTAACGAGAGGGATAGCAACTCTTGTATATTACTCAATGATTGGTCTCACTGAATGTGCAGAAATTTTGGTTATTAACAAACCCGTTACGCTGAAACCAATTTTGCGATAAAACATCGGGTCAGTTTCCAAATGATCTAGAGCCCAAGCGACGAAAGAACGACGCATGTGATGGTTTCGTGACCGTAATTCCTGCACCAGCTGGCTCTTACACAAATACAGGCCAAGATCTTTGCGCAAAATTTTCCATGTAGTGGACGAACAGAGCCACAATTCCTGCTACTGACGACGAATCGATAAATTTGGATCTTCTTTCACACCTTCATTTACAGCGGCGACAATTTCTCCAGTACTCGCATTCTTTCGACGTGTTGGTGTTATTGCATCATGTAGAGAGTATATGGTATGAAATCTATCCACAGGTCGACGGAAGGCTTGTTCTGAAGGACGATTATGTGCACCATAAAAATCACGAAGTCATCTATAGGTTGCTCGAATCGATGACTGATCTTTCAAGTAAATTTGGATAATTTTGTAGCGTTGTTCTTGTGAATCTATTCACGATAATTTACCAGACTGTACTGATCACAAATGTCAAAAAGATCATAAATGTCAGACTGTACTGATCATAAATGTCAAAAAGTGAGCGCAGTTTGACGCAGTTCGTTTGACAGATAACCCTTTCGTAAGATAAATCTAAAAACCACCCTTTATTTGTGTTAGCCCTAAAGATAATTGCAATTTCCCAGAACACTGGCGCAAACCACCACAATTTTCTTTGTTTCCACAATATCAGTGGGGAAAATGATTTCGATGTTACTAGAGTTTTCGATTTTTCATTACTTGTTGAAGGTTATATCGGTCAAATGGTTACTGCCATTGTCGATGAAGAGTTGGGATCTTTTTGTCGTATTTGCAGTCGTTCTGGGGAGAACCTCGACCTATAGATTACACTGTGCAACAGTGGGTTTCGGGCCTCAACCAAACCAAAAAATTGTGAAAGTACTTGGACGCGGTATCACACAACCCCAGCCGGTTTTTCCCCTATACGTAACAATTTTTTTTGTACAGGCCGAAGAAAATTTTGGAGGAGGGTCAGGGTCCTATTTCAGATTTTACTTCAATAAATCCTAAACAGCTTGAAATATTGCAATACAACCTTCAGCAATATTGTAGCTACATTCCCATTTCACAATTCCCTCTATTATAGCTCTAAGGAAAAGTACACTGTTAATCGATTATTTTACGAAACGTCACGAAAAATTGCACATATTTTATATGTTTTGACATTTCTTGCCTACAGGTAAAAAAAATGCGGTAGCTGTGTTCAAAGGTAGTGTAGCTTATAAATTTCTTGATAACTTTTCTAAATACACTAATCAACAAATATTATATTTGGAGCTCCATAACCGAGCGGGGGTTTGTGGTCCAAGAACTTTCACAATATTTTGGTTTGGTTGAGGCCCGAAACAAATTCTATTCATTTGGGTCACAGTGTTATCTCACTTTATATGGATTGTTCATTGACTTTAAAAACCCTATATTTTGTGGGCTAATCAAACCGAGCGATTTTGCCGGCCGCTTTAGATCGCCAAAACTAGTCATTATGTGAACCGGAAACGGATTCTCCAAAATGTCTCTAGTCGCGCGAGCTGAATGTGCAGATGTACCGCAATGTTGGAACCATGTAGCCTTCAGCTACACTCCTTCAAAAACACTGTGAATAAAATGAAACTTTTTAGAAAATAACAAGGCTCCGACAGGGATTCTGGTAGACGGGGTAAAAATAGAATGCGCGTGTATCGGCGCTTTGTAGGTTTACGTTTGAATTCTTTTTTAAAGGAATTGTTCCCCCTTTTGTACATTCTTCTGATGCATCGGTATAGGAAACCATGTTATCCTTACGTTTTAGGTATATGATGTGTTCAACAATTTTATGTAAACATTTACGAAAAACATTTTTGTGGAATACTTTAACCCTCTACCGGCTCCATATATGGGTATTTTTTGTTCTTTTTGTGGAGAAGAGTGTAAAATGTACTACAAAAATGTTCCTCAGAAAATTATACTACAAGATTCTTAACCTACCAAAGCTCAAAACTCATCGTGAATGCCAAAACTAAGTCAAAATTGAAAATCCATTTGAAGGTTAATTTCGTACTTATTCCGAGTTGGGGCTAAATTGCCCCACAAAACTGCATTTTAGGCGGTTGGTGTGTATTGAAAAAATATTTTTCGTAAAATTTCACAATTAGCCACCGAACAAAAGAAAGCTATAGATTAATATCTATAAATAAAAAAAATCACATGAGGTGTCAGGGGACACCCGGTTGGATCGAAGTTCCTTTCGCTATGTAGTTATTATTATTATCCAACACGCCTAAGCAGGGTGCAGAGAACGATTAAAATACGCTCTTTCTCACAACTACTCGCGGCGAGAAATCAATTGCTTGCAATTTCTCACGAGCGATAAAGTTACGATGAGATTAAAAGTATTTACAATCTTCCACGAACAATAGCAATGTTCGTAAAATGCACGAACGAGAAATCTTCGCAGCAAGCGTCATTGATTCAATCTTCCGCGATCGTTCGTTGTTTGCGAGCGTTCATTGTAAAACTAATTCAGAAATTCGTATAAGCAAGGGTAGTTAGGCTGTTGATTACAAAATAATACAGTTTCTGTTATTTTGCAAATACATACATATGTACATTCGTTCGCTCTGTTGGTGCATGAGTGTGTGAAGATTTTATAAATTTGTTTACGGCTTTTTTATGATCTTGTTTGCAAGATTTTTTCGCTTTTATTTCGGAAAGTTTTATGATCCTGTTTACAAAATTTAAGATTTTTTTTGTTGTTTGTTTATTCGATATATTCAACTATGAATGAAAAAAGAAAGCGTTAGATGTGTTTGTAAAATGATTATTACGTGTCGTTGTTTCCATCACACTTTGCCCATTTTTATATCAGCCTAGCAAGCACACAAAAGAATTAAAAAACCGGCTGCGTATTATCCCCTTCACTCGTATTACGATAAACTAAACAATATTATTTACTGCACCCACGCTCAAGCATAAAACAAAAGTTACAAAACAAAAAGAGCGTTTGCGAGCATTCACAAACATTCGTTTTCGTTGGTGAGAGATTGCCAGGAATGATTTATCTCACCAGTGCTACGAACGATCGCTGTTGTATGCTCTCTCATTTTTAATGTGTATACAAAAACTCATTGCATACAATCTCTCAAAAACAAATACCAACGAAAAGTTGTGGCGAACGCTCGTTCGATGAAGTATTTATCGCGTTAAAAACCAATCGCAAAATGAGCTTATACGAGAAGATCGTATTTTTAATCGTTTGCGAGCGAATTTTTGCGCACCCTGCGCCTAAGGCGCCCGTTGACAAACTCTGTAAGAAAAAGCCATAAGGATATGAATCTTTTTTTTTTACAAACAAGTACTTTTTTAACAACAGGTACTTTTTAAAGAAGTGATACTCTTGTAAGGAAAAGGTTATTTTTTTTTAAGAAAATGTACTTATTTTCAGAAAGGCTACTTATCTCATCAAAGAAAAGGTGTTATTTTATTTTAAAAAAAAACGAATTTTGCCAAGAAATTGTATTTTTTTAAGAGGAGATATTTTTTTGAAGAAATAGATTTTTTTAAAGAAATTGGAATTTTTTAGAATTGGTTTTTTTTTCAAGAATAGGTAAATTTTTAAGAGTATGTACATACTATCTCAAGAAAAGTTATTTTGCTTCACAAAAAATGTACTCTTTAAAGAAAGGGTAGTTTTTTAAGAAACCTTTTGTAAGAAAATTTACTTATTTAAAAAAAAATAATTTTTTTAAGAAAAGGTACTTTTTGTAAAAAAATTTACTTTTTTTAAGCAAAGAAGCTTCGTTACGATAAGGAATTTATGTTTAAGAAAAGGTACTTTAGTTCTCAGTTGTCTCGGCTTAAGGTCAGAAGAATAAAAAGAAAACACTTCAAGTATTTCTTCTTACAATTTTATTAATATTTTCCAATATGTCGACCAACTTCGTTGATCATCTTCAAGGATCTGATAAAACAAGAATAAACACAAAGTATTCATAAACATTATTGAACAGTTCAAACAAGAATCAACATAAACAAATATATTATTTTCCCCAAAGGGAGAATGATTAATCTTAATTACATTTTGAGATAACACAGAGCGCGTTCAAGTTTTTCCGCTGGCATATGTCATCTGATTTGTTCTTCCCCTGAATATGTCAATTGTGTGCCTAAACACATGCGCACATTGATCTGTATCTCGTTTGAAGTTAAGCCATTTCTCCGATGGAACGTCAATTATATGCAATATTTCCTGGAAGAGGCGTCTTGAGTAATGTTTCTCTTCAGTCAGAATGTCCACTTCGTCAAAATTTGGTTTGTGTCCAGTTAAAGTACAGTGGGCGGGGAGTGCTGTATTTTGTTCTATCGGCTTATAATGAGCTTTTTGGTCCGACTTATGAGCAGATATTCTAGTTTTCAATTTATTCGTTGTAGTGCCAACATATACTTTCTGGCATATGCTGGACTTGTCACCATTCCATGGAATTTTGTACACAACGTTTGGCTTGTCATTTTTGTCAATAATAGACTTTGTCCTGCTAAATAAACTATTCACGGCTAAATTCGATTTCAACGCCAATTCATATTTTCCGCTGTCATATATATTGGAATGTTTCAATCTTTCAGAGAAACTCGGAACATACGTTGTGGTTTCATAAATTCTGTCAGATTCAGTAGGGCGTTCAGTCGGCTTGCTCGTCTCTCCCCGTGATATCAGATTGTCTATAATTTTCCTTGCGGAAACTATTCAATGTAAGGATTTCCACCCTTTTCCCCTTATTCGTCTTGTGGAATTCAGCGTCACTTTTCGTCATAACTCTCTTAATGAAGTTGCTCGCAGTGTTAATAATTGTCTTCCTTGGGTGTTTGGAATGATAATTTATCAATCGTCCCGACGCTGTAGGTTTTTGGTACCAGTACATTTTGATAGCATTTCCTTGTCTGATATCCAAACAGTCCAAATATGGTAGCCTCTTGTCCCTTTCCTCTTCGAGCGTGAATTGTAGTTGTCCATTAATAGAATTCAATGCTGTCATCATGTTGGCCACTTCAGTTCTTCTGATAACAACAAATAAGTCGTCCACATATTACCTCCATGATGATGTCAGATATAATTGGTGATGATAATTGGATCCCCTGGGCATACCCTTCCTCTGTTCGTAGAATCTATCTTCATACTGGAAATAGCATGCGTCATTAATGCAGAATGTCAAAATTTCCATAAAATCCTTAGGTGGTATATTTTCGTCCCAGTTATCCTCTATAGTCCTTAGAGCTAGATTAATTGGTATGCTGGGGAATAAGTTAACCACGTCAAATGTAACTATTATTACATCCTCATCAATGCTTATGGTCCGAATCTTCGCCTTGAAGTCCACTTATTATTCGTCACGTTTTTAAGTATATCCAGCACAAACTAGCATAACCCATAACCCGGTATGTCAACTGACGAACAAATGGGTCTCAAAGGATTACCATCTTTGTGGATCTTAGGTAATCCGTATATTCTGGGTGCAGTGGTAGTTCTCGTGATCAATTTCCTTCTAGTATGGGCGTCAATAAATTGTCCCTCGTATAGTTTATCCACTAATTTGTTATTTTTATCCTGTATTCCAGTTGTGCGAGCACTCCTTAAGCATCTGTAGGTGCATATATCACCCAATGTACTTTGTTTAAGAATATGAATAGGTCTTTTTTTTTTGAGAAAATTTACGTTTATTAAGAAAATTTTCTTTTTTTTAAATTCTTTCATTTTTACTTTTCTAAATTTACTTTCTATTGCGTTCAAAACCACAATATACCATATACTAAATATTGGTTACAGGCTCCACCTACAAAACTATCCATTAAACAAGAAACTTCCCAACATATGTGAGACATCTACTTAATTTCTTTCTCTATGATCCAAGCTGTTAGTCCAGACACAAACCAAAGCAAGAGTAAGCAATATAGTTGATAGTACTGGGTTGTAGCATAATAGTGTTAAAACAAAAGTTGTTTCTTCATTTAGCCGCCATTCCGCAACGTGCCATAAGGAACTTCGTTCCAAAAAAGAGAGAAAATGTTGTAATTCATTCACATTGCGCTATTTAGGCGCGCCATACCTTGTCAGTTGGACTCAGATTCTTCCACTGAAGATCAGGTAGTGTAGATTCACGCTACGCCAAATCCTGGAAAAGACCCACGAAAAGCAATTCGATGCATACCACCTTTCTGTCGATTACAAAGCTGCTTTCGATAGCCCCATACGGGGAAAACTGTACGAAGCTATTTCTGAACTTGGTATTCCGGCAAAAGTGCTCCGCCTCTTTAGAATGACGCTGACCAACACCAAATCAGCAGTGAAAGTGCGGAAAGACCTCACTGAACCATTCTTTACCAAGCGAGGACTTAGACAAGGCGACACACTTTCGTGCAATCTCTTCAACATCTTAATGGAGATAATAATGAGAAAGGCTGCAGTAAATACGAACAAGACCATTAACACGAAAAGCCATATGTCGGTGGCGTATGCTGACGATGGCGTATGCGATAATGAGGGCAAGACAAAATTGATGGTGTCAACGACTAGAGAAACCTCTCGACTTGGTCCCCACTTGAACGTTGACAACCGATTTAATTTTGAAGTGGTAGATGAATTTGTCTACCTTGCATCCGCCGTGAACAAGGACGACAACGTCAGCCGGGAGATAGGAGAATTGTGCTTGCAAATGGATGCTATTTTGGGCTCAGAAAGCAGGAACAAGGCCCTCTCTCGACGGACAAAAGTCCAGCTATATCAGACTCTCATTTTACCTGTCTTGACATATGGCTCCGAAACTTGGGTCATATCGCAAGCAGATGAAAAACACCTGGTAGTTTTCGAGAGAAAAATTCGCGTAAAATATATGGTCCTGTTACGGAAAACGGCGAGGACCAACGTCGCTGGAACGCAGAGCTATATAATCTATATTCTGACGTGGACATGCTAGACGAAACAAAGTGGGTCAATTGCGTTGGCTAGGCCATGTTATCAGAATGGAAATGAAGATGAGCCAGCGAGAAACGTTTTCGATAACGTACCCGATGGAAGCAGAAAAAGAGGACGACCAAGACTCCGCTGGAAAGACCAGGCAGAAGAATCCCTCCGTATCCTTGGTGTTACCAACTGGCGAGAAAAGGCGAAGGATAGAGCCATTTGGAAAAATATGTTGAAATTTGTTTAATTTGTTTGTTTAATTAATATGTGTAAGACGTCTGACCTCATCAGGTTGTAAAATAGTCAATAAAGGTAATTACTGTAGTATTTTCAAGAATTGAAAATGACCCAGCGAAGGTGGGCCTTGCTGTTAATGAGGGCAAGACAAAATTGATGGTGTTAACGACTAGAGAAACCTCTCGACTTGGTCCGCACTTGAACGTTGACTACCGATTTAATTTTGTAGTGGTAGATGAATTTGTCCACCTCGGATCCGCCGTGAACAAGGACGACAACGTCAGCCGGGAGATAGATAGGAGAATTGTGCTTGCAAATGGATGCTATTTTGGGCTCAGCAAGCAGGAACAATGCCCTCTCTCGACGGACAAAAGTCTAGCTATATCAGACTCTCATTTTACCGGTCTTGACATATGGTTCCGAAACTTGGGTCATATCACAGGCGGATGAAAAACACCTGGGAGTATACGAGAGACCAATTCTCCGTAAAATATATGGTCCTGTTAGGTAAAATGGCGAGTACCGACGTCGCTGGAACCTAGAGATATATGATTTATATTCTGACGTGGACATAGCTAGGCGAATCAAAATAGGGCAATTGCCATGTTACCAGTATGGATGAAGATGAGCCAGCGCGAAAGGTTTTCGATAGCTTACCCGATGGAAGCAGGAAAAGAGGACGACCAAGACTCCGCTGGAAAGACCAGGCAGAAGAACCCTTCCGTATCGTTGGTGTTACCAACTGGCCAGAAAAGGCGAAGGATAGAGCAAGTTGGAAGAATATGTGGAAATTTGTTTAATTTGTTTGTTTAATTTTTATGTGCAAGACGTCTGACCTCATGAGGTTGTAAAATAATCAATAAAAGTAAACGTTGATTGCTCCATTTAGGAGTAAACTAATCTAAAAACCTAATATTTCCTTGCAAAAGATACGACGTCTTTAGTGAATTACATAGTTCAATGAAACAAATTCATCGCAACAATGAAACATAGTTGTAGCTGTAGCAAAACTTATTCGGCACAGCCTCGAAACATTTATAGTTAATGAGATAACATGCGAAGCTAAACTCTTTGTGAAAGAATTACCTGAGGCGACGAAAAAATTCAGTCGCGGGACGAAGCTTCACCTTCAAACAAAAAAATTCCTCAAAATCTCTCCCAATTTGAAAAGGAATATGGAAAACACAACATCAATGTAACAAAGAAAAGATTTTCTGATTTTAACGATTTCATGTTCATTCCGGCAATTTTTCATTATTTGATTAGTCATTACCCTTGATCTGATGTACAGTTCTACTCACAGGTTACGTTTGAAGTGGGTTTCGTGTGCCAAGTTGATAACTCTACAGCGTGTGATGCAGATATTCAGCGATAGGAGGAAATACGTCAACAAATTAAAACATGGAACCGCAACCATTATATGTTGGACATTAAATTCCCACTGCGTGCCTAAAATAGAAAAACAAATTACACATTATATGTCGGTTCTAAAATACAATCTTAATTCGATCGGCTGGCTACTTGATGCTATAAAATATAAGCTGAATATTAACGCTGAAAGACTCCAAACAATTAAGCAGTAATAGACGCAACGCCTTGTCGCCTTGTTCGAATTAGTTTGGATATTGTCTCCTTTTAATCCTGACCATACTTGGAAGCCGATAATATTTTGCCATACATATGATGTGTAGAGAAAGAATTGAATCGTGTATGCATATTTTTTTGCGACATCATCTATAGGAAGAAATAAAATGTCATTACATACAAAGAAAAATTTGGTATTATAAACGAAAAAAAAAATTTTGATTTTTAAATTTATTAAATTTTTCTTCATAAAAATTTTTTTATGATGTCATTAACGAAATTTTTTTTTTTCTTTTTAAATCGAACGAAGCCATCGCCGCCACTCTTACCCGCCCCTACCGACCGAGAGGGCCAGTTTTGGCAATGGGTGGTAGAGAGGTACAGTTTTGGCAATGGGTGGTAGGGGGATGTTACTTCATATAGGGCTATCCAGCATATTTGGGACATCTGTCATATCTACTGAAATGCACTGAAAGATATATGTTTGAAGTATATTTATCCATTCTCTTTTGTCCACGAAGAACTCATAATATTAACAAACATTGACATAATTTTAATTTAAGAAAAACATTATAGGCCTGCCATCACGTTAGGGCATGGTCGGTCCCGGCCATGAGGCAGTGCGGAAAGGTACTACCAAGATTCGAGCATTTGTCGACCACTCGAAAGCAGAGCCACTATTCAATAGAAACAAGTTCATGGTATATAATAGCATGTGCATTTCTACACGAATGGGTTAGAAATGACTGATCACGTAGGATATGGAGTTTACCCTAAGGAAATAGAACTGTTTGTTTCGCTAAGACTACCAGTTCATTGTGGCGTGTATTAGACCGAATTTGTCTATTAGGGAAGTGACTGCCTGGCTGAGGGATAATAGTCCAGCAGTTATTGACATTGGAGCAGTCAGGTGGTATCACAGTCGACATCCCTCATCTCAGTTAAAAATCTTCCCGGTTATCTGTCCAAGAACAAATGAAACCACCCCACCGGATTGGGCATCCCGTGTCAGCGAACATCATCTGCTTCTACCAGTCGAACGATTTTCGAATTGTGCGTTGGAAATTTGGGATTAATATCCCTGAGGATGTAGTCAGTGCTCTGCACATCGGGTGGGTTAGTTGGAATCCAGGCATGTACTCTGGGCCTTAATGGGAGGTCCTCTCCCTTAGCAGTATCTAGTGCTGTTCCAGGCCACATCTCACCCACGTGTTTCAGAGCAACTTACTTGTAATCTACCTTATGCTGATCTCCAAACGCCACTAATTCAGCTCGGCCAACGAACCAACGTTCAACGCGGCATCGTCAACGTCTCTTCATCGGCTTTCGGATATGAACATATATTGAAGACAATGCATCCACAATATATTTCCATTTATCCTTCGGAATGATTCCGTCATTCAATCACAAGAGAAATAACCACCATTATCACGTTGTCTCTTACGACACCATAAAATACCTTAATGGACAGCTCCAACTGACCACCGTATACCTCTTACACTGAACAGAAAAGCATCGTCACACGGATGAAAATGTTCATCACCCCAACAACTTTTGTCATCAAAAGTGATCTAACGTAACGTTTCATTCTCGCTATGAAAATGTGTTCATCAACTGTAAATTGTTCGTTACTGTGGTGAAAGTATGGTTGTTGCTGCAATGAATTTGCTACATTATTTCTACGAATTTGTTTCGTTGCTGCAACGAATTTGTTTCGTTGCTGCAATGAATTTGTTTTATTGCTGCAATGAATTTGTTTCATTGTTGCAATGAATAGGTGTCGTTCTTGCAAGGAGGTTGCTTCATTGCTGCAATGAATTTGTTCATTGCTGCTATGAATTTGTTTCATTAGTGCAAAGAATTTGAGTTACTGTTGTAATTAATATGTTTCATTACTTCCATGATTTTGTTTCATTGTTGCGATGAATGTTTTGAAGTGTGTTTGAAATTATTTATTGACAATTGTACATAAATATACTGTTAGTATTACATTGCAGGTGTTTTGATAACAATTTGTTTAATTTTTGTTTCGAAAATCTATTTGCTAAATAGATTATATTCATTCCATGTTGATACATTCGTCTGGAGTAGATTGTGGTAGTCGAGGGGTTGAGTGTTAATGTGGCCGTCATATTCAGGTCCTGCAATTAAAAACATATACGTGGAATTTATTGTTAAGGTTTCTATTTAAGATATGTACAACTCTATGTCTTTACTTACCATGAACATAAGCTCTACTCCCCTATGCTCTACTCCTTTAACATAGAACCACATCATTGTGTTGTTAAATCATGCAATTGTTGTTGTTTTGAGGGTTTTGATATTCAAATGTAGCGCCAAATCTGCCCGTCATTAAACCAGTGATCGCTTCAACTGCTCTTTTATTTATTTTAACCAAATTTGTTAAAGTTTCGATTGGATTCATTTGATTGTACGTTGAATTGTTATTTTTTATGTTCGTAGTACTTGAAACACTTTGATTCTTTGACATCTTCGTTTTCATTAACTTCGACTGCCCGCACAAATGTACGGATGTCATCCGTTTTTTTCTGAATACAAATACCAACTCAACGAAACAGGCGCGACTGAATTATCATTAAAACACAAAATCTCAAACATTTTGTTGCGACTTGTACCCATAGACTAATACTTATAGTAGACCCAATAGTTATCCCACCAAATTGATGACATTTGGCCTGGTGTGATATTTACGTTTGATGTTGAAAAGAATTGTTTTACTAATACCAGATATAGGCAATGGTTCAAAACAACGAACAAAATAACAACAACGGCATTTCGTTTTGTATGTTAAAATTATTGTGTTAAATACAACACAAATGTATGCTAACAATAACAGCCAATAAAAAAGATTCAAACACATTTAAATTTCACAGTTTTTCACCAAAACAACATGAAAAATTAAAGCAAGAAGTTATTGCAATTCTACCTGGTGTATGTCACTTTTCGTCAAACATCTCTCTATCACACCGACCGCGTCAAGAAGGAAACACAGATGAGCCAAATATTCTCTCTAGTATGAGATTAGTCTATACTTGTACCGTCACACACACACGCAAAAATTCAGTTATATATTTCGGGATAGTTTTTCTGCAATCGATGCGTCACTTTCTTTGCTGTCGTGTTGCTCTTTGCATTCTGTTTATTTATCTATTTGATTTATAGATTCGCAAGTTACACAAAGGATCACAGCAAATACATAAATTTACACAATTTAGTTTTCACAATAAAAGATTATTACTAAGTACAATAACTAATTAGTCTGTTTTAACAAATTTATTTAAATTGTTCCGGCGGAGAAATATGTCTACCACTTTCGACTGTTGCAATGTAACTGATTTAAGATGTGTACGTTACCCACCACTCAGGCTCGCCATTCTCTCTTGCTGGCCTCTTTTTTACGCTCGCTCATTTTTTCGACTGCTTCTCCCTCTATACCATCATTATAATTAGTTTCGTTACAATTACGAAATTGTTTCGTCAACTAAAACTGTTGACAAACCTCAGAAATAAAGAAATCATAAATTTAAACTATAAAAAGTAAGAGCTAAACGAAATATCAGTAGTTTAAATCTCATGCCTTTACATTTTTTAATTTTCAACCCATGGTGTTTACCATTACCATTTGGTATTAATTGCAAGAGTTTCCTCTAATGTTATGTTCTATTTTTTTAAGAAACATTGAACAAAATTACTTTCTAAGGATAATTTTACTTATCGTCTTTGCGCAACGTGAAGTAATTGTTTAAGACTTTTTTCCTTTTAGGACAGTAACACTGACACATGCCTCAAACTTTTGTTCGCTATTCCAAAGCAAAATAAAAAAATCGATACGCAATCGATCGAATCGATACACATATTAATTAAATAAACAAATAACCAAATCAAACATATTTCAACATATGGGGGCTAATTCCCGCATTCGTATCCGAACGGATTCTTATTCGAATGTTCGAGTATTTGTACTTTTGGGATTCTCATACACGATATCGAATAAAATGTATCGAAATTGCCAATGATGGCGTTCGATAACGAACGATCATTCGAATGCAACATTGAGAGTTTTAAGTCGCAAACACAAAAGCAATCGAAATAATTCTTTGCAGTACACAGGTTAACATCAAAAGAGGATATGTAAGTTAAGAACTTGTATATTTACAAAAAATATAATATTAGCGAAAATTTAACTTTGCCCAAAAACAGATTCTGGGAGAATTTATGGAAAAACATGCGGGCTTGGTTAAAAGTTTCTCACAAACAAAAAATTTGATGAATCTCTGGAAAATATTGATGATTTGCCATGTTCGCCTCCCTGTGCACTACTACATACTAAGAAAAGTCAAATCCAGTGAATTTTGTCCTCGCTTATGGTAACTGATAAGAATATTGAGGAGGAAAACTCACAGTCAACAAAAGAAAAAAGAAAAGTGTTACGAAAAATAAGCCAAAGAGCAAAAGAAACCAAAACAACTCTGCTACAAAAAATATATCATCCACAGAATCGTATCATAAAGAAATGGTGCAAAAAATTGACACACTTATACAAATAAATAAAAGAAACCTTGAGCTAAAGGAAAAGGAGGTCGAAGATGCTCGTCAATTACTGGGAATAAAAAAGAAACCCATTGAGATGAAGGAAATGTAGGAAGAACTTCAGATGGTATAGGTAGATGGAATCTTGTGTTTTGCCATAAAATATATTCTACAGTCTCTACTATCTTTAGGATTGAAATGTCAAAATTGGCTACAAAGCTTACGCTCTATCTCGTCTGCCACACACTTTGTTATTTTACAAATTGCACTCTGACTTACTCCAATTAAAAAGTCGTTTCCAAAAGAATGTTGGCAACCTCCGGAAACCAAGAGCGAAAGTTTAGCTATCAATTGAATTTTTGGTGGAACAGTGGTGGAACAGGTGCCCCTCAAAATTTACTTCTCCAAGAACATAATTGAATTTTTCATTGGTAAGTCGAACCAATCTCATGGTCACTGTACGTCCAAAAGTGAACTTATATGGGCTTACAGATATCCCACGAAAAAAAGGAACACGAATATCTTCCGTTAAGTACCCATACTAATCCATACCCAAATGTCCCTGGGTGTGCCGGTATTTTGGGCGAGGGCTAGTTTTCCATTCTCTCACAATCTTTAATATTTCTTTACTTTTGGTTTTATTTAAAAAAAAAAATGTTGCCTGCCCCTGGTCCTTAACTTCCGCCTTTTTTCCTTACAACATTAACGTTTTCCGTTTCATCCGAATCAAAAGAAGATAAATAAAAAGAAAATACGGGATCCATTCTTTAATTTAATTTCAATTTACTTTTTTAACAAAACTTTTGCACCTTAAACTTTTACTTTTGTAAAAACATTTTATTAAAATACACTCAGTGCTGGTTAACACTGACACAATAATTCGATTCGAGTAATATCATTAGAATATTACACGCTTTCGAAATTAATTTCAATTCAAATCTAATTCCGATCACGACTACGGGAATTAGCCCCCTGGTCTTTCCATCGGAGTCTTGGCCGTCCTCTTTTCCTGCTTCCTCGGGTACTTTATCGAAAACCTTTCGCGCTCATAACACAGTTCGACACGATTTTTGGGTCTGACTTTTAAGTGTTAAATTTTGGTTTCTTTTTTGTTGCTAATAAAGGAAAAATAATATTTTTTATCAGAGTTTGCTTTTGTAGAAATAAGAGCAAATTTTCGAAATTAAAGGAAAATACCGATTTCCTCAAATTTTTATTATACATTACAAATAAAAAATTGTTTGCTGAGCATCGAAGTGTTTTTATTTGAAGAATAATGACTAATATTAGATAAGAACTGTAGAATGATAAAAAAATTAAGTTCAAAAATGAATATTTTTAGTAATTTTCCTATGTTTGTAGGGGCTTTCTCGTATTAAACCACAAATGTAGTCTACCATCATATTTTCGTTGTACTGCCCTTGGTAACGTCGTTCAAAATCCATCACATCTTGATGAAAACGCTATCCTTGCTCTTTTGAGTAGGCACCCATATTATCCTTAAATTGGTCCAGATGAGCATGTAGCATATGAACTTTATGGGGCATTCGGCAGCCCATAATTTTAAAGCTTTCAAGCATAGTTGCAATTAAATCTTTATAGTTGTCTGCTCTGTTATTTCCGAGAAAACCAGTAACTACCGCTTTAAAACTGTTCCAGGCTTGTATTTCAATAGAATTAAGATATTGTGTGAATTCATCACTGTTCATCATTTTTTTTATTTGTGGTCCTACGAAGATACCTGATTTTATCTTCGCTTCGGATAATTTAGGAAAGAATCGTTTCAAATATTCAAAAGCTTCAGAATTTCCATCCAGACCTTTTACAAATTGTTTCAAAAGGCCTAATTTTATATGTAACGGCGGCATTAATATGGTATTAGGGTCTACAATTGGTTCCCACTTGACGTTACGTTTCCTATCTGAAACTCGACTCGGTCAGGCCATCTACGCTCCTGATAGTGTACTGAATCTGCTCTACTATCCCAAAGGCAAAGGTGGCAAGGGTATTTTGTATATTCGCCTTGAATTCCCATCAGAAAACCTACCATCTTGAAGTCTCCTATTAATTGCCAGTTGCATTCTCTATATTTTATTGATTCCAGTACCATTTTTACACTGTCGTAATTTTCCTTTAGCATTACAGAATGTGCCACGGGAAGACTAGGATATTTGTTTCCATTGTGAAGAAGGACGGCCTTCAAGCTTTTTGAGGAGCTATCGATAAAAAGCCGCCAGTCAGATGGTATGCATGGTATTCCAATTTCCTCGAACAAACCTGTCACGTTATTACAAAAACACAATCCGTCTTCTTTGGTAAAAAAAAAACATGAAAAACTCTTGTGACGGTCTCTTTGACCAGTTATTTTCACATCATTTTCAAGCACTTCCCACAGTTTCAATCGTGAACCCAGAATCTCTGCTTTATTCTTGGGCAGGTTTAGATCTCGTACTAAATCATTGAATTGTGTCTGGCTGATGCGATGTGATCCAATACGATGCGATTCTATCATGAATTCATTGTCGTTGTTGTTAAGCGATTCACTGGATTCTGTTGAACTTTGTGAAATTTGAATTTCGCAGTTATCTTGCTCCGAACGAGACGGAACGGAAAAATTTTCACTGTGAGGTACTGGAGACGAAGTTGAAGGAAGATCAGGGTAAAATATTTTTTCCGCATTAGTACCAGCACGACGCTTACTTGGATTAACGATACAAAAATAACAGTCCTGTACATGATCACTAGGTTCCCTCCAGAGTCTTGGCACTGCGAACTTCATGCGTCGGTTTTCTTCTCGATACCAGGCTAGAAATAAAGAAAGCAACTTACTTAATTTAACCTTTATGCATAAAAAACATAAACATATTCATCTTGCAACTGTTGAAAAGAATTCAAGTTGCAAACATATCATATAATAAAATTTTTAATTACTTACCTGCTAAAGTATTTTTGCAGTTAATACAGCAAAAGTGAGGCACCCATTTTTTGTCATGATTTCGAATTTGCAGATTAAAATATGCTTCATAAGCTTTACAAAGCTTCAAATTTGTAACTAAAGAAAATTTTTTGCTTCTTATTTTAATAAATTCACCACAAATAAAACAAAATTAATCAACATTTTGCTTACATTGTCTTGAAGCCATTTTCTAAATCTGTAACCCACGTGAACGTTTTTTGCAGCTGTGCTAGATTAGTAAAAGGTATTTAGATTGTGTTAGAAAGATCGTGGCGGAAAAAGATTTAAAGAGGAATAGGCGATAGCTGACTGTAAGCTTTAGGGATGCTCGACTGTGTTTTCACAAATATGCAACTGTGCATGCAAGCAAAAGCTCAAAATAGTACCAAATATACCAGGTGATAGGAGAAATTATTGGAGCTTCCTCTAAAACAGCTGTTGCACACTCTTATTAAATATATCTGTATGGCTCTCCATGCGAGAAATATACACTTTCATACATTTTTGAAATGAGTACTACATACTGCTGATCGTAAAATCAATTAATATCTTCACAACTTTCTTATCGATGCAAAACACACAAAAGCAGACTTTAAAATCTAAGAATGTATATTCTGGTGTTTCTCGATGTCTAGCATCCGAATTTATGCATTAAAACAGAAACCCACGAAAAAATTATTTTTATGTCGACCGGTGTATTATGCGTCCAACTGGCCTAATTTGATTCGCCTGGCTATTTCACAACTGATATAGCTCTTGGTTCCAATGACGTCGGTACAATTGCCCCATTGTCGACGTTCAAGTACAGACCAAGTCGAAAGGTTTGTTGAGTCGTTGACGCTATCAATTTTGTCTTGCACTCATTAACAGCAAGGCCCACCTTCGCTGGTTCATTTTCGATTCTTGAAAATACTGCACTGCAGTACTTAATTTTATTGACTATTTTACAACCTCATTAGGTCAGACGTCTTACACATATTAATTAAACAAACAAATTAAACAAATTTCAACATATTCTTCCAACTGGCTCTATCCTTCGCCCTTTCTCGCCAGTTGGTAACACCAAGGATACGGAGGGATTCTACTGCCTGGTCTATCCAGCGGTGTCTTGGTCGTCCTCTTGTCCTGCTTCCATCGGGTACGTTATCGTAAACCTTTCACGCTGGCTCATCCTCATTCATTCTGATGACATGGCCTAGCCAACGCAATTGGGCCACTTTGATTCGTCTAGCTATGTCCACGTCAGAATACAATTGATATACCTCTTGGTTCCAATGACGTTGGTACTACCCGTTTTCTTTAACAAAACCTTATATTTTACGGAGAATTTTTCTCTCGAAAACTCCCAGGTGTTTTTCATCCGCTTGCGATATGACCCAAGTTTCGGAGCCATATGTCATGACAGGTATAATTAGAGACTGATATAGCTGGACTTTTGTCTGTCGAGAGAGGGCTTTGTTCCTAAATTGCTTGCTGAGCCCAAAATAGCATATATTTGCACGCAAAATTCTCCTGTCATCCTTGTTCATCTACCACTTCAAAATTATATCGATTGTCAACGTTCAAGTGCGGACCAAGACCTTCGCTGATTCCCTTTCGATTCTCGAAAATACTGCAGTAACCTCTCGCAAATCTCTCCCAATGATGTCTATGTCGTCAGCATGCGCCAGCAACATATGGCTTTTCGTGTTAATGGTCTTGTTCGTATTTACTGCAAACTTTCTCATTATTATCTCCATTAAGATGTTGAAGAGATTTCACGAAAGTGTGTCGCCTTGTCTTATGTCCTCGCTTAGTACAGAATGGTTCAGTGAGGTCTTTCCCCACCTTCCTGCTGATTTGGTGTTGGTCAGCGTCATTCTACAGAGGCACGGATCACCCTTTTTGAATACAGGACATAATACACTGAGACTCCAATCGTCGGTCATAGATTCCTCCAGCCATATACCGCATATAAGTTGATGCATGTGGGCTATCAGGCCTTCGCCACCTGCCATAAAAAGTTCAGCAGGTAACCTCTCGCAAAACTTCACACAATGATGTCTATGTCGTCAGCATACGCTAGCAACATATGGCTTTCGTGTTGATGTTCTTGTTCGGTTCTACTGTAGCTTTTCTTATTATTACCTGTCTGCTCCCATTGCCATTTGTTCCCCCTAATTCCACCCTTCTCATCCTCTTGTATTGCTCATTCGAAGCAGGTGTTACACACGGCCGGGATCTGGTGTCCAATGTGGGATGTGGTCGACTGAATAAAGTAGATTTTAATGCGGGTCAGACAGGTGTGTCGTCATTGTCTATGGATGGTGTGGATATTGATGAAACAGACGCTCTTGATGTTCTGGGCATGAAACTACAATGTGGTGACCGTTGGGCAAAACATGTACTTGAAGTGTCGAAAGTTGCATTCAAGTGTCTAGGCTTTTAAAGCGGTGCAAGAAATACTTCAGTCCATCTGATTTTCTCAATATCTACACCACCTACATCAGGCAAAAAATGGAATATAACTCCCATATATGGGCAGGTGCTCCAAGGATATCTTTGGAGCTTCTGGATGGTGTCCAGAAGAGAGCGACAGTGGTAATAAGAGAAGTGGAATATCCAACTCTATTGCCTTGCGCATCGTCGAAATGTGGGTTGCGTGTCACTGTTCTATCGATACTTCCACGCTATGTGTTCCTCGGACATCCGCCAACTTATGCCAGACGTGAGGATATTTAGCAGAAGTACGCGGCTTTCCAGGAACTCTCATTCATTTTTTTGTCGAGTGGCTGATGGACCGCACTACTAGTGTATGTAATTGTGACATACAAAGATTCAAGGCAAATTTCAACAGACACTAGTCCCTCTTTCCACCCTGCACTACCTCAATTATCCTTCGCCAACACAATGCACTGCATTTATAAGGGGCATCCCCTGAGTGTTGGTTTGATAAAAAGAAAACTGACGGTTTCGGTGCCATGGTGCAGCGTCTTTTTCACCAGTTCCAGTGCGGCATTCTTCCGCGTACCATGGCTTATCCTTCTGCGGTTTTTGATAGCCAAGTTCTGTCCTTGCAGCGGTTACCAAAGAATGGGAGATGTTGTACCACTGCGTTTCTGGGTTCTCAGGCAGGGGAGTATTCTACTCTAGCAGGAGAGTGAGCTTTTGTTGATAGGCTTTGATATCTCCGGTATTTGCAGCTCGTCCATATGTAGCTTTTCCAGTGTTCGACTTCGTACATTTTTCGCCCTGCTCAGTCTTGTGCGAACTTTCGCAGCCACCAGGTAATGATCCGAGTCGATATTGGCACCTCGAATCACACGTACATCCATCACACTAGAAGAGTGCCTGCCTCCTATTACCAAGTGATCAATCTGGTTCTTCGTCCGCTGATCAGGAGATATCCAGGTCGCCTTATGCTGGAATCGTGTGCTACTAGCTATCATGTTCTTTGCAGCGACGACTGTGATTGTAGTCTATGATTACCGATGGTTGGTCGAAAGACACTTTCCGTTCCCAATTTGGCATTAAAATCGCCTAGAATAGTCTTAATGCCGTGGTCAGGGCAGCGTTCATATACTTCCTCCAGACGCTCATAAAATGTTTCTTTGACCTCATCATCTTTATTATCTGTCGGTGCGTGCACACAAATTATGCGAATTGTGGCAATGCGTTCACTCACTAGGTTGAACCTTGAAACTAGGTGTCGCAGTCTCTATCCAACTATATTGAATTGTAATCTCCAGCAGCCAAAAATTAATATCCGACACTTTGAAAAAGCCATAATTCTGCAATGATGATCATGACGCTGTATTTGCATTTAGACTCATCGTTTAGGCGATATAGGCACTTTTTGAATTTGTTAATGGTGATTACGAAATTTCGTCGCGATTGGTACTTTCTTAGAACAATTTAGGTTTCGACATATTAAATATATTTCAATTGGTTAATGGATAAATCTTAACAGTTTCATATTTACAGGGATCTGAGACACTAAATACCTGCAAAACTTTTTAACCTGGATGTAGAGATATCGAAAAGCTGAGCCATCCAAGAAGCAGGGATTTGGTTGTTTCGAAATCATTGAAAAACATCGAATTATATACCCTTATTTTACAAACTGAATTTTATTAATATAAAAAGGGACGCTTGTATTATTTGAAAACTTCCCACTTTATCAGAAAAAGATTAAAATTCGCAACGAATTTAAAATATAATTTTTCTGGATCAACAACATTTCCAAAATTTGTCAGTATTTGTTTTTCGGTCCAATATGTGGTCTACGCCCAGGTTCCCAGACAATCTAAATCTGACTGCGGCGAAAGCTATACCGAGACTTGCTCGAAGGAAGCATGAAAAACATTCCTGCTTGTGAAAACATATGAAAATACCAGAGATCGACCCGTGGCGTATTCGGATGACGTGGTAATAATGGTGTATGGTTTGTTCCCATCTGTGTTGGCGAAATCATGAATGTAGCCTTGAAATCGTTTAACGACTGGGCCACTGGGAGTGGGTTTGGAGTGAATCCAGGGAAAACTAAGGTCATGCAAAGTTTAATCCTCCGCGGCTAGGTGGAACAGAGATTCTACTATGAACTCTCGCCAAGTACTTGGACGGGATTCTAGACCATAAACTCTCCTGCAAGCGTAACATAGAACATCGCGCACAGTAAGCAACTGTTGCGTACTACGCTTGTCGGAAAGTGTTCGGAAGCCGATGGGGTCTCCGACCGAAAATGGTGCTATGGATGTACACTAGTATAATCAAACCTGTACTCTCCTACGGAGCAATGGTATGGTGGTCTGTCGCGGGGAAGATGTCCTCCATGAAACTGTTGTATAGAGTTCAGATATCAGCTTGTATCGGCATAACAGGAGCAATGAGGACGTGTCCAGCTGAAGCTCTTAATGCAATGCAGCTGAAGCTCTTAGTGCGGCCTGGAGCACCACCCGACTAAATAGTCTTCGAATCTGGAAGAGCAACGCATATGGACATGCGAGAATAAATAAATAAATAAATGGTTTTCCATTACATTCCATGAAGAAATTGGTGAGAGCTTCTCACAACCAGTGAGCTGTGCTCTTTCTAGTTTTATACTCACTGATTGGGACCTACAGTGTTACACCGGTTCCGAACGGTATTTTGAGAAGCTTTTTCAAGGCTGAATACTCGATCGTGTCGCCGTCACTATGCGAGGTGACCGCCGCTGAAAGAAATTTAAGGTGGTCATAGCAGGAACCGAACCCAGGATCTCATGTACAAGAGACGCCCAATGCACCACCGACATGCGAGAATACTACTGAAAATCCCAAGAGAACTCAATATGTATAACTACCGATTACTGACGTTCGATTGACGTTCGATAACCTATTCCATAGACTAATACATACCTAGATAAACTTATTCTCTCATCTGACGTTTCATTTCACACTCTCATCGTAGGTTTGTGGAAATGAGAGCAATTAAATTTAAAATTATCTTACACCAGGTGGAGTTACAAAATATGTTCACTTAACTTTTTCCTGTCGTTTTGGTGTAGAACTGAAAAATTTAAATATATTTTTCACTTTTTTATTGACTTTTATCGTTGGTATACATTTGTATTGTATTTAACACAACTAGTTTGCCGCAAAAACACGAAATTCGGTTGTTGTTCCTATGTTGATCGCTGTATACTATTGCCACTATCTGGTATTATTGAACCCATATTTCTACCATCCAATGTTTACTTTCCATCGTACCTATGACGTTTAATTTATTGAGCGAATAAAACCTTCTATAGTATGTGTTATTCTATGACCTATTCGATGTCAGGTTTCCCAGAAGAATAGAGTGGGATAAAGGGGAGCCACTGACAGGTTTTGACACCAAAGTATTTACGGACGTATCCAAAATGGAATGTGGAACCGGCTCGGGCGTCTTCTCCGAAGAGGCAAGCCTCACTTTATCATTCAAACTCCCAGACAAGTGCAGCGTTTTCCAAGCGGAGGTAGTGGCTATCCAGGAAGCCTGTGTCGAACTTATAATGCAAGGGAGAACAGAGCGCATTGGAATATTTGTAGATAGCCAAGCGGCTCTCCTATCACTTATATCTAACAACACTGCATCTAAACTCGTTAGTGAATCTAGCGAAAACTTGTCAAGTTAGGTCTGCTGGCTAATGTGGTTCCTACTTGAATATCAGGCCACAAGGGTCTCCTAGGGAATTAAAGGGCAGACGAAATAACCAGGGCAGAATCCTCTTCCACCGAACTCCATATGGTGTCAGCCGCAGCGACAATAGGGCCGGTCAAAAGAGGTATTTTCCTGCAGATGAGACAGAACGGCAACGTGCCGCATATCCAGAAACACATGGCCAGAATATAACATTGACCGGACTAACTCCCTGATTAGCCAAACTCAGGGGAACATATCAACGCTAATTGCCGTGCTGATCGGGCACTGGCCAATCGACAATCACGCAAGATGGCTAAATCTTCCATATAATGACCACTGCCGTGCCTGCAAAGGCGTCGAAGAGGAGGAGACGGTGGAACATCTCCTCTGCAGTTGTCCGGCTCTAATGAATAGATGCCTAAGGATTACACTCTGAAAAATAACTGCCTCTCTAACATATTCTCCCAAAACATATGCCGCAGGAACCACGTATATGTTTGGAACACACTTCAACCATTAGTATGTTTGCAAGTCCCAAACTCACTAACTCACTTGTGTTTAAATGTAAACAGCATCGTGTTTACTGGCAAACATATATGCTTTTACGTGGAAACATATGCGTATTTCACCCGAAACATAATAATATTTAAAAACGAATTATTCTTTGTTTTCAATATATATGTATGTATTATTTATTATAATTAATTTTATCAATATAAAACCACATTTATAAATAATTAATACAACAAATTAAAAGATTTAAAACGGCCTTTTTTCATTTAGGTGCATTGAATGCATTATTTGTTTTGTTTTTCATGAAATGAGAATCTGCAGCTCTTTTGCTTCTCCTTTCTTTGTTGTCTCTAACATTTTTGTTTTCGGAAGGTTTCGGCTATGCATTGGTTATCACTATGCGTTGGTACACAAAGAATATATTTGTATACGAATCTAGTTCATGCAAGCCAAGCGTTTATTTCGCAAATAGTCCGCCATTCGGACAGACAAAGGGTTTCACGTTGTTGCCCTTCCCAGTTTCTTTCCTCAACATCGTTTCTCACTTTGGTAGCACATACATGAATATAATGAATGATGAATGAATACATGAAACTGAAACGCAATACATCAGCCAAAATAAGAAACACTGACTTCGTGTGAAATTTGCACGCACATTCAGGAATATTTATGACTAACTGACTGAGAGAATAATGCAAAAATACAGATCCACACTTACAAGATAAACTCTCTCGTTGTCCCTCTTATTCTCTTGCTCTCGACAGAGCATAGACAGTGCAACAAACACAGCTATATTTGCATCACAAACATAAATATGTGTGGGTCGGAAACACATATATTCTAAAATATTAATCATTGTGTCTCAAATATGTAATATTGAATACAAACGCAATATGTTTGAACACAAGCATATTATATTTGCGACAAAAAGACAGATTTTTCAGCGTGTATAGGTCATCCCTTCGTAAACAACCTCACTGAGATACACGAGATAGATCTAGGGGATCTAATGAGGTATCTACGATTAAGAAGTTGGGTATAGACACTGTACATTAGACTATCCGTGCCTGCGAAGACCCAGAAGATGAGGAGACGGTGGAACATCTCCTCTGTAGTTGTCCGGCTCTAATGAATTGACGCCTATATACAGGGTGTTTCAAAAGTCACCACCCTATTGGAAGATGCTCTTATTTTTGCACATGGCCGCCAATGTCAAATCTGTTTTGACATTTGTGGAGTAGACAGATGTAGACTACAAGTAAACAAGCCATGGAGCCATACACTCCCCAAGAACGCGGAATAATCGTGTCTATTTTTTTGCGTAACAATCCGTCTGTGGTGTTGGCGCAGAGCGAATACCGTCGCCGATTCCCCGGCCGTCCGACACCGACTACGCAAACACTGCGCCGTTTGGCCACTAACTTTGAAGAGTCTGGGACCACACGAGACGTTGCCAGGAGTGGCCGGTCCCGCAGCGCCCGTTCTGCCGAGAATATCGCCGCTGTTGCCGAGGATGTCGAGCTGTCGACGGAAAAATCGACCAGACGCCGTGCCTCGCAATTAGCCATCACCCGTTCGTCCCTATGGCGAATTTTGGTCAGAGACCTGCGCATGTTCCCATACAAAGTTCAGTTCGTGCATCAGCTGCTGCCTTTCGACCGCCAACGCGTGTAACCTACGACGAAGCCATCCTCAATCTCGTGGACGAAGTGGACGATTTTTCCATCAAAATCATAATGAGAGATGAGGCTCAATTCCACCTCAGCGGGTACGTGAACAAGCAAAACTATCGCTTCTGGGGCACCGAAATCCATTCCCCCCCCCCCCCTCAAAGTGACAGCATGGTGCGCTGTTCACGCTGGAGGAGTCATCGGGCCATTTTTTTCGAGAACGCCACTTGTCAAACGTCAACAGGAGCGCTATATAGGGCCATGTTAACCCAGTTTTTTGTGCCGCAATTCGACGAATTAGGACTGGAGGACATGTGATTCCAACAGGACGGAGTAACGGCACGCACTGCGCGAGCCCCAACCGATATTCTGAAGGCGGCGTTCCCGGGTCGCCTCATCTCTCGTTTTGGCGATATGCAGTGGCCCGCAAGATCGCCCGATTTAACCGTTCCAGACTTTTTGTGGGGTTTTCGGAAGTCCCGTGTTTACATGAACAAGTCCGAGACCCTAGAAGCCCTCAAGGTCAACATTCGACATGAGTGCGAGAATCTGTCGCCCGAAGTTCTCGCCGAAGTGATGAAAACTGCCATAAAACGAGCCCGTATGGTAATCAATTCTGACGGCGCCCATTTAACCGATATCATCTTCTCAACTGAACCAATAAAATAAACAAAAAATGAGAGCCAAACAACATCGGATGGCTTCTTTTGAAACACCTGTTATATGTCGTAGATCTTGGGGATCTAATAATGTATCTCCGATTAACAGGTTGGATATAGATACTGTAGATATTAGACTGGCCGGAGTGATGTGGTATGCAAAACGATGTGTCAAGACGCTAATTGATGCTAAATAACTAGAACCAACTACCCAAATATCGACCCGGGTGGATAAATAAATTATCTTCGTTTTGGATATTTTTTTGCCCAAAAAAATTCACAATTTTAAAACAGCTGAAATTTAGAATATTGCCTTAAGTTTATATGCCTGAGTGCAAGGGAAAATGTGTATAGGTGGTAGACTGGCCTTATCTCCCAAGTGTTGTGTTTCTTTCTTTTCCAAGCTAGTTTTCAATTTCCAAACGATAACTTGTTTGGAAACAAACGATCACGTTAGGACCTCGACTTTGTCTCGGTCATCGATATTTCTTTGCCCCCCCGGAACATGTCAGCCATTTGTTTATCACATCATTAAATTAAAACCGTGTTGAAATAAAATTCAAGCACTTTAAATAAGTTTGATTTCTGTTGATTTACCAAACGTTATGCAAATTCGGATCCATGCACATGAAACCCCTTAATATCAGATTCACGTTGCAAACAATTTAATTGAGTTTATATATCGCGCTAGCATCGCATGCTCTTGCAACATGAATATCCATTTGAATACTCCAATTACATTTACCTTCTAATTTCTTGCTAATTCCCATGTGCACCCATCCAATCAACAACGCACCAAAATAAGCCGCCATTGACACCAAGTACCAGGATACTAGTTTAAATGTAAAATTCTCCTTTGCCGTATTTCTGCATGTGTATACTAACATTATTGGAAAGCAGATCGGCAGTGAAAGGATACATATTAGCGCTAGAAAATGATTACAAGAAATTTAATGCATTTCAACAGGTTTTCGTTTTTTAAACTAAGAAACTTACCGCCTATTTCCAAAGGTAATGCAAGCGGCTTTAAAACGCAGTTTTCACATTAATTCAGAGATTTAGGATATTTTTTTCCATCTTACCTGTGTTATTCTATTACATGTGACATATGTCAACTCTTTGAAGTAAAATTTTTTGGACGTCTCATTATAGTCTGGCGCATAACAGGAAGGTATGTGAGTCTACAAATAAAATATTAATGCGGGAGAATATTAGGAAGATACCTCGGTTTGCATTATTGTTCCTACATAAAATGACATAAAGCAAGGGCACAGAGCAAAGTCCCCGTTTTATTCACTCATTATAAAAGTTTTATTCAATCCATCTTGAATGATTTTCCTAAATAGATACAAATAATGGATTTTTATAGCAGATAGCCTTTCTGCATTCAATTACACTGTAAATAAAATTTGAAGTTTTGAAATGACACACAAAAACACCGAGACACCCCACCCCAACTAATTTCTAATTAATTTTAAAAAGTTCGCTCAAAATACCGAGATATTTCGATTTTAAATTTGTAGTAGATTTAAGGTGATTTTTGAATTTATTTGAGGACAAAAATGTAACCGCTCAAATAATAGACATATACAAGGTGGCGCAAAAGTAAACTTCCGATGTTTTTTGGCTGTAATTTAAAAAAAAATGAAAAACTTTGATTCTTCTTGTGGATTATTTTTATTTGGTCTTTTAATTTTTTTTACATCAAGTCGAGAATATGATGTCATGTAAATGGCCGCCGCCACAGTTGATTGTCATTTGAGCCCTTTTTATGGCATTTTCCATCACTTGACGGATATTGTCTTTAAGAGCTGCAAGAGTCTGAGGCTTGTTGACATAAACCCGCGACTTCAAAAAGCCCCACAAAAAGAAGTCTGGAGCGGTCAAATCAGGCGATCTTGCTGGCCATTTCAAATCGCCAAAACGGGAGATTAGGCGCCCGGGAAATGCATCCTTCAGCATATCGGTTGTGGCACGTGCAGTGTGTGCCGTTGCACCGTCCTGTTGGAACCACATGTTTTCCAATCCCAATTCATCAAGTTGCGGCAAAAAGAACTCGTTGATCACTGCTCTGTAGCGCTCACCATTCACAGTAACCGTTTGGCCCGCGACGTCTTCGAAGAAAAAAGGTCCGATGACTCCTCCAGCGAAAACAGCACACCATACAGTGACTTTGAGCGGGTGTAAAGAAGCGTAAATTTTGCTTATTTACGTACCCGCTAAGATGGAAATGGGCCTTATCACTCATGATTATTTTTGATGAAAAATCAACTTCCTCTTGGTGGTGATTAAGGATGGCTTGAGCGTATGTTAGACGCGATTGGCGGTCAGCAGCTAACAGCTGATGCACCGTCTGGACTTTGTACGGAAACATCTTCAAATCTTGTACCAAAATTCGCTATAAAGACCGTCGACTGATACCCATTTGCGTGGCACGTCGTCTGGTCGATGTCGACGGCGCATCCATGACATCCTCGGCTACAGCAGCAATATTCTCTGCAGAACGGGTACTCCGGGGTCTGCCACGCCTGGCAGCATCTCGTGTTGTGCCAGTCTCTTCAAGGCGAGCGGCTAAACGTCGCAGTGTTTCACCAGTAGGTGTTGGATGGCCAGGAAATCTGCGACGAAATTCACGTTGTGCCAAAGTCACCGACCGATTATTGGTCAAATAAATAGTCAGCAATATTCCGCGTTCTGGAGCAGTGTAGCGTAACATTGTTTATTAACGTGTATTTCGCATGTGTTTACTGCACAAATGTCAAAACAGAACTGACATTAGGGGCCAATCGCAAAATTTATAGCATTTTCTGATAGGAGGATTACTTTTGCGCCACCTTGTATTTGGAAGCAGAATTAGTTCACCTCTTACAATTTGGGGGCATAAACATCATAATAATTTTGGGATTGGCATCCCTATTACAAACAGATGCTACAACATATAAATCAAAGTGTTCACTTTGACAGATTAGTCCCTACCCGCCGCTATAGATGTTAACACATCAAAACTATAAGCATTTTATTGATCATTTTGAAAAAATAGAAAAATGAGTGACAAAAAATGCAGATCACATTGCGAAAAATTAAATATGTTTTGTTTTGTGTGTGGAAAATTTACAGCGAAAAATCATCGACGGCATTGGGTTGAAGATGCCCTCATAGCTTACAATCCGTATTTTTTGGTTACCCCCGCTGAAGAAATGCGAAATGTTGATTATGCACCTGAATTTACGTGCATCACATGTTTTAGTGCATTAAACAAATGGTGGAAATTACGGCGATATTCGTTGCCATTTGGGCTTCCAATGATATGGACCGATCCAGGGGAACATGATACAGAAAATTGCTACGCGTGCAAGAACGATGTAATTGGTCTCAATCGAAACAGTAAATTCAGTTAGATATCGTAGACTATATATGGAATACACAATAATCTATTCTTATAGAACGATCCGGTTTTATATACAAAGGTGTGCCATGTGCTCACGTACCAGTTCCACACAGTGATGAATTGCCTGTCCCAGTACATCCATCGACATACCAATATGATACTGCGTTCTATGAACTACAATCACAAATTTGCATCATGCTGATTCTGTTTACCTTCAGCCAGTTATACAATATCCATCATTAATTTCGCAGGAACATTTAGATAGAATCGTTCGAAATCTGAAGCTATCTCAAAATAAAGCAATGACTTTGGCTTCGGAACTAAGAAGCGTCAACGTGTTGGCACCAGGTGTTAAAGTTACATCTTACAAATACCGGCAAGAACCATATATGCCTTATTTCATGCTTTCCGAGGACGCAGCTTGTGCATATTGTCAAGACATTCCCCCCGGTTTAATGAACGAAATGGGAATCTGCAACTATAATCCATCTTGATGGCGTCTTTTCATAGACTCTTCAACCACAAGCTTAAAAGTAGTCTTGCTATTTGAAAACAGCAGCGTTAAACCAGTGCCATTGATGTATGCTCTTGGAATGCATGAGTCGTATGATACCATGGAATTAATTCTGGAACGCATAAGTTATGACGAACACAATTGGCGCGTAAATTGTGATTTTAAGGTTCTTTCACTATTAGCTGGAATGCAAACTGGCTATACAACGTACAGGTGTATTTGTTGTAAATGGGACTGTCGTGCAAAATGCAACCAGTACGAAAAACGAGATTGGCCAAAACGCGATTCGCAAGTTGTTGGCGAATTTAATGTAATTCGTCCACCATTGATCCGCCTTCAGAAAATAATGCTTCCGGATCTTCATATCAAGCTGGGAGTTGTAAAGAATTTGTTAAAGCCTTTGGTTGGCATTAACGAAAATGCATTACCACACTTGAAAAACAACGCTTTTCCAAAATTATCAATTGAAAAATTAAAAGAGGGTAATTTTGTGTAACTAAAAGAGTGTGACTGCAATATATTTTATATAAATTTTTTTTAAACAGGTGTAGTTAACGGTCTAGATATACGGAAACCTTTAAGGGATACGAGTTTTTCTGAAATGTTAGATGAAACTGAACTAAACGCTTGGAACTCACTTCGTGCGGTAATTGAAAACGTTCTTTGCAAAAATCGCTCACCGGAGTACCGTGATTATATTGACAACATGATGAAGTGTTTCGACAAACATGGCGTTAATATGTCGTTGGAAATCCACATGTTACATGCTTTCTTAGAATTTGCCGTAGATTACGTTTCTGCTAAACTCTTTGTCAAGTTTTTTGGTCCCATACAAATTGGCCCACCCTATTGCAGGTGCTCATGTAAGATAAACAGAGTCAAATCGACAACGAAATAATGGGTAAAAGAAGAAGAAAGAATTGATAACGAAGAGTCTTTAAACACTTTGGGAAATATAAGTAGTGGTGAATCAAACTTGGATGATCAAGGCGAAGTTCAACAGCCACCTAAAATAACTCGATGTTAGTTTTACAGTAAAACTGTTTTTTTACACATAAAATTGCTTTTCTGATATGAAAATTGCTGGCAAAATTTCCATCAATTTGAAAAATTACATGGTATTTTTATATATTGGCAAAACAATCGACGAAAACAATATTTTTTGGCTTTGTAGTAGTAGCTCGATTTTTTTATGGTTCATAACCTACATTTCAGTCAATATTAGTATTATGAAATTTGCAACCGTTTCGGAAATATTGGCTCTCACAAATATCCACTCAAAACCTGAAAATTCAAAAATGACAAAAGCGATATATCGAAGCGGGTACTCGAGGGAAACAATCCTTTAAGCAATCGTTATCATTTTGGATACACTAACGTACGGTCGTAGTGATGCATTAAAATACGCGGAACTGGAGATCAGTAGTAGCAGGGTTGACACAGTTTGAAATAAATTTGTACATTTGAAATATTTGATTAAAAAGAAAAAAAAATTACAGCAGACAGTTGTCCGAGGCCTTCGGCCACGGACTGTCCCTGCAGGCTGTGTCAGAGACACGGCCATTAAGTTTAACGTAGAATACGCCATCCGATAAGACAGAAAACATATATAACAATAAATTCATTTGCTTATATTATTTATCATTTATTGTTATATATGTTTTCTGTCTTATCGGATGGCGTATTCTACGTTAAACTTAATGGCCGTGTCTCTGACACAGCCTGCAGGGACAGTCCGTGGTCGAAGGCCTCGGACAACTGTCTGCTGTAATTTTTATATTTACCAACGGCATTTGATTCAAGTCCGTTTAAAAAAAAAATATTATGTTCAATTTTTTTAAACTAAATTTAATTTATATATTTTAATTAATATTTTTATTGAAATAAGTTGTGCGAATGTTGAGAGGGCCGCCCTAATATTAAAAAAGGTTTACCTTATCGAGTCTTCTCATTAGCATTCGAGCGTTGTGTGAAAGCTTTACGCTTTACAATTCAAAATTAATGTTACAACAGCTTTATTGAAGCTTTCGTAAAAAAGCTTTATTACGTTAGCTTACTGTTTGTTTCACTTTTTACTAGATACATGTTGCCAAGCAACATTAGCTTGCTGTTCGTTTCACTATTTACTAGATACATGTTCCTAAGCAATGTTGAGCACCCAAAAACACTCAACCAAACACCATACATATGTTTGAGTGTATGTGTTTAAACAATTTTCATTTGAGAAATTAAAATACTAGAAATATATCAACCAATATGAAATGTATATCAAACGAAAGATAACATCTTCATTTACCTAAAAAAAAAATTTTAAAAAAATTCATCTAGCCGTTTCCTCAAATTCAATGAAATTAAGATTACAACAATAAAAACCTGACATGACTCCTCATACCGTAAGGTAAGACGTATTCTACGTCAAAAATTATTCACTAAATGAATTTAGTGTTCTCTCGTGGATAAAAACAAAAACAATTTTAATTCTATATTGATACAAATGTTACAATTTTGCACTCGGGTGTTATGTTAATTTATTTGTTTTCTGATTCAATATTTTGTGCAGAAGCCTTTGGCTTTCTTTAGAGCTTGTAAATGGCGAGGCATGCTGTTGCAAAATTGTGCCGTCATTTCCACTGGAGTCGCATTCCAAGTTTCTTTTACTCTATCCCACAGCTCGTTTACGCCTTTTAGAGCATCTGGGTACTTGGCGAGCTGAGATTTTATGTAACTCCAAAAGTTTTCGATCGGGTTTAAGTCCGGTGACTACGCTGGCCATTTCATAGTTGTAAATTGTTGACTGTTTAACCAGGCGAATATAATAAATATACGTACACACTTTGGATGGTGGAAAACATGGGTTCAATAATACCAGATAGAGGCAATAGTAAACAACGTCCAACAAAGGAAAAACAACCGGATTTCGTGTTTTTGTGGCAAACTAGTTGTGTTAAATACAATACAAATGTATACCAACGACAAAAGTCAACAAAAAAGTGCAAAATACATTTCATTTTTCAGTTCTACACCAAAACGACATGAAAAAGTTATGTCAACATATTTTGTAACTCCACCTGGTGTAAGTTAATTTTAAATTAAATTTCTCTCATTTCCGCAAACCTACGACGACGAGTGTGAAATGAAACGTCAGATGAGAGAATAAATGTATCTATACTATATTCGTCTATAGTTTAACCAGTTTTTAGCGACTTTGGCCGAATGTTTTGGATCGTTCTCATGTGGAAAAAACACTCTTTTTGTAGTACGGCCCGTTTTTCTGTAGAAGCTGGTAAATGACTTTACGGAATTGAAAGATATTGTTCTCTTTTCATCCTTCACCTTCAATTTTAACCACAGGACCTACTCCATTCTTCGTAATACATCCCCATACGATTATGGATCCACCACCAATACCAGCTAACCAAATGACCCGACACAAGTCTGCACATTGTCTGAGCTCTTCCTACCGATATCGTACAGAATTCTGTACGACTGGTTGAAGAGAAATTTTATTTATTTTGCTCCGACAGATCTGAACAAGTTTGCAGCAATTTAGGAACTCTGTGTCAGAGGGATTTATATTTTGTTTTTACAGATTTTTTTTCGGAATGATTTCTGAACGAATTCGGACTGATTTCTGAACGCGGTGTCTGGTGTACGTTTTATTTTGTATTCTTGCTTGGTACGCCATGGTTGTACGAATTCAGACCGATTTCTAACGCGGAGTCTGATGTACTTTTTGTTTCATTTTAGTTGTTTTGCTTGTCCGCAGTGTTTGTTTTATTTTTGATTTGGTTTGTTACGCCGTGGCTGTACTGTCACCGTGGCTGTGCTGTCTACAGCCAGGTATTCCATTTTTTATGAAATTTTCGTTGCCATAAGAAGTACGTGTATAAATAATAACGAAAATTTCGTGAAGCGAAAATTTCGCTCACTTTTCATTCGCCTGGTACTCAGCTCCTTGCTAAAATTTCGTAGCCAAAATCACGCCAAAAATTACGCCAAAGTTATTTCGTACAAAAACAATTTGATAATTCTTTAGGACCGGAATTTGGACATTTCGATAATTTAAGCAAGCCAAAGTAATAAATACCACATGAGTTAAATATAAAACAAAATTTTCCGTTTAGAGATAAATGGCAAAATTTCTTACGAAAATTCCGCAAGAACTGAATACGTGGCTTAAGGAAGAAAATCTAACTGTTTCCATTTATGGTTTTCGTCTGTTGATTATGTTCCCTTTGTTAACAATTATTTTGAAAACTTGGTTTTTGTAAATGCATTATGTGTGAAATTGAAAAACAAGTGAATTGATTGAATATTAAAAATGCAATAATGTCACGACAAGCATTCAGAAAAAAATCACAAAGGTGGCTCAAAGTTTATTAAAGTCTTTATCGTATTAGAGTCAGAAATGAGAGAAGAAAATGATCAAGGCCTTACAAATGTTTGCAACCAATCAAACAGAATGAATTTCCCTTTAGAATTTTCCACGATTTATATACAGAAGTCTTTCAGACATCGTACGCTATGTGGTACTTGAAATGAAATTTTGCAATAATTTCAGCTGCGTAGGTCAGACATAGTGTCCATACGTTTTTCGTAATGATTTCTGTAAGATTTCGGGTCCAAATTATACCGATGGACGTCGGGCAGAAATCGGTACAACGCGTCGGCAAGACCATCCTATTTACTTCAGATATTTGGTATCATATCGGTCCGAATTCGTTACGACACTTCGATTTCCCTTCATCATTTTTCCCTTTGCTACGTAAGTCAGATTTCGTGTCAACCACTCCATACGTTTTAAGCAACGACTTCGGCCCGATTCCCAATCCGATATCGGAAGTTGCCGACTGTCGTATTGATTTCTGAGCATTTGATTTGCTGGGATGTTTCATGGTTTGTGTTATTGCATTCGGGGTAGAAGTATTTGGATCTTTGGTCCAGTAGCGATCTTTGGTACCATCGGACTCAAATCGACTGATGTTGGTCTCATCGGACTATACAACCTTAATTACAAGGCGTAACGTATTTTTATTATTTAAAACGGGTCGAATTTCATACTTTATCTTATTCCACTCGGCCTCGGTTAAGTTTACGTGCACCTGGGCGAAGCTTTATATTCTTTTGTGATAAAAGGGGTTTCTCTGCAGCCTTAACACCCAATCTTTGGTACTCCGTCGAGCAGTCCCCTCACAGGCGTCAATATTTAACGTCTAAGTGCCTCATCTGAGGTAATTGCATTGTCGTTTGTCACTAATGTTGCCAACTGACGACAAGTGCGGTCGTCAATCTTTCTGGGGCGTCCAGGAAGGAGCAGTTGAAAATTTAATATTCTTCCGTTTTACTCTCTGGATTGTCATATTAAACTTCATTAAACTTTTTTACAACGTTCCGTACAGAATTCTTATTTTTTAATAATTCCTTGATTTCCACTCCTATAGATGCTTCCATTTTTGGTCAGCACGTGGACAATAATGAGCAATTGAAAACAATAACAATAAATTTTATGATTTTGATGGTTACATTTGAGTTTCTGAATCTTTAAAGAGTTGAAGAGAGTGCAATATTGTAAGATTGAAGAGAGTAGGTAATTGTAACATTGGGATTCGTTTACATACATATTTCGCTCGTTGTGTTCATTATGAATAAGACCATATCAAAGTAAAATTCATAAAAATCTTTTAGTTCTAAGGTTAAACGCTGCTAAAAATTAAAGTTTTAAACTTCTATTATGGGACGCCTGTTACAATTTTGCTCGTCACTGTATATTTTCATAATTATTAAAAAGTTTAGAAACATTCCAATTTCTTAAACGAAAGGAAATACACTTGATAAATGTTGCGCCGAAAAATATCAATCACGGAATAATGACATAATGACTTTAATTAGTTCTCAATGTGATGAGAAATAGAGCCATATGGCTAAATTGCCTCGCATTATAACATCGCATCGTAGGAGGGCTATAGGTTGCAAATGGGGACCCTCGTCGAGGATTTTTTATTGGATCATTATAACACCGCACCGTAAGAGGCCTATAGATTGCAAATGGAGACCCTCGTCGAGGATTGTTTATTGGATCATTATAACACCGCACCGTAGGAGGGCTATAGGTAGCAAATGGGGACCCTCCTCGAGGTTTGTTCATTGGATCTACACCGCCGTGATCGTGTGTTGCTTGAGAAATGTAATTATAACGTACCACTTACTATGGTTGAAGCACATTCCCACTGATGCATTGAATGTAATGTTATATTCGCTGTTGGTGAACATTTTGGGAAAGCCGATCTGTCACAAATAAGCGTTGTCGATGCCGGTCAGTCAAGTGTATTCGAAGGTGTTCAAATATTGTTGAACATGTCGACAACGCAAAAGCGGAACTTATATCCGATTGGTAATATCACATGTTCATGCAGGAAAGGTATTCCTGGAACAACAGAGCTTCTGGTGTAGATGGATATCGGAAACCAATGTCTTATTGGAAATATCACACTCTCATACCGGAAAGGGTTTCCTGGAACAGCAGAGCTCCTGGTGTAGATGGATATGTGAATTTTTGCACGCGTAGTTTGACACTGAATGTTCATCTGTGGTATATAATCTATTCCAGTGAAGTAGAGCTCTTGTAACGTTTATCAGACGGAAATTTGACCTAGTTGGGAGCTGACAGTCATATGGGCATAAAACTCCTGAAATCAGTATTCCTGAACTCAACATCAGCCGAGGGCTGTCGCAGACCTCTTGACGTGATCGCGAAGCTATATGATATTTATCTTCCGATATCCATCTACACCAGGTCCAGTGCATACGGACATTCCGTGAAATTGCAGAGAGGATGAGCTGGCACTCTACTCATGTGGCCGTCGGTGGTGCAATGGTTAGTGTGAACGGATATGGTACATGATAACGTGGGTTCGGTCACTGCTCTGACCAGCTTACATTTCTTTCGACAACGGTCACTTCGCTTAGTGATGATGTCGATATCGAGTATTTAGCAATGAAAAAGCTTCTACAAATACCGTTCGGAACCGGTGTAAAACTGTAGGTCCCCATCAGTGAGTGTAAAAACTAGAAAGCTCACAGCTGACTAGTTGTGAGAAGCTACCCCAAACCCCTCACGGAATAGAATGGGAAACTTTATTTATGAGATGGCAAGACTAGGAAATATCTTAAACCTTCCACAGAAACTGCAAAGTGTTCTCATACATGTATCGCTTTGTAGGCATATCCTTCAAGAAGGGCGCTATTTAATGATGCTGCGAAGACTGATGAAGGACTGAGATTGTACATTTACAAGACAAATCTGGCCGTCATTGGATATGAGGAGGCCTGTGAGCCTGCTGTTTCTATTCAGGCCTAAGGTCGCAATGCTTGTGTCAGCGTAGACGGGGCACTCTCTGATTGGTTCACATGCGGCGAGATTGAATGTCTTTGCAAAAGTTACTACTATGAAGAAGTATTATCTACTGATCACATTCTCTGAATGTGTTCAGCACTAACCAGCAGGAGAATCCGGGCGCTGAAAAATCGGTCTTTTTGTTATTGTTTGAAGGCAAATATTACGTGTTTGTAGATTGTAGCAAATATAGTATACTTGTATTCAAACATATTGTGTTTGCTACTATGTTGGAGACCCAATGATTAATAGGCTATAATATACTTATATGTTTTTGTGACCCACGATTGGCTTTGTTTGTTGAAAACTGCTGAAAACAAAAAAGTGCCAGACTACAAAGAAACAAAAAATCTGCAGATATATTGAATTCATGAAAACAATGCTTGCAAGCATGTGGATGTTTAATGCAATATGTTGTGGGGGCCGTTTTGTTTCAGCGAGCGGTTTCTTTATGGATCAAGGTTTCTTTATGGCTTGCTGGAGCGTCGGTGGGGACTTTATCTCTCGGGACAAACTAAATGACCCTCCGTTTGGGCTAACACTTGAACTATTTAGAGTGTGGTTTGACAATGACCAATTAAGTCTAAGTGAATAATTTTTCGACTGTCACCAACACCTCACGTAACCTATAACCAGTGAAAATACATTTGTTTACCTGTATCCTTCGGGCACATCGCAACATTTCTGTTTATAGGAAGAAGACTTAATTGTATCCATTTAAAAATAAAACAATGGCTTCATCTATAAAGGGAAAACAGTCAAATATTGCCAAACTACTATACCAAAATTAAAAACTCAGGTTGCTAGCTCCTTCAGCTGTTTTGATCTACTGATAGTCTACTTTCATTTCCTTTATTTCCATTCCAGATACAATCGGCAACCCCAATTTGTTGCACAGTGTTATAAAAGACTAAGAGGGCAAATGGATAATAATGTGTAGAAAAAAATTCCTATTTGGATACATTTTGTTATATTTTCCTAAAGGAAACAATGAAAGGCGGCCAGAACGCCAATTGAACCCCCGTTCCCATGTTCAAAAATCGCGCACGCTAACCATTGCACCACAAGCGATCACTTTATAGGTTATGTATATTGCTAGTGATATATAAAAGGTTTTTCAACAGAGACGCTACAAAAGTAAATCGATAGGGACAGCAAACGACGCCATATTTTTTATTATTTCTCCTCAGTAAGGTTTGCCATTTCATCATGGAAAGATATACGAGCCAACAACGAGTCGATATTATTAAAAGTTACTACCGAAATTTGGAGTCAGTGGCCTCAACTTTAAGAGGCCAACTTTAAGAGGCCTCAACAATCAGCGATGAGGCTCATTTCTGGCTGAATGGCTTCGTCAATAGACAAAATATGCGTTATTGGTCAGACAGCAATCCACACGTAATCCATGAGTCATCATTGAATCCCGAAAAAATTACAGTTTGGTGCGGTTTATGGGCGGGCGGCGTCATTAGGCCGTACTTCTTCCGTGATGATCAAGACCGGCACATTACTGTGAATGCGAATCGCTACCGTTCAAAGATAACCGAATATTTTTGGCCCCAATTGGATAATATGGACTTGGAGGACATGTGGTTCCAACAGGACGGCGCCACACAGCAAATGCCACAATTTATTGGAAACCAAGTTTGGTGAATGTGTTATCTCGCGAAATGGCCCAGTCGATTGGCCGCCTCGGTCGTGCGATTTGACACCGTTAGATTTCCTATGGGGCTACGTCAAGTCAATGGTCTATGCCAACAAGCCAGCGACGATTGATGAACTTCGTACGAATATCGAACGTGAAATTGCAACAGTATCGGCCGATTTATGCTTGAAAACCGTCGAAAATTGAGTTCAGCGTCTGGACTTCTGCAAGCGTGCCCGTGGTGGCCATGCAAAAGAAATAGATTTCCATACATAATGGCATCGAACGTACTTTCACAGGAATAAAGAATTTCATTGGTATCTAAAACCGGTTTTGTTTTATTTAAAAAAACCTTGGTAGCGCTCTTATTGAAAAACCCATTATCTCTTTTATACGTACTTGTCGAACAACGGATTTATCGCATTCGCCATATTCCACAACTTCCATTGTCTTATTATCCTGCAATAGGGCGAGCCATGAAGCTTTGGACTTGTTCGGACTATCCTCACAATGTTGAGATAGACTATGGAAGTATTGTGTTTTCTCGCAACACAATTCTATGCATTTTAGCTCTGGGTTTTTGCATTTGGTTGATGACACAATTGTTGATACTAATGAAATTATGAGAAAAGTGACCACTTGCATTGTTTCTATCACAACGAGTCTTTACGCGGCGACGATCTCAGAGAAACTGTCGAACTGGTTGAAATAATTAAATGGAATATCTTCATCATCACCACCAGATATTCGTCATCGATATTAAAAACAGCTATAACCACAAATATGCAAGTTACGGCACCGCAAGATCGATAATGCACCTACATATGTCACTGGCTGTTGTACAACAATCAATCATTTATGTTGCTAAAATATAAAAGAAATTCCAATATTTGAGAGAGAAAACACAAGGGGCACTTGGAAAATTTGATATGCGCAAGGTACAATCCACTAACAACGGATTATCACTTAACCCACTTAAAACCGAGCTTATCTTGTTCTCTAGGAATACCCGCATTTGAACTGCCGTCAGTTAATGGGGTGCAATTACAGTTGACGGAAAAAGTCAAGTATCTGGGAATAATTCTCGACAGGAAAATGTCTTGGAAACCGAATGTGGAGGAGAGGGTAAAAAAGGCGTCTGTTGCTCTTTACTGCTGTAAAGGGGCGATAGGAAAGCGCTGGGAACTGTCTCCTAAGATCACCATGGGGATTTATACGGCAATAGTCAGACCAATACTTCTCTATGGAATCGTAGTTTGGTGGAGGTCCCTCCAAAAGAAATATATTCTAAATTCCTTGATGAAAATTCAAAGATCAGCACTAATTAGCGTTAGTGGGACAATAGGCATGACGTCAGGTACTGCACTTAGTGCTATCCTGAACATCTGTACTCCTGATATCATGGCCGAATCGGCAGCCGCTACATCCCTGGTGAGAATCAGAGATTGTGGCGTCATGATATCGGTGCATTCCGAATACGCTGAATTACTACACCGTATCAACTCTATTCGCGTAAAACCGGACTTTTCTATCACCTACCTTCTACCAGTGACACATCTAAGGACTTCTATTCCGAACAGGAATACCTGGGAAAAGTCACTGGAAAGGGACACCAGTGCTATCAGATTTTTCACGCATGGATCAAAGTTGGACGAGCAAGTAGGCTATGGGGTCCATTCACCGGACGTAAATGTAAATATCTCCTTCAAGCTGCCTGATCACTGTAGTGTATTGCAGGCGGAAATTACCACCATACTGCAGGTTGCTGAACTACTGAAAAGTAGTGTCACAACCCTCCGGAGAATATGTATCTATACTGACAGCCAGGCAGCCATAAAATCCCTGGAAGCCATGTTTGCCACGTCCCTGATGGTAAAGGCTGGTGGGGTTATGGCAGTGTATTTCGACATCTGGCTCATCTGTGTACAGGGACACAGCGACATTCCAGGCAATTGCGTAGCGGACGCGTTAGCTAGACAGGGTACTACGGCACAGGTTCTTCCGGCAAAAGAAGGTGTTAGTATGCCAATCTCTAACTGCCGTTTGCAGATCACGCAGTAGGCCGATAATATGTCAAGGACAAGTGGAGACTTACTTCAACTTGCAAACAAGCCAGGGTCCTCTGGCCACAGGTGGACAGGTAAAGTACTAGGCAACTATTTAACTTGCCTTGAGGCACGTTATCCACAATGATAGGAACACTTACGGGACATTGTCTTGTAGGAAAACATGCCCTAAGATTGGGACATAGAAACTCCACTCTCTGTAGATGCTGCATGCAAGAGGATGAGGAAACGACAAAACACCTTCTCTTGGATTGCCCTGCTCTGGCAGGACTGAGAAGTAAGATATTCGGAACACATTTAGTTAGCACCGTAGCCCTACAGGATATTCCAGTAAGTCTTATAGACAAATTTATTGGAAGGGCAAATTGGCTGGACGACTGGTCAATAGTTGCTGTGGAGGAACCTGCAGGTATCACAATGGGCTTCTTGAGCCTGAGCGTGCTAGACAGCATGCTGTCTTGCAGCCTTTTCAACCAACCAATGTCCGTTTTAGTTGTTATAATTGGTGTTTTTGTATTTCGATGGCAACTGTTTATTACAATGACATGAGTATTTGTTATTGTACGTTATGTGTTGTGTTTGTGCGAAACGTCAAACGTATTGAAACGTGAAACGTAATTGTGAACGTCAAACGTATTGATAGTGATGTAAAAGCTTGTAATTGGGTAACTGGTACTATACAAATACTTTAAGATTCTGATTTCTTGTATACTCTTATCTAAACCTTTTAGGAATAAGTAGCCAAACAAAATTTTTCTCTCGTCGGAGCCTCTACGATATTATTCGAAATGCGGACTCTTCGCAATTTGATGAAGAAATTAATATATTGAAACAAGAAATAATGAAGCGTACGAGCCCTATTGATATGAAAGATTTTGAAGTGAAATTCAGCACTTTCATTTCTGAATTTAAGAAGCGATGGTCCAAATCGAATAGACATCATGAGCATTTTTCTGTGCAATACAAAAATTGGTTCGACACTTCCATCTCATTTGTAACTCACTCAACAAATAAGACAGGTCGCAAAGAATTGGAGTTTGATGAATGTTGTTTAAAAACAAAGCCAAAAAAAATTCAAGACCTTAAGAGATACTTCATCGTTGGCTGAGTTAAGTTATGCCACTCAAATGAGTTTGCGAGCGTCTGGCCAAATAGAGGCATCAAAAATATTGAAAGATGTTACTTCGTCCCCTTCTAGAGCGACATTATATAGGGCAAGTTTAACATCAGGCGAACAGGCAAAACAATTGAGTGCGGAATCAGCATTACTTGTTATGGTAGAAGGAAAATTAACGCGCAGTCAGTATAACGTGATAAGAAGTGCTGCTCCGGACAAGTTCCCTTCTTACACAGTCGTTCAAGAAGCGAAGAGATGCTGTTACCCTAAAAGCGAGGCAATAACAGTGTCCGAAACAAAAGGTGAAATAAGTCTGCAAGCTCTTCTTAATCATACTGTAGAGCTTTTGATTTTACTTCAAAAAGATGTTTTTGCCACCTTAAGTGATGAAGATTTGTCAAAAACTATTCTGTATACTAAGTGGGGATTTGATGGTAGCTCTGGACACAGCTCATATAAGCAAGCTCTCCAGTGACGTAGCTGTTTTCATAACGTCCATTGTTCCGTTACGACTTGTGTGTGAAAATAAGATAATTTGGAAAAACCCTCGCCCATCCTCAACAAGATTTTGTAGGCCTTTAAAAATCGAGTTTATTAGAGAATCATCTAGTGCCTCCACACAAGAAAGGACAAGAGTGGAAGAGGAAATAAGTGTACTTGAAAATTCTTCAGTGTACATTGAAAACAGATTTGTAAGCGTAGCTCATAAACTACTCATGTTAGTAATGATAGATGGAAATGTCTTCAACGCACTAACAGACAGAAAGTCAACCCAGAAATGTTATTTATGTGGATTCACGAGTACAGAATTTGACGATATTGAAAGAATGATCGCTAAGGAGGTTAAAACAGACACATTGGGTCTTTCTATACTGCATGGTTGGATACGTTTTTATGAATGTCTTCTTCACGTGGCGTATAAATTACCAATTAAAAAATGGCGAGCAAGAACCGATTACGACAAATTAGTTGTTGCTGAAAACAAGAGTCGTATTCAAACGGAATTTAGAAAAAAAATGGACTTATTATTGACCAACCTAAGCAACACAAATGATGGCAACACAGCAAGAAGATTTTTGATGTGTAAACATCTTACGCTGGGGGTAAAAATCTTTTTCACAATACAATCACAAATTTAGAGTAAGATCCCAGCGGACAATAAACCGAGCCTTAGCGAGTGTTACACTAAATGCTCGCAAACGGGCTCAGAAGCGAGTATTTACCGGACCAAAACCGGGGGAGAAATTAAACTCGCCCAAATGTTCCCAAACTGGTTTAAAAACGGGTGCTAAACGGACGAAAAAAGAGAGAGAAACATTGTTGTCGTTGTGTCGTGCGCCAAACAGAGGCACACACGTGCAGGCACATGACACAACAACAAAGTTTTGGCAATTGCATTTTGTTTTATTTTTCGTGTTGTTCTCGCAAACGAATCTCTTGCAAGACATCGTAAACGAAACTTTTACTGCCACAAACTGAGCGACTGATGATTTATTTTCCGATCGTTTTCGGATCTGTTTTCGAGCGTTTTGCCCGCAAAAGTTTCGCGTAACTCTTGTATGCGATATCGTCTACGAAGTTTTGGTCCGCTGGGATGTGCGATGTAATCGTTAACCAATCGTAAAGCGTTATCAAATCGGTGTGAGCTATGTATGAGTGTATTAGTGTAATCATACGTTGCAAAAAATAGTGTGCAATAGTAGCTAATAATTTTCCCTAATTGTCGTACATTATGTTATCGTAGGCAAATGAAAACAAATAAATAAAATGAATACAAAAACATTTAATTTTAATAACTTTTAAAAAGATTTTTTACACTTTTAATAAGAAATTTACTAAAACAAAGCAAAATAAGGAAAACTAAAAACTAAACTTGTCAAATATAAGGAAAACTAAAAACTAAACTTGCCAAACTAAAAGTCTTCTTCGTCTTTGAGATTGTCATTCAAGTAACGTTCACAATGGCAGCAACGCATTTGTAATTCAAGCCTTCTCGTTCCCACTCACAGTATTGCATATAATGTCCTCTCATGTTTTTCGTGAAATTGGAATTCAAATTTGTCATAGAGGTAGGGTTCTACTTCAAATTCTAATTTGTTCGAATCAGTTTATTCTACTGACCGCTAGGGGCGCTCTACTTAGAATTTTGTTTTAAAACTTGAAAGTATGAATGAAAATGTAAACATTTTGTATCAAAACAAACATTTTAATAAATAATATTATCTGTAGAATCTGCGAATAACAATAATTTCATATATAATTATAATTTTTTATTACCAAGAATACAACACTGTCGCTGGCTTTCGAACAAATCAGCTGATGCAAATGTGAAATGTGTAGTTGTTTGTAGTAAGTGTAGTTCGCGCCAATTTTATTAATAAACAAAAGAAAAAAGTTGAAAAAAGCTGACATTTTCAGGTTTATCGAAACCGTCCAAGGCCATGACATATTATGGAACATAAGTTTCTAAACATTTCTATAGAAAAATTTGAAAACATTTCTAAAGAAAAAGTTGAAAATATTTCTATGGAAAAATTTTAAAACTTTTCTATAGAAAAATTTTAAAACGTTTCTGTAGAAAAATTTGAGAATATTTCTATAGAAAAATTTGAGAAGATTTCTATAGAAAAATTTTAAAACATTCCTATAGAAAAATTTTAAAACTTTTCTATAGAAAAATTTGAGAATATTTCTACAGAAAATTTTCAAAAAATTTCTATAGAATAATTTTAAAACAATTCTTCTATAGAAAAATTTTAAAAGATTTCTATAAAATTTTACAATTTTTCTATACAAAAATTTTAAAACATTTTTATAAAAAAATTTAAAACTTTTCTAAAGAAAAATTATAAAACATTTCTATAGAAAAATTTTAAAACTTTTCTATAGAAAAATTTGAGAATATTTCTATAGAAAAATTTGAGAAGATTTCTATAGAAAAATTTGAAAACATTTCTTTAGAATAATTTTAAAACTTTTCTAAAGAAAAATTTTAAAACATTTCTATAGAAAAAATTTTAAAACTTTCCTATAGAAAAATTTGAGAACATTTCTATAGAAAAATTTCAAAAAAATTTCTATAGAATAATTTTAAAACAATTCTATAGAAAAATTTTAAAAGATTTCTATAAAATTTTACAATTTTTCTATAGAAAAATTTTAAAACATTACTATAGAAAAATTTTAAAACTTTTCTAAAGAAAAATTTTAAAACATTTCTATAGAAAAATTTGACAACTTTTCTATAGAAAAATTTTAAAAGTCTTCTATAGAAAAATTTGAAAAGTTTTCTAAAGAAAAACACTTAATACTTTTTGCTCCGGGTAGTGGTACAAATCTGAGGTCAGTGTCTCACATTTAATTTTTCTATTTTTTACTGTTTGCTTTTTCGTTTGTATTGCAATTCTCCATGGTTTTCAATCCCCAAATATGTATACTGCTGTATAATGTAAACAATGTTGCCAGTCAGCTGTTTTTTCGAACTTATTCGAACAAATTTGTTGCTAGCATTGTGAACGCCTGTTGAATTTGTTGCTATCATTGTGAACGAGCCTTCATACTTAACAGCTGCATATAAGCACCATCTAGTGTGCAATAGTAGCTACTAATTTTCGAAAACCATTGCTGTAAAATAACTACATGCATTAAGCCGGAATCACAATGCAAGCAACATTTTCAAAAGGCGTTCACAATGCAAGCAACAGTTTACTTCGAATCGAGATGTTTGTTCTAACAGGTGATACCAGTATTACGGCCAATATATCAAGGCAACAATACAATATATTTTTGTTTTCATGTTAAAATTAACACAAATGTTTGTCAAGAATAAAAGTAAGCCAGAAATTATAAAACCGAATACATTTGAATTTGATTCTTCAAATAATGAACAGAAGGAAAAGCAAATCATTTAAGTTGTTCTTATAACACAACCTCTATTAGTTGCATCATGATTCAAATGTCAAAAATGTCACATCCAGGGTTGTATTTCGAATATTAATGTTAATGTATTTAAACATATTTGGTATTAAAAGATTCTACAGTTAAAATAACGTTTTATAATGCGTCTTTTAACAAAAATGGGTTCACTTTTCATTGATGTTTTTAAGTTTGAAAATGAAATTCGAAGTACAGCGCCATCTACCGCTTAATAGTACATTATTTTTTCGAACAAATATGTTGCTCAAGTAGGAATAGATCAACTTCAGCGACAAATTGGAGTTACATTTTTGTAAAAAAAACGAAAGGGCATTATGTGAAATTCTGTGTGTGAGAACGAGATAGCATGAAAAACGAAATTGTCGCTTGCATTGTGAATGCGGCTTTACATTTCAGTAAACAGCTGATTAATAACTTGTCAACCGCAACAAATACAAAATAATAAAATAATTTACAAAACGCCAAAAAAATTATAACTCAGAACATAAAACAACACAAAGTGTATCAAAGCTGAATGGAGGTAATGTTAATTCTAATAAAATTTCTATTAGATTCCAATATAAATTAAGATTATAACATATCTTCATTACGTACTGTTGCCTTACACTGAAGCTGGTGCACGACAATTGGGTAACAATCTCCATCTCATGCCAATTATTATGGGTGGAGATTTTTATACAAATTTTGCAAACCCACAGTCGCAAGCTTTATAAAAATTTTTATTTGACATTTTCCACTTGCATATGAGCAATTCTCCACAAACCCCCACAACTAATAATTCCACTACTATAGATGCAGTTTTCCATAGATTTTTAAATACAATCGAGTCAAAAATTTATATATGTATCTTATTTTAGTTACCATAAGCCAATATTAACTATTTGTACTTAAGGCATTTACCATAGATGGGCACTTTGCAGTACTATCAAAATTTCAGTAAAAATAATTCATTAACTAGTAAATTTTTACTGATTACTAAAATTTTTTTCAGCAATTTTTATAAAGTGCCTACATGATTATGATGAGGTGCATTGAATTTTCAGTAATCAGTAATGCCCGATTACTGATTATTATGAATACGGCCCTATTTAATTTGCATTACCAGTAAAAATTTACTGAATTTTTTCAGTAATCAGTAAATTTACTGCTTACTGTAATTTTTAATGCAGTACATATATACTGCAGTGTGCCCATTTACTAACCAAATAAATTAAATAAAACAAACAAAACCCAGTAAATTCCTTTGTATTTACAATATTGAAAGTTTTGATACTTTTAATTGATTAATTAAAAAAATATACTAAAAGCATAAGTACTTCCAACTTCATTACTAGATGTTTACACATCTCCCCTGTGATCGGACTCACATTAATTTTTTTGAAAACGCTGAAATCACAGCAGATATTACGAAAGTAGATTTGGAGCTGATTAGGGACATGCACACAATATTAATTACCGTATCTTGTGGTCATGACATCAATGTAGAAAAATTTAGCGTATTTGCTCAGAATACAACTCAAGTTTTTGTTAAGAAGTATCAGTGGTTCAACATGCCCCCAACCTTGCATAAATTTTTAATACATGGCCCAGAAATTATTTCGCACGCGCTATTATCAATCGGTGAACTGTCGGAGGAAGCTCGAAACAAAGATTTTAAGAACTACAGAGAACATTTGTCTCGCAAATATAATCAGGAGGATTGCAATCGAGATATATTAAGTAGGTTCCTACTAAGTTCAGATCCAATCCTATCTGGTAAAACAAAATTAGCAAAAAAAAAATTCCACCAACTTCCAAAATCGGTAGTGGATGTACTAGTTTCGCCGTCAGTTTTGACGAACGTTGCACCAGAAGGCACAAATCATGATATACAGGACGATGATGATTATAACAATGACGATGCATTGGAGTTTGACGACTTTGGGCATATTTTTTAAAATAGCAGGTCAGAAACACATGTCTTATAATAAATATATACATATTTATAAATACTTATGTATACATTTTTTCCTATTTTTTAGACATTTATTTTTTGGAACAAAATGTCAACTCAGTTGTAAAAGCGGACACCAGACACATCCGAACACGATCGAACAATTTTAGTATCTGCTTTGAGTCCCGAATTTAGCTATATGATCAATAGGGGATTAATGATCATATAGCTAAATTCGGCTACGTAAATATATGTAATATAAATTGATTACTATGTACGACTTTTATTACTTTTTTTTCCACAAAAATAAAAATAAAATTCCAACTGAGGCAGACCCATTTTTTACAACGGGGCGTGGCACCGCCCTATTTCACCTTGGATGTAATTCAGACTGTACGATCAATATATATACCAAATCTCGTCTTCATACCTCTCATAGTTCATAAGATATGTCCGTTCTAAGTTCCAGGTTGTATGGGCGGTGCCACGCCCCTTTATCCAATTACAACCAAGGACTATTAGCCGGTCAACAGTACCACATTGGGAAAGTTTCATGACAATCGGTCCATTATTATGGCCGCCAGATCGATTTTTAAAAAGGGGGAGTGGCACCGCCCACTTTTCAAAAAATTTATAGCAATATGCCATTCAGTGATAATGTAGCATTCTAATAGTGAAAGAATTTTTAATATCGGATAAGTACTTTAATTAATCTCCATTTTTGGAGATTTCAACCCACTGTGCAACGGCGCGGCGATTGGAGTCTCAGTGTACTATGTCCCATATATAAAAAAGGTGACCCGAGTCTCTGTGCCAACTACCGTGGAATAAGCCTTTTATCCATAGCATATAAGGTTCTATTAAGAATAATGTGTGAAAGACTAAAACCGATTATCCTAATTGGACCATACCAGTGTGGCTACTGTGCAATTTCTTTAACATCTCAATAGTGATTATTCTGAGAAAAGCTGCTGCCAACATGAATAAAACCATCAGCAGCAAAGTCATATGCTGCTCGCGTATGCTGATGATATAGATATCATTGGGCGCACAATTAGAGAAGTTACTACGGTTTTTTCGAGAATTGAGAAGGAGTCAGCAAAAGTGGGTCTGACGGTAAATGAGGACAATACAAAATTAATGGTTTCAATGAACAGGGCCTCCACGCGATTAGACCAAAGCGTGAGCGCTGATAACCATTATAACTTCGAGGTAGTGAATGAATTTATATACCTCGGATCTGCCGTAAACAAAAACAACAACGTCAGCCTTGAGATCAAGCGGTGAATTGTGCTTGCGAATAGATGTTATTTTGGGCTAAGCAAGCACTTTAGAGATAAAGCCCTCCCCCCAGTTAACAACAGTCCAATTATACCAGACTCTCATTCAACCTGTCTTGCTTAAGGCGCAGAATCCTGGGTCCTATCGCACGCAGACGAAACATCTGTAGAAGTCTTCGAGAGAAAAATACTCCGAAAAATTTATGGCCCTATAGTGCACAACGGTGAGTATCGGCGACGCATGAACCATGAGCTGTATGAGCTATATCCCGACATTGACATAGTTAAGCGGATCAAAATAACGCGATTGCGCTGGCTAGTCCATGTCAGTAGAATAGTAGAATGGATGAAGACGAACCAGCACGAAGAGTCGTCGAAACCGAACTCGAAGGAAGACGAAAAATAGGAAGACCAAGACTCCGCTGGAAGGATCAAGTTGGCGAATCCCCGCGTACACTTGGTATTGCAAACTGGAGAGATACGGCAAAAGATCGAATTGGTTGGCGAAATGTGTTATCCTCGTTTTGTAAGGTCCCTCACCCCTCGGGGTTGTTCGTGACCGGATAAGTAAGTAAGTAACTACAAGCCAAAATGTATATACCGAAGGATAAAACTACATCAGCTGTTTCCTTGCAAATTTTTACTGGAAGTCGTTCGGGTACTTTTTGTGTAAATTTTCATAAAGAGAGTAAAATCGTACTTTCTCTCTCAAGAGTAGATTCATGCAAATTTTTACAGGGAATGTAAACGAACAACGCTATTTTTTTAACAACATAAATACAATTGTTTGATTATTATACAGCCAGTAATGTAAAGTACATATGTAGGTGAATTATCGATCTTGCGGTGCAGTAATTGACACACGTGTGGTTATAGCAGTTTTAAATATCGGTGACGAATATGCGGTGATGATGATGGTTGTATGATATTGACATATTTCAGCCAGTGCAATAATCTCTCTGAGACCTTCGCCGTGTAACGTTTCGTTCTGATAGAAACAATGCAAGTGTTAATTTTTGTCATAGTTTCATTAATATCAGCAATTGTGTCATCAACCAAATGCAAAAATCCAGAATTAAAATGCATAGAATTCTGTTGTGGGAAAACACAATTCTACTATAGTCTACATCAATCTTGTTATGAGATTCCGGACGAATTCAAAGCATCGTTGCTTGCTCTATTGCATGATAATACGACTGTAAGTGAGGCGATGGAATTTGTCGAGTATGGCGAATGCGACAACTCCATTATTCGACAAGTACGTATAAAATATACTTACATATATGCATTTATCATTAGCAATAAAAATTTTGAAGCTTCAGGATTTGGTTAGCAAAATAATCGTTCCATGGGTCAAGTAGTACACACACACACACACAATTTCACAAAAACCAATTAATTACTCAATTAGCCCCTTCACGTCCCGCAATGCACATGAAGCAACAACCATGAGATGCCACTTCATATTTTGGAAAATTTTAATATAACTGGGTTACAGTTCCAACATTGTAAGGATGATGAAATGTAGCACATGTCATGTTGAAATGTAGGTGCATCAAAAGTTTTGAAGAAAAATATCTTTAGTATGGAACATTCAGTTTAGTTTAAATGTTAAAATACACAGTGCAACACGAAAAAAAATAACCATATACGGACACCACTACGTGATAAAAGACTAAAAAAAAAAAGACCCGTGTCTCCCAATTTTTCCCAAAGTCATGCACCTTTTTTTATGGGCCGCCAAAGATTTGGGGCCTCGGTATCATTTTCGTAAAATGTGATCATTTTCTCAGGCTCATATCTTGCAAACCGTTCAGAATTTCTACCTATGGACCTGAACAGGAGAAAAAGGTAAAAAAAATGAAACTAAAAAATTTTCGGCAAATTTGTCACTTTTGCGTGCTACCTAAACAGTGTTAAGAATCATCTCTAGGAAGTTTATATGTTCTAGAAATTTGTTTATTGAGATCTTAGGTAAATTTTTGTAGTTGATTGTTTCCTTGAATTTTGAACCGTTTGCTACCTATGGACCTGAACACGGGAAAAAAGGTAAAAAAAATCGAATTTTTTTAAGTTTTTTGCGATTTTGATCTGGAAGGTGAAGTTTTTTTGATATTATATGTTCGCAATTTTTGTTCTACAACTTTGCCTCAGAGAGTAAATCGAAATTCTGAACGGTTTGCAAGATATGAGCCTGAGAAAATGATCACATTTTACGAAAATGATACCGAGGCCCCAAATCTTTGGCGGCCCATAAAAAAAAAAGTGCATGACTTTGGGAAAAATTGGGAAACACGGGTCTTTTTTTTTAGTCTTTTATCACGTAGTGGTGTCCGTATATGGTTATTTTGCCATGACTTAAAAAATTACACACAGTGATATAAAACGTACTTTTTTGCTGCTTTTGCTCTTTAGAACTTTTTTAGGATTTAGAATAAGTGGGCTTTGTAGAAGAGTTAATTGCCCGTATAGCGCATTACAAATATCCTCAAAATGTAATACAAAATAGGAGGTTGAATTTTATGTTTCGGGATTTGGCAACCCTAGTGTTGCAATCTGGCAACTGACAGCTCTATCGTAAAGTTGGACAATTTTGAGGTTATGCGTACTGAGAACGTTTTGACATACGAGAGCTTTTTGTGTTGTTTACAAAAACTTAAAAGATTCATCTCGGCCCAAAAATGGAATTAAATCGTGAACATTTTCGTGCGATTATTTTTTACTACTTTCGACGTGGATTAACTCGGCAACAGTAAATGGATGAACTTAATTCAATTTTTGTCGAAGAAGCTCCATCAAGGACCATGGAATGGTGAATTCAATCGTGGTCGTAGTTCACTCCAAGATGAATTTCGTGAAGGTCGTCCAAAATCAGCTGTTGTTCCGAAAGCCATTGATGCAGTACGCGAACTGATTTTGCAAGATCGTCATGTGACCTATCGTGAGATTGAGACAACCTTAGGCATTAGTTGGACCAGCATACATTCAATATTGCATACATATTTGACTGTCAAAAAAATTTGTTCGCGTTGGATCCCACGCAATTTGTCAATCGCTCAAAAAAAGGCTCGTGTCGATTGGTCGAAAGTAATGCTCCAAAAATACGATCGCGGTGCTTCGAAACACGTCTATGACATCGTGACAGGAGATGAATCCCGGATTTACGCGTATGAGCCCGAAAGTAAACAGCAGTCAACTGTATGGTTGTTTCAAGATGAGCCAAATCCAACAAAAGTTGTTCGCCCCCGAAGCACATCCAAGCAAATGGTCGCCTGTTTTTTCGGAAAAACCGGACATGTCGCAACCGTATCACTAGAACAACGCAGAACAGTGAATTCTTAGTGGTACACAACCATTTGTTTGCAAGTTGTCTTCCAAGAAATCAGGAAAACCAACCTCCGAAGACGGATCACTCTTCCCCACGACAATGCGAGCTCTCACACATCGGCTGAAACAACTGCATTTTTGAGCACCCAAAACATCGATTTGATGGGTCATCCGCCGTATAGTCCTGACTTGGCACCGAATGACTTCTTTTTATTCCCGTACGTAAAAAACAAACTGAGAGTTTAACGTTTTTCGACACCTGAAGAAGCGGTTGCTGCATTCAGAATGCATGTTTTGGAGATACCTCAATCAGTGTGGCAAAAGTGTTTCGACAATTGGTTCAAACGCAAGCAAAAGTGTATAAATCTTCATGGGGAATATGTTGAAAAACAATAAAGTGATTTTCGATGATTAATATTTGTTGTTGTTCTCTAATCCCGAAACATAAAATTCAAGCCTCGTATATGTTTAATGTTATAACTCGTTAATATTCTTGTTTCCAACTTATAGAAGACTATTGTGCCAAATACTATCGTCGCACATTATGGTGTGCCAAAAATCCAGGCCTAAAGCCACACTGGTATGGTCCAATCAGGTCAGCGATAATTGGTTTTAGCGATAATTGGTTTAACCTTATATGCTATGGATAAAAGGCTTATTCCACGGTAGTTGGCACAGATACTCGGATCACCTTTTTTAAATATGGGACATAGTACACTGAGACTCCAATCGCCGGGCATGCATTCATCTAACCAAATTTTGCTAATGAGCTGATGCATGCACCTTATCAGCTCATCGCCGCCAGCCTTAAACAGCTCCGCCGGTAATCCATCGGCTCCTGCGGCTTTGTTGTTTTTAAGCCGGGCAATAGCTGTTCTAACCTCGTCTTGGTTAGGAGGGGAGCAATCGACGTCGTCGTCCATATTGTGATCGATTGTCCCATCGTCATCGGATATCTCAGGTACTAGTAGCGCGGAGAAATGCTCTCTCCATATTCCCAACATGCTCTGCACATCTGCGACGAGATTTCCGTCCTTGTCTTTACAGAAGGGGGGCCCTGAACCATGTCCATTAGTTCCGTTTTTAACTTTTTGGTAGAATTTTCGGGTTTCGTTCTTCCTTCTGTATGTCTCAATTTTCTCACTCTCGCGCTTTCTCCACTGCCTTTTCCTACGCCTAAAGAAACGGTTTACCTCCTTTCTCTTCTCCCTATACCGCTCAGTTGCAGCTCGCGTTGCAATTGACTGAAGCATTACCATACGTGCAGCGTTCTTTTCGTCATTTGCTATGCGACACTCTTCATCGTACCACGGTTTATTGCGAAGCGGTTTTTCGAAACCAAGTACGGTTGTTGCGGCAGTTTTTATAGAGTCGGAAATGGGTTTCCACAGCGCATCAGGATCGTCATTGGGAGGGGGTGGGTTCTGTGCCAAAAGTTGCGAGAGCTTCCTAGAGTAGGCTGTGGCTACCAGAGAATATCAATAAGTACTCGTTGCAAAAGTATACCCAAGTACGTACACAGAATTTTCATACTTGTGTGTACCCAAATTTTTAACACGCAGAATACATACCGCCACATATTTGTTTTGTACAATTTATGTGTGTACTCTATACTTATAAGGAACATTTTCTCTACCCATCCACTCCTATTCGCTCTCTTCGCCAGAATACATCTAAAGAAGATTGTACACACATGTACTGAAGTATTTTTTCATAATTTGTATACAGAGTCGTGTTATAAGAATGGGTACACACAAGTACTTATAAGTATACAGCAAGTGCTGTGGAAACGGAAAAATGTAGTTGATTTAGTGAGAAACTGTTGAATGGCTTGAATGGTCCTTAATACCAAACCCATCGAAAATAATAATTTTTTAATTCAATTTTATTTTGTTTGAGGACCAGAATGAGATGAATTTTTGTTGTCGATTTTTTAATAAGGCCACTAAACTACGTCAAAACAATGCATTGCCAGGTCTTGTTGCATAAGCCCCAATATTCAAATGTTAATTAAAAACCAGTGCGCTAATTTTCAATATTTTCTAGTTCTATTATTCACTTTTCCACACTTTGTAAATGTATATACATACATACATACATACATACATATTTCCACATAATTTCACCGTACAACAGCGTTCCTTTACACAGCAACCAATTTTTTACTCATACCCAGTGGGTATTAAGTACCTAACAGACACAAGTGTTTTTGTATACTTCTGTATAACCTAACACACACAAGTGATTTTGTATACTTCTGTATAAGCTAACACACACAAGTGTTTTCGTTTACTTTCGTTTAACAAGCGCCCAACAACAACCCTAACTCGCAATTGTACTTATGTACTACCCATCGAATGTTAGCACTTGTAGCTACTTAAGTTATCGTTGGCATAAATATGTAGAGTATTGTATGCGTTTCGTCTATTACTTGTATGTATTTGTATTTGTTTTGCGAATAATACTTGTAAGTGTATTCTAAATGGTACTTATCGACATTCTCTGGTGGCTACCTCTGGTAATTGCAGCTTTCCGATGTCCAGCTTCCTCTGCGTCTGGTTTCGTACGATTTTCGCTCTACTCAATCTTGTGCGAACCTTTGCTGCTACCAGGTAGTGATCAGAATCGATGTTAGCTCCTCTGATCACTCGTACGTCCATTACACTGGATGAGTGCCTTCCATCAATTACCACGTGATCAATTTGGTTCTTAGTTCTTTGATCAGGGGATACCCAAGTAGCCTTGTGGATGTTTTTATGTTGGAATCTTGTACCACTAATGACCATGTTTTTTGCCGCGGCAAAGTCAATCAGTCTCACACCGTTGTCGGAACTGTCAGCATGTAGACTGAAATTGCCAATAGTTGGATTAAACACATTCTCCCTTCCTACTTTGGCATTAAAATCTCCTAGTACAATCTTAATGTCATGGCCAGGGCAGCGGTCATACGTTTCCTCTAGGAGCTCATAGAATATGTCTTTGGCATCGTCATCTTTCTCTTCTGTCGGGGCATGCACACAAATTAGGGAAATATAAAAATATTTCGCTTTTATGCGGATTGTGGCTATACGGTCACTCACAGCATTGAACCTAGAGACTAGATGTCGCAGTCTTTTGCCAACTACAAATCCGCAACCAAATTCATGTTTTTTTTCATGGCAACTGTAGTATATATCGCAGTTTCTTTTTCTTGTGCAGCCATGTCCTGTCCATCGCATTTCCTGGATAGCGGTAATTTCAGCCTTATAACTTTCGAGGACATCTGCCAGTTGGATACTTGCACCGGATCTATATAGAGTTCTTACATTCCAAGTGCATATCCGTAAATCGTGGTCCTTATAACGTTTGCGGGGGTCGTCAACAAATAGGGGTTGTTTATGTTTTCTGTTTCGTTTTTGTATTTTCACTGCCATTATGAACGGTGGCGGGAGGCAAACCCAGTCCACCGGGTTTTTGCATTATACCTACTGACAGGATATTTGATTGCAGCCGCCCATTGTGGATCAGACGCTGACCAGGATGCGATATGTTGAACCTGGATTTTCTTCTTTTAGTTTCTATCCGCCGTTGGCCCGTATGATTGGCTCATCCGCCTTCTAAGGACAAAAGAATATGCCCGATTGTTTGCTGAGCTTCAGTGACATCAGTCACCTACTAAACCTGATTTGATGCTCAGTTATTTTCGCCTTCTCACTCTAGCTAGCTAACGGAGGTTTCCGATAAAGCCATTGCCCAGGACATACTGCGTGGAAGTAGTGAGCTGCATGGACCGCCCAATGAAGGAATCATTTCTGGCCACTCCCAAGTGAATGGCAATCAGAAACTTTCCACCTCCACGGACAGTCCCATGTCCACGTCTTCAATACGGCATCACTTATATTTTAAAAAAATCGCTAAAACTAAAATTTCTGGAAACAAAAATCGCTAAAACGGCAAAACGAGTTTTCATAAAGTGGTCCAATCGTATGGAAAACATTTTGTTCAAAAAATCATCAAAATATAAAAATCGCTGAAATAAAAAATGGTTAGAACAAAAATAATAACTTTGTTACCCCTACAAGGCCCAATTTTTGACTGGTTATTTAAATTGGTAATCAGTTGATTTTGATTTATGTTTGATTTGACTTTAAATACGAAAAGAGTTTTTCAGTGCTTTGTCAAACAATCTTACTACCATATGGCAATAGTGGTAAATGCCACGAAAAATAACCGGTATTCATACATTTATCGGCTAATCGTTACAATACATTAAACTGACGCCATTTGCAAAACAAAAGTGAAGTGGTAAAATACAAAATATTTAGGGTGGTATTCTATAAGTCGTGAATCAGTCACTGCGCGTCACTTTTGTCGTTTTAGTAGTTTATAAAACGTTACAGCTGTTCGGTGACTACCTGCGTTGAGTTACGTTATTTAACGTTTTTGATCACTTCAGCTGTCAAATTGAACACGCCACAGTTCTTTTTAGTATTTTGCATTTCATTGCTTATAAGTAGTTGGCAATTTTGGCTGAAATGCATTCGACGGATAGAGCCCAAACTTTTTTTAAATAACTCAAAATTATATTGTTTACGTACGGAATCCATACATACCGCCAAATGGTACGTGTTTTTGAAAAGACAACTAATTTAATATAGATGGGGAAATTTAGTGGACATTGAACCCCAAAATAACATAGGTTTTTACACATTTTATGTGAATATTGTTGGTATTTGCAGTGTTATAAATAATAGCAATATTAAAATCTGCTGGTCTACTGAAATAGAGCTCAATTTGTTAATCTTTTCGTTCTGAGAATTTCACAGAAAATAACTTTTTCTAATCTATAATTGTTTATTTTAGTTGGGCAACTCTATAAACCGCATATGTCAGTGACAGCTTTCGTAAACAAACGCAATCGCGAAAAGATATATAAACTACAATTTTTTGACTTTGGCGTTCGCGTTGGCTTTTGCGTCTACCTTCACTTTCGGGACATTGAAACTGGAGAATATTTGAGCAGATATTTCAACTAGGATGGTGATTATAATTGTTCACATTAACAATTAAAGAAGCTTTGTGTTTGTTCATTTTGTTGTTTTCGGCCAAAATCATATGGTCACTTGATCATAGTTTAAATGCCAAACTTTGGCTGTTTGATCGTTGATCAATGATGAATTTCCACTCAAAAATTAGGCCTAAGAGACTTGAATACATCACTTATTTTAAAAAAAAATCTCTAAAATCGCTATTTAAGCGATTTACTTATTTTGGCGATTTTTAGAAAAAAAAAGTCCATACGAATTGGACCACTTTATGAAAAATCCTTAGAAAACCAAAAACATTAGTTACATTTCGATTTAGCGATTTTTATTCAAAAAAAATTAGTTTTAGCGATTTGTTTAAAAATCGTAGTAAAGACATCCATTGGTTACAGCCTCTTAAGGAGTTAAAAAAATTATTATTTTTGCGATTGGACGCACCGGTTCCAAGATATAGCCATTTGTTTATTTTAGCGATTATCTCACTTTGGCGATTTTTTGAAAAAAAAAATAATTTCATGCGAGTTGGAACACTTTGTGAGAAACTCTTAGAGACCCGTTAAAATTTGTTATTTTATCGATTGGACGCTCCGTTTTCGAGATATAGAAATTTATTCATATTTTCGATCAAAAATGGGCATGAAATACGAACCCTGGTTATAAAAAATAATAATTTTGTTTATATTTAAATACTTCTGTCGTGGTAAATTGTGTTGAATTTATTTCTGTGTGGTGAAGATACAATTTCGATTTTGCTGTGGGAAATGGGAAATGAAAATTCACGTGTTTGGACCTTTTTTGAATTTAACATAATTTTTAAAAAATATTTCTCTATTTTTTGGTTACTGTATGAGAAATTCATACTACAAGCTTACAAGTCATGAACATTTTTCGAATTGAAAAATTGTTCTTTTTTGTTGGAAATAATAGAAAATTCAGTTTCAACACACACCCACTGGCATGACTAGTTTCGAACTCCGCGACAAGTTCATCATCAGATGCCTAACTACTGTGCCTGAATTGATACCATCGGTTGATCATCAATCGTATATATAAAGGGCTTTTCAACAGAGACGCTACAAAAGTAAATCGATAGGAACAGCAAACGACGCCATATCTTTTCCCGCTCTTTTGACTTTTCTCGTCAGTAAGGTTTGCCATTTCATCATGGAAAGATATATGAGCCAACAACGAGTCGAAATTATTAAAATTTAGTACCGAAATTTGGAGTTAGTGCCCTCAACTTTGAGAGCGCTACGTCCAATTTCTGCATTCTGAGTTTCATTTCTGGCTGAATGGCTTCGTCAATAAGCAAAATATGCATTATAGGTCAGACAGCAATCCACACGTAATCCATGAGTCATCATTGCATCCCGAAAAAATTACGGTTTGATGCGGATTATGGGCCGGCGGCGTCCTTGGGCCGTATCAAGACCGGCATATTACTGTGAATACGAATCGCTACCGTTCAATAATAACCGAATATTTTTGGCCCCAATTGGATAATATGGACTTGGAGGACATGTGGTTCCAACAGGACGACGCCACTAGCCACACAGCGAATGCCACAATCAATTTATTGGAACCCAAGTTTGGTGAACGTGTTATCTCACGAAATGGCCCAGTCGATTGGCCGCCTTGGTCGTGCGATTTGACGCCGTTAGACTATTTCCAGTGGGGCTTCGTCAAGTCTATGGTCTATGCCAACAAGCCAGCGACGATTGATGAACTTCGTACGAATATCGAACGTGAAATTGCAGCATTATCGGCCGATTTATGCTTGAAAACCGTCGAAAATTGGGTTCAGCGTCTGGACTTCTGCAAGTTTGCCCGTGGTGGCCATGCAAAAGAAATCGAGTTCCATACATAATGGCATCGAACGTACTTTCACAGGAATAAAGAATTTCATTGGGATCTAAAACCGGTTTTGTTTTATTTAAAAAACTTTTGTAGCGCTCTTATGGAAAAACCAGTTATAAAGTTTGAACAAAACCGAAAAGGTTGACAGCGCCTAACCAACAGTCTGCAACACAAGCAACAACAAGATTTGCGGAATGTGCTGCACATGATACGAAATGAGCTATGGGATTTAGATCCTTTATTCTTGCTTGTACGCCTGTGTAAATACCAGACATGTTTGCAGCATTATCATAGCTTTGTGGTCTACAATCGGCTATATCAAGACCAATATTTTCAAACAATTTTAAGATCTGATTAGTTATATCTTCAGCACCGTGGTTGTGAAGCTCAATAAATCTTACAAATCTCTCGACTGGTTTTCCACTCGTCGGTGGTGCAATGATAGTGTGCGCGGCTCTTGTGCATGAGGACGTGGCTTCAATCCCTACTCTAACCACCTTAAATTTCTTTCGACGGCGGTCACCTCGCTTAGTGACGGCGACACTATCGAGTATTTAGCCATGAAAAAGCTTCTCAAAATACCGTTCGGAACCGGTCTACAACTGTAGGTCCCAATCAGTGAGTGTAAAACTAGAACGCGCACAGCTCGCTGGTTGTGAGAAGCTCTCCCTAATCCCCTCGTGGGTTGTAACGGGAAACCATTTCTTTATTTATTTAGTACATACCGTATAATGAAAGTCAGTTGGTCAACATATTAGATATCCGGGATAGTATCTACACTGATTGAAAAATATTTAGCACTTTTAACTTGTGCGATAAGTTTTGCCTCTAACTTTTGATCCGTAATTTGAATAAGCTCCTCTCAAATTGTTTTCGACAGATTTGTAGTATTTCCGGGACCCTCTCCAGCATGTCTCTCAATATGCCTCGCCAGAAATGGATCAAACTTTGCAATGGTCACGAGAACGCCTAAGAAATTGCCATTAGTCGAAGATCCAATTGTTTCATCATCGCCACGAAATGCAAGCCCTCGTTCTGCAAGAAATTTTATGGTCTCAATGAATGACTCGCTTAGGAACGTCACGCCAATAACTTTTTTCCATTTCACAGTCAATTCTGCCAGAATGACTAGACATTGTACACCAATCATTAATTTTGATTTTGCAGTTTAATTATGATTTTTGCAGTTTTCATGCGCTGCAGTTTTTCCAATCACCAAATGCAGACTATTCTTACCAAAAAGTTTACAAGGTACACAAAATACGTTTCCAGTAAAAGGGGAATATACCAACCACTTTTTCATAACCTTTTCACCGTTGCACATTTTTCTTTTAAATATACTCAATGGTACAAATCTAGACAGAGTGGTTTCCTTTCTTAAGTATTTCGATTAATTTCCGTTAAAATTTTGATTAATGGGCGTTCTGATGAATTGCTCTCGTAATTCTTTACTTATATTTAACCATGTACCCGGACCATCGGTTGTCACCAGAATATGTTCAAATCTTTCTTGCGAAATTGCATGATTGTTGACTTGGGCGGCACCAGGGATGGCAGTTACAGTGATTAGCCAACGTAAACCCTGACTTATGTTGGGGCATCGACATCGGTATAATTCATTCCATTTGCATGCTAATCCTGAAAAAGTATTCTAGTTGTTGATTGTTCTATGTTTTTTGTTTCGAAAATTTGTTTTCTCGACAATTTTCTGTTTTATAAAAACATATTTTGTGTTTCTAAAAAATTATTCTAGATCATCATCATTACAATTTTGAAACTATAACCCAATTATTTTAAAATTTTCCAAAATGTGATATTGCATCTAGTTTTTGCTTCAAGTGCATTGCGGGACGTGAAGGGATTAATTGTTTGTGTGTGTATTCTACTTTACCAGTAAACAATATTTTTTTTTACCCAATCGCATACCGCCAAATTTTTTTTTCCGCCCGGCCTAATGTGCATAATGTGGTTAGCGTGCGCGTAGTGGTTAGCGTGCGCGATATTTGAACATGGGAACATGGATTCAATCGTAGTTCTGACGGCCTTTCATTGTTTTATTTGGCAAAATACGAGAGCGGATCCGTGACTTTTCGAACTTCCCTCGTAGTTATATGAAATGCAACACTGCTCCCATCAAGTAACACCTGTTAGTCGACAACTGTCAAATTTTGAGCAAGTTCCGTCATTTACTTTGCGTTTAACAGCTGTTCAAAACATACAACCTCGAGCATTTTTTTAAAAATGGAAAAAAGTGAATTTCGAGCGTTATTTTTTGTGAAAAACCCCGTCAATCAAACCTAGGAAAAGCTTGATAAATACTATGGGGACTCTGCACCATCGATTTCAATGGTAAAAAAGTGGATTACTTGGATCAATTGACCATCAACGTAATCGTGTGACAACTTCAAAGGATTGTTTGGAGTTGTTTAACCGCAATTCGAAAGAGTTTTTGCGGCGTTTTGTAACTATGGATGAAGCAATTCCGGAGACCAAGCAGCAGTCTAAACAATGGGTTTCTCTGGGTGAACCGGCTCCGAAGAAGTTCAAGGTAAGTTTGTCGGCCAATAAGGTGATGGTAACAATTTTTTGGAATAAACGCGTGATAATCCACATCGATTACCTTCAAAAGGGAAACCAATAAACGACGTGTATTATGACAACTTATAAATAAATCAATAAATGGTTTCCCATTACATCCCGTGAAGGAATTTGGGAGAGTTTCTCACAACCAGTGAGCTGTGCGCTTTATAGTTTTATACTCACTGATTGGGACCTACAGTTTTACACCGGTTCCGAACGGTATTTTGAGAAGCTTTTTCATGGCTAAGTACTCGATAGTGTCGCCATCACTAAGCGAGTTGACCGTCGTCGAAAGGAATTTTTTAGGTGGTCGGAGCAGGGATCGAACCCAGGATCTCCAGTACAAGAGGCGCGCACACTAACCATTGCACCACCGATTGCCAACTTATTGGACCGATTTAACGAGGATTTAAAAAAAAAAAACGACCAAGAAAAAAGTTATTTTTCATCAAGATAATGCAAGGGTGCGCGCGTGTGTAGTCTCAATAGCAAAATTCCATGTATTAGGCTACGAATTGGTACCTCATCGGCCATATTCTCCGGATTTTTCCCCCAGTGATTATTTCCTATTTCCAAACCTCAAGAAATGGCTCGGTGGAAAGAGATTTAGCTTCAACGATGAAATTATTGATCAAACAAATGCCTACTTTATGGACCTCGGAAAATCCTATACATTTTTGGAAGGGATACAAAAATTAGAGAAACGTTGGACTAAGTGTATTGGCCTAAAAAGAGACTATGATGAAAAATAATTGTTTTTTTTTTGCAAAAAAAACTGTGTTTCATTCAAAAAGACACGGACTTACTGATCCACCCTCGTATAGGAAAATGCATCCCAATTGGAAAATGTCGACTACTTCTACGCATAATTTGCATTTGTTCTGTTAGTCCTCTACAACACCAAGCAATAAATTGTAGGTCGCCGATTGTGTCCCTAATGCGAACAAAGAGAAATGAAAGTAGACAATCAGTAGACCAAAACTGCTGAAGGGGATTGGGTATAATACACTCAAACAATAAGATTTCCTTAAATTTGAGTTCTAAACTGCATTAAATGTATCTTTATATCTGAATGAATGAAAAACTAACAAACTCGGTCATCAAATTCAAATATACGTAACTGACACTAGCCCGGTGAACAAAAAGCTATACCACGGGAAAATACAACTCTGTGATATAGATTAAAACTCACCTCAAAGCATTGCAACAATGCGAGTACGCATGAGGAAAAAGAATAAAATGGTGGGAAAAGCTGTCTGTTCTTGTGTTGGAATTATAGACCTTTCAGTGTGTGTGTAGAAACTCAGGGATCTTCGATCGATACCCGCTTGTTCGCGTTACTAGTGCCGCACTATCAATTTACCTAGGCATTAGTATCCAGTACTAGTTACCGTCCAATCTACTTCACTTGTGTTTGACTGTCTACTTTAACATGGCGATGTCATAGGAGGGGTACAATTGACTACCTTCTGCATTACCAATTTCACGTTATTTCACTGGTCCAAACCGGTACTCAAATTCACAGGTCCTTTTTAACCCACTAAATAGCTGGTGAAACTGGATATACCGTTTATTCGGCTTTGAAAAGCCCCCTATGTAACTAGCCCCAACTCACTAGTACTTTCGATTGATATATTTAGCTAGTGTTAATTAAACATAATTACTAGTAGCCCATTTATCAGATGAAACACATATGTGTTTTCTGAAAATTTTTTGTTTTACATTTTATTTGATAAACAAATAAACATATTACACACATTTTTAATTTAAAAACACTTAAATGCACTTTATGGCACTTGCCAGTCTTTTGCGTTTCAGTTCCAGTAAACGACTGATAAAATAAACAAAATAACAAAAACTGTACGAATTTCAGCGTAAGGATAACGGGACTTTGTTTGATTTGTTTTCCCTACGCAACAAGTTTTTTATTAGATCGCAAATTTTAAATTCGTTAATCCATTTAACTATCTACTGGTAATGCACAGGGTGGACAATTATCGCTCTTAGGCATTATTTAGTGATACTAAAATAACTACCGCGGTTAGTGATTAGTTATAAAACTATTTACAAAGAGACAATTGATACTTGCCGAGCAAGCGGGTAACAATTCGCAATTGCATAATTGAGTGTGTATATATACGATTGATGGATGATCTTCTGATGGTATTCGTATCAATTCAGGCGCAGTGGTTAGGCAACTGATGATGAACTTGTCACGGAGTTCGAAACTCGTCATGCCAATGCGTGTGCTTAACTGAATTGTCTATTATATTCCACAAAAACGAACCAATTTTCAATTAAAAAAAGCTTCCTGGCTTTGTAAACTTTTAGTATGAATTTTTCATACATTAACGAAAAGAAATGCATTAAATGTTGTTCAAAATATTTATTCAGTTGTGTTCCATTTGAACTTAAAATTATATAATCGAACAATATATGTGACCTGGTCTACGGAAAGGGGGCTTAGGTGGCAAAAAATCAATTTTCACTTTATGGTTGATTCGGATGGAAGATGAGATGCTTTTTCACGTGGTGAAAAGCAGAAAATCCTAACTTGCTTAGAAGTGTACTAAAAATGTAGAGAAAGAAGAGTAAAAATACGACAAAATATAATTTATTGGTAATGAACAAAATACATTGAATTATAAACTATAAAGACATGATTATACAGTAGAAAACCGTATTATGGGCCAAAAATAATAATTCTGAGTAGTTTATGTATTTTTCATTGTTGTCGTTTTCCTTGAGATCGTTTTACGTGTTGATCCTGAGGAAGATGGACCTGGTTCCTCGTCTGGTTTGAGAACATCTTCACTAGTTTTTGCCTTCCGTTTCTTCGATGGCAAATCTTTCGGCAATGGAGCCACAATATCTACTTTAGATATATCCGAAACTAAGCTGCGAAGATTGTGATAGATGTACCACTGACGTTCCACTGATGTACCACTGACGATAAACCGGCTGGTTGTATAACTTTCGGCATTTCAGGATCGAATTCCAGGTTCGATGTGACTTAGAATCACTAAATCAAGTTCATTTTTCGAAATCTCTTAACAATTGTTCCGCGTACTCTCGATCATTTCCTGTGGTATCAATGTATGGCATTCATTATTACAACAATCTTTTGACAGAAATTTTTTTACCAGCTCCTCCTCCTTTACATCAACAACATACAGGTCCATGTTAACAAAAGTTTGTTCGGTATCATCTTCTGCATCGCTCTCTTCATAGTTTTCATCATCGTTTTCATCATCCTTTTCATGGAAATATTGTCCGTATACGGCACTGAACTCCTCATCAACACTCATGTTTCATTTCATGCGAAATGCGAAGACGATAATCAACAGAAACAGTAAACGTCACTTCTTCAGTGTTACTTTTTTAAATGTTCCACACTAGCAACTTACACGATGAACTATAATAATATTCCGACCAACAACAACACTTACTGGACGTCCGGCGCGGAGAACAATTAACGAGATAATGAGAAACTGACGAAACGAGTTGCTTACTTTTAACAGCTTTTTCACAGAAAACTAGTTTTCGCACGTCAGCTCCCTTTTCGTAGACCAGGTCACATATGACGAAATTTTTGTTAAACGGAATGCACATAAAACTAGTATGGCATCATAATAATGTAACTAATTTCTTCCATGTTGTTCTTGTTATGTTCTTGAATAATTTTTCCGGTTCGAGATCAATTTCTATGAGTACGTACTTTCATAACAAAAAGTACATTTTCATAGAATGTATTATTAAATAAATACATAATGTGAAATTGATTACACTGTAAGTAAAATCTGAAGTTTTGAAATGGCACACAAAAACACCGCGACACCCCAACTAATTTTTGGGTTATAGAATCCAGTGATATACTCCGTTTTAAAAAGTTAGCTCAAAATAACGAGATATTTCGATTTTAAATTTGTAGTAGATTTAAGGTGATTTTTTGATTTTATTTGAGGGAAAAGCCTGCAAAAGCTCTTGTGAAATGAATTTATATTTTTTTTTCGACAAAATGTAACCGTTGAAATAATAGACATATATTTGGAAGCACAATTAGTTTTCCCCTTACAATTTGGAGCCATAATAATTTTCGGATTCGGGATTTTGTGATTGGCATCCCTATTACAAACAGATACTACAATATATATATCAAAGTGTTCACTTTGATAGATTAGTCCCTACCCGCCGCTATAGATGTTAACACATCAAAAATTACCATTTTGAAAAAATAGAAAAATGAGTGACGAAAAATGCAGATCACAGTGCAAAAAATTAAATATGTTTTGTTTTGTGTGTGGAAAATTTACACCGAAAAATCATCGACGACATTTGGTTGAAGATGCCCTCAAAGCTTACAATCAGTATTTTTTGGTTACCCCCACCTGAATTATCATGCACCTGAATTTACGTACATCACATGTGTTAGTGCATTAAACAAATGGTGAAAATTACGGCGATATTCGATTTCATTTGGACTTCCAATGATATGAACCCATCCAGGGGAACATGATACAGAAAATTGCTACGCGTGCAAGAACGATGTAAATGGTCTCAATCGAAACAGTAAGTTCACTTACAGCCAAAGTCACGATGTGGAACGTTAACGTTCGCTTTCTTTATGTGCGACAAAAAGCTGATTTCGGAGGCACTAACAAGCGAACGAAAACATATGCAATTCAATGCAGAATCGGACCCCACTTACACGCTCTCCCACAAAATTCAAGCGAACGAAGGCAGTCACTCACTTTCGATTCAAAAAGCGAGTCACTATCTTTCGACTTGTCGTTTGCATGGTTTTACGTGTGTTTGTGTGGTTGTTGTTCAAAGCAATAACATAAACTTGACATTCGCCATTTAATTTCGGAGCGAGAGAGAAGAGTACGAAGAACCAGTATCTGCAGGTGCCGCAAAGTTGGCGTTTTGTGCTGAAATGGAAATATATTTTAAAAAAAAAATTTATCATAATGACATTATTTTCTGTCCATTGTGTTTTTCCATAGAATACGATATAAATTGGTTTTGGTTTCGAGCTTTTATTTGATTCCAGCTATGCGACAACCAAAAGACAAGTGACTGGTTTTGACATTTTCGTTCGCACAGATGACAGCGATTTTGCAAACACACAATCACACAATAACATTTAAAGCCTGGGATAAGAACGAAAGTGCGTGACTGGCTTTCGTTCGATTAGGTTTTCTTTCGAGATCGTGACTTTGGCTGTTTGATAGATTATATGTATATAAAATACACAATAATTTATTCTTATAGAACGATCCGGTTTTATATATCGTACAAAGGTGTGCCAAGTGCTCACGTACCAGTTCCACACAGTGATGAATTGCCTGTCCCAGTACATCCATCGACATACCTATATGATACTGCGTCCTATGAAGTAACTACAATCACAAACTTCAGCAACATCATTACATCATGCTGATTCTGATTACTTTCAGCAAGTTATACCATATCCATCATTAATTTCGCAGGAACTTTTAGATAGACTCGTTCGAAATCTGAAGCTATCTCAAAGTAATGCAATGACTTTGGCTTCGGAACTAACAACTTATTTCATGCTTTCCGAGGACGCAGCTTGTGCATATTGTCAAGACATTCCCCCCGGTTTAATGAATGAAATGGGAATCTGCAACTATAATCCAGCATTATGGCGATTTTTCAGAGACTCTTCAACCAGAAGCTTAAAAGAAGTCTGCTGTTTGAAAACAGCAGCATTAAACCAGTGCCATGGATGTATGCTCTTGGAATGCATGAGTCGTATGATGCTATGAAATTAATTCTGGAACGCATCAGTTATGACGAACACAATTGGCGCGTAAATTGTGATTTTAAGGTTCTTTCACTATTAGCTGGAATGCAAACTGGCTATACAACGTACAGGTGTATTTGTTGTAAATGGGACTGTCGTGCAAAATGCAACCAGTACGAAACACGAGATTGGCCAAAACGAGATTCGCAAGTTGTTGGCGAATTTAATATAATTCGTCCACCATTGATCCCCCTTCAGAAAATAATGCTTCCGGATCTTCACATCAAGCTGGGAGTTGTAAAGAATTTGTTAAAGCCTTTGGTTCGCGTTACCGAAAATGCATTACCATACTTGAAAAACAACGCTTTTCCAAAATTATCAATTGAAAAATTAAAAGAGGGTAATTTTGTGTAACTAAAAGAGTGTGACTGCAATATATTTTATATCAATTTTTTTTAACAGGTGTAGTTAACGGTCCAGATATACGGAAACTTTTAAGGGATACGAGTTTTTCTGAAATGTTAGATGATACTGAACTAAACGCATGGAACTCAATTCGTGCGGTAATTGAAAACGTTCTTTGCAAAAATCGCTCACCAGAGTACCGTGATTATATTGACAACATGATGAAGTCTTTCGACAAACTTGGCGTTAATACTCGTATGTCGTTGAAACTCCACATGTTACATGTACATTTCGATTTTTACGAACGACAATTGTCCACAGAAACTGGCGAAAGATTTCATCAAACTATAATGGTATTCGAAGACCGTTTCGCTGGAAAAAGAATAGACTTAATGCTTGCTGATTTCTGCTGGTCGATTGCAAACAAAGAGTAAAAATTGAATAAGTCCAAAAAAATTTATAAAATCATCAAATCATTCCATATCCGCTTGAAAATGGACGTCCATTATTTCTAGATATAAATTTTGACAAATAAATAATAAACAGATGGATTTTAAACAAGTTTTTAAAGTTTTTTCATTCAAATACAAATTACAAATTTAAATTCGAAATATCTCGTGATTTCGAGCTAACTTTTCATAACGACGCCGTGTTCAGGAGCTTGGACTTCAAATAACAACTTTGGCCACAATTTTGCACAAGGATTTGCATTTGTATCGATTTAAGATTCAGTTGATTCAGCCGCCGTACATATGACAATAGGATGTTACAGTTCGGCCAGTGCAACCCCGAATTTCCTGAAGAAATCATAATGAGTGACGAGGCACAGTTTCATTTGAATGGACATGTGAATAAACAGAATGGAAAACCCTCAAATTATTCATCAGTCACATTTGCATCCATTAAAAGTGACAGTCTGGGGTGCAAAATGAAAACGGCGTAACGGTCAATGGGGAGCCATATCGTGATATGATTGAAAACTGTTTAACGCCACAACTGCATGCTTTGGGCTTGATTAACATGTGGTATCAACAAGACGGTGCCACATCGCATACAGCCAGGATTACAATGGCATTACTGCGAGACCTCTTTCCACAACAAATTATTTCAAGAAATGGTGACGTTGAATGGCCTCCCCGGTCGCCTGATTTGACTGCTCCGGACTTCTTTTTGTGGGGATATCTGAAAAGCAAGGTTTACGGGGTTCAATTTTATGTTTCGCGATTAGAGAACAACAACAAATATTAATCATCGAAAATCACTTTATTGTTTTTCAACATATTCCCCATGAAGATTTATACACTTTTGCATGCGTTTGAACCAATTGTCGAAACACTTTTGCCACACTGAGTGAGGTATCTCTAAAACATGCATTCTGAGTGCAGCAACCAACCGCTTCTTCAGGTGTCGAAAAACGTTGACCTCTCAGTTTGTTTTTTACGTACGGGAATAAATATAAGTCATTCGGTGCCAAGTCAGGACTATACGGCGGATGACCCATCAAATCGATGTTTTGGGTGCTCAAAAATTCAGTTTTTTCAGCCGATGTGTGAGAGCTCTCATTGTCGTGGCGAAGAGTGATCCTTCTTCGGCGGTTGGTTTTCCTGATTTCTTGGAAGACAACTGGCAAACAAATGGTTGTGTACCACTCAGAATTCACTGTTCTATTGATACGGTTGCGACATGTCCGGTTTTTCCGAAAAAACAGGCGACCATTTGCTTGAAAGTGCTTCGGGGGCGAACAACTTTTGTTGGATTTGGCTCATCTTGAAACACCCATACAGTTGACTGCTGTTTACTTTCGGGCTCATACGCATAAATCCAGGATTCATCACCTGGCACGATGTCATAGACGTGTTTCGAAGCACCGCGATCGTATTTTTGCAGCATTTCTTTCGACCAATCGACTCGAGCCTTTTTTTGAGCGATTGACAAATTTAGTGGGATGAAACGCGAACAAATTTTTTTGACAGTCAAATATTTATGCAATATTGAATGTATGTTGGTCCAACTAATGCCTAAGGTTGTCTCAATCTCACGATAGGTCACATGACGATCTTGGAAAATCAGTTCGCGTACAGCATCAATGGTTTTCGGAACAGCAGCTGATTTTGGAGGACCTTCACGAAATTCGTCTTAGAGTGAACTACGACCACGATTGATTTCACCATACATCGATAAACACTGGTCCTTGATGGAGCTTCGTCGCCAAAAATTTAATTAAGTTCATCCATGCACTGTCGCTGAGTTAATCCACGTCAAAAGTAGTAAAAAATAATCGCACGAAAATGTTCACGATTTAATTCCATTTTTGGGCCGACCGAGATGAATCTTTTAAGTTTTTGTAAACAACACAAATAGCGCTCGTATGTCAAAACGTTCTGAGTACGCATAACCTCAAAAATTACCAACTTTACGATAGAGCTGTCAGTTACCAGATTGCAACACTAGGGTTGCCAAATCCCGAAACATAAAATCCAACTTCGTGTGCAAACAAACCAGAAACGCTTGGACAACTAAAACAACGTATTCGTGATGAAATTAATGAAATATCGCGTGAAATGTGTGAGAATGTAATGAAAAATGTACTCGCATTTGTGAGGCTAACATAGACGGACATTTTTCTGACATTGTATTCCATACCTGATGGCCGACATTAAATAAAACATTTATCAATATAAGATCCATTCTCTTTCATTTAATCAAAAATTATAAACAAACAAAGCAGTATACATTCCCGACGGACACCCTGTATATCATCACACATTATAGGGATAAACAAAACACTACTAAGCGAGAATTGTCTAAACTCCTACTTGTGCGAAAACATCCACAACAATACTTTGCCATAACCATCAATATAGGGAAGAAAAGTTGTGAATATTGATGGTTATGGATGGTTAATTGAACGATAATTAAGGTCCAATTAGTCTTGACGGTTGACGGTAAGCGATCAGCTGTTTGAGTTGGGTTTGCATTTTGCATGTGTTAGAGAGAGACAACTAAATTTGACGGTTTACGACGGTAGACTTCTGCAGGTTGCAGTATCAACCGTCAAAACCGATCAGCTGTTATTTTTATTGCTTCTACTTCGACATTTTGGGCGCGGCAATACACAATTACACGGTAACCACAATTTAATTTTTATTTTTGGTAGTAGATTGTCCTTAATATTAGAAATATTGTGCGTTGGAACTGTGTACAAAATGTAAGATCCTGTTTTCTTAACTGTAATGCACAGCATATTTATTATCAGTACACAGCATACTTGGATATTCAGTGTTGGGGTTTTTGCACATTACCCACCCAATTATCATTTAGTGCATGGCTGCTATCGTAAAAGTATTCGAATTTTAGTTTGGTTGGCGGTGATATTTTCAAGGAATTTAATTCTTCATTCATTCAAGTATTTCCTTATTTTAAGTTCGTTATTCCAAAGTTTGAGGACATAACGAACTTGATATAAAGAAATAATTTCCTGGATAATAGGATTTAAAAAATCACATGAAGGGACAGGGGAGAACTTCTCACAATCACTGAGCTGTGCGCTTTCCAGTTTTCACGCACTGATTGGGACCTACAGTTTTACACCGATTCCGAACGGTATTTTAAGAAGCTTTTTCATGGCTATATACTCGATAGTGTCGCCGTCACTATGCGAGTTGACCGCCGCCGAAAGAAATTTTAGGGGTTCGAACCCAGGATCTCATGTACAAGAGCCGTGTACACTAACCATTGCACCGGGACGGAATTACTCCTGCAAAAACTATTGTCTATGTTCATGGAATTTGGCTTTGTTTTCAAGGAAGATTTTCCTCATCTTAAGACCAGTTGTGCTTAATTTAAGTGACAATTGAACTAATTGACTTGCTTGAAAGTAAATGTTCCCCCTTTTGAGGAAACTTGCACTTATTACAGGGAATTTAATAAAATTTTAACTTTATTTAATGAAATATTCCCTGGAATTAAGGATATATGGTTTCCTAAATCTAAGGAAAAAAGGATCTTAATTTGAGTAAAAAAATTAAATTTGGATTTCTTAGTTTAAGACCATTTGGAACCAAATTTGGTTCTCTTCGTTTTGAGTGTAGTGTGGTTATTTTTGGCGTTGTTTCCATTACCCACTCGGAAAAAAATAGTGGCTTATGAATTTCAATTAAAAATATAATTGAATTTTTTCAAAAAATTAAATTAAAAATTAATTTAATCAATTAAATTTTTAATCATATTTAGAATTTATTTTTTGAGTTTACAACAGCACAAGGTGCAACTCTACGGCGCTAAAAACGCTTAATTTTTGAGTGCATTATCGAATTTTTGCTGTGAATCTTTCTAAATTAATATAAATATGCATGATATGTTCTGAACAAACCTTAATACACAAAAATTTTTGTAAACAAAAATTGTTGTGATAAAGTATTTTACAGAAAGTTGAATTTTAAAGCGCCGTTGGGAGGCAGTATGTGTGGCGGCTGAGTCACAAGCCGTCGTCGTCACTTTTCGTACGGCTCTAGTCTTTGATATACAACACTGTTGTTATTTGTAATTCGTTTATTGTTGATTGAAAGCTGGACTTAAAGAATAATAGTGTTAAACTGTCTTGTATCGTGATTCAAACTGCGTTTTTTGTACTTGTATTTAATTGGCAAGTGTTTTTGAATAAATTTTAATGGAAATGAGTGTTTGCGTTGAGTGTTTTGTTTGCAATGAAAAATGTATGCGCTTGAAAACACACAATTTGCCGCCTTATGCCGCATACAATTGTTTACGCGTAAATTGTTTTCAGAAATTTCACGTAAAAAGAAACTGTAAGACTCATCTTCTTAGACATTTTGAACGTGTAAAACAAGAGTGTTGCCAGAAGCTGTCAAAAAAACATGCCAAAAAAAGTGCAATTTGCAAAAAAAAAGTGCTAAAACTGAACCAATCAAAAATCGTAGTACTGCGGCACTTTACGTCCTATATTCGATAAAATAACACAATTTTGTAAACCATCCATATTCGAACACCCTTACCCATAGGGATAGGAGTATATATCATTTGATACAGAAAAAATTTTAACGCATAGAAGAAGTCAGAAGTTGAGCCATGTCTGTATACAATGCTGGCTGGTCTATATGGTAACTGCCGTAAACCTTTAACGGCTACAATGAAATTTTGTCATTGCGTATTATTTAACCAGTCTTAGTTTGGGATTGAAAATGGGTGTTCTGATCAGGGTTTAAAATTGCTGGCTGGGTTTTATTTGCTAAACTGATTTAATAACTGTGACTGCGAAAATGATCCGAATAAACTGAGATGAAACCGCACACACCAATTGTCTCATCGTCATTGGATATCTCAGGTACCAGTATCGCGGAGATATTATATCTCCATATCCCCAACATGCTGTGCACATTTGCAATGAGATTTCCGTCATTGTCTTTACAGAAACGGGATTTTGGCTTTTTGGTAGAATTTTCGGGCTTCAATTTCCTTCAGTATGTCTCAATTTTCTAACTCTCGCGCTTTCCCCACTTCCCTTTCTTACGCCTAACGAGACGGTTTACCTCCTTTCTTTTTTCGCTATACCACTCCGTCGCAGCTCGCATTACAATTGACTGAAGCCTTACCAAACGTGCAGCGTTCTTTTCATCATTTGCTATGCGACACTCTTCATTGTACCACGGTTTATTCGAAACCAAGTACGGTTGTTGCGGCAGTTTTTATAGAGTCGGAAATGGGTTTCCACTGCGCTTCAGGATCGTTTTCGAGAGGGGGTGGGTTCTGTGCCAAAAGTTGCGAGAGCTTCCTTGAGTAGGCTTTGGCTACCTCTGGTAATTGCAGCTTTCCGAAGTATAGCTTTCTCTGCGTCCGGTTTCGCACGATTTTCACGATACTTAATCTTGTGCGAACCTTTGCTGCTACCAGGTAGTGATCAGAATCGATGTCACCTCTTTTGATCACTGGTACGTCAATTAAACTGGATGAGTGGCTACCTTCAATTACCACGGGATCAATTTGGTTCTTCGTTCTTTGATCATGGGATACCCAAGTAATGGCTTTATGCTGGAATCTTGTGCCACTAGCGACCTTTTTTTTTTGCCGTGGCAAAGTCAATCAGTCTCATACCGTTGTCGGAACTGTCAGCATGTAGACTGAAATTGATTAATCAGTAACTTTGTACTTAACTAGACAAAATCACTACGCCCTCTCATAAAAAAGGTGGGCGATTAACCAAGTTAACCGCTTTAATGAAAGCTGTTTCCGTTTTTAAACTTATTAAAGTAATTAGACGGTTGAACCGTCTATTCGATTTTGACCAGTAATATACTTAGGGGCAAATTAAAATTTATTTTTGTGTTTTAGTCATGTTCTCGGTACATCAAATTTGAAGAAATTGCTAATAAAAAGTCTAGACCAACATACTTTTGCAGTAAAGCATTTTTTAAATGCCAACTTACGTCCATATTTAACATCCACACCCGTGATAATTCTATATATATATGTTATAATTCCTGGTTGAAAGTAAGCATTATTTCAGAGTTCAATTTCGAAAAACAGCCATACGTTCAGCCTTATTACAAATGTCGTTCTCGTATTTAGACTACGACAGTTTTGTAAAAGATTAAAAATAACACGCCAACTTTGTCTTTAATCTTTTACAAAACAGTCGTAGTCGAAATACGAGAACGACATTCGTAATAAGGCTGATTATAGAAAAAATGCAATTTATCGACAAAAAATGCAAAAAAAAATTAAGCAAAAAAAGTCAAAAGTTAGCAAAAATTTTATAAAAAAAAGTGCTAAAAACCATTTAGCATGTTTTTCCAGAAAAAAAGTGCAGAAGCCAAAAAAAAATAAGCTAGAATTGCACTTAAAGTGCTAAATTGGCAACACTGCCAACAAAGCTGTGAGTATGCAGAAGAGATGGAATGCCGACAATGGAGTGACTCTTGCTGCGGAAGGAGCAGATAAATTGAATGTTTCTCCAGAACCACCAGAGCAGTTCCACGCATTCAGTTATAAAAACAAAATGAAAATAATTTGTGACAACGCAATGTGATTGATTTATTATTGAATTACATTCCCTCAATCAGAATTTATTCGAAATATTTTTTGCGATGTATTTATTTTGTATTTAATATAAACCGTTTAAACATTGACTGCCTTATTCACAAAAAATCATTAAATTCATCAGTTATTGAAAGCTTTAAGATTTGGCGAAGGTGTTATTAGAACCGTATTCATAATGAGTATTTTAACTACACAGAAAAAATATTGGCCTGTAAATTTCAATTAAACATATAATTGAATTTTTCCAAAAAATTCAATTAAAAATTAATGGAATCAATTATATTTTTAATCATATTTACAATTTATTTTTTGAGTTTGCAACAGAACTTGGAGTTGGCAATGCGCAAATCTACGGCACTAAAAATGTTTAATTTTTGAGTGCATTATCTAATTTTTGCTGTTAATCTTTCTAAATTAATATAAATATGCATGATATGTTCTTAACAAACCTTAATATAAACAATTTTTGTAAACAAAAATTGTTGTGATAAAGTATTTTACAGAAAGTTGAATTTTACAGCGCCGTTGGCTGAGTCACGAGCCGTCGTCGTCACTATTCGTACGGCTCTAGTCTTTGATATACAACACTTTTGTTATTTATAATTCGTTTATTGTCGATTGAAAGATTTTATTTTGTGATCTTAAAGAATAATAGTGTTAAATTGTTTTTTTTAGTGATTAAAATTAAGTTTTTTGTAATTGTGTTTAATTGGCAAGTGTTTTTGAAAAATTTATTGAAAATGAGTGCTTGCGTTGAGTGTTTTGTTTGCAATGAAAAATGTGGCTGTCCCCAAACATTTTGTATGCACTTGAATAGGCACAATTTGCCATTTTGAACGTGTAAAACAAGAGTGCCCTAAATTGGATAAAAACAATACATTTCTCCAACCAAGCCGTGAATATGCAGAAGAGATGGAATGCAAAAAAATACCTTTTTTTTTGTATTTAATACAAATCGTTTAAACATTAAGGGCGAGTTTCACACTCTTCATTTAAAAGCTCAATATAAATGATCACAGAAAATTTTCATATTAATTGACATTTAAATGACAAACATTTGCCATTTAAATTGAGAAATTTCAACTGTGAAACTGAGCATAAATGTTTAATATATAATAATTGTTTAAGAAAACCGGACATTAGTTCCGATTATGAATCCAAATTCTAAAAAATTGAATTTTTTATAGATTTAAGTACATGTGTATCTGCGAAATCTTGAATAAAATCGCTTTAAAAAATAACATTTTAGTTTTTTTTAGCGTCGTAGCAGGGAGTGGGGGTTTAATGCTGAAAAAAACAATAACGGTTTTAATTGATTCAATTTAAAATTTAATCAAAAATCGCGAAAAAAAATCAATAATTTTTTTAATTAACTTGATTACATACCTAATCAATATATTTGAAAAAATTAATAAATGTTTTAATCAAATTTACAAATTTTTTAATGAAGTTTTTTTTGACAAATTTACAAATTTATTTAATTAATATTATCATTTTCGTGATTACACCAAATTCAATTAAAAAATTAATCAAATAAACAAATTTTTTAATTGAAATTGATTTTTATTGTTTCTCTGTGTAGGGAACAGATAATTGACAGACAACCCTGTTTTATGTATTCTCACATTGCTTGTGATGTAAAAACAAGATGAACCATAACCGATAAACCGAATCGAATTTTTTCTATTTAATTGAGTCAATGCATTTTTCCAAAATTTTAAACATTAATGGAAATAACTATTCAGTAAAAGGATCAATTAAAATCATATTGAATTGGATTTCAGTTTTGAGTAGTCCAATATAAATCCGAACAATAGGTTGTAGATTCAAAGCTTTGATTTTATATACATCACTATGTAAACAAAAGTTAATTTTGGTTAAAAATTTTAATAATTGGAACGAAACTAAAGGGTTTTTCAACAGAGACGCTACAAAAGTCAATCGATAAGCAAACGACGCCATATTTTTTCCCGCTCTTTTGACATTTCTCTTCAGTAAGGTTTGCCATTTCATCATGGAAAGATATACGAGCCAACAACGAGTCCAAATTATTAAAATTTACTACCGAAATTTGGAGTCAGTGGCTTCAACTTTAAGAGCGCTACGTTCAATTTCTGGTCGGCTCATTTCTGGCTGAATAGCAAACTATGCGTTATTGGTCAGACAGCAATACACTCGAAATCCATGAGTCATCATTGCACCCCGAAAAAATTACGGTTTGGTGCGGTTTATGGGCCGGCCGCATCATTGGGCCGTACTTCTTCCCTGATGATCAAGACCGGCACATTACTGTGAATGCGAATCGCTACCTTTCAACGATAACCGAATAGTTTTGGCCCCAATTGGATGAGATGGACTTGGAGGACATGTGGATCCAACAGGACGGCGCCACAAGCCACACAGCGAATGCCACAATCAATTTATTGGAAACCAACTGCGAAACATTGAATAAAATCGCTTTAAAAATATAACATTTTTTTGCTGAAAACAGCAATAACGGTTTTAATTGATTCAACTCAAAATTTAATCGAAAATCGCGAAAAAAATCAATAATTTATTTTAATTAACTTTACATACTTAATCAATATTTTTGAAAAAATTCAAAAAATGTTTTAATCAAATTTACAAATTTTTTAATCGAAGTTGTTTTTGACAAATTTAAAAATACTACCTTTAATTAATATTATCATTTTCGTGATTACACCAAAATCAATTAAAAAATGAATCAAATAAACAAATTTTTTAATTGAAATTGATTTTTATTTTTTCTGTGTAGTTATCCAACCCCAGTTATTCTTCCTAATATTCTCCCGCTTTAAAATTTTATTTCCAGAGTTATATTTCTTCCTGTTTTTCGTCATACCTTAATAAGACGTCCAACCAAGTTTATTTCCAAGAGTTGACTGATGTTCCATGTAATAGAGTACTACAGGTAAGGCGAAACATAATATCTTAAATCTCGGAATAAAAGTTAAAATGGCGTTTTGTAGCCGGCTCCATTACACGTAAAAGTCATAGGTAAGCGTATTAGCTGAATCAAAAAAAACTTTTGAAATTCATTAAATTCCGTGTAATCGTTTTCTAGTTATAATATGTTACTTTTCACTGCCTATCTGCCTTCCAATAATGATAGTGTATACTTGCGGAGAGGCGTCAAAAGAGCAGCTTACATTTAAACTTATTTCCTGGTACTTGGTGTCAATGACGGCTTATTTTGGGGTGGTATTTGTTTGTTGGCTGCACGCCAGTGTGTCAGACATTCTAGAAGGTAAATACAATTGAAGTATTCAAGGTATCTATGTTGAAAAAGCATACGATGCTACCACGATATATGCGCACAATTGATACATCTGCAACTTTTATCTGATATTTCATCTCCACGATACTACAATTTAGTATATCTTCAGAAATCAAAATTATTTAAAGTCGCTGAAATTTCAATTCGGCTTTTATACGATGACTTACGACCCAGGGACATTGTGTTCATTCTTTTTTGATAACACTTCGTAAATGCATGTGCGTTCAGACAACGACTCCCTGTATAAAGGGGTCTTCAACAGAGACTCTACAAAAGTAAATCGATAGGAACAGCAAACGACGCCATATTTTTTTCCGCTCTTTTGACATTTCTCGAAATTATTAAAATTTACTACCGAAATTTGGAGTCAGTGGGCTCAACTTTAAGAGCGCTACGTCCAATTTCTGGTCGGCTCATTTCTGGGTGAATGGCTTCGTCAATAAGAAAAATATGCGTTATTGGTCAGACAGCAATCCACACGTAATCCACGAGTCATCATTGCATCCCGAAAAAATTACGGTTTGTTGCGGTTTATAGGCCGGCGGCGTCATTGGGCCGTACTTCTTCCGTGATGATCAAGACCGGCACATTACTATGAATGCGAATCGCTACCGTTCAATGATAACCGAATATTTTTGGCCCCAATTGGATAATATGGACTTGGAGGACATGTGGATCCAACAGGACGGCGCCACAAGCCACACAGCGAATGCCACAATCAATTTATTGGAAACCGAGTTTGGTGAACGTGTTATCTCACGAAATGGCCCAGTCGATTGACCGCCTCAGTCGTGCGATTTGACGCCGTTAGATTATTTCCTGTGGGGCTACGTCAAGTCTATGGTCTATGCCAAAAAGCCAGCGACGATTAATGAACTTCGTACGAATATCGAACGTGAAATTGCAGCAGTATCGGCCGATTTATGCTTGAAAACCGTCGAAAATTGGGTTAGGCGTCTGGACTTCTGCAAGCGTGCCCGTGGTGGCCATGCAAAAGAAATCGAGTTCCACACATAATGGCATCGAACGTACTTTCACAGGAATAAAGAATTTCATTGGTATCTAAAACCGGTTTTGCTTTATTTAAAAAAACTTTTGTAGCCCTCTTATTGAAAAACCCGCTACAATTATGTGTGACTCTTTGTTCGATCTTATTGGCGGTTAATCTTCTTTATCCCCTATTCATAATGCTCCCAAATTCAAAATTTTAAAAAATTAATGAACAGTGACGTATCAAATTGCAATTGTATTGATTTAATTTATTAAGAAATTGCTTCAAAAAAAAATGTTCACCACTTTTTGTATACTGTTGCTTTACCGCCATGTCAAAACACGAAAGAGGTGAAAGAGAAATATCAAAATGCCGCTGAATTTCCAATTCTTGACTCTTATCATAGAGAAATACTTAAGAGTTTCCATTACTCTCTTCGCTGCCTCTTCATAGAGTTTTATTTGCTGCGGTATTTGACCAATTTTACACTTTCGTTGGACATAAAACGAACAGAAATCAAAGGGAATGCGTATTTTCGTCCAATGCAAACAACATAAAACATAATTTAGCTGTCATTAATATCAATAAACACTATTTAAAATTAGTTACTGTCTTCTTTGCTCTCTCATTCTCCATCATCGGCCTAGTACCTTTTCGATCAGATGTGCCATAGAATCCCCCTGCTCTTATGCTACCTCACCTTACTCTCTTCTCCCCACACCGAGAAGCATCATAAGTCGTGACTTCTGTCCCAAGATCATAAATCATCGTATAAATGACAAAAAGGTTATTGAAATATATAGAATTCTCTCAGTGTATTTGCGAGTGAAGGTTACCTGTAAATCACAGTCTGAATAAATTAACAAAACACCAGATAACCATTCAAATAGTGCCGTATGTCCCTTGAGGACTTATTTTCTCGATCAACTTTTATTGGTCAAATTATTCATGTGCTAATGCGTAAAGTAGGCTTAAAAGTCTCTATTACTCTCTTCGCTGCCTCTTCACGACGACGAGATAGTAGGACATTTAAACGACTTCGATTTGCTACTTAATTTTACCTCTTGGTTGGACATAAAACGAACAGAAATCAAAGGGAATGCGAATTTTCGTTCAATGCAAACAACATAAAACATAATTTAGCTGTCATTAGTATCAATATACAATATTTAAAATTAGTTCCTGTCTTCTTTGCTCTCTCATTCTCCATCATCGGCCTAGTACCTTTCAGCTGTGCCATAGAAACCCTCTGTCTAATCACAAGTGGTTGAAGCAGTGATGCCAACTCTGCAGAAACAAAACGCGCCGGTCAAGTACCTAAAAGTTCTAAAACGCGCCAAATACCGAAAACGGACAGAAAAATCCCAAAAGTGATAATCGCGCTTAATAAATGAGGGAATTTCCAATAGGGACAGGTAGATTTTAACATTTCACGTCGGTCATGTTGTTTTATCTTTTGTGAATTTACCTGTTATTTATATTTCCGACAGTAGAGACAATCACCATGGCAAGTTCCGGTGTCGAACAACATGTGCGAATGATCCAACTTTATTACAAAATACACCCATTTTTGAAAAATGTGTACATCAACGAGCATTGCCGGATTTAGGACAATGCCAATCAATATCAAGTGGCAATGCATGTACATAATGCCACTGTTTGGTCAGGATTGTGGTCCGTCAACGGAGAGCGTTACTGATCTGTGGTTCCATCAGGACGTCGGTACGTCCTACGCAGCTGATGCACAACGGGCATTCTGCACGACCGATTTACGATTTATCTCACGCAGAGGCGACGTGAAGTGGACACAGACACGGTGCGTTTTGACGTACTTAGACTTTTCTTGTGGGGTTTCCTTAAGTCGCAGATCCATGCCAATAAGCCACAAATACCAGTGCTCTCAGACAACATAGCCCGCTCCATCGGTCAAATTTAGCCTGATATACACCAAAGCCGCGGCGGTCTTTTAAATGACGGCATATTCCCCACATAATGTTCTTAGTAGGCCTTTCAAATAGAACAACAAATTCGGTGATATTTCACACGCAACTTGTTTCATTAAATTTTATCATCCTCTTTTGGAATATCCTTTCAGATTTCACCAGGAGAAAACAATGTGTGTAATAGTGCTGTGCAAAAAAGAGCAGACTGCTCTTTTTTCACAGTGATTGCAAAATCACAGTTCGTCACTGTGATTGAAAATAGCTATTCACTGCGATTGCTCTTTCGCAGTTTTTGGTAGTATTGTGCAGTGAGCACAAACAAAAGAGCAGTCTGCTTGTGATTGCGATTGTGACTGACAGCGTTGAATCTCTTTCTGTTATTCAGTTTGATACCAAAAACTGCGACTCTGTCGCAGGTTGCTATGCATCAGCAGGTTTTGTAGATTTTAAGAACACTAAAACAAAGCGCGTTAAAGAGTGTATATTCCGTTACAAATTAATTAATAAAATGGCACCAAAAAGAAGACAAGTGCAATGTGGGAATTCTTCTCGTGTATTGATTTTTTGGAAGCAAAATGTAATATTTGTAAGCAAGTTTTTTCATACAGAACTAGCGTTACAAATTTAAAGCGCCATTTAAGCACCAAACACCCAACGGTACAGGTGCCTTGGCGCGATTCTGGACTTTCTAACCCTATAGTATGTATTTGTAATTTTTATTTGTATTCAGCGATTATCATTTTCAATATTAGATTTCCGGACAAAACTTATTAAATCTTGATATCGATGAAGTCCAAACTGAACGCCAAACGGATTTTATAACTAGTGGTGAGACGCCTAGATCCCAACAAATTTCTGGACAAGACACTGAAGTGCCAATACTGCTCAAGAGAGTACGACAGACTCAGTTAATAGCATTTGCACAACGTCCCCTAAGCATGAAGCAAACGGAGCAAGCTGATAAGCACCTTATTGAAATGTTTACACGTTCGTTCCATGCTTTCAGCTTGTTGGACGAAAAACCATTTATAAAGTTGCTGCATTCTCTAAACCCAACGCATGAAATTCCGAGTCGGACATGGGTGTCCCGTACGGCACTTTCGTTGGCATATGAGCAGTGTAAGGTTCGAGTTTTAGAAATGGTGAGGAAAGCTAAGTCGATATGCATAACAACCTATTGTTGGACACAACGCAACATAAATAGTTACTGTGCAGTAACAGCACACTTCATTGACGACAATTTTAAGTTAGTATCGGTGCTACTCGACTGCTCGAACATGGACATAAGTCACACGGCCAACAACTTGGCCAATGAGATAAATCGACTTATTGCAGTGGAAACATTTTGGATGCATGACACATACCGTTAATCTAATAGTACAAGACTGCCTAAAATCGAACCTTGCTGTACAAGAAGTGCTCCAAAATGTTAAGCAAATCGTGACATTTTTCCGCAAAAGCCCAACCAACCACAAGATGGTGCTTAATTACCAAACGAGCCAAGGATCTCAAACACCACTTAAATTGAAGAATGAATGTCCGACTCGCTGGAACAGTACTTTGTATATGGTCGAAAGGTTTGTGCAGCTTGAGGATGCAGTAAAACATTAATGGCGCTTATCAGCTCACAGCTTCCAAATTTATCGGTCATCGAATGGCAAATACTAAACGACTTGTGCATAATATTGAAACCATGGGAGAGTGCAACAACTGCCCTTAGTGGCGAACTTTACCAAACGGCATCGATTGTCATATGTTTGGTTGATGGCCTTAGTTCCGTTAACAATACAATTCAATCGACGGACTTGCAGCCAAGTGTTTCAGGTGTAGCCAAAAATTTTAGTTGCGGACTTCTAAACAGACTGGGCAGAGTCAAGTGCAGTAAGACTCTTTGCTGTAGCACTTTGTGTGACCCTAGATTCCGTAATATTCCGTTTGCAGATAATCAAGTGAAGAACTGGATTATTGAAGAAGTGGCACGGTCAATATCTGCAGATGTAAATAATTTAGAGGAGGCGTCAACTGAACCTACATTAACCATGGATGTAGTTGACGATATTTCTCTCTGGAGTGCATTCGATAAAAAACCAGCTAAATACGCCCCACAACGTATAGCGACTTCCAGGGCTATCGTTGAGGTTCAGAGGTACTTGGAATCTGGCGTCATTTCCAGACACGACTGTCCGCTGAAATGGTGGATAAATAATAAATATAAATATCCTCACTTAGCTAGAGTGGCACAGCAGAAGCTTGGAGTCTTGGCAACACCAGTGCCATGTGAACGATTATTTTCAAAGGCAGAGGAAGTATTGACAGAAAGACGGTCTTGTCTAAAGACCGAAAATTTGAATATGATTTAATTTTTAAATACAAACTCCAAGTATTTAGAGGAATAGGAATTTTGATTACAGCCAATTCCCGTAACTTTTCTTTCACAATGGCTGCGGGACATGCGAGTTAGAGTTTAAAATTTACATAGAAATGTTATATAGAAATTTTAGACTTTTGCTTCTGCCTCCCGTAGCCCAGGCGAACGTTGTCGTCAAGGAGGGGTTACGGGAATTGGCTGTTAATTTTAATTTTTTATTCAGGCTCAAGGTCACACTGTGTTTCGTTTTTCAATGTTTCGTCTTTCTTCGAAGTACATAGTCGGGATTGAAAATTTATTTTGAATTTATAATTATTATTGACATTTAATATAAATTGTTAATGCTGATGATGTCTTTTGAGGAAGGACGAAACATTGAAAAATAAAATAAAATACAAAGTGTCATTCATTCCTAAATGATCTGAATTTTTATCTATTTCTTTTTTTGTTACATATGAATTAAAAAATGTTTTGTTTTTGATATTTTATTATTTAGAAAAAACTATATGAATTGTTTTCTGTTTTAAATAAAGTGTTTCGGTTACTTTATTTCTAACTTGAAACAGTGTTCGGCAAACACGCACAACCTTAATTTTTAGCTGTTTTTGTTGGCATTAAGTTTGTTGGTTTTTGTTATTCGCTTTTTGCCATCGCCGATATAAATCACAGTTTATACTCACTGTGATTGGCCAATCGCAATCTAGTTTGTAGTGCAGATTTGCCAGCATTGCCTGACATTTTTGCTTTCTGTTGTGTCTCTCAAGAAAGGCTCCATTCCATGCCTTTCATATGTACATTAACAATAAATACATATTTGGCCTTTGACTCATCATTGGGGACTTAACAACTTTTTAAAAGGTCTGCTTTCCGTACCTGCCGACATTTTTGGGTGTCTGTCCACATAAAATTTTATAAGTATTAAACGTAATAACCAATACGTAAATAGAAGCAAACAGCCAAAGGTGTTAAACGGTAGAAGCAACAAATTTATCATTCCATAGCAAATTGGCGTTTGTATAGGTTTGGCGTTGCAAAAAAGCGCCAATTACAATTTTTTTGCGTTTCGCAAGGTCGAAAAGTGGTAAATCTAGCCCCAAAAGAGCTAAGTTGGCATCACTGGGTTGAAGTACAAAAATAACAAAACGGAATACTCACCAGCTGTTCCCCCGAACATTTGTATTTATACTTTCGTAGCAATTAGCTTTTATTCAGCTCAATGTTGTGCATGTACAATAGTATATTGCTGATATTGGCATATAGATGGCGCCCACTCGAACTCCGAACTGACTCATCGGAATAGTTTATCTCTATTCATGATTAGAAAACTCGAAAAGTTTGAGAAAATTAACTCCGAACTTCGTTATAAAAACTAAACGTTACGAGAATTGATGTCTCCAACTCCGGAAAGCTACAGATCTCATTAAACGAATACTCCGAACCAAAGACTCAAAAGCATATCGCTCCATATCAATATCGAACCCTATATCAATATTTTCACCAATCACAGTGTGAACCTAGACCTCTTTCTAATACAATACAATGCAATGGAAAAATGTTTCAAACAAAAAGACGACCAGATAGTGTCCAGATAATGAAAATGGAAACCGAAAACAGCATAAAAGTCTCCACACTGGCTCAGTAACGACAATTCGTCTTCATATCGCTTTGCCCCTCTCCAAGAAGATGAAAGTCAAAGTATCCCCAATAATGAACGCTTCTATAAACCACCTCCCATATTTGTGTATAATGCCTCCAATATTCAGCCACTCATTTCATTATTAAAGGAAATAGAAAAAGTTCAATTTGATTTTAGAAGCCTGAGAAACGAGCTGGTGAAAGTTATGCCCAGATCTATAAAAAGATTGTATCCGAACTCGAAAGATAGAACACAGAGTTCTTTTCTTACAAACTCAAGGAAGAACGTCCTTTAAAGATGTTCTCAGAAATATGCATCGTTCAGTAAACTTAGAACTATGAGCTATGAGCTTTAATATTTGGAATATTCGCAGAAGAGGAACCAAAGAACCGCTTCACTATTCGAAGTTGGATCCCAACAACAAAGAAATATACTCCATCAAATCTCTTATGTACCGTGGTATTGCATTCGAGCCACCCAGACCGAAAAGGACTATCCCTCAGTGTACAAACTGCCAGCAATATGGTCACACTAAATCATTCTGCAAAAGAAGACTAAAATGCATAAAATTTGCAGAAAATCGTGTTTCAAAGAACTGTGAGCGAATAACTTAGGAAACCCAAGTCAAATGTGACCTCTGACTTTCACACACCAAAAATTATTCTCGTCCGCACGGTTCACTCTCACGGAATCACCGCTAGGTTTATAACCAGGAGGCCGTCGTGTTGTGTAGTGCTATTCTGTCCGTCTACTAGGCATTTTATCGCCGTCTCGTCTTGGGTTGCACGTCTTATTTACGTTCAATTAAAAGTACCAGACGCCATTCGTTTTTTGACGTAGAATACGTCTTACCTTGCGGTATGAGGAGTCATGTCAGGTTTTTATTGTTGTAATCTTTATTTCATTGAATTTGAGGAAACGGCTAGATGAATTTTTTTAACATTTTTTTTGTAGGTAAATGAAGATGTTATCTTTCGTTTGATATACATTTCATATTGGTTGATATATTTCTAGTATTTTAATTTCTCAAATGAAAATTGTTTAAACACATACACTCAAACATATGTGTGGTGTTTGGTTGAGTGTTTTTGGTTGCTCAACATTGCTTAGGAACATGTATCTAGTAAAAAGTGAAACGAACAGCAAGCTAATGTTGCTTGGCAACATGTATCTAGTAAAAAGTGAAACAAACAGTAAGCTAACGTAATAAAGCTTTTTTGCGAAAGCTTCAATAAAGCTGTTGTAACATTAATTTTGAATTGTAAAGCGTAAAGCTTTCACACAACGCTCGAATGCTAATGCGAAGACTCGATAAGGTAAACCTTTTTTAATATAAGGGCGGCCCTCTCAACATTCGCAGAACTTATTTCAATAAAAATATTAATTAAAATACATAAATTAAATTAAGTTTAAAAAAATTGAACATAATATTTTTTTTTTTAAACGGACTTGAATCAAATGCCGTTGGTAAATATAAAAATTACAGCAGACAGTTGTCCGAGGCCTTCGGCCACGGACTGTCCCTGCAGGCTGTGTCAGAGACACGGCCATTAAGTTTAACGTAGAATACGCCATCCGATAAGACAGAAAACATATATAACAATAAATGATAAATAATATAAGCAAATGAATTTATTGTTATATATGTTTTCTGTCTTATCGGATGGCGTATTCTACGTTAAACTTAATGGCCGAGTCTCTGACACAACCTGCAGGGACAGTCCGTGGCCGAAGGCCTCGGACAACTGTCTGCTGTAATTTTTTTGCTGTCTTTACTTTTCAATGGAAGAATCGATGAACATTCGCCAATCAGATGCGACGTAATTAATGCCCATCGCCACCATCAGTATCTTTATATCGTGGCAATAAATAAATGTGTTCCCTTCGTTGAGTGTGAAATAACTTTTTAATAGCAATTGTCGCCTTCGATATCCGGTGACTTTGACATTAGGCGCCAAATTGTTGCCTTCTTTTAAAACGTGGGCAAGTTTTTCTGCTTCACGTTGAGACAAATTTAATTCTCCAACAATCTTGTCCATTCTTACCTGTGAAATTGGAAATACTTTGTTCGATACTTCTGGTTTTGATTCATAGGTATAATCATATTGATCCATTGTTACAAGAGAAAAATAACTGTCTCTGTTAGGGCTTGGAAGCGGTGGAATTGGTATTTGATTCGAATGTGGAATAGGTATTTGTGCACTTTTACCAGAGATTAGGTTTTAACGATTTAATCCACATATTTTTTTCAACAGTTGTTCAGTTGTAGGAATTGTTCAACAGTTGTCGGAATTTGTTTATCCTGGATCAGTCCAAATCATTGGTACACCAAAAGAAAGAGAATTACGTTTGCCTTGGATCCACATGGTTACAAATTTTGTCTGGGGCCCACGAAACGCCATGATTGATTTCGGAATCAAACAAAGTTTAAAATCACGCTCCATATCATCAGTGTATCATCACTATTTGTAGAAAGATCACTTTTGCCACTAACGTAATAAAATCAATTGAGATTTTCTGAACAACTTGCACTCGTTTCGATTTTATACTTTCTTTATTGTGTCACAATGTTTTGTCGAATAGTGAAATGTAAACAAAGTAAGCTTTTATGCGCTTGGAACAATGATAAACACACGCTGCACTGTTGCCTACCAGATTCATTTAACAGGCTGTATCGAAATTAATGATAAAAGATCACATTTCCAATTTGGTTTTCGATATATTTATATGGAAACCAAACTTTTTTTAGTTTTTTGCTCCAAAAATACAAATAGGTAAAAACTAATAGTCCAATGTATTATTAGTTGATTTTAATTCAGTTTTGTTAGACAATATACGAACAAATTATGAAAAAAGTGATTTTCCAGAGCCCCACTCAAGGAAACCCAAAAATACCGCTTTCCTTTATTGACTATTTGCAAACCCGGCAGACTTCGTCCTAAATTTTAGTAGGGGCAAAAATATAGTCTATAACACTGAGTGATAACTTAGAATTCTACTGGTGAAACAATTTTTAAAATTCGATGAGTAGTTTAGAAGATTACCCCCTAAATACAAACTCACAATCACTTCCTCTTTATAATATTATAGAGCGTTTACATGCACTCGATCTGGCAGATCATATCATCCATTTCTCATACATTTTCTTTACCTCGATCATAAGTGTGTTTTTTTACCCCGCTAAAGTTAATTATAGCTTAATTTGTACGGGACAGCTAAGCGATATTAAGTGGCATTTCAATTTACCACTTAAATTCCGACTTGAGCGATGACAATATTGCCACATGTTCAATTTCAAGAAATGACAACAAGAAGTTATCTTAGATAAATTTTGTTATCAATTCTTGCGAATGAAAATGTTATCAAGGAAAGACTCAAAAGCAGAAATCTGCAAAATGGCTTGCACATTTTTAGTTCATTACAATTATTTTATTTAATGGAAGACTGTGTATACTTTTATATCTCTAAATTTGAAGGATACATTTTTATTTCCCATTGGAAGCAAAATTGCTACTAAATTGTTCACAACACAACTGAAACGAATGAGCGAAAATAAAATGTATATTGCTGCTAGCATATATTTGTTGGCACTGGTTACAAACGTGTTGCCGTATCGCTTTTTTTTGCACCCATTACACCAAATGCTGCGATCGATGTGTGGATCGTTTTATTTGGAAATGCGTAAGTGGCGATAGCTCAATGGAATAAAAAAACAGCCTTAATGTTATATCCTGTCGCAAATCATTTCAACCGCACAGTTGTATACGCACTTTCAGTATGAGACAGTGGGAACATGAAACGGAAAGGAAACGTAATTCACTGAACATGTACATTAATGACAACACATAAAGGGGTTTTCAACCGAGACGCTACAAAAGTAAATCGATAGGGACAGCAAACGACGCCATATTTTTTCCCGCTCTTTTGACATTTCACTTCAGTAAGGTTTGCATTTCATCATGGAAAGATATACGAGCCAACAACGATTCGAAGTTATTAAAATTTACTACCGAAATTTGGAGTCAGTGGCCTCAACTTTAAGAGCGCTACGTCCAATTTATGGTCTTCAGCGATGAGGCTCATTTCTTGCTGAATGGCTTCGTCAATAAGCAAAATATGCGTTATTGGACAGACAGCAATCCACACGTAATCCATGAGTCATCATTGCATCCCGAAAAAATTACGGTTTGGTGCGATTTATGGGCCGGCGGCGTCATTGGGCCGTACTTCTTCCGTGATGATCAAGACCGGCACATTACTGTGAATGCGAATCTCTACCGTTCAATGATATATTCTTCGGTTAGAACGGTTCGGTATCGGTTATCATCGGCTGGTTTACATAGGAACAGTGAGCCGAAGACCCTGTGTAGTTACAGAGTCCGCGTGATTTAATGTGATTCTCGACGTGAAGTCCTTAACCACAGGTGAGCACCGCCCCACCAAGAACATGTTTGATACGACTGTTAGCGCCGCCCGTGAGATATCCGTGCTACCCCGCATAGAGGGGCAGCCAGGAGATCAGGAATAGGAAGCCTTACACCATTGGTATACACGATTACGTGGGAGAACAAACGCCCCGTATTCGCATATCCGCCAGCGCGACTTCTTTCTTCCGTCCACGAGCTACCAATTGAGTAAACTCTCTGTACATGAGCTACTTCTCCTTGGTAAGAGTGAGGTACTATCCAAACCTCTTCCGTGATAAGGGCCACGGATCCCATATTTCGAGGACATGCACCTGCCTAGCATACTTCGTTACAAGTAACTGATATACAAGGCAACTACATAGCCTCTACCAGCGATTTTGGTGGCAACCACAGCCAGCACGATCTCCCACAAGGGGGCCAACACCACCCGTGCTACCAGATAGGCATACTCTCTGGTCCGAGTTTCGCAGTGAAGCTGCTCCCAGTTTTTACTTTGTACTAAGTAGGGGACTGGTCACCCCCGGCGACAAAAGCATCAATCGTGAAACAATTATACAAAATCAACACCAACAACAACATCACGTGACATTGCCATTTAAATGCTAAAATTGCAATTTAAACGGTCTAATAACTACAGTCAGACGGCTGCAGCTTTCTCACCGTGGGAGCAAGGCTGTTTCCACCTCTTCCGGTCAATAACAGCGACCGGCAGCCAATCTTCAGGCTTCGCCCGATGATGCCCCCGTGGGTCAACAACAACAAGACACAAACTGAAAGGGCACGAGTTCGAGACCTTCCACGTGTCAATCCCAAACAGCACACGGTACCAGAAACAGGCCTCTGGTCAGACCTCGCGGCTAATCCACTTCCAAATTCGACTCCGACGAAGTCCGGGACTGGCAATCCCTGTGTTCGCAGGGTTCAGCAGTACCGACAACGAGATCCTAAACGGCTGAATAACTAGCTTGAAAAAGCCAGGATCACGAAAAACGTTTAACCACTACAAAAGGGAGACACCGATAGAGACCAGTGAAACCCACAACAACAACTAAACCGTCCTAGCGCGCCGACTCGCGAAAACACGAGAGGCAAACCGCGTTGCCACACACAACGCATCCGGAGACAGAAGCATACTACTCACACACCACTCACCACCGGATCTGGTGACACCCATGCCGACTAAATCCCTAAAAGCCCCGTAAAGGGGACACTCGCACAAAACATGGAGCCAATCTTCGATTGGCGCTTCGCAATCACACGACTCCCGATCCGCAAGTCTCATTCTGTGCAAGAATGCATTTAACGACCCGTGACCTGTCAGTATGAAACCAAGGCTTAGATTGAAACTAAACTCAGGGTTCTTCCCGACGAATTCTACATCCGGTATAAATCTATACGTTACTCGACCGTTGGTACTGGAATTCTAACGGCCCTGCCACTCAGATGTGACTAACGCATCTAACCGAGCCCGCCGCTCACTTCTACTCATGCTCTCTGCTCCAACTATGAGCCAATCTGACTCACCCAGTGCGTACCCCCTCTTGATTTTGAAGTCCATGCTACGACGCATCACCTCTAGATCAAGAGGAGTGGCACCCATCAAAACTTGTAGGGCCTCTGTAGACACCGTACGACATACTGGCATACATGCCAATAACATTACTCTCTGAACAGAGAATAATCGACGTTGCCCGAAGACGCTTCTAGCAGTTTCGCACCAAACAGAAGACCCAAATGTTGCCATGGCAACAAAAAGGCCCCTGTACACGGTCCTGACTGCTTGACGACTCAGACCCCACTCACTCCTCATAACACGCCTAACCTTTCCTACAACGCTCGTCAGTTTCTCGCGAAGTCTCCCTATATGAGGCAAAAAGTTCATCCTTCTCCCATGGTGACTCCGAGGTACTTCACCTCCGTGGAGTAACGGATTGTGCCACCACCATTCAAACGCACGATTGGAAAATGGGACTTGAAACTACCCTTCAGCAACATGGTCACTGTCTTTTCCACCGATAAACTAACTCCTACACGCTCGCCCCACCGAGTGACAATACTCATCATAGCCGAGGATAGCTGTTCCAACTCGGAACGAGAACTACCCTCGACCATGATAAGCAAGTCATCAGCGTAAGCACATATCTTGCATTCGGCCTCAAGCTCATGCAAAAGCAAGTCCATCATCAGATTCCACACAAACGGTCCACAAATGGAACCCTGTGGACATCCTCGGACCACATCAACACACTCAGAACTATTTGCCCCACTATCACTGCTTTTCTGTCAGAGAAGTAACTTCTCCAGAGTGCTACTTCCTGACACCCTAGCCCCGCTAGTCTTTCTTCCACGCTCGCCCAACTCAGATAATCAAACGCACCTTTAAAGTCGATGAAAACACCCAGAAGATACTTCTGAGTACACTCTACAACAGTTCTCCTCACGTGCGCCCAGGCATCTTCGACACTTCGGCCCCTTACGAAACCGAACTGCCAACGGCACATGCTGTCAGCGACTTTCTCATTCAGTCTCTGCACCAGAATCCTCTCCAGTACTTTTCTATATACTGGTAAGAGACTGATACCCCGATAAGAACGAGGATTACTCCTGTCCTTATCGATTGACTTCAAGAGTACAATGACACGGGCTACCTTCCACTCGCGTGGAAAATATCCCTCATGTACACACCGCCCATACAAAGCCTCTAGGTATTCCGGAATAGCCTTCCAGACGCTTTTACACATCTCTCCAGCTATTCCATCCATACCAGGTGACTTTCGCGACTTAACTAACGCCATGCTTTCCGCGATCTCTGATCTTTCCAGCTCGGGTGCAACAGTCTCAACTTCCCCAGAAGAAGAAGAAGAGGCCACTGCCTCCGCTCTCGGAAAGAACTCCCGCAGCAAAACTTTGACGCAATCACTCCAGGAAGTAAGAATGGCATCGCCATCTTTCAACCCGGAGAGATCTGTCCTCCTACCTCTGCCAAGGCAGATTCTATACACATGACCCCAAGTATCATTCCTATGGCAGGCAACAAACTGTCGCCAATCTTCCTCTTTCACGTTTACAAGCATATCCTTGTAATCGCTGAGGCAACTTTTGTACGCTGATCTGAGCTAGTCAAGATCTCTAGCTTCGTTCCGTTTGCCTCTCTGGAAACGTTTCCTGAGACGGCGCACTTCCCTCCGCTTGACTGTCAACTCACGTGTCCACCATCGTAATCTTCTCAAAGTTTTCTTGCGACACCTTTCAAGGAGATCGTCGTTAGCCCTATGAACAACTTCGCGTAAACACGAGACTTGCTCATCTACGGTCCTACGACGAAAGACTTCTATTGGAATCTCGCTAGCCTCAGCTGCGATGAATTCTCCATACACATCCCAGTTCACATCCCTGGTGCGCCACCGCACGATGTCTAAGCTACTAGCTTCAGTCCGTTCGTAAGTGAAATCAATTACAATGTAATTGTGATCACTTACGGACGGTCTGACCCTCCAACTAAACTGAAACGTTCTCAAAGCTGCGCTATTCGCAATCGTCACATCTATATCGCTAACTCCTCTACCATTATCAAAAGTGTACTGCTCACTCGGCTCATTCAAGGCATGAAGGCGGCCCGAAACAATCCATTCACTTAGCATTTCTCCCCGGTAATGGTTTTGCGACCCAGTCGAAAGTCTGGGTGTTTTGCTAAACCATAGCGGGTTTGATGCGTTAGCGTCTATCCCTAGGACGAGAGGGTTACTACTCGCAAGTAGTAGTACCGTGTCCATATATGCCAAATACGGCTCTAAAGGCTCAGAAAACTTGCAGTAAATACTACACAAAAATATCCGTCCGAAACCCCCTTCTACACACACGCAAACCCCCAAGTCGGTCCTAGAAACTACGGTACACTCTACGTTACCGTCATTCACGACCACCGCGGAGTTAAGTCTCAAATCAGCGAAGACCCGCATACTCGCAGGCAAACCTGTAATGACACCATGGCCACTAGCAGGTTCCTGAATGAGAGCAAAACTACACTGTCGTTCTACCATTACCTCTCCTACCTCGCACATTGCCGACATTGCCCTACCACAATTTATCTGTAGAATTGTGTGTCCCATACTTAATGTCTAGCCCTCGCTCTAGCCAACATAACGCTGTACATGGGACAGTCCTCAGTCATCATACGATGAGCCGAGGGTCTCCCCTGGAAAGCGCAGTTTCTTCAGTGAATTGCGTTACCGCAATCCCTTGCACAGTGACCCTGTTGACCACACCGAGAACAGGCATTCTCTTTCCATCTGCACTCCCTAGCGTAGTGATCAAACGACAAACACCTGAAACAACTTGGCACCGGATCAAACGGTCGTACGCGGAATGAGAACCACTTCACGTAGCAACGACGCGATGCTAGCAAAGGCTCAAGGGCCGAAGCCAGCCCTTCCAAGACAACGTTCGTTGTTCCGCTCTTGGAACTATCCCATGGCCGACTAGTGAGCCGGACACCACTCTTGAACTCCTCAAGCGAGATCCTGTCCTTGAGGTTTTTCTCGAAAACATCACCCATGAACTCGTCATGAGTGATCTTCGAGTCGACCCCTTGGACAACAACCCGCACTACCGAGCTATCAGGCACCGTAACGTTGAGCCCAGCCTCCTCAAACTTGGTATTCTTGGCAATACCCGCACGCTCCGCTACAGATGGTGTGCGTATTAATACGCCACCACCACGAAGCGCCCTGATCTCATGGACCCGCTCTCTTAAAGTGGGCCCCACCTCACTCACCACCTTGCTGGCCACATCCTTGGCAGTTTGGCCCTTACGGCCCCGCACCACCAAGGACCAGGTCTCGACGGGCTTCACAACTGGCGCAGTGACTACCGAACAACCTCCTCCCACAGCTACAGGGGCAGTCGCCACTGGAGCCGGTGCGAGGAACATTGCCGGCGCGGTGGGAACCGCGGGTCGAACGGCACTCCTCTACTACTCCTCTCCCTGGGCTTGGCATCAAGACGGCCCCGAAGGCGCTCGTTTTGAGCCAGCAGACCTACCACGAGTGCCTCGTACTCCGAAGAGTAACCGAGGACCCTCGCAACCAACTCCTTACTAACATTGGCCTCCATTAAATCGGAGACCAACCTACGGGTGACCGCCTGTGTCCGCTCTACAGCGGCACCGACGTCACCCAGTCCACTGGGACCTACGTGGCTACGGCCGCGACCACCATCGCTGCTGGCAGGGGCTGCCGTACCAACAGGTACACTTGGCAGCTGACCCAACGACACGCCTTTCGGCGTACCAGCAGCACGCAGTACCTCACCTACCCTACTAATGGTAGACCTCATCTCCTCTGCCAAATCCTTTCCACCGACACCACTGGTGCCAGCAACCAACTTGGCGCTGCTACTAACAGTAGCACCCCCTTCTCTACCTGCCTGGGCACCACTTGTGCCCCTCTTCGGGCTGCCTTTAGAAGGCACACCAACAACACCTGAGCTACTGTCAAAGTCAGCGTCAACCGGCTTTGACCTACCCTTCACTACTTCTGGCGACCCCAGCAGAACCCGTTTGGGAACCGCTGAAGACGTCGATGACTCTCCGTCAGTCATCGAGCCAGACATAGCAGCAGCGCTGCCGCCACTGCCACTCTGGCCCCGCCGCTTACGGCGCTTAACCATCCCCAACAACAACTAGTCCAAGTAAGAAATTCAAAGTAAACACTTACGATAATTGCTGTTACTTACTAGCAACAAAATGTACTATAAGAAGCAATATAACCACTTGTTTACAAAATTGGCGAACCAAAGTTGTAAACAAGTTACCGTTCTTGCACAACAACAGCGATCACAGCAACGATGCTGTGAACAAACCAGTTACCGCACACAAACTCACTAACACTCTCGCACAGATGACCACTATAGAAAAATCTATCACTGACTATCTGCAAACACGTCTGATCGCAACGAATGCTCACAAACCAATGAACCTGTGTAGTTACAGTGAGCCGAAGCCCCTGTGTAGGAACAGTGAGCCGAAACTCCTGTATAGGAACAGTGAGCCGAAGCCCCTGTATAGGAACAGTGAGCCGAAGCCCCTGTGTAGCAACAGTGAGCCGAAACTCCTGTGTAGGAACAGTGAGCCGAAACTCCTGTGTAGGAACAGTGAGCCGAAACTCCTGTGTAGGAACAGTGAGCCGAAACTCCTGTGTAGGAACAGTGAGCCGAAGCCCCTGTGTAGGAACAGTAAGCCGAACCCCCTGTGTAGGAACAGTGAGCCGAAGCCCCTGTGTAGGAACAGTGAGCCGAAACTCCTGTGTAGCAAATGTATTTACACCGTCTTTACTAAAGAACGGATCCCAAAATGTCCTCCTGTCCTTTGCAGTGCTAGAGCCCCAGGCAAAATGCTATAATCTTGTCTGGTTGTTCGCTGTGAGGCGACAACTTGAGTCTAGTCAACCTTAACGTTAAGTACCATTGCTGTAGTGACGCAAATGAGAATTGCATCCAAACACTCATTCTCGTGTGGCCATTAAACTAGATCGCTGCTAATATGTACACAACGTCGACAGAGCCTGTGTGTTGTCAGCAGGGATGCCAACTTGGTGGTTTTTAGAATTGTAGCGATTTTTTTTAAATCGCTACAGTGGCGATTTTCGCTGTTTTAAGGTAGCGGCTGTAGCGATTTTTACGCAACATTGTTTATTGCCATTACTTTTGAAGTAAACGAAAAAGAATAACGGAATGTAGGAGTTGATGTGTTTGCAAATTGACTTACTCAATTTTGTGTGAGAGTGCAAATAGTCACAGGCGGTATAGACGCTCAAACGGTTGGATAAACATGGTGAGTGTATTGGTGAGAGTTATACGTCGGTGTGGTTTATATCACTTTTATTTCTCCAATATTTCGATCAACTTCGTTGATCATTTTCAAGGATTTGAGATAACAATAGTACTTATGCTGTAACGACACGTGCTGTAAGACTTTGTCCACTGTCTTTTTATTTATGACCTCAAAGCCGAAAAATATTTAAACGAATAAAATTACAAAGGTCAACTATACATACAACCAAAATAAATTCATTTAAAATCTTGTTTTTTGTCCTAAAAAAAGTTATGAAATACGAATTAAATTTCAATGTTTTTTAAAATATCGCCAAATAAGTCTTATTTATAAGAAAATTTATTGAAAAGAAACTTAAAATCAATTTTTATTTTAATTTTTTTTAATAAAAGTTGACAAATAATAATTGTTGTAAATTTTTATTATAAAAATTCATTTCATATTCACAATCATCTACAATTATTTTTCGCTTTGATTTGTTCTATTCCATTAGTCTTATTTGCGATCCCTAGTTTTAAGTCATTCCTAAATTGGTTATACTATATGCATGTAGTATGTTTATTTACGAAAAAATCCAAGTTTTTGTTGTTTATGTGAAGTATTTTTGTTTAAGTTTTAGTTTGTTTTATGTTTTAGCTAAAATTATTGATGTTTACAAAACATATGTTTACAAATAAATAAATTGAATTTTAAAATACGTATGCATGTAAGTGCCTTTTTTTCTAATTTTCTCATATTCTGTGTAGTTATTACTAATTTTTGCCGTTTGCCGTTTTTTTTTTTTTTAATATCCGTCAGTAGAGATTTGTGGTGATTTTTAGCAACTTGTCTGTAGCGATTTTTGTCTCGGAAGAGTTGGCATCCCTGGTTGTCAGTGAGAGTGATTGTTCGCGGTGGTTGGTGCGACTGATGGATGTTGTGTATGCTTAGGTGACGGTTAGCCCAGGGAGGTATAAGGGTGGGAATGGCGGTGAGTGTTTTGTTATTATGTACGGACGTCATGACGTCACGTTACAACTTCTGCAAGCGTGCCCGTGGTGGCCATGCAAAAGAAATCGAGTTCCATACATAATGGCATCGAACGCACTTTCACAGGAATAAAGAATTTCATTGGTATCTAAAACCGGTTTTGTTTTATTTAAAAAAAACTTTTGTAGCGCTCTTGTTGAAAACCCCGTTATATTTGCACCAGATTGCAAAACTATCCTGGAGCACTTGAGTAAATGGAAAAAGAAATAACAAAATTGTGTTTCATTAAATTTACAATTCAGCGGTAACAGTTATTATAGGTAGCATAATGAGAAGCTTTTGAAACAAATCAGCACACGATGGACAACAAGTTAGTTTACATTCTTCTTCATAATATTCCAGTCAACTACAAGTTTATTTGTCAATTAAACGTGGCATTATCCCGTGTCGGAACGCCAGCAGATCTGTTCATTTACTGCAAACATATTGGAGCAAAATAATTTTTTCCATCCTTTTCGCAAGGCAAAACGAAGTTTACCGGGTCCAGCTTTTTAGTATATATTGTAGTTTTGAACCCAATAAAAAGTAAATTCAGAAAAGCCAAAGTGAAAGCAGTTTAAAAAAAAATTTCTTAAATAAGTGCCTTTTCTCAAAAAAAGTAACAGCCAAAGTCACGATCTCGAAAGAAAACTTTAGCGAAAGCCAGTCACTCACTTTCGCCCATAAATGTTATTGTGTGGTTGTGTGTTTGCAAAATCGGAACCCACTAACTATTTTCGCTGTCGGCTACGCGAACGAAAATGTCAAAACCAGTCACTTGTCATTTGGTTGTCGCATAGCTGGAAATCAAATAAAAGCTTGAAACAAACCCAATTTATATAGAATTCAATAGAAGAAACACAATAGACAGAAAATCCTGTCATTATAATAAATTTGTTATTAAAATACGAGTATATTTCCATTTCAGCAGAAAAACGCCAACTTTGCGGCACCTGCAGATAGATACAGGTTCCCTGTTCTCTTCTCTCTCGCTCCGAAACTAAATGGTGACGACAACTTTATGTTATTGCTTTGAACAACAACCACACAAACACACGTAAAACCATGGGAGTGACATGTCGAAAGATAGTGACTCGCATTTTGTAACGAAAGTGAGTGACTTGGATTCGTTTGCTTTGATTTTGTTGGAGAGGGTGTAAGTGGGGTCCGATTTTGTACTGAATTGTATACGTTTTCGTCCGGTTGTTGGTGGCTCCCAAATCAGCTGTTTGTCGCATAAAAAGAAAGCGAACGTTAACATTCGACATCGTGACTTTGGCTGTAAATTTTCTATTGTTAAAAAAATACCTTATCGATATTTGTCGATATTTGTTAAAAAAAATACCTTATCTTCAAGAAAGAAGTACCATTGCTTAATAAAAGTAAATTTTCTTACAAAAAGTGTCATTAATTAAAAAAGTATTTTGTTTTTAAATAAGTACTTTTTCTTATAAAAGTACACTTTCTTACAACAAATTGCCTTTTCTTAATAAATTACCTTTTGTTTAAAGAGTACCTTTTTTGCGAAACAAAATAATTTGTCTTGAGATAAGTACCTACTCTTAAAAATGTACCTGTTCTTAAAAAAAGGACCAATTATGAAAAAATTCCCATTTCTTAAAAAAAAAACATTTCTTCAAAAAAAGACCTTCTCTTAAAAACAAAGTACCTATTTCCTTTTTGTTCCCTTTGTTAAAAATAAAATAATACATTTTCTTGCCAATTCTCGAGATATGTAGCCTTTCTGAAAATAAGTACAGTTCTTAAAAAAATTCCAAAACAGTGTACCACTTCTTTACTTATCGAAAATACCTGTTCTTAAAAAAAAATGTACACTCTTATGGCTTTTTTTTAAAAAAATTACTTCTTCTTAAAAATAGTACCTATTCTTAAAAAACATTAGCTTTTAACAAAAGAAGTATGTACCTCTCTTTAAAAAAGTACCTTTTCGGGAAAATATAATATACATATATAATACATGTTCTTACAAAAAGGACCTAAAACTATACTTGAAAAAAAATGCATTCTATAAAAAAAAAATGTTCTTAAAAAAGTTTATTATTTTACAAAAAGTATCTTTTCTTAAAGGTCCATTTAAATTATCGTATTTTTCAACGGGAGCCTTAGGCGTGTTGGAACTAACTAGTACATAATATACGTGTTTTGGTTACACCGCTTGCTTATATAGTCGCTAGTTTTGTATGAAGCACTTAGCGGCGACTTAGCGACACGAATCATTTTCGTTAAGTTTATAATTTTTCTTTTTTGATATGTTTCACCATATTCAACCCTTTGCCATATTTTTTGAATAATATGACTTTTCGCGAAATATCCTTTTTCTTTGCAACTTAGCAAGCGATAATCGCTTGCTTGTAACCAAAACACGACTAATATACTTTATAGCGAAAGGATATTCGTTCCAACCGGGTGTCCCCTGACACCTCATGTATGTTATTTTTTCTTTCTGAGAATCATAAAAAAGTCATCAACATTTTCCCACAGAGGTTTGTGCATATCCTCGAGCAAACTTTTAAAATTAATTGAAACAATAAATCAATATTCTTATCAAAATGAGATACCTTCACTTAATTGTGGATAAAAGCGAAACGCGTTCATCGATTTCCATGATCTTTGCCTCATTTTATTCATAGGTTATGTGAGTTTACGTACAAGTAATGACACTCTACACTTTTTTGCATTTTGGATTTTTCATGATTTTTAAATTACAAAATTTTAATTTTTTTAGCAAAAGATTATTTATTTTTCTTCACAAATTTATGCATAACTCCGAAACTGTTGACTATATTGAGAAATACTTGAGAAACAGATTAAAGGTATTGTAATTCTTAATTTTTCTAAATATATTTAAACAAAATCGCATGAGGCGTTCTCGACTACATATGTATAAGATGTCTCAAAAACTTACATCGCAGTCTCTAAGTAAAAAATTTAAAAAAAAATAATTTATACGAATCCATCATTATAGGCCTCAAAAATTAGTGTAAATCCGTTGAGGCCGCATATGTTTTTCAAAAACAAAAATGCCAGTTAATAAAAATAAAAAATTTATATGTTTTCAATCACACATTTTAAAACAGTTAAATTTTGGCGCATATATCACCTAAAATTTGGTTAATGAAATGCCAAACAATTTTTGGTAAAGAAAAATTCAATACGTTTAAAATAAATTTGATTTTTGTCGATATACGTTTATGCGCATTCACCATGCACGCAATTTGTTCTACTCTATTCCTCATCACCACCAACTGCGATTTGTAATGATTTTATATAATTCTTTCTATAGAAGATGTTGAAGAAATATATCAAAGCGTGGCTGCGTTCCTTTTCATGACAACATATCTATGGCAAAATGTTATCGGCTTCCAAATATGGTCAGGATTTAAAAGGGCAAATCTGCAAAATAATTCGGCCAAGGATCAAAGGCATTTCGTTTATTACTCAGTATTTGTTTGGGGCATTTCAGCGATAATAACCAGTACACATTTTTTACTATCAAGTAATCCCTGGGTTTAAGAAGGTATTTGGCAACCGAAATATAATTTATAAAAATTTTATTATTTTAGGAATGCACTGGTTTTATAAAGTTGTTGACTATATGGCGATTGCGATTCCATGTTTTAATATGCTGACGTTTTGCATCCTATCACTAAATATCAGCATAACACGCTGTAAAGTTATCAACCTGACACAGGAGGATCACTTCAAACGTAAACTGTGAGTAGAATTGTACACCAGATCAATGAAAATGTTTAATCAAAAATCAAAAAGTACCCGAATGAAACCGTTAAAATCAAAAACTTTTTTCTTTGTTACACTGATTTTGATTTTCTGCATTTTGGCTTTTCATGGTGGGAGAGTTGTTGGAGTTTTTTATTATTGGAAGATTTACAATAAATTTATTAGTTTAATTAATTAATTAAATACTTTTTAACCACCACCAAATATTTAAATTTTAATTGCTTAAATTAAATTTTAAACTAAAGATGAAACTTGGAAATATCTAGATATACGACCTTGTCAAATCTCTGTATAGACCGACTCCATTGTTAAGATAGCAAAGTCATTAGGTCGACCATATATCAATATCTGCGAAAGCAACACTGTCGGTCGTCAAGAAGGTCATTGGTCTCATTGCAGCTCACAAGATGATAATTTACTATATATGACCTGGTCTACGAAAAGGGAGCTGACGTGCGAAAACTAGTTTTCTGTGAAAAAGCTGTTAAAAGTAAGCAACTCGTTTCGTCAGTTTCTCATTATCTCGTTAATTGTTCTCCGCGCCGGACGTCCAGTAAGTGTTGTTGTTGGTCCAGTAAGTGTTGTTGTTGGTCGGAATATTATTATAGTTCATCGTGTAAGTTGCTAGTGTGGAACATTTAAAAAAGTAACACTGAAGAAGTGACGTTTACTGTTTCTGTTGATTATCGTCTTCGCATTTCGCATGAAATGAAACATGAGTGTTGATGAGGAGTTCAGTGCCGTATACGGACAATATTTCCATGAAAAGGATGATGAAAACTATGAAGAGAGCGATGATGATGAAGACGAAGTATGTGTATCTCAGGCAGAAGATGATACCGAACAAACTTTTGTTAACCTGTATGTTGTTGATGTAAAGGAGGAGGAGCTGGTAACAAAATTTCTGTCAGAAGATTGTTGTAATAATGAATGCCATACACTGATACCACGGGAAATGATCGAGAGTACGCGGAACAATTGTTTAGAAATGTCGAAAAATGAACTTGATTTAGTGATACTAAGTCACATCGAAGCTGGAATTATGAGTAACGAAAAGCTAGAAAGTGTATACGCAAAGCTTGCTGGGCGGATGAAATATGGACAGAGACAGTGGTACATCTATCACAATCTTCGCAGCTTAGTTTCGGATATATCTAAAGTCGATATTGTGGCTCCATTGCCGAAAGATTTGCCATCGAAGAAACGGAAGGCAAAAACTAGTGAAGATGTTCTCAAACCAGACGAGGAACCAGGTCCATCTTCCTCAGGATCAACACGTAAAAAGATCTCAAGGAAAACGACAACAAAGAAAAATACACAAACTACTCAGCATTATTATTTTTGGCCCATAATACGTTTTTCTACTGTATAATCATGTCTTTATAGTTTATAATTCAATGTATTTTGTTCATTACCAATAAATTATATTTTGTCGTATTTTTACTCTTCGTTCTCTACATTTTTAGTACACTTCTAAGCAAGTTAGGATTTTCTGCTTTTCACCACGTGAAAAAGCATCTCATCTTCCATCCGAATCAACCAAAAAGTGAAAATTGATTTTTTGACACCTAAGCCCTCTTTCCGTAGACCAGGTCAGGTCACATATAGGTTTTCTGGGTGAGCAGCTTCACATTTTTTTATAATTCGCCTGTTTATTCGTAACCTTTCAACAGGGAAAGTTTAAAAAATAGCGACTGGACGCAGCCTAAAACCCCATGTTTAATACAAGTGCTGTAATACCTTTGGGGTCCGTGGAGTTAACCACGCTCAACCGTGCTTCACGTGATTGGGCATCAAACTGGGTGCCTGATCGATTAATGGCAGTCATACATGGGACCAATTAATTATATGACAATTAAAATTTGTAGTTTCATTTGAATTACCTGTCGAAATGTAAATTCAAACAAATTTCATTACCATTTTCAATTGTGCTCATTTTCAAAGCATTTACTTCATATCTGGCAGTTTTGGATTTTAAATATTTTGTACAGTACAGTACAGGTACATGTTATTTGAAAGTACCACGAGCCAATACCTATCGAAGCCACCAACGTCTTCTTTAAAAAAAAACAGAATTGCCAGCAGTTAAACAAATTCAAAACAATTAAAGGCATTCCCATATTTCATTACAATTGCCATCCGACTCCACAACCTGCATTTGCATTCCCTGAGCAAAGCAAATTCAAAATTTTGTAATTGCCATTGCGAACAATGATTCCATAAAGGGATTGAGGAGAGCTCTTTACAATCAGTGAACTTCTAATTTTTCACTCACTGATTGATTGGCACCTACAGCTTTACACCGGTTCCGAACGGTATTTTGAAATGCTTTTACATGTATAAGTACTCGATAGTGTCGCTATCACTAAGCGAGGTGGCCGTCGTCGAAGCAAATGTAAGGTGGTCAGAGCAGGGATCGAATCCACTTTCTCATGCACAAGAGCCGCGCGCGCTAACCATTGCACCACCGACGGCACTTGCATTAGACAAAGTAATGCAAATTAAAATCCAATGCAAATTAAAGCAACCCATGTCTACTGGGAGTGGACGTGTTACACGTAAATATTTTAGCTAACAGGAAAGCTTTGTCAACCGGGTCGGTGAATATTTGGTTTCCCTCGACAAATATTAAAATCAAATATGGTAAACTACGTCTCACTATTATTATGAACAACTAAATGTTCTTCCTTTCTTGGAGACGAAAGAACTATAGCACGGTGACGTTTTTGGTAGATAAACTATATACGCATTTCGATCATGCTTGTACCGTAGTACACTCAAAGAACTAATTGTGAGAAAAGAGTTTGATGCAAGAGCAAATTCGGTTATTACCACCGAATGGGGTTGCCACAACCGAATTGAGGTTGTCACGACTAAATTTAGTTCCCACAACTGAATTTCGGTTGAAGCAACCTCGTTTCGTTTGCGGGGTTCTTAATGAAAGATGATGGAACGTGGACTTATTCGTCTGAAGAGTCTCTTGGGATTCTCCTGTATACCCACTTTCCCAACGATGATAGGCCAGAAGAGTTAGGCGGAAACACACCTAGCATAGAAAAAGTTCGCTCAATAGTGATATGGGTCATTAGATGCTTTAAGCCCTACAAAACAGCCGGACCTGACGGGATAATTCCCGCGCAACTACAGGAGGCACTATACCTATCTTGTAGTTGGTCGGAGGCAATCTTCAGGGGCTGCCTTATGCTGGGAGTTATTCCTAGCATTTAGAAGCAAACCAAAGTGGATTTCGTCCCGAAAGCGGGCAAATGCTCTCATGTCAAACCAAAGGACTTTAGACCAATCAGTCTATCATCCTTTGTTCTTAAGACATTTGAAAGGTTACTGGACATTCATGTCCGAAGTAATCTTTCACAGAATCCACCATCGAGTTCTCAGTATGCCCATATCAAGGGCAGGCCAACTGAGACGGCTCTCCACTCTATAGTCAGCATAATAAAAAACTCTCTTGAGAATAAGGTCTTCGCTCTGGGGACCTTCCTGGACATCGAGGGAGCCTAAAATAACATTCAAGCTTCGGCGATTCTCAGGTCGTTACAGAATCCAGGAGTCAACAGCTTAGTGACACGCCTAATTGGGAAGCTTCTGGTGGATAGATCCGTCAAAGCTGAATGGGGTGGTGTTACAATTGCAAGGAACGTTAACAGGGGGGAGTTCTGTCTCCACTATTTTGGATAACTTCTGTCAATGGAGTGCTTCTTGAATTGGATAGAGCCGCATGCCAGGCCTTTGCCTATGACGATGATATTGCTATCATCTGTACGGGTAGAAACCTCAATTTACTTAGCATTCGCACAACCAGCCTACTTAGTCTAATTTCGAACTGGACCGCTAACGATGGACTATCACTTAACCCACTTAAAACCGAGCTTATCCTGTTTTCTCGGAAATATAAAATACCCGCAGTTGAACTCCGGTCAGTTAATGGTTGATGGAAACGGTCAAGTACCTGGGAATAATTCTCGACAGAAAACTGTCTTGGAAACCGAATGTGGAGGAGAGGGCGAAAAAGGCGTCTGTTGCTCTTTACTGCTGTAAAGGGTCGATAGGAAAGCGATGGGGACTGTCTCCTAAGATCACCATGTGGATCTATACGGCAATAGTCAGACCAATACTTCTCTATGGCATCCAAAAGAAGTATATTCTGAATTCCTTGATGAAAATTCAAAGATCAGCACTGATTAGCGTTAGTGGGGCAATGGGCACGACGTCAGGTACTGCACTTAGTGCTATCCTGAACATCTGTACTCCTGATATCATGGCCGAATCGGCAGCCGCTACATCCCTGGTGAGAATCAAAGATTGTGGCGTTTTGATATCGGGGCATTCCGGACACGCTGAATTACTACACCGGATCAACTCTATTCCCGTAAAAACGGACTACTGTATCCCCTACCTTCTACCAGCGACAAATCTAAGGACTTCTATTCGGAACAGAAATACCTGGGAAAAGTCACTGGAAGGGGACACCAGTAGTATCAGATTTTTCATGGATGGATCAAAGTTGGACGAGCAAGTAGGCTATGGAGTCCATTCACCGGACCTAAATGTAAATATCTCCTTCAAGCTGCCTGATCACTGTAGTATATTTCAGGCGGAAATTGCTGAACTACTGAAAAGTAGTGTCACAACCCTCGGGAGAATATGTATCTACACAGACAGCCAGGCTGCCATAAAATCCCTGCAAGCCATGTTTGCTACGTCCCTGACGGTGAAAGAATGCCACTCATCACTTAGGGTATTGGCAGAGTATCAGGCTCCTCTGGGTACCGGGACACAGCGACATTCCAGGCAATTGCGTAGCGGATGCGTTAGCTAGACAGGGTACTACGGTACAGGTTCTTCCGGTAAAAGAAGGTGTGTGTATGCCAATCTCTAACTGCCGTTTGCAGATCAGGCAGTGGGCCGATAATATGTACAAGGACAAGTGGAGACTTACTCCAACTTGCAAACAAGCCAGGGTCCTCTGGCCACAGGTGGACAGAAAGAGTACTAGGTAACTACTTAACTTGCCGAGAGGAAGGTTATCCACAATGATAGGAACACTTACGGGATATTGTCTTGTAGGAAAACACGCCCTAAGATTAGGACATAGAAATTCCACTCTCTGTAGATGCTGCATGGAAGAGGACGAGGAAATGACGAAACACCTTCTCTTGCATTGCCCTGCTCTGGCAGGACTGAGAAGTAGGATATTCGGAATATAAATATCGTTAGCACCGTAGCCCTACAGGATATTCCTGTAGGTCTTATGGACAAATTTATTGAAAGGGCAAATTGGCTAGACGACTAGTCAATAGTTGCTATAGAGGAAGCTGCAGGTATCACAATGAGCTTCTTTAGCCTAAGTGTGCTAGACAACGTTTAATAATCGATTCGGTTATGACAACTGAATCTGCAATTATATTCGTTCTGTCAACTAAATTTCCTAAAATTTCTGTTCGAACAACATTGAATTATATTTTGAATTGATTGCGGCATCACTTCGTGTGCAACAAGCGAATTTGGAATCGATTCGGTTGCAACTATTTAATTTGGTATCAATTCGGTCGCAATATCCGAATTTTGCCTAAAGCCGGTTGCATCGACCAAATTAGGCATCAATTCGGTTGCAGTAACCGAATTTCTCATGAATTTAGTTGGGACAACCGAATTCAGTTTCAATGCGGTTACCACAACATAATTCTAGGTATTTCACAACTGATGTTTACATTTCTAAAGACAATTATTATGGTAAAAAAAACTAAACAAAAGTTACAATTGTCCTTTTTAGCTTTGGTTATTGGAAATGGTTTATTATTCCTTCTGCATTAAAACGCCCAATTTTGCTGATAATATTCACATTTATCGCCGTGCAGTACAAACTGATGCCAACAGTTTCGTTTTTCAAGGTCGGTTGTCTTTGTTTTTTATTAAAATCGACAGACTCACTACACCAGAATAGGTGCGGTGAACCTGATGGCAGGGACTTCAAAAACTTTTGGAAGTGGATATACAATGAACTGTTACCCTAAAGATTACTTACTCCACATGAAATATTGATGTGAATAATTATGGAATTTATGGGAAATACATCAGTAAATTAATAGACAAAAACAAGCCGGACTACATCAACTCAGATAAAATAAAAGGTCAACAATCGACATCATAATAGTAGACAAAAACTTCAAAATGCAGTAGTGACAACCGCTAACTCGGCTGTGACAAACTCTAATTCGGTTGTGACAACCTCTAATTCGATGTGACAACTTCTAATTCTGCTGTGTCAACCTATAATACTGATGGAACAATCTCTAATTCTGCTGTGACAACCTCTAATTCTGCTGTGACAACCTCGAATTCTGCTGTAACAACGTCTGATTCGGCTGTGATGACACGTAGTGTGGATGTGACAGCTTCTAAATTCGGTTACGGTTAATTTGACTGCATCAACCGAATGGTTCTGTGAGTGTAGTAGTTTTGTTTTTAGTCAGACACCAATTAAATTCTGACAGCAGCCTCTTTAAAACCGACAGCTACTTTGTTAGTTCAACATTTACCAGAAGATTTAATCGAAATTATTTAAGAGGGAACAAATAATGTCATTCCCGTTAAAATGCTATTCAAACCACTACCAATGCAGCACATGTGTTATCGTCCAGGATCCAAAGTTTCCAGTTAAAATTCTGAAATAAATGATTGAGTTCAACCGAACAAGCCTTTTAATATAGGAATAGACGGCATCAGGTGCCGGTGGTCTTGTGTTTTTTGACTCGGTAATAGGGCAAATTCGATCAACTAGGATGTGGGGAAGTCTCTAAGAGATAATAATGCAAAATCGTTCCCGATGTGATGTAAAACCGTGCCTAGTCGATGTGTAAGAGAACAGATGGGGTACATCGCCTCCTGGGCAGACGACCCCGATATTAAAGTTCGGGGAAATTTTCTTTTTTGCCTAAATTTTGCTACAATGTGGTTATTGTTTACTTTATTTTGTAGCTTAAAATGTAGTCTTTTTTTAACGGAACAGATTTCTTTGTTTGCGTGCTGCTTTTTAAAGGCTGCTTTTTGAAATCCTTAAACTGACTTCGGCTTTTATTAAACAACTAATGAATTTCTAATATTTATCTTTTATTTTTTGCCAAATACTTTATTGAAATGAAACGTTTAATATATGTATGTTACTGAGGGGTTTACATTCTTTCGACGCTCACAGCACGCAATTGACTTCCTTTTGTATTCCAATGAATCTATAGAATCAAATAATGTTTATGACATCACTAAACGGTAAAAAGTGAAATTTTTAACTCAGATACTTCTGGCAAATAGTTAATTTTTTGCTACTCGATTATATTCCGGGATCGATGGTTAATCCAGCTAATAATAAACATAAAACATATTGGAGGAATCCCAAATGGCGGCTGTTAAATTCTAAAATACTTAACAATTTTTAATATTTACGCCTTTTTTCTTCTCCCAGATGCACAATCAACACATTCACTATCGCAACGAAATTTTAGTTATTTGAGCAACAAAACGATGAACGAAACTCTTGAATGACATCGTTGTAGCAATGGAATTTTTTATGGCGTTGATGTAAATCCATCATAGAACATGTTCCTCCCTGTGACGAAGGGTTTTTCATTAAATCTAATGATATATTGATGAAAACATAGATCCTAACCCTTTCTTCTGCCTCTGTTTTCAGGACAATTATTATACTACGCCTAGGTCTTGTGATGGGTATCCCCAGAATGATAATCGTAACCCTGAGTGTATTTTTTCAAGTCTACCCTTATCTAGGCGGAATTTTTATAGTCTTGGAACCTTATAGTGTCTTTACAGTGTTGGTGTGGAAACCAAAGAGTTGCTTTAGATGTAACTATGGGTAATGATGCAAGTCCCTCCACCAACATTAGATTATTTTTTAATATTATTATTTTATTATTGTCTTTACATCTAGATGTGGCTGTTGCAGAAAGTCGGAGGAAATGTCAAACGTGGCAGAAGTTGATTATGTAAATACTAACCGAGATTAACAAAGCGAGGACGATTTCGAAAACGAATCAATGAACTAACAACAAACTACAAAAGGATATTTTAAAATGTTCATTCAGCTTGGTTTGTTGTAAGCATTTTGGTTATTAATTCTACAGTAATAATAATAAATAAATAAATTCCCACTAACGCAAACTAATGTTGGCGTTCTACACTTGAAAATATAATAAAACTTACACGCTGAAAAATATCGGCCTCTCTAACATATTTTCCCAAACATATTCTGCAGGAATCATGTAAGTATTTGGAACACACTTCAAACATTCATATATTTGCAAGTCCCTAACTTACTTGTGATTAAATGCAGCCAGTATCATGTTTACTGACAAACATGTATAGTTTTACGTGGAAACGTATGCGTTCTTCATCCCAAACATCCATATACTTACGTGGAAGCATTCGTGTGTTTCCCCCAATCCTATATATACCTACGTGGAAACATATGCGTATTTCCTCCCAAACATAATAATATTTACAAACGAATTAATCTTTGAATTCAATGCATTTGTATTATTTATTATAATTAATGCCTTTTCTCATGGCAATTGTAGTGTATGTCACAGTTCTTCTACCGTGTAGACACATGACCTGCCATTGCATATCCTGGATATCAAGTAGTAATGCCAGCATTTTGAATCCTATCCTATATTTACGACGATTTCCGCAAGAGCATTTTTTGTTCGAAAAAATATCCCAGACATTAAACTGGAAACATTTTCGATCACTGGGAGTGGTTGAATAATGCCCGAGAAGAAAGAGTTATTTGTCAATATATCATCTAGCAAGTTACCTTGATAATATTTACAAACGAATTAATCTTTGAATTCAATATATTTGTATTATTTTTTATAATGAATTTTATCAATATAAATCCACATTTATAAATAATTAATACAAAAAATTAAAAGAGTTAATACGGCCTTTTTTATATTTAGGTGCATAGAATGCATTATTTGTTTTTTTTCATGAAATGAGAATCTGCTGCTCTTTTGCTCTCCTTCCTTTGTTGTCTCTCACGTTTTTGTTTTCGGAAGGTTTCAGCTATGCGTTGGTTATCACTATGCGTTGGTCCACACAGAATATATTTATATACTCGGACAGACAAAGGGCTTCACGTTGTTGCCCTTTCCAGTTTCTTTCCTCACTTCGGTAGCACACATACATATATACGAAACACATACACAAAAACCAAAGTAACATTACAAACCATTTAACCGTCTGAGCCTTCGTTTATTATTCTTTCACTCATCAAGCGCTTTCGATATCCTCTGTCTGATGAACCATTGACGACTGAATACATGAAAGTAAAACTCAATATATCAGGCAAAATAAGAAACTGTCATCTGCAATTTACACGCACATTCAGGAATATTTATGACTCAATGACTGAGAGAATAATGCAAAAATACAGAAACACTTACAACATAGACTCTCTCGATGTATCTCTTTTATTCTCTTGCTCTCGAGAGAGAATAGACAGTGCAACAAACACAGCTGTATTTGTATCACAAACATAAAGTGGCATAATCCATGAGCCATTGGGCCATGGTAGACACAGGAGGTTCATTGAATTATTTTCATCCAATATCGGTCGGTTCAGACTTGTGGGTATACAATATGCATGTGCACCACTTCTGGCTTTCCTGAAACATGACATGAGAACATTCATACAGGAAACAGTTACATGTAGCTAGTAGTGTAGCTAGTGTAGTAGTCTCCTGTTGGATTTGGGATTAGGTAGACTGGTTCCAGGGACTTACAGTAGAGAACGATGCATGGTTTCACGACAACTACTGCATTTATGTCTATACAATATTTACTTAAATTTTGCACCGACGGCTTATGACGTCACGTTAACGCTTTCAAATGTTTGCGCGTTGTACGCCCTCTTCACTCCATCTTTTAAAATCTACAATGAATGAAATGTATGGAGGAAAATATATTTTCGAATTTTAATAAACCCCAGGCGGATTCTTGTTCGTTATGGTCTAAAACTGACTTGGTGAAAATTTGAGCCGAATCGGACAACTCTCAGCCGTGCCGCATTTTAGTCAAAGTTTTCGGATTTTGGCATTTTGGGTGAACATTCGTATACAGTAGAAAATCTTCACTCCTCGTTACATTTGAAAAAAAATTTGCACATTGATTTAGTTTTACCTGAATACAAACTGGATAAAGTTTGAGTAAAATCTGACCACTCTAAGGATTCCAATTTTTGATTTCAATAAAATTTGAAATTTTTAACAAAAATGAAAATTTGGGGATTCCGGTTTTTTCCCAAAAATTGTATCTAAATGAAAAAAATATTTAACTTAGATTCCAATATCTTCTAGCGGGAGTCTATACGCTTCTAATAAGCTATAACACGATACATTCATGCAACGCTTTCATAATGTTATCGTGCGGCAAAGCAGGCTATCTCGAGGAAAAACCGCCAAGATGGCCTTATAAGGGTACAACATTATAAAAATTTAAAATTACAAGTTAGAAACATAAGCTATGTGCTCAAACCGATTCTATTAAATCTGATGTGACAGTTGGTTACTAAAACCGGTTTAAAAACCCGGGTTTAAAACCCGGGTATAAAAAACCTAGTTTAATACCTGATTTAAAACTCGGTTTATATAAATTTCAATCAAATCCAGGTTTATTAAAACGAAACGGTTAGCAAACCGTTTTATAAAAACCGAGTTTTAATTACGGGTGTTAAACCCGGTTTTGGAACTCGGTATTTTAAACCCGTGAATGCAACCCGGTTTTTGTAATCAACTGTCACATCAGATTTAATAGAATCGGTTTGAGCACATAGCTTATGTTTCTAACTTATAATTTGAAATTTTTATAATGTGGTACCCTTCTCTTGGCAATTTTTCCTCGAGATAGTCTACTTTGCCGCGCGATAGTCTACTTTGCCGCACGAAAACCGAAAAATCAAAATTTTAATTTTTGTTTAAAATTGCAAATTTTTTCTAATTAAAAATTTGAACCCTTGAGTAGTCGGATTTTCCTCAAACTTTATCCAGTTTATATTCAGGTTAAACTAAATCAATGTGCAAAATTGTTTTCAAATGCAACGAGGAATGAAGATTTTCTAGTGTATACGAATTTTCACCCAAAATGCCTAAATCCGAAAACTTTGACTAAAATGCGGCACGGCTTAGAGTTGTCCGATTCGGCTCAAATTTTCACCAAGTCAGTTTTAGACTATAAGGAACAAGAATCCGCCCGGGGTTTATTAAAAATCCGAAGTTATTTGTTCATTGCCACCCTAATGTACATAGTACATTCGAGCGAAGAAGGCATATACCTCTCGTATTTTTGCCTGTATATTTAAGTCCATTTTGGAAATTCTAGACAGTATGGAGTATGATTCTAATAGATGATCATCCAAAGTATTCTAAGGCACACAATTCATTGCCACAATGAACCAAAATAATCATTGCAGCAATTAGTAGTTTCTTACGGCTTACGGCTTGATCGTTATTGCAATGAATATTTACGTTGTGGAGACGTATGTAGGTATTATAGATGTGCGATTAATTGAATAATTAGACAAACTGATTAATTGATTAATCATTTATTTTGATTAAACATATTAACGATTAATCGTTTAATCTTCATTTTGATTAATCAATATGCGTGAATAATTGATCAATCTAAAAATTTGATTAATTGCAAAATAATTTTTCAATTTGAAATTTTTCAACAAAAATTGTGTTCATATGCTTCGTTTTGTTTTTATGGGATGTATTTGTATGTTTTCCAAAAATTATTTGAGGAATGACAAAACTTATTCGGATATGCTTAATCAATATTCAAATTAATTGATTAATCAATATTCAAATTAATTGATTAATCAATATTCAAATTAATTGATTATACATAGGTTTGATTAATCAGAATTTTTGATTATTCGATTAACTGATTAATCACGATATCGGTTAATCAAAAAATTAATTAATCCCTAGTAGGTATACTTTAGTTCACCTTTGATGAAACTTTTTTTTGCAGGAGAACTTTATGGACGACTTTATGAACCGTCTTTATAGCTTACAAATACGGTTAGTTCTCTCAAGTACACAAAATTAAAGAGGTTTCAAAACCCTCTCATACTGCCTTCGAACTTTTATTGCGAATATTATCCGATTATGGCAATTAAATTTTGAAAATTATGCAGTATATGTGTATACGTACGAAGTTTGGTGTATAACTGAAGAAAAATTGTTCCACACAAAGAATATAAATATCATAAATGGTTCGAAAATCATCACCGACAATAGTCAGAACGCATTGGACAGTTTTAGAAATCCCAAAATCACGAAACACATTCTCGGAATTGCCAAAACATAGTAAAAACAAGAAAATTTAATTAGGTAACAACAATTTGACATAATAGATACTTTTATCTGTCGCTTAAGTGGGGCACACACTAGCCAAACCTAAGATACGGCATATGATATAATGTGAGATTGTGGCGTTCATACACGCTGAAAAATAACAGCCCCAGCAACATATTGCAGGAAACATGTATACGTCTGCAAACATGGCTTTCATGAATTGATGATGATGGTTTTTTGGTGTCCGTCACGTTTTTATTTTCTGCAGTTTTCAAGAAACAAAGCCACATTTGGGTCGCAAAAGCACTTAGTATAACCTATTAATCATAGTTTCTCAATCATATCATATTGAATAGCAAACACAATGTGTTTGAACATAAGTATACTATATTTGCGACAATCTGCAAATACTTTTTATTTGCATACCAACAACAAAACAATACCGATTTTCAGCGTGTAATCAAATTTTTTTCTAGGCTGTCCCAAAATGCAGGCAACATTTTGTCATTTGTGCAGTAAAGTTTTGCATTTGGAAAACAGCACAGCTGACACAATGGAACGATATCAGAATGAACACTACACGAAGAGTTACGCCTTTTCGGCGGTGTTGAGGAATATTTTAAAAATAATGAACTACAGTTCTCAAAAATGATTTTCAGACGTGAGGTTTGTTTTCATCCTGATGACTTCTTAAGTCGTGGGAAAATTAAAAAAATAAGGTTGTATGTTCCAGCAAAGCCGTGATGGTCATTTACTCGGAATGCTATTAAGAATCAATAAACAGTTTTAAATTGTTAATTCAAATCCTGTGTTTTCTTTCAGAGTTTGTTACGGCGTGAATTTTGGAACACCCTTTGTCACGAAAATGTGATAGAAGATTACTTGACTATTAATATTCATGGACTTCACGTCCCGCAAAATTGCACGCTAGGCTGATAACGCCCTTCAAAGTCTATTTGCCGATGCGAAGTCCAAAATGGATAAGATGAATGATAAGGTATGTCGGATGAGGTGCATTGGGAATGGTGATGACAAGTGTGGGGAATATTACGTTGGAACCAAGAAGGACAAGCTGCAGACAAGAATGTCTGGACATAAGTCAGACATGAGGCTTGGACATCTAAATGTAACACAAAAATAGCGCTTGCGGAACACAGTGCCGCACTTTAACATGCAGTTGATTTGGATGGAGTTGGTTGCATGGGAGGACAATTACTACAGGAGACTGATGCAAGAGGTGCTTTACATTATACAATACGAAAACATCACAACGAATGGACTACAGAGCAGATTTTTATAATCACTATCAGACATATAGAATGCTCATTAGATGGTTGTACGAAAATGGACGAGTGCACGCTGAAAATCTGTATTTTGTTATGGTTTGGCTGCAAATACAACGTGTTTGTAGCTAGTCGCAAATATACTATATTTGTGTCTAAACACATTGTGTTTGCTGTTCAATATTATATGTTTTGACTATGATTAACATGTTATAATATGTGTTTTTGTGCCCCAAATGTAGCGTTGTTTGTTAAAAACCGCTAAACACAAAACCGATACAGATAACAAAAAAGCAGCATATCTTCACTTCATGGCACCAATGCTTGTGAACATGTACATGTTCCCTGCTATATGTTGCTGGGGCCGTTTTTTTCAGCGTCTGTGTTTCTGATCAGTGTATGCACAGATGACGACGACGCAGACGGTCGATTATTATTATTTTGTGTTTTCGATTTTGTTTGGAACATTTTATCGCACGTTTAGAACATGTACACGCTGAAAAATAACGGCCTCTTTAACATATTTTCCCAAACATATTCTGCAGGAACCATGTATATTTTTGGAACACACTTCAAACATTTATATATTTGCAAGTCCCAAACTTACTTGTGTTTAAATGCAACCAGTGCCATGTTTACTCACAAACATGTATGCTTTTACGTGGAAATATATGCGTGCTTCATCCCAAACATCCATATACTTACGTGGAAGCATTCGCGTGTTTCCCCCAAACCTACATATACTTACGTGGAAACATATGCGAATCCGAATATAATATTTAGAAATAAATTATTCTGCGATTTCAATATATATGTCTTATTTATTATAATTAATTTTAACAATATAAATACACATTTATAAATAACACTAGTCAACAGTCAAAATGTACTCCGGATGCCATAATTTTTTCTGTGTAGATAACCTTGACATGAGCTCGAAAAACGCAATAAAAATTTTTTTTTTCGTTTGGTTTTTTTTTTGTTTTTTTTTTCAATTTAAATAATTTTTTTTTGGTTAATTTGTTTTTGTATGAAAAATTGTTTCAGCAACTAACAAATCTCGTCAAAATATATACTAAATGGATGGTAGTAGACCCCAAAACATAAATAATGTGCGTCTTCATTCATCGGCTAGCTACAGCGGTCGTAATCGGTTGTTGAATCAGGAATTTTACAAAATTTTACCGAAAATTTACAAGTGAAAGCCCCTTAAAGCATTTTAAAAAAATATTAATTCACAGAGTGCATTTTTTTTTGTATTTTATACGCAATGTGGCAGGTTTTAGAAATCAAACAAGCTACTTTTTAAGAAAATCCATCAATTAATAATGAAGTTGTGAATTTTTTCGCTAAAGCCCTCAGAATCTACTTTTTAGTTCGAACATTGCATTTTACCTTTGAAATTATCTCACTAGTCAACCAAATGAAAAAATGTCATGTACTTCTAATGAAGTATTTTGTTCTGTGTAGATAACCTTCAGATTAGCTTGAAAAATGCAACAATCGCAGTGGGGGATGGCTCAATGTATGCGAACCTTTGCTGGTATGTATCACTTATAGATATTGCACTTGGGTATGTTTACAAAATAATAACGGAAGGTAGTAATGTCACTACGCAACAATGCGTTTTGTTGGTCACTCTGCTACCTCTGCAACTACCTTAACCACCACCTGTTGTGCCTGATTTTATTGTAGGTATTTTAGGTATTTAAGGATGAACATTGCCAAATATCACTTACTTTCGCAAGTAACCTCAAAATGAGCAAACGTTCGCGAGGATTTGAATGCAATACCAATCCAAGTAATGTTTGTTACATGTGCGGAGAATACGTTTCTGAAAAAAACAAGCGTTGTTTTTCACCTAAATTGAGAGATTCATTTGAAGAGAGCTTCAATTTACAGGTGTCAAACATAGATGAGCGGTGGGCACCAAGTGCTCTATGTCCAAGGTGCTACGTACAGCTAGCTGACTCAAGGTAAGTGTAGATTACGAAATTCAAGAACATATATAACTTATTATTGAAATTCTTTCAGACGACAGCCGTGAATCATCATGCCAATGCTTTGGAGAGAACCGCTTTGCCAAAAACCGGCGTGGGAAAAAATATACGATGGACTTACGCTGCTGTTTCAACAGTGACTTTTCCAGTGCCATTTTCCGAAGAACCAGTGGACCCGCAACCGTCCGTTTCAAGATGCGCATCTAATAATGAGGCGATAGATCCAACATCAGATCCGGAGACAGTAGAAACCACATCAGAATTCTAGTCAACATATACATTGCATGGAGGTCAACGCTTATGTTCGCAAGCAGAACTGAACGATTGGGTTAGAGAACTGAAACTCTCCAAGGAAGATGCAGAGTTGCATGTATCGCGCATGAAACAGTTCGGTTTCTTGGCTCCTTGTGTGGTGACAACAATCTACAGGAAGCGTCATGAACCATACGCAAGGTACTACACAAAAAAAGGCAACATCTGTTTTTGTAAGGACATTCGCGGATTATTTGGTGAACTCGGGTACTCTTACGATCCAGGAGAGTGGCGTCTTTTCATCGACAGCAACAAGCAGAGCCTTAAAGCAATTTTACTGCACAACGGCAACAAGAAACCCTCGATTCCAATTGCTCATGCCGTTGACACCAAGGAAACATACGAAGTCATGGACAATCTACTAAAGTGCCTTAACTATAAGAGGCACGATTGGAAAGTTTGTGCCGACCTTAAGGTTATCGGTATCCTTTGTGGATTACAAGGTGGATTCACAAAGTACTGTTGTTTTCTCTGCCTTTGGGACAGCCGCGATCGTCAACATCATTACACCAGGAGTAGTTGGACAGAACGAGTTAACTTCATCCCCGGCAGCGACAACGTGAAATATACACCACTCATAAAAAGGAAAATGTTTTTCTCCCACCTCTTCACATAAAGCTCGGACTCATAAAAAACTTCGTGAAAGCTCTCAACAGAGATGGTGAAGCGTTCGCCTATTTAAAAACCATTTTTCCTCACCTTTCGTCGGCAAAGATTAAGGAAGGCGTTTTCGACGGCCCGCAAATTAAAAAGTTGTTGCAAGACCAACAGTTTGAGCACATTTTATCACCAAATGAAGCTGCAGCTTCGAACTCATTTCGGCAAATTGTTTCCGGATTTCTTGGAAACAACAAAAGCTCTAATTACAGAGATCGTCGAACAACTACTCCAAAATTATAAAAAAATTGAAGCAAATATGTCGCTTAAGATACATTTTCTACACTCGCACTTGGACTTCTTTCCGGACAACCTGGGCGATGTGAGTGACGAGCATGGCGAGCGTTTTCATCAGCAAATGAAAGAAATAGAGCACCGATACCAAGGATTTTGGAACGAAGATATGATGGGGGACCATATCTGGTTCCTGATAAGAGAAACAGACCCACAACAATATAAAAGAAAGACAAAAGCACATAATTATTTTCAATTTCAAGCTTTTTATTTTTGTGTTTAGATATGTTTTTTTTAAAACTTTTTTATAATTAATTAATGTTGATACCCTTAGGATAATTTCTTGTACATATATCGAATTGTTTTTTAATTTAAAGTCATATATTTTTGTCACCCAACAAATTTTAATTTTTTTTTTGTAACAAAAAAGAAAAAACCTTACAATAGACAAAGTTTTTGTTGTATTTTTCGAGCTCATCTGAACGTTATCTACACAGAAAAAAATACTTCATTAGAAGTACATGACATTTTTTCATTTGGTTGACTAGTGAGATAATTTCAAAGGTAAAATGCAATGTTCGAACTAAAAAGTAGATTCTGAGGGCTTTAGCGAAAAAATTCACAACTTCATTATTAATTGATGGATTTTCTTAAAAAGTAGCTTGTTTGATTTCGAAAACCTGCCACATTGCGTATAAAATACAAAAAAAAATGCACTCCGTGAATTAATATTTTTTTAAAATGCTTTAAGGGGCTTTCACTTGTAAATTTTCGGTAAAATTTTGTAAAATTCCTGATTCAACAACCGATTACGACCGCTGTAGCTAGCCGATGAATGAAAACGCACATTATTTATGTTTTGGGGTCTACTACCATCCATTTAGTATATATTTTGACGAGATTTGTTAGTTGCTGAAACAATTTTTCATACAAAAACAAATTAACCAAAAAAAAATTTTTAAAATTTAAAAAAAAAAAACCAAACGAAAAAAACAATTTTTATTGCGTTTTTCGAGCTCTCAAGGTTATCTACACAGAAAAAATTATCGCATCCGGAGTACATGAAATTTTTTTCATTTTGTTGAGTAGTGTAATTAATACAAAAAATTATTAGATTTAAAACAGCCCTTTTTAAATTTATTAGCCTATTTGTTTTTTTCCATGAAAGGAGAATCTTCTGCTATTTTGCTGCTCCTTTCTTTGTTGTTTTTGTTTTCAGACTGTTTCAGCTATGCGTTGGTTATCACTATGCGTTGGTACACTAACAAGCGTGTATTAATTACTTGTGTTTTTAAAAAAAAATGGTTTCCCATTACATCTCATGAAGAAATTGGGGAGAACTTCTCACAACCAGTAAGCTGTGCGCTTACTAGTTGTATACTGACTGATTGGGACCTACAGTTTTGCACCGGTTCCGAACGGTATTTCGAGAAGCTTTTTCATGGCTATATACTCGATAGTGTTGCCGCCACTATGGTCAGAGCAGGGATCGAACCCAGGATCTCAAGTACAAGAGCCGCGCACACTAGCCATTGCACCATCGACGTTTTTTTTTACTAAACTTATTTCACAAATGGTCCGCCGTTCCGATTTTCTCAGTAAAGGTACGGACAGTCAAAGGGCTTCACGTTGTTGCCCTTACCAGTTTCTTCACATCACAAACCATTTAACCGTCCTAACCTTCGTATATTCTTTTTTCGCTGATCAAGCGCTTTTGATATCCTCTGTCTGATGAACCAGTGACGACTGAATACATGAAATTAAAACGCAATACATCAGCCAAAATAAGAAACACTGACTTCATCTGCAATTTACACGCAAATTCAGGAATATTTATGAATCACTAACTAAGAGAATAATGCAAAAATACAGATATGTACACTTACAAGATAGACTATCTCTCGTTGTCCCTCTTCTATTATCTTGCTCTCGAGAGAGCATAGATAGTGCAACAAACACAGCTGTATTTGTATCACAAACATAAATATATGTGAGTCACAAACACATATATTATAACATATTAATCGTTGTGTCGCAAACATGTAATATTGAATAGCAAACACAATGTGTTTGAACACAAGTATATTATATTTGCGACAAGCTCCAAACACACTTTATATTTGCATCCAAACAACAACAAAAATACAGATTATTCACCGTTTATTTATATGTTATGTCTGTTTGCGTTAATATGCATTTATTATTACAGAATTCCTGTAGATATCCGTCGATGATGGACGATATATTGAATAAAGGAAAAGGATAACATTTGACGATCAACCTATGACCTAGAGTTTAGTTATATAGGAAAATACAAGGTATGAAAATTAGTGAATAGTTAATGTTAACGAATTGGTACTGCGCACTCATGTCTGGCTAGTGTGTGGCCTTCTCACGTTTTACATTCTATAATCACATTTGGCAGACATTGAGTTTTTCGTTGGACGCCTTGGCTGCGCTGTTGTAGGATATAAAGATCTTCACAGACTGAATAATAAAAGTCATCACATTGATAATTGAAATCACAAGTGTAGGAATATGTTCAATACCAAACAAAGACAATGCTATTTAATTGTAAATTATATATTTCAGCTTAACATAAGTAACTCAGAGTCAGGAGATTCCAAAAACTTACTTGATGTAAAAAACCCAACTATGACAAGCATCAATGTATTACCCCAAACAAAGACGCAGTACCAGAAGAAACGCCTTCGATCTTTGTCTTTAGTATGTTCAGTGGTTGCGATCTTTAAACATTGCCATATGTGAATGCCGATGACAGTTGGCCATAGAAAAGTTGATGTCAAAAACATTGATACTAATAACTCCAAGTACTTGTCAGTAACACCTACTAAAGGTACAAAAAAATCATATACCGAGTACATAACAAAATACTAGTTGCTGCAAAAAATACTTCGTCACTGCGACGAATTTCATTGCATTGAATCTAATGTATAGATTCATTGCAGCAACGACAAAATCGACGAAATTATTCATCTTTATGAACATAGGGTGAGTTCCAAACCGTCATTTGCAATGCAACTGAACAACGTCATGCATTTCTAAACGCAACACGTCGATACTCGCCGTTTTCTATTATGGGACCATATGGGTATCATATAACCTAGGATTCGGCGCCATAAAGCAAGACAACTTGTATGAGAGTCTAATATAGTTGGATATTCATTTCTCAATAAAGGGCCTTATATCTGACGTGCTCCGTTTGGTTTCTAAGCTGACGTTACTGCATTTTTCACGGAGGCTCCGAGGTAATTGAATTCGTTCACTTCCTCGAAATTATAATGGTTATCAATGTTCACCCTTTCAGCCAATGGAATTGATGTTCTGCTTGTCGAAAGCATTAGTTTTATCTTGTCCTCGCTTACTGCCAAATCCACTTTTGCTGATTCCTTCTCAGTTATCGAGAAAACTGCAGTAGCTTCTCGCAGATTTCGCCCAATGATGTCTAAATCATTAGCACACGCGCGCAGCATGTGACTTTTGCTGCTGATAATTGTATTCGTGTTCACTGCACCTTTTCTCACATGTTGAAGAGATCGCATGATAGGATGTAATGGGGAAACAATGGGTAGTTACCCACGACGAAGGGCAATTACCTATCACGATTAGCCATTGCACATAGGGAATGGGCAAGCGGTCTTTACCCATTACCCACAGCGATAGGTAATGTGTTACTCAGGGTAAAAAGTGTTAAATTAGAAAAATATCTATACTTGGAACGGAGCATCAAATCGTAAATATAACAAAATGTTACTTCAATACGAGGATTTAACCAATCTAGGTATTTAATGCGGCATCACTTTTTAAAAAAAAATCGCTAAAATTCAAATTTAAAGAAAACGATTATTAATAAAAAATACTTGTTATTATTTTCCATGATTAGAACGCCAACTTTGGTTCATGTCTATGAGAATTTACTGTAGTTATTACTGTAGAATTAATAATAAAATTTCTTACAACAAATCAAACTGAATGAACATTTTAAAATATCTTCTTGTAAATTGTTGTTGGTTCATTGATTCGTCGACAAAATCGTCACCGCTTTGGTAACCTCAATCAGTAGTTAAATAAGCCATTTCTGTCTCATTTGACGTTTGCGCCGACTTTCTGCAAGAGCCACATCTAAATGTAAAATAATAATATTAAAAAATAATCTAATGTTTGTGTATGCAATTGCATCATTACCCAAAGTTCCATCTAAAGAAACACTTTGGTTTCCACACCAACACTGTAAAGACAATATAAGGTTCCAAGACCACAAAAATTGCAACTAGAGGACGGCCGACATTAAAAAACATACTCAGGGTTACGAGTAACATTCTGGGGATGCCCATCACAAGACCTAAGCGCAGTATAATAAGAGTCCTGAAAAACAGAGGCAGAAAAAGGATTTAGCATTTATGTTCTTCATCAAAATATCATTAGACTCAATGAAAAGAGCTTCATCCAAGGGACGAACATGTTCGTAGGTGGATTTACATTCCATTGCTACAACAACGATGTTATTCAAGATTTTTGTTTGCCATTCATCGATTCGTTGCAACAATAACTAAACTTTCGTTGCGGTACCGAAAACGTTGATTACACTGTTGTAGTCGAAAATGTATCAACGTCGAAGTAAATTGTATCGGTTAGAGGCAAGTCTACTGAATTGATCGGTATCCAAGAAATGTCTGTAGGACGTCTAAAATCGATGGACGCCTTTCGGTCTTATTCACAATTTAGTGAAGGTATTTCAATTTGTCCAGAATTGTAATTTTTGGTTTGGGTTTCATATGATAAGAAACACAGTGCAACACGAAAAAAATAACCATATACGTACACTACTAGGTAATTAAAGACGACAAAAAAGACCCGTGTCTCCCAGTTTTGCCCACAGTCATACACTTTTGTTTATGGGCCCTCAAATATTTGGGGCCTCGGTGTCATTTTTACAAAAAAGTGATCATTTTGTCAGGCTCATATCTTGCAAACTGTTCGGACTTTTGATTTACTCTATGACTGAAAGGGAAAGTTGTAGCTCTCTGTCATAAAGAACAAAAATTGTGAACATATAAAATCAAAAAAAACTTCATATTCAAGGTCAAAATCGCCAAAAACTTTGAAAAATTCGATTTTTTTACCATTTTCCCCCAGTTCAGGTCCATATATAGCAAACTGTTCAAAATTCTAGGAAACAATCAACTACAAAAATTTACCTAAGATCTCAATAAACAACTTTCTAAAACATATGAAAGTAGCGTTTAGGATGCCACAAATGTGAAAAATATCCCGAAAATTTTTTAATATCATTTGTTTTTTCTTTACTTCAACATTGAGATACTATGCTATCTATTACAAAAATAATAAAAAAATATTCGTATTAAGTTTATAATGTTGATGGCCCTGGACGTGCAAATCGCACTCTCTTAAGTTGCAGATCCAAATCGTCTTTATGACAAGAGCTACAACTTTCCCTCAGAGGGTAAATCAAAATTCCGAACGGTTTGCAAGATATGAGACTTTTTTGCAAAAATGACACCGAGGCCCCAACTCTTTGGGGGACCATAAAAAAAGTGCATGACTTTGGGCAAAACTGGGAGACACGGGAATTTTTTTGGTCGTTTATCACGTAGTGGTGTCCGTATATGGTTATATTTCCATGACTTAAAAAATTACACACAGTGTAATACAATTCTTGACAATATGAGATACGTTCACTAAATTGTGAATAAGAGCGAAATGCGTTCATTGATTTTTATGATCCATGTCTCATTTTGTTCATACCCCATGCGACTTTACACTAAACTAATAAAGCGTTACACTTTTTTCCGTTTCTTACGTTCTATTCCTTATATTTTTAATAATAACAATTTTGAAATTTTGTAACAAAGAAATATATTTTTTCACCATTCTTTTTTTAGAACAGCGACACTGTTGATTATATTGAGAAATAGTTTAGGAATTGATTAAAGGTATTATAATCCTAAATTTTTCTAAATTTACTAGGACAAAATCGAATACGTAGTTTTCGAATAGTGATGACATACGTATACTTACGTACAAATGACAATTTTTTAGATACAAAGTGGTTTTATGTGCTGTTTAGGGTGACTAGAAACGTTCAGATTGTATTAATATGTTCACAAAAGGTGTTCAGCTTTATCATGGCTACAATTTTGCCAAATATTATGAGTAAAAAATTTGGAGTCCCTTAAAGTTATGCTGAAAAAATTGAAAAATTTTTTCAATAAAAAAAATGCATGAAAAATTTGGTAAAAAGCAGGAGAAACAATCTACTCAGTAGACTCGCCTCTAACCAAAAACTGCAACAGTGTTATGCATCTTGGAGGAGAAAAATGGGTTACATATTAAATATTGTTGTATTTTGGATTTAAACAGTTCCCATTTTGGATAACTGCAATATGTCATTTGATTATTACTAGCTGGTCTACCCGTTGTTCCCCAGAATATAATTGATAAGAAAAAATATTGCATGAGGTGTCAGGGGACACACGGCTGGAACGAAGTTCCTTTCGGTATATAGAGGGTGGTTCCGTATCTCGGCGATTTCACCATTTTTAAATTTCTAAACTTAAAATTTAATTTTTAATGATTCTGAAAGGTCTTTTAAAGGCCTTTCCAACAAACCCAAAAACAAAACAATCCGACCACTGGTTCAGAACTTTGCAAAAATATTCAAACCGCTGCCATTTCGCACCCTTGCATTTTCGGGGAGGGTCGTAGATGGACAATTTTCATGAAATGAGCCAAGGAATACGCTGGTGAAATTTGTCCAGTCGTGACTGAACCACCCTGTATTATGTAGTAGTTAGTTCCAACATGCCTAAGGCGCCCGTTGATAAATACGATAATTTGGATCCTTAGAGAATATACTTTTTGTAAAATGATTTTTTGACACAATAATTGTGTTTATCTTCCTGACGATGGTACCCAAAAGGCAGCGAAATATTAAAGAATAAAATTATTTTAAAAAACAACCAAACGCTCGAACAGTTTAATTTCAAATGACAACCAAACTTTTTTTAAGAATAAATTTTTGTTTTTTATAGAATGTATTATTTTGTAAAGTATATTTTTGGCCCTTTTTATAAGAATATGTATTATATTTTCTCGAAAAGGTCCCTTTTTAAAGAGAGGTACTTCTTCTTTTATTGAAAGCTAATGTTTTTTTAAGAAAAGGTACTATTTTTAAGAAGAAGTACTTTCTGTAAGAAAAAGTCATAAGAATATGATTTTTTTTTTAAAAAGCACTTCTTTTAAGAATAGGTACTTTTTAAAGAAGTGGTAGTCTTTTTAGGAAAAGGTTTTTTTTTTTTTAAGAAAATGTACCAATTGTCGAAAGGTTATTTATCTCAAGAAAAGAAAAGAAGAAGTATTATTTTATTATTAAGAAGAGAAATTTTTGTAAGAAAAGTTAGTTTATCAAGAGAAACAATTTTTTTGAAGAAGAGTTTTTTTTTAAGAAAAGGTTTTTTTTTAAATTGGTCCTTTTTTCAAGAATAGGTACATTTTTAAGAGTAGGTACTTATCTCAAGAAAAGTTATTTTGTTTCACAAAAAATTTACTCTTTAAGAAAAGGTAGTTTTTTTTAAGAAAAGTCAATTTGTTGTAAAAAATTGTACTTTTTTAAGAAAAGGTACTTTTTAAAGAAAATGTACTTTCTGTAAAAACTTTAAATTTTTTAAGCAAAGGTACTTCTTTAAGATAAGGTTTTTTTTAAGTCAAGGTACTTTGTTTAAGAATATGAATAGGTATTTTGTTTTGAGTAAATTTATTTTTTTTAAGAAAAGGCAACTATATAAGAAAATGTCATTTTTTAAACTTCTTTCACTTTGGCTTTTCTAAATTTATTTTTTATTGGGTTCAAAACTACAATATATACCAAATAATGGCTTCAGGCTCCACCTAGAAAACTTCCCATTAAACAAGAAATTTCCCAACATATGTTAGTCTAGACACAAACTAAAGCAAAAGTACCCAATATAGTTGATAATACTGGGTTGTAGCATAATAGTGTTAAAAATTTTCTTTTCTTCTCATTTAGCCCCCATCCTGCAACGTGCGATAAGGAACTTCGTTCCAAAAATTAACCATAAGCCAGAAGATCTGAGTTAAAAGTTTTAAATTGTACCTATCATTTGATGCTATTTATGCAAAAGAAGTCAATTGTGTACTGTGAGCGTCAAAACAAAATAAACAATAAACACAATTTAACAACATTGAGGCAAAAACAGAAAAATTACTCGAAGTTTAATATCCGGGTGACCTGCCCTTGCAACGATATGTCCCATCTATTCTCCTAGGCATCGACTGGGTACGGTTTCCAGTCACATCGGAAGAAACTTCGCTCCATTCTCTCTGCGACCCATCCCTAGATGCTATTTGTCGGAATTGACCCTATCCAAGCAAGATCGAAATGCAACAGAGTTCCAGAACTTATTTATGAAAAACGTGTCCAATTTTGTCTCCAAGGGAAATCAGAACATTTTGTCGTTCGTAAAAAGAGTGAGGGGTAATTTACCGCTTTCTATACTAATTGTTGTCGTGGGCGTCCAAGTATTCACCGACCAGGTTAACCTGTTTGCTGAAATGTTTAAATATAATTCGACCACGGCACGTGATCGATCAAGCATCCAGTTCGATGCCCGACCACGTGCAGCAGGGTGGAGCGTGATTAAATCCACGGACCCTAAAGGTATTCAAGAACTTAGCAGCGTACATGCACAATCCTATTCAACTTTCATCGTTGAAAGGTTGTCAATATACAGCCGAATCCTAACAAATTTTAAACTGCTCATCCAGAAAACTACCACCCAATAGTAATATGTCCCAGGGGGTACCGATGAGTCAGCTGTTCAATTTAGTAGTTGGAGAATAAATAGAGAATATGCTTTCAAAGAAGAGATGGTGATAGCTGACTGGAATTCAGCAAAAATGTTATCACTTTTGTTTTGATTTTTTCGTTCGTGGCGCGTTCTTAATTTCGGGTAGTTTTGTGAAATATTGTATTAAAAAAGTGGTAAAAAGTGATCAAATTAACAAAAAATATAATAACAAATTGAATGCAATACGGTTATTCGGTGGAAGTAAATGAAACACGACACAAATCCTGGAAATCATTTGCATAGCGCAAAACAAAAGTGAACAAAACACATTTTCTTTTACTTCGCTATACTCTATATGTTTCCCAAGTATTCCACGGAACTCTTTAGTACAAAAACGAACTATTGCACACTCTTAAAGTATTACTCGGTGATATGTCCTTCCCTTTCTAAGGTTATGGAGAGCATAGTAAATTATCAACTAGTGAACTAGATTGAGACCAATGGCCTTCTCGACGACCGACAGTATGGCTTTCGTAGAAATATATGAGCTAATGACATTCCCATCGGAACAATGGAGTCGGTCAATACAGAGCTTTGCCAAGGTCGTATCTCTAGATATTGCCAAGCCTCATCTTTACATTCCAATTCTGTGTATGTGGTAACAATAAAATTGTAACCACAAAATTGTTACAAAGTTGTCACCATTGTTTGTATCTGGTATTCTGGCAACACAGTGACAACGAAAAATTCACCTCACAATAACAGACTGTCAAAAGCAGGAACAAAAAACCAAAAACATATGGTATTCTGCACAAAATGAACGCGGTAAAAGAAGGAAAAGTACGTATTTAATATATTTATGTTTTATTGAATTAAAATTAATACATTATTATTTAGGAAATTTGAGTGCACCACAAGGGCACAGCTGGAATGCTTGTATATTGCTTCCTCAAGGAGCATCCAGAGATACTAAGCGGAAAGAATACTCCTGCACATCCGCGCCACATAGAAGAAGAAATTTTCTTTAGCGCCAACTCTCTGATCTATATGAAAATTACACCACCGACAAAAGCTTCTGCACTGATTTCAAAAAGTTCTTTCCCCCCTGCGGTCGGGCCAAATTCTTGAGATATAGGCCTTTAAAGCTCGAGTATATAATCATTCGTATCTCCGGGATTTATCTGGTTGAAATGGATATCATTAAAAAGGTCTTTCTAAGCTCTATAAATAAGTGTATGTACATATTTATTTTTATTAGCCCATAGGGGAGCTAATTAAAAAAACGCTTTTTAACCTCACTTTTCTGCTAACAATTTATTTTTTTTTTTTTCAAAAAAATTCTTTATTGTACTTATTTTTTGGCAGGTTCCGATAATACACAAGACCTTAGCCTTTTTTTAAAGGTATATTACTTAACAATATCCCTCGAAAGACCGGAGATATTTACGTTAAAAGTGTTGTAATACTTTTCGCTCATTTTCAATCTTTCTAACACAAAAGCAAGTTCTTTCTTCTTTCTGCTCCACTTCCATAGGACAAAGTAACAAAAGTCCTTGCTTCATTTAATTATGCCCTCTTGTCGTTTTGGTACAAAATATATTATTGATTTTTCCCGTATACAGTTTTATTGTTTACTTGCAGAATTTATAAAATGATTTTGTATCAACTTTCCGGCAAATAAAGCAGCTGTGACGCACTGTTACCTCCTCTTTGGCAGGTAAGAGTTTTTGTTACTTTTGTCACATTTCTGTCAAATAGTAACCGTGGTGACTTTTGTAACCCTGCCAGAATAGGGCTGTTAGTGTATTAATTTAATTAAAATTTAAATATTTGCTGTTGGTTAAAAAATATACTTTTATTAATTAATTTATTCTAAAACTGCCAAAAATAAAAACAAAATCCCAGAAACTCTAACAGCTTGAAAAGCCAAAATGGACAGAATTAAAATCAGTGTAAGTAACAATGGAAAAAATTTTGATTTTAACGATTTTATTTTCATTCGTGCTCTTTTTGAATCTGATTAATTAATTTCATTGATCTGATGAACAGTTCTACTCACAGTTTACGTTTGAAGTGGACCTCCTGTGTCACGTTGATAACTCTACAGCGTGTCATGCAGATATTCAGTGATAGGATGCCAAACGTCAGCATATTAAAACATGGAATCGCAATCGTCACACTGTAAACAACTTTGGAATACCAATGCAGTTCTAAAATAGGAAAAAATTTACAAATTATATTTCGGTTACCAGATACCTCTCCTCAAACCGAGGCATTACTTGATAGTAGAAAATGTGTGCTGGTTATCATCGCTGCAATGCTCCAAACAAATACGGAGTAATAAACGAAACGCCTTTGATCCTTGTCCGAATTATTTTGGAGATTTGCTTGTTTAAATCCTGACCATATTTGGAAGCCAATAACATTTTGCCACAGATACGATGACATGAAAGCGAACACATACAAGCCTTCATATATTTGCTTGAAATCTTCTATAGAAAGAATTATATAAAATCATTACGAACAGCAATTGGAATAGGCAGAACAAAAAACTAAATGTACGTAGACGTTGATCGACAAAAAGGAAATTTTATTTTAAATGTATTGACTTTTCCTTTACCAACAATTTGCTGATCCCTCTAAAAATGTGAATGTAGAAACAATACATACTCAAACTTTTCAGAGAAATAATAAAACCTGTATTTGACTATTTATATCAAAAAAGCAGGTCGAAGGGGAAAATTCTTCATTTTTTTTGACGTAGAATACGTCTTACCTTACGGTATGAGGAGTCATGTCAGGTTTTTATTGTTGTAATCTTTATTTCATTGAATTTGACGAAACGGCTAGATGAATTTTTTTCAAATTTTTTTTGTAGGTAAATGAAGATGTTATCTTTCGTTTGATATACATTTCATATTGGTTGATATATTTCTAGTATTTTAATTTCTCAAATGAAAATTGTTTAAACACATACACTCAAACATATGTGTGGTGTTTGGTTGAGTGTTTTTGGTTGCTCAACATTGCTTAGGAACATGTATCTAGTAAAAAGTGAAACGAACAGCAAGCTAATGTTGCTTGGCAACATGTATCTAGTAAAAAGTGAAACAAACAGTAAGCTAACGTAATAAAGCTTTTTTGCGAAAGCTTCAATAAAGCTGTTGTAACATTAATTTTGAATTGTAAAGCGTAAAGCTTTCACACAACGCTCGAATGCTAATGCGAAGACTCGATAAGGTAAACCTTTTTTAATATTAGGGCGGCCCTCTCAACATTCGCAGAACTTATTTCAATAAAAATATTAATTAAAATACATAAATTAAATTAAGTTTAAAAAAATTGAACATAATATTTTTTTTTTAAACGGACTTGAATCAAATGCCGTTGGTAAATATAAAAATTACAGCAGACAGTTGTCCGAGGCCTTCGGCCACGGACTGTCCCTACAGGCTGTGTCAGAGACACGACCATTAAGTTTAACGTAGAATACGCCATCCGATAAGACAGAAAACATATATAACAATAAATGATAAATAATATAAGCAAATGAATTTATTGTTATATATGTTTTCTGTCTTATCGGATGGCGTATTCTACGTTAAACTTAATGACCGTGTCTCTGACACAGCCTGCAGGGACAGTGCGTGGCCGAAGGCCTCGGACAACTGTCTGCTGTAATTGTTTTTTTTTTTGGTTCAACAGAATAGAACCATATTTTAATTGTTTTATACATAAAAAAATCATACATTCATCAGGGATGATTTTTACTTATTCGGCCTTGTTATTGGTACCTTTTAATTTTATTTTTCAAGCCCGAGGACATTCTATATCTCTATTAATAATGATATATTTTTTTTAAAAAAGGAGTTTTGCAAATGTATTCCTATGATTCCTGGCAAACCGTATAGCTATTTCAGATCTAGCCACAGATCTTCATCAGCGGTTGTTTGGAATGTTGCTATTGAAAAAAAAAAGTGGCTATAACTTGGAAACGATACGTCGAATCTCAAAAATAATAAATTTTTGGAACGATGTCCCTTATCGGACGTTGCGGGATGGGGGCTAAATGAAAAAAAAAATTAAATCACTTTTTTAAAACTGTTATGCTACAACCCAGTATTATCAACCATATTGGGTACTTTTGCTTTGGTTTGTGTCTAGACTAATTAGATCTCTCGCATATGTTGGAAAATTTCTTGTTTAATGGGAAGTTTTCTAGGTGGAACCTGTAACCAATATTTAGGACATATAGTAGTTTCGAACCCAATAAAAAGTAAATTTAGAAAAGCCAACGTGAAAGAAGTTTAAAAAAAAGTTTCTTAAATAAGTGCCTTTTTAAAAAAAGTTAATATTCTCAAAAGTAATACCTATTCATATTCTTAAACAAAGTACCTTTTCTTAACAAACAAAACATTACCTTAAAGATGTAACTTTGCTTAAAAAAATAAAATTTTTATTTTTTATTTTATCAAAATTTTTATTTCAATTTCCTCTCAAAAAGTACCTTTTCTTATAACAAGATTTTTTTTTTAAAAATTAGTACCTTTTCTTAAAAAGTATATTTTCTTACCACAAATTAATTGCCTTTTCGTAAAAAACTACCTTTTCTTTGAAGAGTACCTTTTTTGTGAAACAAATATGTTTTCTTGAGATAAGTACCTACTCTTAAAATTTACCTATTCTTGGAAAAAGACCGATTTAAAAAAATTCCCATTCCTAAAAAAACCTTTTCTTCAAAAAAAATACCTTCTCCTAAAACAAAAAAACGTTCTCACAATAATTCCTTAAAAGTACTTTTTATTAAAAATAAAATAATACCTTGTCATTTTTTAAGATATGTAGCCTTTCTGAAAATAAGAACATTTTCTTAAAAAAAATACCTTTTCCTAAAAACAGTACCACTTCTTTTAAAACTACCTGTTCTTAAAGAAAGTACTTCTTTGTAAAAAAATGCATAATTCTTATGACTTTTTCTTACAGAAAGTACTTCTTCTTAAAAATACTACCTTTTCTTAAAAAATATTAGCTTTTAATAAAAGAAGCAGCTCTCTTTAAAAAAAATACCTTTTCGGGAAAATATAATACTTATTCTTACAAAATGGACCTAAAAATATACTTTTTTTTTTAAAAATACATTCTATAAAAAAAAATTTTCTTAAACAAAGTTTATCATTTTACAAAAACTATATTTTCTTAAAGATCCATTTAAATTATTATATATTTCAACGCGCGCCATAGGCGTGTTGGAACTAACTAGCACATAATATGTATATAGCGAAAGGAACTTATTTCCAACCGGGTGTCCCCTGACACCTCATGTGATTTTTTTACCACCATGAGACGCTTCAACCACTGGATGTCTTCAATATCTCATCACTAATAAAACTGTTTTCAAAAGAAGTTATTATTTTTGCGATTGGAGCCACCGTTTCCGAGTTACAGCCATTTTGTTATTGTAGCGACGTTCTTACTTTGTCGATTTTTTGAAAAAAAATGCTTCCATACGAATTATAGCAGTTTATGAAAACCCTTTATAAACTTAACAAAACTTAATATTTTTTCGATTGGAAGCACCGTTTCCGAGATATAGACATGGCGGCGATTTAGCGATTATTTATTCGAACAATTTTAGTTTTAGCGATTTATTTTTTTAAATAAAAGTGATGCCATATTGAAGATATCCATTGGTTGAAGCCTCACAATGAGGTAAAATTTTTATTTTTTTTTTAGATTGAACCCACCATTTCCGAGTTATAGCCACTTTTTATTTTAGCGATTTTCTTATTTTGGCGATTTTTTTTTAAAAAAAGCCTTAGGCAAACGAAAAAATTGATTATTATTTCGATTGGATGCTCTGTTTCCGAGATATAGAAATTTTTTCTAAAGTTTTCATATTTTCGAACAAAAATAGGGATTGGTTACTCTGGGTAACCCATTACCCATCGCCGTGGATAACTACCCATTATTTTCCCCATTACCCTGTGGGTAATGTGTAATCATGATGGGTAATTCCCCATTGTCAAGTGCAGCTACCCATTATTTTCCCCATACCCTGTGGGTAATGGGTCAACGTTCATTACACTTTCCTTACGACGATGTGTATGGGTTACACATGGGGGGTAAATACGAACTCTGCTTTGCCCATCCAACGCCTTGTGGTCGTTAGCAAATTGTTTGAGAGCTGCATTTTGTGCAGGATTTTCTTCAGTTTTTGGAGCTGTAGAGGTCTACTGAGCAAAATAGCACAACGAACGGTTGATTTACTTGCATTTATTCCTGCTAAATGATTAATTTTTGAGGTGAAATGCGCTGAATTTGAAGAATTGTTCGCTTGTCCTGACGTGTTAAAGCTATGTAAGTACCTCGTTTCCAACTTTTATTGTAGCTTTCTCGGTTTTTAATATAATTCATTGACACGTTATGACTTCTTCCGATTTTCACCGATTTCGCGATAGGAATATTTTTCAGAGTGGTAAACATAAATTGTCAGTGGTGCAATGGTTAGTGTGCGCGGCTCTTATACATGAGATCCTGGGTTCGAACCCGGCTCTGACCAACTTCAAAAAAAAAAAATTTCTTTCGCCGGCGGTCACCTCGCATAGTGACGGCGACACTATCGAGTATCTAGCCATGAAAACGCTTCTCAAATTACCGTTCGGAATCGGTGTAAAGCTGTAGATCCCAACCAGTGAGTGAAAACGGGAAAGCGCACAGCTCAGTGATTGTGAGAAGTTCTCCCCAGTCCCTTCATGGGATGTAATGGGAAACCATTGATTTTAATAAACATAAATTGTTACCATTTTCGATGAACTTAAATTACTTTCCCCCCCATTTTGATTATATAATATACTGCCACAAACTTGTACATTAATTTTATGTAGTTTTTATAAAACTGTATTGCAGCCGACGACTCATTTAAAAAATTTCTGAAATTGCATTTAAGAAATTAAGAAATTCCATTTTCGTTGTTTAACAACCGGGTGTCTCCAAATGCAATATCTTAAGACCCTGACTCATAGAGTAATATAACCACAGTGTGCAACATCTGTTATAGCTTTGACAGGATGTCACGTCGCAAGTTGGAATTGCATCGAGTTAGAATTGCAGATGACAAAACAACTCGAGAGTTTAGAACAACAATGTACTAACTGACATTTTTTGATAAATTCATCTGAATATCTCATCGTAAGAAAATGGTCATGCCCTTTCGATTACTATCAGCGCTATAATTATATCTCTTATCTTTGACGAGATATCTAACAGAAGAAGCTTCTAACTACATATTTTCCAGTTATAATTTGGTCTACAAAGTGCATTCAATCTGATTCTCCTCAAAAATTACTTGGTGCAGTTAGAACTTTGTTGTTCTTAGGTCACGAACGTTCAAATATAACTTATAAATCATTATCATCAATCAAACATAATTTAAAATCCGTTAGTATCAATCGAACATAATTTAAAAGACATTAGTATCAATCATACATAATTTAAATATAGTTTGCCTGTCGCTTATTCCTTCATCCACTTTCTTTCCCATGATTTCCCAACTTCATAGTCGACGATCTGTGATGTCGAGCTGACTCCTCCTCTCCACATCCCTGGTACATCCTTATACGATCTGGCAAATAGTTTAAAAGTTGTTGTGTTCTTTGCAATCGGCCCCACTGTACGTTGGTAACCATGTATACCGACACTGAGGGACTGAGAGCATAATAATACTTTTTGATTCTCATTCACGTATTCCGACACTGAGAGATTGAGAGAATAATATTTATTTTTGCCTCTCATGCTTTGGTTTGATAAAATATTTGTTTGAATCAACCAAGGCGTTGTTCAAGTTTTAATTTAATTTTAATAAATTTTTAATTTTATTAAAATAATTTAATTTTAATAAAATCGGTGTTATTATTTTCGGGTGGCGGTTATGATATTTCGAGCACTTGTAGGACAATTTGAGTCACGTCCTCCTAAATGTATTTCTAAATCTTAAAATTTTCATATTTACAAGAATCTGCAAATCAAAATATTTGCATAACCTTTTAACCTGGATGTAGAGAAATCAAAAAGCTGCCAAATCCAAAAAACGGGATGCAGTTGTTTCGAAATCATAATTTAAAAAAATCGAATTTCATAACCTAACAACAATTGCATTTTTATTAATTTAAAAACTTAAGCTGTTGTGATTTAAAACCTTAACATTTTTCCGAAAAAGATTAAACTTCTCACCAAATTTAAAACATAATTGTTGTGTACCAAAATATTACAGTATCCGTTTTGAGGGACCTAATATTTGGTCTGCGCCAATCTAAATCTGCCTCTGGCCAAAGCTGTTCGTAGACGTAGACGTCCATGCGAAAACTTGGTGTTACTAAGGGGAGCGAAAAGGCAGAATATTGAGCCGGTTGAAGAAATACGCTATCTTCGTTTTGTAAGGACTTTTCGTTGCCAAGAAACATCACGAACTTTATAAAAGCCTCTGAAATATTCTCCAATAATCATTCGGTTCAAGATCAATTTCTACGAAATAGTACTTTAATTCCAAAAAGTACATTTTCATTGAATACATATATTATTCCAGAAAAAATGTGAAACTGATTAAGTCTAAATTTTATACTGAGTTAATTTTCTTATGATTAGTTGGAAATCAATTCAGGCATTGGAAATTCCATGCTAACGTCTATCAGGGCTGTCATAGAAACCAATGTTGTCACTATTGGTTTTGAAAACGACAAGAACAAATGCTTTGGTGTCGTGTAAACCAATATATCGGTTTTATATTCGAACTAGGTGTCACCGAAAGCAATGTTATCGGTTTTGATATTGTAAATAAACCAAGCAGCCAACAACTGTCAGTTTTCATTTGCGCGCTTTTGCTTTGTTATTTGTTTGCTTAGTAACAACATATATTTTTGCATTTTTATTTTTTTATGAGAAAGCCTAAAAATGGGGCTTATGTCTATTATACGGTTTACTCTCCAAAAATTAAAAAAAAACTGCGTCGGATATAACAAGTTATTTTAAGCAAAAAAAAAGTAAAATAACCAAATCGGGGCAAATGCATAGTTTCGGAATTATGGACCCGCCGTATGTTGTAATTTTGAAAAATTATCGATTATTTTCTTTAACTTTTCTCAAAAATAGAAAGCTTTATACCACAAAAATACTATGCCGAAGCCGAGGAGGAAACCTGCGGCAGAGGAGGATGTCTCTTATTTAAATTTCAACATCGCATAACTCGATAACTAAGCGAGTTATCGAGAAATGCTAGCAAATTTTTTGAGTTTATTTTGACTTCTTTTATACCCCATTACCCTCTCACACATCCGAAAATTCGGGGACCATAACTCCGAAACAATGCGTTTGCCCGGATTTTGATATTTTACTTTTTTTTGCATAAAATAACGTGTTCTGCCCCCTCAAAAAATGGTTGGTTTTTGGTGTGTAAGCCGTAAAATACACCTGTTCCCAAAAATTGTTGATACTGTGGTTCTTCCGAAACTTATACTTGAATCGTTGCCGACTGATCTCTGAAAATATCCTTCCGTTAAAACCCGCAACGAAATAGCATTGCGAAATTAGTTAATTAAAAAAAATTACATACGCTGTCTCCGGCAACCCAAATGGGTAGCTGCAATCTCTTAGAATCTTTCTCGTCAACTTGGTGAGCGTTGTTAATCTAATAACAAAAATGTTACAACTGCTGATGCAATTGTATTTTATTTATAACGACTTATTCCTTTTTTTTTATACATTTCTAGTGTAATACAATTACTTTTATTGATATTTCTATGAAAACTATTCTGTTTTTTTCCATTTTCTGCACACAAGTAAAATAAAATTGCAAACAAATAAACACATGTAAAGCAACAGCTGATTCGAACATTGGTTTTATTTGCATTCGAAAACCAACTTGGTTTCATGACACCAAATGAAACCAATATTGGTTTGCAAAAACGACAATTAGTAAAACCGACATGGTGTCTACGACAACCCTGTATATTTTGATTAAATAAATAAATAAATGGTTTTTCGTTACATCCCATGAAGGGATTAGGGAGAGCTTCTCACAAACCAGTGAGCTGTGCGCGTTCTACTTTTACACTCACTGACCGGGACCTACAATTTTACACCGGTTCCGAGAAGCCTTTTCATGGCAAAGTACTCGATAGTGTCGCCGTCACTAAGCGAGGTGACCGCCGTCGAAAGAAATTCAAGGTGGTCAGAACAGGGATCGAACCCACGTTCTGATGCACAGGAGCCGCGCACACTACCACTTGCACCATCGACGGCCACATATTTATATATTTTGATTAGAGTTCATAATTGTCATACATCAGAATTATTTGTCGATGTTATTGATAGATTCAAAATAGGTCTTACTAAATACAAGTTGCTACTACCGAAATTTAGTTGTATTAACCAATTTTGAGTGTGGCCGTCGGTGGTGCAATGGCAGTGTGCGCGGCTCTTGTACATGAGATCCTGGGTTCGAACCCGGCTCTGACCACCTTAAAATTTCTTTCGGCGGCGGTCACCTCGCATAGTGACGGCGACACTATCGAGTATCTAGCCATGAAAAAGCTTCTCAAATTACCGTTCGGAATCGGTGTAAAACTGTAGGTCCCAATCAGTGAGTGAAAACTGGAAAGCGCACAGCTCAGTGATTGTGAGAAGTTCTCCCCGGTCCCTTCATGGGATGTAATGGGAAACCATTTATTTATTTTTTTTTTAACCAATTTGAGTATTTCAAAAACCTCATTCATCTGAAACGAAAGATACAACTAATAAATAGTACAATATTAGACTTCGTGTTCAAACATTAGTTACTGTAATCATAATTTAGTTTCTGTTGCAAAAACACTTGTTATAAAGTTCTGCATTGGATTTTTCATAAGAGGATTTGTTGTTAAAGAGAAACTACATATATTGGAATGTTACACGAGGACTTTACAGAAAAAACTATTATTTTAAACAGAAAGTGATAAACAAAGTTGTGAAAAAACAATAAAGTGTATAGATACCAGTCAGCGAAGAATACATATTAAATGTGTTTTTTGTACCCCGCTAAAGTTGATTATAGCTTAATTTGTATGGGACAGCTAAGTGATATTAAGTGGCATTTCAATTTCCCACTTAAATTCCGTCTTGAGCATTGACAATGTTGCCACATGTTCAATTTCAAGAAATGGCGACAAAAAATTATCTTAGATACGTTTTGTTACCATTTACTGAGAATGAAAATGTTATCAAGGAGAGACTCAAAATCAGAAATTTTCAAAATGGTTTACGCATTTTAAGTTCATTAATAAAAAGTATTATAATTAATGGAGGACTACGATTATTTTTATATCTCTAAACTTGAAGGATAGATTTGTATATCCGATTGAAAACAAAATTGAAATTAAGTTGTTAACAACAACGCGGCAAATGCTATACATATTTATCATGGTAGAAGTATCTGTCAGGTATAGTCGTTGAAACAGGTGCTGGATTTTTTTCCATGTCATTTTTCGCCTCACTTGCCAAAATCATATGTATTTTGTTTTTATACTTTATTGTATTTTTGTATATATTTGTGTACTCGTAAAGTTTGCAACTGAAACGTATGAACGAAAATAAAATGTCTGTTGTTGCTGCCTACAACTACAATAACATCTGCTGCTACCATGTATTTGTTGGCAGTGGCTACAAACGTGTGGCCGTATCGCATGTTTTTTACCCATTACAGCAAATGTTGCCACATTTCGTAGTATTAAGTGTGGATCGTTCTTTTGGAAAGTCGTAAGTGGCGATAGCTTAATGGAATAAAAAAAACAGCCTTATTATCATAAATTGAGGTGAAGTGAGACTTTTAAACACAATGGTTGAATCTGACGCCACTATTGATGCCTTCACAAACACATGCAATCAATTGGGGACATATGGCTGGAGGAACTATTATTATGGATGACACATATTAACTTAAACATACATATGATACCCAGTGTAACCCATCCCCATTTTTGATCGAAAATATTAAAAATTTAGAAAGACTGTCTATATCTGGAAAACGAAGCGTCCAATCGAAAAAATAACAAATTTTTACTGGTTTCTAAGGGCTTCTCACAAAGTGTTCCAATTCGCATGAAATATTTTTTAATTTTTTTAAAAATCGCCAAAATAAGAAAATCGCTAAAATAAAAAAATATGGCTATATCTCAGAAACAGTGTGTCCATTCGCAAAAATAATAAATTTTTTTACCTCCTCAAGAGGCTTTCACCTATGGATGTCTTCAATACGGCATCTCCTTTATTTTCAGCAAGTCGCTAAAATTAAAATTTCTGGAATCAAGCATCGCTAAAACGCCCCTATGCCAATATCTCGGAAACGGAGCGTCCAATCGAAAAGAAAACTATTTTTACGCGTTTCTAAGGATTTTGCATAAAGTGGTCCAATCGTATGGAAGATATTTGGAGCTTCCAATCGAAAAAATAACAAATTTGTACGGATTACTCACAAAGTGTTGCAATTCCCATGAAATAATTTTTTTTTAAATCGGCAATATAAGAAAATCGCTAAAATATAAAAATGGCTATAACTCGAAACCGCTGCGTCCAATCGCAAACTAATAACTTTGTTACCTCTATAAGAGACTTTAAACAATGGATGTCTTTAATACGACATCACTTACTTTAACAAAAAATCTCTAAAACATACATGTGTGTTTTAGCGATTTTTTATTTGAAAAATTTCAGTTTAACGGATTTTAAGTGATGTTGTATGAGAGGCATTCATAAGTTAAAACCTCCTATGGAGGTTAAAAAAAAATATTATTTTTGTGATTGAACGTACCGTTTCCGAGTTATTGCTATTTTTATGTTTTAGCGATTTTCTTATATTGGCGATTTTTTGAAAAAAAAAGTTATTTCATGCGAATTGGAACACTTTGTGAGAAACCCGTAAAAATTTGTTCTTTTTTCGATTGGACGCTCCGTTTTCGAGATATAGAAATTTTTTATATTTTCGATCAGAAATGTACCACGAAAATAAATAATAATAATTTTGTTTATATTTAATTATAAAATACACAATTTTAATAACAAATTATTCTTTTTACTTTATTTTCTATAAAATTCATAATGGGTTAAAGCATCACCACATGGTTGTGACACCCATCAAATTCAAGTAATTACTTTAGTTGAGCATACCAATATATTATTTGGTACAACCGAATTATTTTTTAGATTTTTCGTTCATCCAACTAATATAATCTTCACCACTACAGGATAATTTGATTGCTAGAAGTAAAACTTGATTGATAGATCACATTTATTTATTGTTGCTATGGCTTCAACTAAATATTTCAGTTCTTGCAACCAAAACTGAATTACAAATCGGTTAATATGTACAACAGTCGGTGATAAAGAATACAATTATTGGTCATCACAACTGAATAATGTGATAGTGGCTGTAAATATAGTTGTGACAACGAATCTTTTCTCTGTGTGTACGTACACTAGGGTGTCCCAAAAAATTTTTCGATTTTCATGCTTTGCTCAAGCTTAATTGGAAAGCTTATAGGTAAAGTATATATGAGATTGTTTTCAGATTTTTCGGAAGAGGTTTAGAGGTCGCACAAGTCGAATTTCTCCCCAAAATTGGGTATTCCGGACTTTTTTTGAATTTTACTTAAAACTCGGTCAATAACCACGATTTTCTTAGTTTGAAAGTCAACATTTTTAAAGCAAAATGTCCAAACTTTTATTGTACATGCATAAACCACCGGTTTTGGCAAATGATTTTGCTCAATTACGTACCATGTATTAAATTGTTTCGTAAATTTTGGATAAATTTTGTAAATAGCGCTTTCTATCTTTTAAAATTTGTATGAATGTGTAAAAAACTAATGATGCGCTTTAAAAGACGTATAAATTCCAAGCAATTTTGTAGAAAACAAATTTTAATTCGCTGTTACTGTTCCAGAGTTATACCATTTTAAAGCCTTTTACCCATTGTATTTTGTATTTTTGCTTGGGATTTGCTTTAAATTCCTATGAAAATTTAAAACACCAGTGAAGCACTTTAAAAGACGAATAAATGCCAAGCAATTTTGTAGAAAAGATTTTGAATTTGCAGTTAGTGTTCCAGAGTTATGCAATTTGAAAACTCTTTACCCATTGTATGGAACTAATAATACTATAGACTCTTTGCCAATTTTTCATCGGATTTGCTCTAAACACTATATTCATGAAAAAATCTACATGCGCTAAGTAACGACAAAGAGTTACACGCAGGAAAAACGAAACATACTGCAGGAAACATATAGCAACATATTGCAGGAAACATATATATGTTTGCAAGCAATCATATATATGGTTCCTGCAATATGTTGCCGGGCCATTTTTTGCTACGTGTAATTCGTTGTCGTTACTTAGCTCATGTACATTTTTTCAATAATAAAATGTTGAAAGCAAATCCGATGAAAAAATACAAACAGATTATAATATTATTAGGTTCATACAATGGGTAAAGAGTTTCAAAGTGGCATAACTCTGGAACAGTAACTGCAAAATCCAAATTTTTTTTAGAAAATTGCTTGGATTTTACCCATCTTTTAAAGTGCAGCATTAGTATTTTAAATTTTCATAGAAGGTTAAAGCAAATCCGATGCAAAAATAGCAAATAGATTATAATATAATTAGATTCATACAATGAGTAAAAGGCTTTAAAATGGTATAACTCGGGAACAGTAACAGCATATTCAACATTTTTTCTACAAAATTGCTTGGAATTTATTCGCCTTTTAAAGCGCGTCATTAGTTTTCTACATTTTCGTAGGAATTTTAAAAGATATAAAGCGTTATTTACAAAATTTATGAAAAAATGTAATACATGTTACCTTATTGGCAAAATCATTGCCAAAACTGGTGGTTTATGCATACAGAATAAAAGTTTGGACGTTATGCTTTAAAAATCTTGACATACAAACTAAGAAAAACGTGGTTATTGACCAAGTTTTAAGTAAAATTCTAAATAATTTTTGGGAGAAATTCGACTTGTGCAACCTCTAAACCTCTTCCGAAAAATCGGAAAAAAACTCAAAAATACTTTACCCTATAATCTTTCAAATAAAGCTTGAGCAAAAAATTTTTTTTACTGATGGGACACCCTAGTGTACACTGGCTTTATATCCCAAGTGTTGTGTTTCTCTTTCAAGCTATTTTCTGATAATTTTGAAAACGAGAAATTTTTTGAAACCGAACAAATGCGTGCAGATGAACCCCTTAGTCTCATAAAAGTTGCAGATGTTTCAATTGGGATTATATGAGGAGTCACACAACAAAACGTGCCTTTTTGATTATATCAAAATGTTGGGAAATCCAAGATTATTTTTTTCATCCGATTATACGATAAAATTATGATATTTTCCCATCTCTAGTCTATGAGAAGAGAAGAAAAATTATCCAAATGAAATTTTTTCCAAGAGAACTTAACCAAATTCTTGCAAAGACATCAAAAACATTTTGCAAAAAAAATACAAAAAGTCACGTTTTGTTCTGCGACTCCTCATATATCGTGTTAGCATCGCATGCTTTCTCAACATCAATACCCATTTGAATACTCCAATTATATTTACCTTCTATAGTCTTTGACAAACTACCGTACAACCAAAAAACACTTAGCGCCCCAAAATAAGCCGTCATTGACACCAAGTACCAGGCTACTAGTTTAAATAAAAACTTATCCTTGAATCCCTTTATGCACGTGTATACTAACATTATTGGAAGGCAGATAGGCAGTGAACTGTAACATATTAGAGCTGGAAAATGATTACAAGGAATTTAATATATTTCAACAGTTTTTTGATTGAACTACATAACACGCTTACCGATTATGGTTACAGGTCCTCTAGTCATCTACAAAACGGCAATTTAACGTTTATTCAGAGATTTAGGATATTAGTTGTCGCCTTACCTGTACTGTTCTATCACATGGGACATCGAACAACTGTTCGAAATAAAATTGGTTGGACGTCCCATTAAGGTATGGCGAATAACAAGAAGAAATGTAAATCTGGAAATAAAATATAAAAGCGGCATCATATCAGGAAGATTGACTGGGCTTGCATTACAGAGTGCAACACGAAAAAATATAACCATGTACGGACACCACTACATGATAAAAAAAAAACCAACAAAAAAGTAGACTTGGCAAATCTCGTTCAGTTAAGAGATCGAACGAACTAGGTCATTTGTTAAAAGTGAACTAGGTCGTTCACCTCGTTCACTCGTTCAATTAGTTTACCTCGTTCATACGTTGACACCCCGTTCACATAGTTCAATCGTTCATAAGTAGTGTTGCTCATTTCTTTTGTTAAATAAACTCAAGTTGAAGATATGTTAATGAAAGTTTTTAGACACATTATACAAATGTAATTTTTTTTATTTGTATGTATGTTAGGGTTCAAATTAAAAGTAATTTTATAATTTTTTTTTCAATTAGAATATTTTATTTTGGAATGAAAAATAAAAGTTTAGGAATTTTTTGGTTTATTAAATAAAATCTATGTGTATCTTTTTATTATTATTTTTCCTGTTATCAATGTTTTTCCTTGTTTTGTTTCTCAATTAAATTTTTTTTTTAAATTTTTTTAACTCACAATTTATTTATTTATTATATTACCATATTTTTTTTCTATATACTATTGAAGTCCTGTAGTTTAATTTTTAAATCTTGCTGCATAGGACAAACAAATAAAGTAACATATAAAAAATTCAAAATTAAATGTCAATGTATCACATTTCTTATTTCATTAGTTTAGTTTACTTTCAGTTTATAACACTTTCGCTGGCTTAAAGAGTTATAAAAATATAAAAAAAATAAGGCAATTCATTAAAAAATAAAAAAAAACAAATACATACAAATTCACATGTATCATAAAACTAATATTTACAGAGATCAAGGCAATTCATAAAAAAATAAAAAAAACAAAAACATACAAATTCACATGCAACATAAAGCTAATATTTACAGAGACCTAATATTTACAAATTGTGGTGCAAAAAAACCAATTGTGAAACCTTCTCTGGCTTGAGGAGAGTACGTCTATCATTTACGATGAGACCAGCTGCAGAAAAGATTCTCTCGCAAGGCACTGAAGTGGCTGGAATGCAGAGGCTTTTGAGGACATATTGAAAAACTCGCGGATACAAACATTTTCTTTCTCGCCACCATTCGAGTGGATCACATTTTCTGTTTATATATTCTTCTCTAATGTACTTATCCAACTCTCGAATAGCAGCGGCAGTATTATTCTCCGGTTCTGCAGTTTTTGAGAATTCCTGATCGAATTGATTCCATATGGAATATATCATTTCAATATCCTGGCTTTCCACAGTTTCGATTTGAGAAGACTCTTCTGCAACAGCTGGCAATACAATTGAGGCAATCCTTGACCTGAAACTAGATAAAGCCTTTTGGTATAAAACCTCACTTTTAAACGACTTTCTTTTAAATCGGGGATCAAGAATTGCGCAATCCGTATAAAGCGGGTTTGCTTCCATATCTCTAAACCGCTTATTGCATTCAGTTTTCAAAGTCTGCATCATCAGAGATATGGCATCGTTGTTTGACGATTTATCCTCCAAAAACTTTTGTAGTGCTGACGACAAAAACAAGACTTTCGAAAGCGTGACATTTTTTTCTCCACATATCTCTTTAGTCACTTCAAAAAATGGAAGAAGACAAGACATGGCTTCTTCAATTATTGTCCATTCAAGAAGGGTCATGTCTATGTTGAGGTGGAGAAGCGAATATGTTGCTGTTATCGGGTCCTTCAGCTTCAGAAATCGTTCGAGCATTTCGTATGTGGAGTTCCACCTCGTTGGCACGTCTTGCTTCAGTTTGAGTTCCGGGAAGCCCATTTGTTTCTGCATATTAATAAGTTTTTTCGAAGCAACTGGACTTCGCCGAAAGTGTTCCACAATTTTCTTCACTTTGGCCAGAGTGGGGTCGATCACTTTAATGCCCTTCATCACTATAAGGTTAAGTGAATGGGCAAAACACGAAACCTCTCTCCATCCCCCTTGACGAATGGCATCTTTAATGTTCGCAGCATTATCGCTCACAACAGCTGTAATCATGTTGCTAATTTCAAAGGCCGCACAGGTGCTTTTAATAAATTTTGACAGATTTTCTCCAGTGTGACTGTCTTCAAATTCATTGCACCCAAGCAAATAGCTTTCCAGCTCGCAATTTTGATTTATGAAGTGTGCAGTAACCGCCATAAAACTTGTTGTTGTTCGCGATTGCCATCCATCTGTTGTCAGGCAAACGGCTCCAGCGTCCTTAATTTTATTTTGAACGTCATCCAGTAGTTCAGTGTAGGCTTCGTTCATAAGATTATTAGAAATGGTATTTCTAGCTGGTAGTTTATACCCAGGACAATGTGATACCATTTCTAAAAGTTTTTTGAACTCCGGTTCTTCTACTAACCGTAACGCATGATGACCTTTGACAATCATGCGAAGTACCTGCTTGTCGATCTTCTCCACTTTTTTTATTGGTCGTGGCCGGTGACAGAACTCCGTTATATTTCTTTGCACACGTGGAACTGCAGCCATTCCTTCAGGTACTTGCGCCACACCTTCTGCGGGTACCAACTCATTAGCTTCTGCTGGCTGTCTTTGGGGGTATATTTGTGCGAACGGGTGTTTCGCTTTCAAATGCCGTTTTAAATTATTCACAGACCCCCCAGATATACTCAGGATACTGCTACAGTACTTGCATTTGGCTTTTTGTCCCCCACATTCAACGAAATGTGACCACAATGGGCTTATTTTTCTTCCGCTCATTTTTACACTTTAACGTCTTTAATTTAAATGATATCGTTCAGTAAAATTGATCAACCCTGGACTAATTATATTGACCAACCCTGAATTAATTTCTATACTGTTCAGGAATAAATTTGTCAACACTGAACGAGTTTAATAAAAATGAGTTTGACGTCGTTCAATGAACGACACTGATTCACATAGAAAATAGTTTGGCCTCGTTCAGTGAACGACAATAATAATCATTGAACGAACTCGTTCGTTCGTTCAGTTGACTGAACCGTTCAATTGAACTAGGTCGTTCATGAACGACACAAGTCTACAAAAAAGTCCCGTGTCTCCCAGTTTTACCCAAAGTCATGGACTTTTTTTTTTATCGGCACCCAAAGATTTGGGGCCTCGGTGTAATTTTTGCAAAAAAGTGATCATTTTTTCAGGCTCATATCTTGCAAACCATTCGGAATTTTGATTTACTCTCTGAGGGAAAGTTGTAGCTCTTGTCATAAAGAACAAAAAGTGTGAACTTTATCTTCAAGTTCAAAATCGCAAAAAAAAAAAAACTAAAAAAAATCGATTTTTTTAACTTTTTCCCCCTGTTCAGGTCCTTAGGTAGCAAACCGCTCAAGTTATAGCTTATGCACATTTACTGTGTTTTAGCGAAATACTGTAATTTTGCTCCTTATGAGATGATTTGAGCCTAAATTACTCTATAAATTACACATATTTCCATACAAAAAAATGCAAAAATGTTGCTCAGTTTTTTGTAATTTGTTTGAAATCACAGTAAAAACAAGAGAGACCATAGTGTTGTATTGCAATAGTAGTTAAAAAATGCAGTAAAATGAAAAAATTTCCATTGCTGGTTCAAAGCAAATGTCAGAAAAATGAGGAAAAAAAACATCTGTTTGTTTACATTTCTAGTTTGCTTTGTGATGCAATGTGATTTATGAAAATAAATTAAAATTTTTCGTTTTTAATAATTGCAGTACAAGAAAATGGATTCAATGCCGAATATACTGTAAGTAATAAGATTTTTATATTGGGTTTTTTCATTATTATTATGATTTTTTATTAGAAGCGATAAGAAACGCAAGTACAAGCAGAGAATTGCTTGGACGGACACCGCAGACCAAATGCTGCATGAGATGTGGGAGGACAAAATTCCGCAGCTCCGCGGTAACAGGAAATGATACAAACAATGATACAAACTCCAATATTATTAAAATTAAAGTCGTTTCAATAAAATTGCTTCTATTTCAGTTTTTCCGACGTTTCGTCAATTTCTTGTCGTACCAAGTTGGTGGAGCATGGCCGGGATGCCGTGCCCAGTGCCTGTTGTTGCAGCTGGAATAAACACACACAGAGTCAATAAATAGTAAATAAACTTTATAATACTTACAACTTATTATTATTCAACAATTTATAATTTATTATCTACTGGACTGGACAATTTTAAAACGCGTTGTTGTTTACAATCAAAACAAATTAGAGAAATGTCAAACTAAGAGAGAGAAGTCACTTAAAATCACAGTAATTAACAAAAGCACAATGTGAACACCATGATTTCGAAATCATCTCATAAAGAGCGAAATTACAGTATTTCGCTAAAACGCAGTAAATGTGAATAAGCTATTACACGGAAAGTGCTACAGCATAATACGCACACAACATTGGCAACTGACAATTTCAATATGCAGTGTGAAAATATTGATTTATTTTGCTACGTTTGCGGGCATCATATCAGAAAAAAAGTTCTACAAAAGAGTCGTTTTTTAAGTAGTGAATTCAAGAGAAGCATATAAGTTGTTTTTCGACGAAGTAGACTTGACCGGTGAAAATTACACACCTAATACAGTGTGTCGCCAATGTTATAACAATTTCATGGCATGGTTGAGTGGATGCAAACATAGTATGAAGCATTGTAAGCCGGTAAACTGGATTAATCGCCCAGGTGATCATGATGAAACCAGTTACTATGTATGCGTAAATTACACATGACGTGTAAATCGACATGCTGAGAAGAACAAAATTTATAAAGCAACAGTAACAACCACACTACCAGTGCTTGCACCTGAAAATTTTGTATCACCAAGGCAGCCAACTCCAGATCGTGGGACAGAATTTACAAAATGACTAGAGCAAGTGGTGTTACTTACGAAGATCCATTTGATACCGATTATGAGACCCAACAGGGAAGAGATGGACCACAACTAATAACACATATGGAAATGGATTTTATTGTGGGCATATTGGGAATATCATAGCGATTTATTACAGCGTTTTTAAAGCAAAAAAAACTCACACATGCTAATGTTAACTCTACGGAGTACCGCAAACGGCAAGCTGAATTTCAGAGCCCCTACACTCTAAACGATGACAATTCGTTCGATTACTGTAAGGATATAAAAACCGATAGCAATGGGTAGTAATATGAAAGAAAGTTATGAAACATTGAAAGATGTAACGAAAAAAATCCAATACTATGAAAATAAATGGAAGATTTGCTGTGATTCATCGATAAGGCCGGCTTTCCAAAATTCTTTTGTTTTCTTTGTATCTGAATCAATACCAATGCAATTCGTGGAGACCAAGAGGAAGAGTGTGGAGGTACAAATGAAACAACATATACTGAAGAATGCACTTTTAATTGACAATAATCAAGATATCTTGCTGCCACCGCTCCACATAAAATTGGGAATTGTTAAAAAATGCATCGAAGTGGCCGTTGTAAATTGTTCAAACGCATTCGACTATTCGAAAAGCATTTTCCCAAAGCGTAGCAATGACAAAATTAAAAAAGGTATTGTAGTAAATTTAAAACGAATTTTTGTTCACCTCATTGTACTATTTACACTATGTTAATGTTTTCTTTTCTGTCTTTATTTTTTGTCTTCGTTTAACAGGCGAACTTAATGGCCCTGACATTAGAAAGCTATTCAAGAGCAACTTTGAATCATCGCTTGATGATAGTTATTCAATAGCATGGATTTACCTTCAGCGTGTATGCACCAGAGTCTTGGGTGGGGGTGGCGGGGGAGGGGATCGAGATGCGCAACGGGAAGCAAGAGAATGGGGGAGAGAAATGTTGTATTATTCTGAGAAAATTGTCACATCGATGACATTAAAGCTGCATTTTCTTCATTTGAATTTTGAAGATTTTATCAAACATCTCGCTACCGAATCCGATGAGTAAGGAGAACAGTTTCACCAAACCACAATGTCCATGGTAAAACGCTACAAAGGCAAAAAAAATTCGACGCATTGCTCTTGCAGAGGTAATATCAATTTTATTGATGCTTTGTTTTGCATGCATTCCTTGTTTGATTAATTTTCTAATACATTTCAGGTATATTGGTGGAGCCACAAGATCACCTTGTATGATGTTAATGAAGTATTTGAAAAAGAAAAAGCTGATGATGGAGGGCAGGAAGTAACGTGCCTGTGGACACCATAAGTTCTGAATCAGAGTCCGATTCGGACGACGATTTGGATCCACACCTTAAGAGAGTGCGATTTGCAAGTCCAGGGCCATCAACATTATAAACATAATACGTACGAATATTTTTTTTATTATTTAGTATCTCAATGTTGAAGTAGAGGAAAAACAAATGAAATTAAAAAATTTTCGGGAAATTTTTCACTTTTGCGGCTACCTAAACGCTACCTAAGCGCTACCTAAACGGTGTTAAGAATCATTCCTAGGAAGTTCATATGTTCTAGAAAATTGTTTATTGAGATATAGTTGTAGATTTTATAGTTGACTGTTTCCTTGAATTTTGAACGGTTTGCTACCTATGGACCTGAACAGGGGAAAAAGCAAAAAAAAATCGGATTTTTTTTAAAGTTTTTTGCGATTTTGATCTTGAAGATGAAGTTTTTTTCATTTTATACGTTCACAATTTTATAACAAGAGCTACAACTTTCCCTCAGAGAGTAAATCAAAATTCCGAACGGTTTGCAAGATATGAGCCTGAAAAAATGATCACTTTTTTGAAAAACGTACAACGAGGCCCCAAATCTTTGAGGGCCGATACAAAATAAAGTGCATGACTTTGGGCAAAACTGGGAGACACGGGTCTTTTTTTTTTTGTCTTTTATCACGTGGTGGTGTCCGTATATGGTTATATTTCCATGACTTAAAAAATTACACACAGTGTTATTTTTCCTAGATAAAGGGGCTATCTAATACGATACATTTCCATAGGAGAGCAAAAAGCTTTATTCAATCCATCTTCAACCATTTTCGTAAAAAGGCGCTATTGTAGCGCATATAGATAAAAATAATAATATAATGCATTTCTATAATAGATGTATTCAAATATGCTTGAAGCCAGGCTCGTACGCCGGATTTTCGTTTGGGCGCCGACTTGAAATATTTTTGATGAAAATTTTCATTAACTAGAATTTAATTTGGACGTCAAAATTGCTTCATTCTAACGAATTAAAAATGCTCCATTTTATGAAAAAGATATTATTTTTGGAGTACACTATTACATTTATAAACGATGTTAAAACATTCAGAAGATTGGATGAATATATTTCGGGAACGAAATAGTATAGCGAATAAAAACATATATGTAACATATATGAACAATTTATTTCGAATTTTTGATTAATGCAAGCAATTTCTTATGCCATTTGGTATTAAACTAACGTGGTGAAAATTTGAGCACAATCGGATAACTTTAAGCCGGTCCGACTTGTTGTCAAAATTTTCAAGGTTTTTTGCATGTTGAGTGTAAATTTGTATACACTAGAAAATTTTAATTTCTCAGTTGATTTGAATAAAAAATTGCACATTAACTTAGCTTGACCTGAATACAAAGTGGTAAAAATTTGAGTAAAATCCCTCACTCTAGGGGATCAAACCCGAGTAAGGAGAGCAATTCATTTTCGATTCGTTCGAAAAATTTAAATCGGCAAGGGAGTTTAATTTCTTATTCTTTGAAGATTTAATTTTTTTAAACTCCCGAGTTTTATTTTTAGCTCGGGAGCCGAATTTTTATTTTCAATTATCTTAAAATTTTGCTCGCTCCCGATTTAATTCAAAATGAATGATTCGCAAGTCAAATTTCATAATATTTTTTAATTATTAAATGTACAGGAAAAATGGACATCTGGGTGAAAAAATAAAAAAACGGGAAACAAATTGTGCAAATTTGATGATACGGGAAAATTGTTTGAAAGGATGGGATGATGTTTAAAAATGCGACAAAAGTCGTATCGAATGATTATGAACGCAAATCTTCAAAATACAGTAAAAAAGTGGGCGAAAGGGTAAATAGTGAAAATGGGATGAAAATGGATTGGAAAGATTAGGGATGTGATAAATATTTTGAATGCGGATAAAACGGGTAAAGGGGGGGGGGGAGAGGGTGTTCAAAAATTGTAAAATTTTAAAAAGCGAGAAAAATGTTTTGGAAAGTACAAGAATGTGTAAAAATTGTGAATGTGTATAAGATATGTAAAAATGAGGGAAAATGGCTAAAACTTCTAAATGTAAAAAGAAGCGTTTGGAAAGGTTAGGAATGTGCAAAAATATTGAATGGGGATAAAAACGGTAAAATGGGGGGCAAAAAGGGTAAAACTTAAAAATTCGAGAAAAATCGTTTAAAAAAAATGGTAAAAAGAGGGCGAAAAGGGTAAACTAGAAAATGCGAGAAAATCGTTTGAAAAGGTTAGGAATACGGTACAAATTTTGTATGTGGATACAAATGGGGCAGAAGGGGTAAAACTAAAAAATGTTTGCAAAATCCTTTGGAAAGATTAGGAAGGTGGAAAAAATTGTAAATGTGGTTAAAAACGGGCAAAAAGGGGGCAAAAGGGGTAAAACTTGAAAACTGAAACTTGAAAATGCGACCGCAAATAATTTCTTTCTAATCATTTCTAAATATTTTTTCCGTTCTTTTTCATTTTTTTAACAATTTGTGCCATTTTTACCAATTTATCCCCCTTTACCCACAGACACTATTTCTAAACATTCCAAGCGATTTTTATTTCATCTCGAAGTCTAACTCTTTTTCGCCACTTTTTTCCCCTTTTTAGCCCCGCACACTATAATTAATACATCTCCAGTCATTGTCCAAAACAAATTTTGGTCTGCCTTCAGTAGCTTTATTCAAACTTTTATTCCAATTATTATTTGGCCTCAAGACCCAATCATTCTATTCTAATGATATCATTAATTGTATAACATATTAGTAAACTATTAATTTAATATAGGTACATTCCCCATTGTTCCATTCTATTTTGTAGTCTTTTTATAATTCTGCCCTTTCCGATAGACCTTTCTTATTTTCTGCACTTTCCACAACATTTCAATCAATCTTCGTCGCAGTTGCCTCTTATGTATCTTCAAATTCAAAGCTCTCACTCCCAGTAAAATAAAAATAAAACTCCGAATCTAATTTTTATTTTTTATATTTGATTCGCTCGGGATCGATTCAAACAAACATAAATTTAAAAATTAAATTCGCTCGATATTTTAATTTTTTTTATCTCGGAGTGAGAGCTTTTTACTTATTCTGAAATTAATTAAAAACTAAAAACCGGTGAAACCGACAGTAAACAAACGGTTCCAAGGGTTGTCCGAAAATGAGAACTTTCAGAAAACTTACGGTCGGCGGACGTCCGAAAAACCGGTGGGCTGGTTTTCAGTTCCGGTTTTTGAATACTCTAACTGATAGTCTACTTTCATTTCTCTTTGTTCGCATTCGGGATACAATCGGCGACCCATAATTAGGTGCACAGTGTTGTAAAGTACTAACAGGACTACTGCACAGAGTTCGTATTTACCAACCCCTCCCTAATTTGTAACCCATACACATCGTCGTGGGGAATGTGTAGTGAACGTTTACCGATTACCCACAGGGTATGGGGAAAATATTGGGTAGCTACCCACGAAAAAGGGGAATTACCCATCACGATTACACATGGGGGTAAATACAAACTCTGGTAGAAACTACTTAGGAGCATCAGTCCTCAGATTACAGCATTCCCAAAATACCTTTCGGAATTCATAACCAGCAGAAAGAAAATGCACAATAAACATTACGATGCACTTGATGTTTCCGACCTACAGTTTTACATTGACATATCGCACCTGTTCCACAAAAGTGTAACAACTCAAAATTTCTAAATTTTCGTTTTTTGCAAGAAAACAACACACTGTGGTCATCTCTACCCACTGTAAAAATCATCTATTATTTTGTCTCCTCTTTCGTCAAAAAAACCGTTATGACTCTCTCTTTGTTTTCAGAATAACTTTTTTAGACTCGGAAATCGGTTTGTTTTTTATCACATAACGAGTAAAATTTTTAACGCAAACAACGCTTTTATTCTTTTTAATGATAATTTCTTACAATAACATATTTTTTTCTTGAAATATATCATCAATATTAACGGAAACAGTTTTTCGTCTCTACTGAAACTTTTGAAATTTTGAGTTGTTACACTTTTGTGGAACAGGTGCGATATGTATAGTGTCGTAGAAATTTAAAATCAAATTTAAAATCAAATACAAATCCTCAAGAGACATTGAAAGTGTCAGCAGAGCCCACAATGATCCAATATTATGCACATGCAAAATCGATTGATCATTAAATATTTAAACTATAAAACTCCGCCAGACAAAGTTTTGTAAATATGGAGCAAATTTCTTTTAGCAGCAAAATTGGATTTTTTTTTCGTGTTTTTGCCTGGTAGAGCATTAAATGCGGATTAAAAAAAAAAGAAAAAAGTTTGCGGAAGTCCATATCGTCCGAAATATAGGTCTCCAAAGCTTGAATGTATAATCGCGCATAACTCTGCCATTTATTATCCGATCCTGATGAAATAAATTTCATAAATCGTTAAATTTATATTCCAACTAGTCGCCTCAGGCAGGGGGGAACAAATTCCCTCTGCAGCTTAAGTCGATGTGTGACAAAATCAGAAAAATCGCGCGGGTTTTTAAAAATAATTTGTTTATTTTGGTGTGTAAAACCTACAACAAAGGAAAACAGAAATAGAAGACAACAACAACAACGCCAAAAGACAACAACACCAAAAGACAAGAACAACAAATTGATTAAGCCAAAAAAGTGAGGTTAAAAAACATTTTTTAAATAAGCCCTCAATGGGTTAATAAAAGAAAATATATTTATATTCAGAGTTATACCCTTTTCACATTTACCGCGTTTCAGCTGAAACGCCGGCGCTTCGCTCTCTTGAGATCATTTCGAATCCATGGTGTTCACATTGTACTTTTCTTAACTACTGTGCTTTCATGTGACATTTCTCATTTCTGTTTTGTGTTTTCTGTATTGACTGTAAACAACACAAACGCACATTTGTGAATAAAGAAATATAAAATAACATTGATACATACAAAATGTAAACAAACAGATTTGTTTTCCCTCATTTTTCTGACATTTGCTTTGAACCAGCAATGGAAATTTTTTCATTTTACTCCTTTTTTTTAACAACTATTGGAGTACAACACTGTGCTCTCTCTCATTTTTACTGTGGTTTCAAACAAACTACAGTAAAAAGAGCATAATGTTTGCGTTTTTTTTTGTATGGAAATAAGTGCCAATTAAAGTGTGATTCGCTGAAATCATCGAAAGAGAGCGAAACGCCGGCGTTTCAGCTGAAACGCGGTAAATGTGAAAAGGGTATTATAGACTTTCACAAGGGCTTTGTAATGCTATATATTTCAAGCAGATACCTGAGATATGACCGATTATATACTCAAGCTTTAAAGGCCTATGTGGCCGTCGGTGGTGCAATGGTTAGTGTGCGCGCCTCTTGTACAGGAGATCCTGGGTTCGATTCCTGCTCCGACCACTTTCAAATTTCTTTCGACGACGGTCACCTCGATTAGTGACGGCGACACTATCGAGTACTTAGCCATGAAAAAGCTTCTCAAAATACCGTTCGGAACTGGTGTAAAACTGTAGGTCCCAATCAGTGAGTAAAAAAAAAATAAAGCGCACAGCTCACTGGTTGTGAGAAGCTCTCCCCAATTCCTTCATGGGATGTAATGGGAAACCATTTTTTTTTTTTTAAAGGCCTATATCTCAAGAAGTTGGACCTAGCGCAAAAAACAAAAGTAATTTTTCAACACAGCGCAAAAGCCTTTACCGTTGGTGAAATTTTGTTGCAGATCTGATTTTGCTGCTAAAATAGTTTTATGCCGCAAATATTGTAAAAAACCAATTTAAAATTCTGTTATACTTCGTTAGCTACTTCGCAATTATAACCACCATAACTTTTGAATTGGTGCTGATTGAAATAGGCTGTGAACCACTGTATATTGCTAATGATAAATGCATATACTTCAAATATTTTGTACGTACTTGTCGAACAATGGTGTTCTCGCATTCGCCATACTCAACAAATTCCATTGCCTCACTGACAGTCCTATTATCATGAAAATTGCCAAGCAACGAAGATTTGAATTCGTCCGGAATATTAGAACACAGTTGGTATTGGGGACTGTAGTATTTTGTTTTCTCACAACACAATTCAATGCATTTTAGTTCGGGATTTTTGCATTTGCTTGACGACACAATTGTTGACATTAATGAAACTATTAGAAAAGTGAGCACTTGCATTGTTTCCATCACCACGAATCTATACACGACGAAGGTCCCAGAGCAACTGTTTGTTGCACTGGCTGGAATATTTCAATGTAATACTATCATGAAAATCACTATATATTCGTCACCGATTTGTTAATGCTTATTGTATATTTAAAACGGCTATAAGCACAAATGTGCAAGTTATTGCACTGCAAGTTCGATAAATTACCTACATTACTACTGGCTGTATAACAATCAAACATTTGTATTTATTCTGCTACAAATATAAGAGAAATCTATTCATAAAAAGTTATGAGACGTTTCACATACGTCTTTTGAATGGTAAATCGGCTTTCAAACCTCTCATAACTTTTTATGAGAGAAAAGCTGCAGGGATAGATGCAAAATTTGGTTTGTGAAAGTTAGAACCATCGGCAAATTTATAATTTTAATTTATATAAAATATAAATAAATACATAAAATTTTATAATTTTTTTCGATTAGACTCACTGTTTCCGAGTTATAGCATTTTTTCGATTTTTTGAACAAAAAAATCCTCTATATGAATTGGATCACTTTCTGAAAATCCCTTAGAAACTCGCAAAAATTGGTTATTTTTTCAAATTTTTTATTTCCAATTTTCGAATTTCTAATTTGTTTATATTTCCGGGCTTTAAGCTGTGTTGTTTACATTTATGTATGGGATTTTTCAAGAGCGTGTGAATTTTTCTGAACAATGGAATACTTAAAAACATTGAATTACACTGAGAACTTACGATATTTGAGCAGGTTAAGAAAATAATTGTACTACACCACTTCGTTGTATTTTGTAATACTGACTTAAGCAACTGTTTTACAAACTTATTTGCAGAGTTGCCAGAAGCCGTTAAAAAAATTATGTCAAATGACCAACAAAATTGTGCAAAATGGAAAAAAATTATGCTAAAAAAACAAAAAAATGCAAAACAAATTCTACTAAAATTAAAAGAATTTTTTTTTTACATATTTACGTTTTTGTATTGTATTTAGTACCTACTACATATATCATCATCATTCATAAATCGTATTTCTAAATCTAGGATTAATATTTTTTATTAATTTTTTAGCTTTCGTACGAAAACGAAATGAATTCGTAAATACCATTTCGTAACGTTTTGCTTTTGCTTCTATGACTTTCGTACGTTTTGGTAAAAACGAAAAAAACTGAATACCTATGTACAGTAGGCATATAACAAATTTTGACGAAAAAATTGGCATACCACCACGTGGTAGCAAATATTGTACAAGTAATGAATATCACTTTTTTAGGTGATTTCGGTTCAAAAACGTTCAGCGCAAAAAGCGATTTCTAAAAAAAGTCAGATTTTTTTTTTATATTTTTATTTTTTTTAATATTTTTATTTTTAAATTTTTGTCAATTGTTATATGAAATAAGTTTTAAGTTTAAAGTATGTGATGATTTACACAATGGTAAAATGTCTTGCACAATTTTAATTGCACGCTCTGCGCAGATGTTACTTCGCTGAACTTCCTCAATAGCTGATGGTTTATTTACCCAATGTCTGAGAAAACATTCGTTTGGTTTTGTGAAGCCGGCCAATGATTTCTGTAGTGTGGCGAAATTATTTTTGTTGAAAGTATGATCGGAAAACCAGATTTCGCTCCAAGCACCACACACAAACTTACAAATAGGATATAATTGCAAATGATATTCAGGAATAAGTATAAAGGCTAAAAGTGCCAAAATAGCTCTAGAATTCCAACGGGCATTACTGAGTGCTGGTATTGCTTTAAATTTTGTGTAGGGAAAACGTTCATTTTTCTAGAAGTATTTAAAAGCTTGGACCAATTCATATAAGTATTGCATGTCATTTCGCCATTTAATGCTTTTAACCTTAATACACTCTTTATTTTGTTTATACTCTTTTTTTAGATCATCGTAATTTTCTATTAAATTTGGAATAAAATTGTGTGAAATATTGGGCGATGATGTTTTTCCCTCTAAAAGCTTATCCATGACATGTTTTAATATCAAATCTAGCACATGATGTTGACAACCAATATACTGTGGAGCGGGCAATGAAAAGGATTTCAAAAAATTTTGTAGGCGAGTGACAACACCTTGGTGTCTGCCAGTATTCACACTGGTTGTATCGCAAATTATCATTTTAATTGATTCCAACAAGTCGAAATCACATAATAATTCTTTTATTCCGTGAAATATCGTCGACGCTTTTCCATCATTCAGAACTAGTACACCTAATTTTACTTCCCTAGAAGCATTTTTCAGTACTACGACCTGATATTCCTTCTTTCCAATTTTTTTCCCGTCAAAATCCAAGCACCAGTTTTCATTGTTAGGAGTGTTTTTCAACAGTTTTTTCTTTTGTTCGGCATTTTTGGTGTAAACTTTGTAAATTCCAGGTTGGGATGGCGACAATATCTCTACACCAGATTCAGACAACTCTTTACATATTTTTGCGGCCTCTCTAGTGCTAACGTTTGCATTCATAATTAAGTTAACAGCTGCTTTCATAGACTTCTTTTTTTGTAATAGGCTGGCAGGTGGTTTGTAGGTAATATCATCATCTGATGACACCTGATCATGGTCCATTATGGTTGGAAGTTTGTAATCATCATCCAACGGCACATTATCGGTTTCAGATATTGAAATCGGGAAATGCTCCGATTCGTCTGATTGTTGCTCTTCGTTGTTTGAAGTTATATCAAAAATTTTATTAAAACTATATTTATTACGGCGTTTTAAAAAGTTTTGGTACGACTTTATTAATCTTTCCACATTTCTTTTAATAGACCTTAAGGAAAGTGTTTTAAAATTGAGTTTCTTCCACAAAACTGAAAGTTCACTAACGATAATTTGTGTTCTTCTTTTCTTACACTTTATTTCCTTTCCAATGCTATTAAATCTTCCAATAACAAACTTTTCTTTGGCCTTTTTACATAGTTTGAACAATGGAATGTCCACATTTTTTATACATTGTGTATTGGTAGCTAAATTTTCTTTCCACGTATTAAAATACTTTTCAACATTTTTAGCACTTGTCTTAAACATTTTTACACGAACAATATTTAATTATCCCGTTAAAAACAGATTTGAAATATTTATTTCAATTTCTAAATTGAATGATAAAACAAATGACTATACGATGTTATTATTATTTCACTATGCGAGTTCTTGAATAACTTGCTTTTTCTTTTTTAAATTTTTTAATATTGAATCAGAATTTTCTGAAGAAAAATTACTTTGGGGTGGGTGGAGCACTTCCCTTAGGTCCATTAAAAGGCGTTTGGAATAATAGGAAGATTATTAGTTAAATAAATATCTATTATTATGAAGAAAAACGTGTACACTGTACAAAACTTTTTTTGTTTTTTTCAGCAGTTCTGATAAAAAAGTAATTTCGTTTTGCGCGGAAACTTTTTTGCAATTTCGCAAAAAAAAAAAATAATGGGGGTTCATACTTTTTTATGCTCTATTCGACTATGGTATGCCGTTTTTCGTATTTGCAAAAATTGTAAAAAGTTATATGCCTAATGTACATTCTTTTCGAACGGACATCTGGCAGCTCCATGAGAAAAAAGAATAGACAAAACAGAAACAAGAAAAACAAAATAAGGGACCACGAAGAAATTTGTTAGAAACTAAAAGAAAAAAGTAACTTTAAAGAATGTGAACAATTAAATTATGTCAAGTGCTGTATTAAACATAGAAAGGACTATGCCAGGAGTTTCAATAGTAGCAGTTATCGAGCACCAAAGCAGTCAGTATTTTGTTCAAAAATTGAACCGGCTCAGTTTTAGAGACGCATGTACATATGTGGCAATGTTGTACAAAATCGTATGTGGCAACGCAGAAGTATCACTACTTTTTGCGCTTCGTGCATTTTCTTTAGTAAATCTTTTAAAACAAAATGTTTTATTAAAGAAATAGTTTTGGAAAATTATATTTTTAAAAATACTATTAAACTAGACAAAATACTTTAATCAAAAAAAAATTATAATAAGCAGTGTTTTTTAGTATTTCTCTTTATATATTTCAATTTCACTGCTGCAGTTTTACCAACTGTTTTGAATACGCAATATTTCTGCGTTTTTGATTTTCTGTAGAAGGACAAAACGAAATTGATTTTACTTTCGATCGAAATTCCGCTCTGTGACATGGCTGATAATATATTTTGGAGCGTTGTCAAACATGATTTTTATTGACAAATTCATTTCATATATATAAACGCAGAAAACAATCAGGGATGTGTATTTTTTATTCAAAAAAATCAATGAGTGTTCGAACTCGCAAGCGATGTGTTAACACCTTTTTGTTACACGGCACCTGTTCGATTTCTATGAACACATTTATAAATGTTAAATAAATAAAAATAAACGGTTTCCCATTACATCCCATGAAGGATTTTGGGGAGAGCTTCTCACAACCAGTGAGCTGTGCGCTTTATATCTTTTTTACTCACTGATTGGGACCTACAGTTTTACACCGGTTCCGAGCGGTATTTTGAGAAGCTTTTTCATGGCTATGTACTCGATAGAAACTTTTACTTTTAGAAACTTTTTCATGGCTATATACTCGATAGAGGTGCCGTCACTATGCGAGGTGTCCGCCGCCGAAAGAAATTTTAAGGTGGTCAGAGCAGGGTTCGAACCCAGGATCTCATGTTCAAGAGGCGCGCACACCAACCATTGCACCACCGACGGGTTCAAAACGTATTACTCTCTTTTTGTCATAACTTAGTCCATTCATAATTTTAATGTGAAACATTTATACTTTTTGTATTGTTTTATATAACAACATTGTCGAAATGGTGCATTTATATTGAAATATTCTATAAAGAGAATAAGACTCGTTTATGCTCTTTTACTCAAACTCTCTATATGAGAGCGGAAAAAGAGTGCAATAAGTTCTCTATACCATTCAATACTTTTTGTCGTCGCTCTGTTTATGACAAAACAAAAACAATTATTTCAGTCAGCTAAATATTGCTTTATTTATTTTAACAATATTACATCTAATTTTAAAGCAGATGTAAGATAAAAGAAAAAAGCCTTCAGCACAAAAACTATTATTTTTTTATTTTCGAATGTAACATTTACTAATGTGTTTATAGAAATGTAACAAAACGTGTAACAAAGAGCTGTTAACACATCGCCCGTAAGTTTGAACACTGATTGATTTTTTTTTGCCAAAACCATTCCAGAACTAGACTCAGCACATCCAAGAGGTCGTATACCAATTTTGTACGAAATGTAAAGTAAAAGGTATGAAATAAGTAGCATAGAAATGCATGTTTCTAAGTTCGAAGTTTTATTACTGGTTCGGGAAATATCGGCCTCTAAGGCTGAAAACACAGGATCATTCAAAATGTATTTGGCACCTGAGGCGAGAAAATGCATTGAAAATATGTTTCATTTCTATTGTGTGTGTGTGTGTGTGTTGGCTTATAAGAAAGAATATATTATTGTTATATGAATCAAAAGGAAAACGTCCGGTCTGTTTTCAGTATAAACATTCGATAGTTATTGAAAAATATACATATTATTATATAGTAACATATAAAAATAATTCCAAATTTGTTAAGGGAAATTTGTTCAATATCTAAAAAATAATGCAAAAAATTTGACTAAAAATATGAATTTTTGGAAAAATTTGGCGAAAATTATGCTAAAAAGCATTTAACATCATGTTCCAAAAAAAAAATATGCTGAAGCCGGAAAAATTATGCAAAAAAGCATTAATTATGCCAATTTGGCAACACTGCTTGTTTGCACATTAGAAGCTTATAGCTCTGCGAGAGATTGTCCATACCTGTTTTGTAATTCATACGTTCTGTTACTTAGTCGCCTTCTGTATGTGTACAATCTCAAATGTTAGTCGTTTGTTGTAATTACTCGTACTCACGTATTGGAGTACGTTCCCAAGGGCGGAATTTGTGAGGTCTTCCACGAATAGTGCATGCGGAATCCTTCTTTGGTAATGCCAATTTTAATAAAGCCTGCGAAATTCATGACTTTATAAGGCTTCCACAAGGCCTTTAAAAAGAATGCCAGAAGACGCTGTTGTTCATGACACCCTGTCTTTCCATAGGTTCGCAATTCGTCGTTCCAAAATCATAACACCCGGTTCAGACAGGGCAAGTTTCCTTTCTCATTTCTCTAGTTTATAGGAGAGAGAGGTGGAAGGAAGAAAACGGGGTACAGACTTGCCCGTACTCTTATTTCGTTTTGTTTTCTCATCCGCAATTTTGTATGCGAAGTTAGCTGCAGATGACAATTTGACATTGCTTTTCATTTTTTGTTTCGTTCATAAAATTCTGGTTAATAAACAAAGTACATAAGTGTTTTGTTTGATGTTGATAGTAAATAAAGGTTCTCCTTGCAATCAATTAATGTCGTTATTATTATTATTATTCCTTTCACTTAAATTTTTTCCACAAATATAAAAATTGTCCTTCAGAATAAAATTTTTTCATAATTGAAATAAAATGGAATGTAATAAAAGAAAGAACGTGGAAGCAAAATAAAGCAAAAATTGCTCAAGCAAGTTCAAAAGAGAATTGACAATAACTAGAGCAAGTAAACTTGTCCTGTCTGAACCGGGTATAACATCCGATAGCCCAGTAGATAAAGCGTCCGACTGTAAGTTCTAAGGTCGTGTGTTCGATTCCTGTGGCTGCAGAATTTAAAAAAATTTATTTTATAAGAATTACAATTGGTTAAATTGTAAATCTGAAATATGAAACTAATTTGCATTCATATATATTTTTATTTTTACTTAAGTCCTTCAAAAACTGCTCTTTTAGCAGGCGTTCATAAGGCCTTCTAATAGGAAGGGATGAAAGGCCTTGCCTCCCAATCTCACGCAATGTTAAAAAGAAAGGAGGAGGTAATGTGTAGGGTAGGCCTACCGTATTCTATAGAATGCCTTCTGGGTCATGATTTCAGGCCTTCCAGCTCCTGATTTCCGCCGCTGAGTTTGCGTGTTCAATGGCAGCATAGTGGTTTTCGCTCGCACAGTGTGTCGTAAGTGCTGTTTTTGGTGCTGTTCTGCTGTGCCTCAATTTTATATCGGATTTATGTACAAATATCCGAATTTTTAATTTATTCTTTGTAAAGTCAATGTATACTTTAACAAATTGACATGACAGAATAGCATGCAGTTGCAATGAGTCAATGTATTAAAGTCTACATCGACACAACATAGAATAAATGAAAAATTCGGATATCTGGACATAAATCCGGTAGAAAATTGAGGTACAGCAGAACAACACAAAAAAAGCACTTTCGACACACTGTGCGAGCGAAAACCACTATGCTGCTTAGAAATTGTTAGCGTACTCCAATGCACGTATAATTTACGTCGTTAAATTACACTGTTGTACTCGAAAAATGTATTAACGTTCTAGTCATAGAGTAATGACGTATACACACACAAGGAAAAGATTAGTTGGAAATCAATTCAGGCATTGGAAATTCCATGCTAAAATCTATATTTTGATTAGAATTCATAATTGTCATACATTGGAATTATTTGCCGATGATATTGATAGATTAAAAATAGGTCTTACTAAATACAAGTTGCTACTACAGAAATTAAGCTGCTGTATTAACTAATTTGGAGTATTTCAAAAAAAACTTCATTCATCTGAAATGGAAGATACAACTAATAAAAAGTACATGAGGTGTCACGGGGACACCCAGTTGGAACGACCTTCCTTTCGCTATAGATTATGTACTAGTTAGTTTCAACACGCCTAAGTCGCATGTTGAAAAATACTGTACTTTAAATGGATCTAAGGCCAATTATAATTTGATCATAGACAGTGTAGGTTGACTGTGGCTAAAAATCAAAATAAACATCTCCCTGAAGAAGCCGGGAAAATCCGGAGAAACGTTGGAGAAATTTGAAATTAACATTGTTTAATTTTCATTGAAAATTGTTGACCACACCCAAAAAAAAGTAAACCCTGCCATGAGTAAAATGTCTTAACCGTGAGTAAAATTGATCTCCATATGGCTCTAAAGACATTTTTACTCACAAGGAGTACACATTTATCATTCCGTATAGTAAATGGTTTGTACTCACCAATAGTAAAATATTTGTAATGGTCAGTAAAAACTTACTTGTGGCAAATACTGTCATACTTCGTGAGCCAACAGATTTCTTCTTAGTGAAGATAACTTTATTTGCTAAAACAACCCACAAGAAGTATATTTTTTACTAACCGTGAGTAAAGTTTATCTCCATATATCCCCAAAGACATTTTTACTAATAAGAAGTAACTCTTATCGTCCCGTATAGTACAAGATTTGTATTCACCATTAGTAAAATATTTACACTGGTGAGTAAAAATGTACTTGTGGGAAATACTGTGATACTCCATATGGCATAAAATGAGTTACTGGTGAATATATTTTAATTGTTAAGACAACCCACCAGAAGTATATTTTTAATAACTGTTAGTAAAATTGAACTACATATAACCACACTTTTATACGCAAGAAGTACCAGTTTCTGTTACGGGTACTAATTTTTTTACTCACCGGTATGTCAGTTCTTATATTATTTAGTAAAACTTTTCTAATACGTATGGAATCTTAGCTTTATGGCAAATACTAACATACTACAGGTGAATAAATATTTGTAGGAGAGTGTACTTGCCAGAGGTATTTTTTATTGCCTGCAGTATTTTTTTTCTTTATCGTGAAAGAAAATATACCTTTTGTGAATATATTTGTTACCGGAGCAAGTACTCATTTGAAAAAGTCGTACTGCTGATGAATATTAATATACTTACTAGTAGTTCACTAGTAGTCATAGTGAATATTTTACTATTTGCATACAATTGCACCGAGAGAAACATTTGTTTTATTAAAATGACACAAGAAAGAAATGATGATTTTTATATTATCATGTTCCAGTAAAGAAAAGGTAGAAAAAATGAAAATACAAATTTGTGTTTGTAAACTTTTTAATGTATCTTATATTTTTATTTTTTATATTATATAATATTAATTTGTTATAATTTTTATGATTATATTTAAAGCATTTAAAGCAGTATGAACTGCAATTGACCTTTATTAAACTTATTTATAAATCTTATAAAACTATTTTTTTAATTATATAATTTTTATAAAAATATCTTGTTATATTTAATGTTTTGTACAAGGAAGGAACATAGGTTACTAAATCTAAAAACAAAATCCATTTTTTTGATAAAAAAAATGTATTTAACTTACAAAAAAATTATTTTAAAATATATAATTAAAAAAAATTTAATTATAAAATAAAATAAATAATTTCATTTATAAAATAAAATAAATAAAAATATGAGCAGTTTTTGAAATTTATCCGGCGAATAGTTTTTTATTAACGTTTTAAAAAAAAAAAAAAAAGAATTTAAAAAAAAAAATATGATTTTTTTAAGGTAGGGTTTTGGATTGACGAAAAAATTGGTACAAATTGTCACTTTAAGCATAATCTATGTGATTACAATGTGGATTCACATTTTGATACAACGGCTTTGGTCTCAAATAACATTTTCCCCCAAAATTCGTATAATGAATTGGCGGTGAGATTATTAAATCAATTGAATAAATAACAAATTGTTCTGTAGGTTCCCGATTGATCAAATACGACAAAAAATGGTTTTCGTACGATAAAACATTGAGTTTTTAACAAAGAAAATATATTTTTCCGTTTACTAAAAATATTTCCTGTATAACAAATGGGTTAAAATTCGGATTATAGAAAAAAATTACGAATTACGAATTATAGAAAAATTTATAAAGTGTTCCATATCTTCTAAGCGATTTGAAACAGGTTAATTTTTTGAGATCATCCTCCGTCATCTGAATTTGCAATTCATTGAAAAAACTTGAGTTCTGGGCACTATATTTTAAAACACCAAACTCGTAGCAATTACATTTAAAATGAAGTATAAATTCTGAAAATGCCATACTAAATTTAATGGCCAGCGATAGCGTTATGTTTTTCCGAGACATTATATTTTTTGAATACGTTTTCAATTCTCTATGTTTAGATTCAAAACCAAATGTCCATAAGTATTTCAAAGGTCCAACGTTTTCGATGATTCCCACATAATGAATAAGGAAATGATGCTTTGGCTTTAAAGTGTCTTTAAAAAGGCTAACATATTCCGTGTTATGGAATTCTATAAGACTTTAAAGGTTTATTAGGTCTAATGACGAATATTCTGGCAAAAGAAGAAGGTCAAGCATTTTTACTAAATTTACTACAAATTTCCAAACTAAGTTAGTATCTTCTACTAAATCTCCTACCATTAGAGGGAAAAAATTAATAAATGTATGCATTTCTCTGCCAGACATTTTCAAACGAAAGGTTTTTAAATGTTCCATTTGGATTGGAGGTGACTGATTGCCATTTTCTGTTTCTCCGTAGTAAAATTTTTGCTTCCGTATGTTTAGTAATTCCAAGTCGAATAAGTTACTTTCTATAAAAAAAATAATAATGTGACAAATGTCGTACTTTAGTACACCCTCAAACAAATCATGAAGTAAATCAGCATACAAGTTTTCGGTAATATGGTAGTTTGATATTTTATTAAAGATTGAATTTTCTTTAATGCCGGTTTTTTTAAAATCATTTAAAACTACATCGTCATTATAGTTCGAAATATTTCTTAATTCAGAACGATCTTCTTTAGTGGCTTTCTGCGTTTTCCTTTTATGCATCTTACATTGCCTACAAAAGAAATTAGCTCCAAAGGAACCCGAAAACCCTAATATATTATTTAGCGCCAAGTTGTCTCCGACAATCAGCCCTAGACCAAAATATATGGTTTTTGTACCCGACTTTGTTAATATTTCGAATCCTTGAGACTCCAAATCGTTGAGTACTTTGATAAGTTTGAAAAAACATCTATGGTTGCCAAATGATTTTACATCTATAGATTTAAATAAAGCCGCAATAAAAATATTTTTTAATTTGTATCTCAAGAATTCTGGAGCAGTTGGGAAAGAATAGTAAATGCCTAATAGACCTGATGTGTGTGGGCCTAGAGGATTGTTGACTTCAAAATCATCGAAATATAAAAGATAGGGAAACATTATTTTATTTTTACACAACTTTATTTTCTTTTGCCACAATTTGCCATTACAAAAATATTTTAATGTTTGATTTTCGTAAATGTTATTTAAACTTTGCTCAAAACTCTCAAAAACGCCTTCGATTTCAAACAATTTCTTAATTTGAAATTTGATTTGAAAAAGTACTGCTTTTGTTACAACTTCACCCATACAATTTTGATCTTTTAGGAATAAGGTTGTGATGGTGTTATCCACACTAAGTACTTGTGGTCTTTGATATAAGTTCATTTCTATTAATGTTTTAATGAACCTGTACTCGGTATGTATTCCATCAAATGGGTCGTCGCAAAATGACACAATTTGATTAAGAGAGTTTTCAGAAGTCTGTAACGTATTTGATTTCAACCCTTTAACAACTTTAATTAGTTCATCTCTAATTGGATGAGCAATATTTTTTTTTATAATTTGTTGCATTTGTATGCTTTGGCCGCGAGCAAAATTTTTGTCGGCAAAACTTTTTACAGACAATTTGAGAGATGATGTTTTTAAAGCAGAAAAGTCAACAAAAGTGTTCTGAATAGCAGAGTTATCGACATGTTTGCTTGTTGTAGCTTTTGAAAAGTTTGCGTCATCTGAAATATTTTCTTTTTCATTTAGTAAAGTTTGATTTGTATCTGTAAAAACTGTATTTGCAACTGTGTTTACAAGTTTGTATTTTGTTGTTTCGTTCAGCATATGTTTGCTAAACGTTTTAAGATTTTTAAATTTTTGACCGCAATTTGCGATGCTGCATTCATAACAGTCGTTTTGTGAAAGAGAATGAAAATACTTTAAATGGCACAAAAGTTTCTTTAAAATATCGAAGGATTGTTTGCAGACAAAACATGTAATATTCATTTTTGAAATATTTAGTATGATTTTGTAGAAGAAGAAAAAATGGAAGTTGTGGTCCCAATACAAATATAATCCGCAAATTAAAATGTTTACCTCACAAATGCAGTACAATTTATTTACTTTTATTTGTGGAAAAAGTTTAAATAATTTAGTAGAAAATTAAAAAAAAAAAATTTTAGCTCAAAAGTGCAATACAATTAAATTAACTTTTAATAATTCGTATATTACTGGCTTTTGATAAAACATGCTGTATGCATTTTGAAATATTTATTATGAAATTGTTGAAAAAGTTTAAATGGACATTAGCTCGTCAGAAAAAAATATATTTAATGTATCGCTGTCAATTACTGATTTTTTTAAGTATAATTAAGTAGAACATTAAAAAATGTATCTTTAGATCACAAATGTAATGCAATTTTTTTAACTTTTAATGTTAAATACGTATATTACTGGCTTTTAATAAAACATGCTGTATGCATTCTATGCTCGCAAAAAAATGAAATTAATTATTTTGTACCACTGTCATGTTATTGATTTTTGATATCGGTTAATATTGTAGCTAATGTAGTATTTTTATCACTATCTTTTAGTGGAATATCATATATAAAATCTTGTAAAAACATCCATACATTTTTACATTCATGTGGATATTCTAAATCTAATACATGAAACAATTTAAAGCAAATGTCGAGACCAATTACAATATTGTCTGTTTTGTAAAATATATCTGCATAATACACATAAGTAGCTTCTATATCAAACCTGGTGCTTCCAACGCAGCAAATAATAGGCTGCAAAGTCGTTTTATCCAGATAAAATTGATCAATCCTTACTTTAACGTTTGTTTGGAGCTCGCTCGTGGTTGGTGCCCACAAAAGAAATGAATCACGAGAATCAGCTACTGTTACTTTTGTGAATTTCCTTTTCTTGTTTTCGGTTATGACGCACTTCCGGGAATTTGGCCTAATTATTTCATGAACAAGATGAAATAAAATTGAGTTCCGATTTTCTAGAAAGTAAATAACTTTTAAAGTTTTACTTTTTCAATCTAAAATAGTATTTACAGAAAAAACTATATTAAATTTAGAACTTACCAGCAAAGTTTGGGTCATTGTACTTGTTAATAATTTCCAAGTTATCAGCATCTTTAAGTTTACTTGCACATAATTTCATTAAGGATGTTGAAAATATATCCCATTTTTGAAACACCAAGTTCTCTTTTCCAGCATAAAGTTTTGAAAAATCTGCTTTTACCTAAAATATTGGGATATTTTTATATTTAAAATAAAATGAACTCAAGAAATTCTTTACCAATTTGTAACCAAAGGCTTGCTTAAGTATTGGCCAGTTTTCTAAAATGTTTTTCAGACTATTTCCTTGTTTTATATATTGCTGACGTATATCAAACGTATCGTCCCATTTATTAAAAACTTCTTCAATTGGTTCTATATTGTACAGTAACCAATCTTTTGAGGCAAGGACATCAACTGTTGGCGAAAATTCTGGCTTATCCCCAACGTCATCTGTCACTTCCTGTGCTGGAGTTTCCCAAAGACCTTCTTTTTTAAGTCTCCCTTTAGAATTGTGGTAATTACTATAAAGACAACCGCTTGGTTTTTTCCCTTTATGGTGTAAATAATAGATAGCCTTTTAAAGAAAAATTATGTAAATTTTTTGTGACTCTAAGCTTACTAATATTATTCTGACTTTCAAACCAGGGTGACATCACTATTACCATTTTTCTTGTAATGAAAAAAATTTTCTTTCCTCTGAGTAAAATTTTACTCCCCCTGCTATAAATTGTTCTGCTCATCGTGAGTATATGTGTTACTTACGCCAATAGGAATCAAATTATCTACAGTTGACTAAAATTTACTTCCGTCAAATAAAATTGTCTTACTAACCGTGATTATGGATTTTATTTAACTTTAAGAAAAAAAATCTTATCAGTAGTAAATTTTCCACCAATTCAGTAAAAATTTACTCCCACTAAATAAAATTGTTGGAATAAAGGTTAGTATAAATATTACCCACAATAGTAAAATTAGTATTCACAGTGAGGAAAAACTGCATAACGCCAAGTAAAGAGTAATTAAAATAAGCAGATACCCCATATATACTCAACGCAACTAAAATATATACTCCAGGGCAGAATAAAAAAATTTTATCAAGTCAAGTATTTTCGAAAAAATTGAGTAAAAGCGTACTAATATTGATTTTTTTCGAATGTATTTCTCACAATTACCACATTTTCTTGTTATTAATAAAATGTTTTTCCCTGTGAATAAATTAAATTCATAGGAAGTAATTTTGTACTCAATTTGAAAATTTTATTTTTAGTAAATGTATGTACTTGCAGTAAGTATTGAACTATTTGCGATGGCATCACGGGGAGTAAATTTTATTTATGCCCTGTAAAATTTCCTACTAGTGAGTAAATTTTATTCCTCGTGAATAAAATTGTTGAACTAACTGTGAGTATGGATTTACTTACCGATGGGAAGTCACTTTTTTTTGAGTGCAGTACAGCCAAGTTAAAAATATCTAGAATTATTTATAATCTCTGGTCTAAAATAAAACCCAGGTATTATTTTATTTTTAAGAAAAGGTACTTTTAAGAAATGGAATTTTTTTTAAGAAAATGTATTTTTTTTTTTTGAACAAAAGCTATTTGTTTACGAAAGAACATGTACAAGTTTAAGAGTAGGTACTTACTTATCTCAAGAAAAGGTATTTTGTTTTACAAAAAAAGGTACTCTTTAAAGAAAGGATAGTTTTTTAAGAAACTGCAATGTGTTGAAAAATAACGTACTTTTTTAAGAAAATGTACTTATTCAAAAAAGTTAATTTTTTTAAGAAAAGGTACTTTTTGTAAGAAAATTTACTCTTTTTGATTGTTTTTTACTTTAAGATAAGGTATTTTTTTTAGAAAGGGTAGATTGTTTAAAATTATCAATAGGTATTTTTTTGAGCAAATGTACTTTTTTTAAGAAAACGCACTTACTTAAGAAAATGCTATTTTTTAAACTTCTTCCACTTTGGCTTTTCTAAATTTACTTTTTATTCGTTTCAAAACTACAATATGTAATAAACAGGCTCCACCTAGAAAATTTTCCATTAAACAAAAAATATCCCTCGATATGTTAGTCGAGACACAAACTAAACAAAAAATACGAGTGTAAGAGTGTAAAGTAAGGGTGCTGCCAAATGTAATTCCATGCTCAGGGTTGTATTTCATGGATTTGCCAGTCTTGCACTTTGGCATTTCTAAATTTACTTTTTATTGGGATCAAAATTACAATATGTAATACACAAGCTCCACCTAGAAAACTTCCCTTTAAACTAAACCAAACCAAAAGTACCCAATATAGTTGATAATAATGGGTTGTAATAAAGTAGATAAAAAAAAGTTGTTTAAAATTTTTTCATTTAGCCCCCATCCCGCCACGTGCGCTAAGGAACTTCGTTCTAAAAGTACAATATTAGAATTCGTGTTCAAATATTAGTCACTGTAATTATAATTTAGTTTCTGTTTCAAAACCACTTGTTAGAAATTTCTGTAGTCGATTTTGCATAAAAGGATTTGTTGTTAAAGAGAATCTACGTATATTGGAATGTTACACGAGGACTTTACAGAAAAAATATTATTTTAAACAGAAAGTGATAAACACAGTTATGAAAAAAACAATAAAGTGTTTAGATATCAGCCAGCGAAGAATACATATTATCATAAATTGAGCTTAAGTGAGACTTTTAAACACAATCGTTGAATCTGACGACACAATTGACGCCTTCACACAAATTAACTTAAACATACATATGATACCCAGGGTGACAAACGCCTCGACTTGGTCCGCAATTCAACGTCGATAACCGATTTAATTTGGAAGGGGTACATGAATTTATCCAGCTTGGATCCGACGTGGCCAAAGCCAACAAACCCAGCCTGGAGAAAAATAGGTGAATTCTGCTTGCAAAATAGCATCTAGGGTTCATGAAGCAGTTTTAGAACAAAGCTCTCTCTCGACAGACAAAAGTCCAGCTATACCAGACTCTCATTTTACCTGTCCTGGCATATGGCTCCAAATCTTGCGTCATATCGCAAGCGCCTGAAAATTACCTGGGAGTCCTCGAGAGAAAAATTATCCGTAAAATATATGGTCCTGTTAAAGACAACAGCGAGTACTGACGTGGTTGGAATCATAAATATAAGTTGTATTCCGACGAAAGAAATAAAAAAACTTGAAAAAATAATAAAAAAAGTGTTTACGTACTTATATAATTGTCCTTTTTAAATTGTAATTTTCTTCTGGGACAGTTTCTAACCACGGAAGGTATGCAAGTTGGAGTAGTGAAACTGTAATCGCTGACATAATCCTGACATTCCTAATCAAACCACATAGCACCGGAGGGCCAATACGTAGAGCATTTTGCAGCAAACAATCATTTTATGAAATTAGTAGAATGATGAAGGGCAGGTTTCAAATACTCTAGATCCTTTCGTAACTTCACATTCTGACATGTATGAGTTCAACATCCTTGCACCGCTTCGGATCACTGTAATTATGTAAATATTTCAGTTGGAAACTATATTTTCTCAGTGATAATATTAATTCTGCAAATATTATTTTAACGGGAATGAAGCTATTTATTTTTTCCTATTTTGATTTAAATCTTTTGATGAATGTCGGTTTAGTCAGGCATAAAAACGTCTTTCAAATCAAAAGAAGGTTGGGAAGCCAAATAGCTACAACGTCGTCAGTCCTTCAAAGGCATTCGTCGAGATGAATTACATCTGGTCGACGGACGATTTTAAGGGTTCTGCGGAGCCCACCATAAAAGGGGATTACATGGCACTAAATTCTATCTTTGAGTGAAACTTACTTATTTATAACTTATCAAGTTATATCCCGGATAGGCAAGATTGGAAGGACCACACACCAGGTTATAGAAGATATTTAGGCTTCTACACTGATAATTCCAAAGATATGGCAAAGTAAATGTAGTAGTCTATTGTAAAGAAATGGGTCGAGACATTTCACAAAGGCTAACAGACCAATGTAGGGTCTGTCAGGCAGTAGGAGCAGTACCCCTTTGGCTGGGACGTAACGTCATCTCCTCCCGGTATATCAACATCTTCTGCGACAGCCAAAATCTGACCAATCTATATTCCTGACTTCAAGAACTGCCCACAACGCATATCTAAATGAAATGGCTAAGCAGTTCGGTATTCACCTTATGTGGGTGCCAGGGAAAAGGATGAGCTGGCGGAGACGGAAAATGGTGGATGGTACAAAATGCACGATCACCAAGCAAGTAAGACTTTGTTATCGTACGATTAACTTAATATCCAGTCCTAGACAAGATGCCTCTATACTAGTAGTTGTGATCACTAGACACTGTTTAATAGGCAGACCTGCGTCTAGACTTGGAATCTCGGTTCATGATTTCTGCAGAAGCTGTGGTGGCAATGAGGAGGCGAGTGCCTCGAGCATCTTATATATTATTGCCTGCCCTTTTATGTGACTAGCAGACAATATTGTAACTTCATATTGGATCTAACAGACATTCAGGGAGTTAGTCTGCATAATCTTAGGGCCTTTTTGCAGAGTACTAATTGGTTCGCTGTCTTCTTCAGCTTCATCATGGAATATCGGGATGATGTATCATACGGCATGAATGCCCCTTAACTATACCAGTTCAATTTACCATTATGGTACCGGAATATGAGGTTCAGTGGTATAACAACGGTCGTCATTGGATTATGTATGTCAATAGTGGCAGACACTTCTGCCAAATCTAACCTAAAGCATGTTTCGATTTTATATCAGTTCTCGTCTGTAAATGTCCATTTACCAGCTGTTCCAAGGTTTTAATCTGGAACGATGGCAAGTACATATGCCTTAAGTCATTGGAGATTTGCTGGAAGATTATATCGCTTCAGGAATAAACACCAATCTTACTCGCCTCCATACTTTAGGCATGTATCTAGTGTCTTTATCTGCCAGGAAATCAGTATATGGGCGACAGCCTAAAATTCGGGGTGTGCTATCATTTCGAGCGCGGAAGACTTAAAGAGTGCAGTTGGCTATGGCCCATGTAATATTCGATTGAGTAAAAACTTACCTGACAACTTATGATCTATGAATCCGCCTACTCTTTGTAAAGGTGGAAGTCGCTCGCTCATTTCCACCACACGTACATATATATTCGGAGGATAACGCCATCTGTTGATTTACAGTCTGTGGGATCTTGAACTTGGTACCCGCTTGTTCACTGGTTGCCTTTTGTGTCCCCTGATAGAAGCCAGAGATTCCTTGCTGTGGATTCTTGAACTTATTGCATACTTCTGCCGCTATTTCAAGTCAGAGATTTTCTGCCTATGGTGTCTTCAACTTGGTACCCGCCTATTCCCTGGTTGCCACTTGTTTCCCCCGGTTCTAGCCAGAGATTCCCTCGCTGTGGGGTCTTGAACTTTGTACCCCCCCCTTTCGCTGGTTGACTCTTGTTTCAACTAGTGCAAGCCAGAAATTCCCTGCCTTTGGGATTTCGAACTTGGTACCCGTCTGTTCCCTGGTTACCTTTGCTTCCACTGGTGCAAGCCAGAGATTCCCTACCCGTGAGGTCTCCACCTTGGTGCCTACATCTACCACTGGTTCAAGTCAGAGATTCCCTACATGTGGGGTCTTGAACTTGGTACCCGCTTGTTTCCTGGTGGCCTGCTGTTTCCCCCGAGGTTTCCAGCCTGTAGGGTCTCAACCTTGGCTTCCTGTCTTGCGGGTTATCGACCGTAATATATATAGAGGTTCCCTACCTGTTTGCCAAACTCCACCGCACAAAGTTTCCCTAACGGTAATTAAATCCTCACCATCTAAGGGCCACATCAGCAGAAGTCCCGACATTTTCCACGAAACATCGACTACGACTACAACGACTCGTCGCTGTCACAGACGGTAAGCCACTCACCCACACGAGTCAGCGCCGTTTCTGTCTCCGTCACCGGAAAAAACCTCTACCCTATTCGTCATCATCAGCCAGCTGCCAACGCCTACTGAATCCCATCGTAATCTTGCCGCTCCACGCTAAGGCATTTACCGCAATAGTATTGTTATAATTGAATATTAATACATTTGAAATAAAATTTATCTTATTGCAAAATTTATCTTATTGATACATCATCCCGATATTCCATAAAGGGTGTCTCAGTAAGAATTCACTTATTCATTTTATAATAATAACACTTATTTTTAGAGGTAGTTGTGATTTTTTTATTGGATTATAAAGAAGACATGTTCCGATAAAGTATGGAATAAAATATCAGTCAAATGGCCCACACTGCTCTGATGACAGGTCATTACTTTTTCTCAGAGGTGTGTGGCTCTATCTCGCCGATGACGCGTTGGATCTCGGAATTATTTCCGGTTTATTCGCATAACCCCGAGATTTCACAAATCGCATGATCTTGGCGGCCATTTGACATCAAAATTTCTTGAGATAATTTGTTCTGGAAATCGTTGCTGCAATAAATCGATTGTTTCATGCGCTGTGTGGCCGGAGGCGCCATCTTGCAGAAACCACATATCGTCCAGTTCCATTGCGTTTAGTTAAGACTACAAGAACTCCGTTATCACGTTCCTATAACGAATGCCGTTCAGAGTCTCTGCAATTTCGGCCTCATCTTCAAAAAAGTAAGGCCCAATTACGCTGACTGTCCAAAATCCGCACAGACAGTTGCTCGTTGTGGGAGCATTTGTTTCCCATGGATTGCATGAGGATTTTCTGGGCCCCAAATTCGACAATTTTGTGTATTCACGAAGCCATTCAGATGGAAATCCGCTTCAACGGAGAAGATGAGATTTTTTTTGATAAATTGGCATTCACTTCACTTTGCTCCATTACCCATTGAACGAATTTTGGAACGAACTTTTTTTTTATCACTATTATGCTACAACCCACTATTATCAACTATATTGGATACTTGGATTGCGTCTAGACTAACATATGTTGGGAATTTTTTAGTTTAATGAGATGTTTTCTAGGTGGACCCTGTAACCTATATTAGGTATATATTGTAGTTTTGAAACCAATAAAAAGTAAATTTAGAAAAGCCAAAGTGAAAGACGTTTAAAGAAGAACATTTTAGCCTTTTCTTAAAAAAAAGAAATTTTCTCAAAAAAATACCTATTCATATTCTTTAGCAAAGTACCTTTTATTAAAAAAAATGCCTTATCTTAAAAAAGTACCTTTGATTAAAAAAAGTACAGATTCATACAAAAATTACCTTTTCTTTAAAAAATAATTTTTTTTTTAAATAAGTACCTTTTCTTAAAAAAGTACATTTTCTTACAACAAATTGGCTTTTCTTTAAAAACTACATTTTCTTTAAAGAGTACTTTTTTAACTTTTCTTGAGATAAGTACCAACTCTTAAAAATTTACATATTCTTGAAAAATGGACCAATTCTAAAAAATATTCCCATTTCTTAAAAAAAAAACTTTTTCTTCAAAAAATACCTTCTCTTAAAAAATAAATTTTCTTACAAAAATTCTTTTTCTTAAAAGTACCGTTTCTTAAAAATAAAATCATACCTTTTCTTTTCTTTTCTTGAGAAAAGTAGCCTTTCTGAATATAAGTAAATTTTCTTAAGAAAATAACCTTCCCTGAAAAGAGAACTACATCTTTAAAAAGTACCTATCCTTGAAAAAGTACTTCTTTGAAAAATTCATAGTCTTATGGCTTTTCTTACAGAAAGTATTTCTTCCTAAAAATAGTACCATTTCTTACAAGAAACATTAAAATAAAAAATAAATGGTTTCCCATTACATCCCATGAAGGGACTGGGGAGAACTTCTCACAATCACTGACCTGTGCGCTTTCCAGTTTTCACTCACTGATTGGGACCTACAGTTTAACACCGATTCCGAACGGTAATTTGAGAAGCTTTTTCATGGCTAGATACTCGATAGTGTCGCCGTCACTATGCGAGGTGGCCGCCGGCGAAAGAAAATTTGAAGGTGGTCAGAGCCGGGTTCGAACCCAGGATCTCATGTACAAGAGCCGCGCACACTAACCATTGCACCACCGACGGCCACACAGAAACATTAGCTTTTAATAAAAGAATTGTCTGACGTTTTCGGGAAAATATAATACATATTCTTACAAAAAGGACCTAGAAATAACTTTTCAAAAAAATACATTCCAAAATATTAATAATATATTAAAAAAAGTTATTATCGTTTTACAAAAAGTATCTTTTCTTAAAGATCCATTCAAATTATCGTATATTTCAGCAGGCGCCTCAGTCATGTTGGAACTAACTATTGCATAATATATAACGAAAGGAACTTCGTTCCAACCTAGTGTCCCCTGACACCTCATGTAATTTTTTGGTAATAAGTTTTCACAATTATAACGCGTTGTTCTTTCGTAAGGCGCCCCATTTTTAATAATCAGAATAAACATTCGTGACAGCTGTCAAATTTTAGAGTTGCCACTTGCACAAAAAAATTACACTAAATTTAAAAAGTGCAATCTTACTGAGAAACCCTTTATATCCAGAATATTTCTGGCGTTCGTCTCATTCTCTCTAATAATAAATAGTATGTAACGAACTCCGTGCGACCACTGAGTATAACTCACATTCAAAAGGAAACCCCCATCCTTACATCGTGCAATGAGTTGACAGGGAAATTTGTATTTATAAGAAGATTTAGCGAGTCCAGCTACAGGTAGACCAGTGCCCATTAGTGTCCTTCAAGTATCATATCGCCGTATTGAATGGCGCCAGTATTTCTCTTAGGTTTGAGGTCTCGAATATAACCTGTATGGATTCACAGAATAGCATCAACGAGTTTCACCCCGATCGTCCGAGCGCATTCTTTTACAGTCTTTGCTCCACTGTGAACATAGTCCTTCTTGATTCTGGTAGTATTAAATAGTTTCTAGCGTAACTTCTGAATGTCTAACAGATCTCCATTCCACCAGGATACACACCAGTAAGATTGTGTTTTATTTGTAAAACAATAGTTACTGGCTTGGACACTTTTAAAGGCTCCTCAAAATAAAGTATTTTTGGAGCATATCTTCTCCCGCAGGAATGTCTATTATCCGACCAATATTTTCGCAGTTCTAAAATTATTAGCATTTGTTATGAAATCGACCCCACTGTGCATAGTGTATTTAACAAATCGCGACCTTAGAACAACAAGGTTCTAACTGACAATTTTTGATAATTGAATCCGCATATCTCATCGAAATAAAATGGGCATATCCTTTCGATTACTGCTACCGAAATAATTGTATCTCTTATGGTTGACGAGATATCTAATAGAAAAAATGATTACTACATATTTTCCTGCAATAATTTGGTTAACAAAGGGCATTCAATCAGGTTCTTCTCAAAAATTACGTGGTGCACTTAGAACCTTGTTGTTCTAAGGTCACGAAATAGACAACCGGTACGAGGTCCTAACTGAATTTACCATTCAATTTGTGGCTCTATACTTGGAGGAATGTCCGATCCAGTGTGTTTTCACATGGAAGCCAGTATTGTCATAATTCTATAACATCAATTGCTTTTTACATCGTACCTGTGGCCACCACTACCTATATAATTCGTCTTACCTTTTTATGGCGCACGTTTTTCCAAATATGTATATGTATAATGGGCCTGGCCAATTATCTTGGACTTCCAAACGACTTAATATAATAGTATAGTACAGGGGTTCCCAATCTTTTTCAGCCCGCGGCCCACTTACAAGTTTAGTATATTGTCACGGCGCCCTACTTTAGTAAACTATTTGGAATAGATATAGTGACTATACATATATATTTTATAGTCGAAAGGAATAGGTACCTACAATAACAGTAGTTAGGTAGATACGCACAAAAATTAAAACATCCTCAATATGAAATTGAGTTTTATTATTCGTATTTACTCGTATAAGAATTCAGACTTGTAACAGAAAACAACCAAAAAGACTTAAGGAAAAAAATAAAATTCGATTGTACTCAGTCAAATCAATATGACGGGTGTGATTGATAATATCAGCACAGATTTTCAAAGCGGGGAATTAGACTTGACACTGCTACTCTCATTTCTTGCTGCACATTGACTTTTGGCGGTATTTGCTCTAGATTACAGCTACAGCTGAAAATCCAGCTTCACATAAATATAATGTGGTAAACGAAATGAACATTTTTAAAGCCTTCGGAGTTAAATTTGGAAAATCATTTTGAATCGATAATCAAAACTCCACCAAATCGGAACTGGTGAATCTAGTTTTGAGGCTGTTGTCGCAAGACAGTTCAATGAGACTCTCTTGCTCTTGTGTTGTGAATCCTGGCGAAGCTTGTGCACGGAAAGGATCTTGGATCCACGACATTTTTCGACATCATAATCTGCAAAGTACTTCGAAAACCATTCTGTGAGCTTCGATAGGTGTTCCGTGAAAAGGGCCATCAGGTCTTGCGAGACATCCAGTTAATTAGATACCGCATATTCATACAATTGCGGGAAGCAATCTTGACCGCTGCCTCCACTCATTTTTTTTTTTATCCACAACTGCAGTTTCTTCCTAAACGCCCCAATTCTCTCAGTTAGTTTCAGAATGTGCGTGTTTGACTACTTGAGTAGGAAGTGAACGGACATTGCGAGCAAGCAGTCGCGGGTGGGTAAAGACGTGGGAGGGGTAGGGTATCAAAGGTTTTTAAGCGCGCAGGTACTTTTTGGTAACTGAGCGACGGCGACGAGTATATATCTATGTCAGTGTTGCCAGGAGCTGCCAAAAAAAATATGCTAAAAAAGTGCAATTTGTAAAAAAAAATATGCTAAAACTAAAATTATAAAAAATTGCAGCATTGTCGGCTTTTTCTGCTCTATTTTCGATAAAAAAAATCATAATTTCTTACACAATACATATTGTTTTTGAGTTTGATTTCGAATTTGCGTATACAAAACTTATTTCTGGTTTCGGATAATGTTAGAGGATCGACTCACGGCTCCCCTCTTTACTTAATACGGCGCACCAGGGCGGCGCGGCGCACACTTTGGGAACCCCTGGTATAGTAATTTATTAATAATTTGCTTAATTTTATAATTATAAATCAGCTGGCAATCTTTTGGATTTCGGTTTCGCTACTTTGTTTCTCACGAATGAACAGACAGAACCTGAAACAAAAGATTAATCAACTTTTATTTCAATTCATGCTTAGAATATACATACCTGGTCTTGAGTAAAGTCCAAACATTATCTTTCATAACGAATAGATGAAAGATCAGCGGAGCTTCCACTAAATTAAAAATAGTTATGACATCGACATTATCCAGTTCACTGTCAAAATAAAATATTGACTCGAATATAATTCTGGCTAAGCCCATCATGAAAAATAAACGTAACAGGATTTTAATGCTGTCAAAGAAGAAATAATAAATTATTAAAAATAAAAACTTTTTTTTACACAATAAGAAAGAAATTAGGGGTCATTTACTACCTCCGAGACTAAACACGGGTCCTAATGTCGCATTTAATATCATTTTCCTGGAAACTGCAATTTCCTGGGAACATAAGTACCACGGATTTGGTTTCAGGAGCCCAAAATGTTTGCAGTTTATTTGGTTTGATCCCGGAATGAGCTAGTGACCCTTAATTAGTTTCTAAGCATAATAACTAATACTAGAGAGCTGCATGAATATTCACTAAGTATATAAGTACTCATGAATGGCACAATAACACTTGAGTACAACAAACAATGAATTATAAGTAAACTTTTTATTGAGTAAGCACTAGGGTAACCATTCAATTAATCATTATTCGGTTAATCGATTAATCGTGCTATAAAATTAACCGAACATTTTAATAATTAAATTTTTCGATTAACGATTAACTCGAACAATTCATAGCGATTAATCGATTAATAAAGTATAAGTATGTGTTTATGGCAAGCAGTCCGTCTTAAAACACTCCTACAATGTGGCAACTCTTATGAGAATGATTTGCGAACAAATTTCATAACTTTACACACATTTCGAACAGATTTGATAGTTTGTTGAGAGAAAGCGACGCTCAGTGCTTTGGCTCATAGACATACATAAAAAATTGTCTCAAAATTGGTTCATTAAATTGGGTGTAATAGTCTGATGAAATTCCAAGTTCCACTGGTCACTTTGTATGGGGGGTATCAAAATACCTTGTCCGATTCTGCTCGAACTATATACAATAAGGATAATAGTCAGAAAATTGCATTTTGCAACATTTTTGTACAAATTAATCAATCCAATAGGGTGTTGTAGTGTGATATAGTTTCAGGGCGACTCTACCCATTGTATGGGAGGTACCGGAAAGCGTGGCACTTTTGGGTCCAAACTTTTAGATTTTTTTTTTTAATTTTGGCTTCGTATCAAAAGTCACTAATTTTCATGTTGCTGCAATTACGATGTGTGAATTGTACCTAGTACATATATTTTATACTTTATAATGAAGTTGCTTTTGTTACGTTTTGTTTTAATAAACGTTCCGAGTTCAATGTTTGAACACTGTTTTCTCTTTTTTGTTTTATTTTATTCGAATAATCGATTAATCGAATAATTTTATTGCGTTTTGTTCGGTTAATTGTCAGATTGAAATTTTCGATTAACGATTAACCGATTAATCAAAAAAAAAACGATTAAATGGGTACCCTAGTAAGCACTTTTTGAATTTATTTGCACACACAAAGAGAAATTACGCAATGTCAGAAATAGAGAAATTCTCATGAATTAATCAGTCGTCGTTTCGAGTGCATTTATGCAGCTCTCTAATCTGTACCCACCTTTCAGTTTTGGTGTTGTTATTTCTCTGCAATTTGGCGACATCATACCAGGTCTTGCAGATTTTCCATGATAATATAAGAAATATTACCAAATTAAAGGACAGAACTAAATATATTGGTCCAGTGAGGGCCATGCTAAATACAAAATCTAGCAAAGGAATGACACATATTAATTACACAGTGATACAAAATCGAACTTTCCGATTGGGAATGGGATGAGACCAATTGCAAATGAAACCTGATATCATCCACAACAAATGCACCAAGGTTTTTTTTTTAGTTCTGTGCGAAATTTTTTTTTACACGCATTTGAAGTTGGTGATTTTGGAAAGCCGTCTAACAAGGAAAGATCATTGAAAATTTGATAAAATAATGCTTATTTATTTTTATTATCCTGGAAAGTTGTGGTATCTTACTGTTTTTGGGGTCGAGGAATACATTTTTGCTATTTATTTTTACCTAAAACTCACGCTAGATGGCGCTGTCGTACAAATGGTTGTATTTCTTGTTGATTTTCATAGAAAAAATTAATATAATATGGATTATTTATTCTATTTATTAGAAATAATTTCATTAAGACCATATTAATTCATCATATTATTTTATTATTATCCAAAAACACAATAGCGGCATTCATGCAAACGTGAAAGTCGAGAACTTTTGCTCAGCGCAAGTTTCCCTCGCACCGTTGCATGAGGCACCAGGTAAAGTTGCTCAGCGTAGTTGTGCTCAAAACCATATCAGCTGACCAAGATGGATACATAAGGTGGTAGCAGTAGCAATTGCATGTATTATGTATGTGTACTTTTTCTACTGTTCTAGTGCTATCACCTTATTTATCCATCCTAGTCAGATGACAACGAAATGTCAAAAGTTTACACGTTTCTCCATCCCACGTTTGCGCAGCAAATTTGCCTCGAAAACTTTCCACTTTTGAGCAAGTCGCTTTGTATGGGAAATTTGTTTGTTTTGACGTTTGCTGTGCAAGTTTACGATGTTTTCGAGTTTACGAGGTTCTTTCGAGCTTTCATGAAGACCACTAATATATCGCCCGACCCTAACGTAATAACATTCTATTTTGTCTCAAAATCAAACAACTTTGTTTATGATTATTAATATAGATTAAATTAATATGGTCCTCTTTTTTTTGAATTTTCAATTTAATGACCGATTTTGTTAGTTTTAGTTAATGGATGAGAAATTCGTACTACCGGGCTTACAAAGTCAGATTGGTTTTTTTGAAATAATAGACAAGTCAGTTAAACACACTCACTGGCATTACTACACGCAAAGAAAAAACTCGTTCCTCCCAAACGAAATCTCAGATAACTGAAGTTCGTTTGGGGACTGTAGTTGGGAGAAACGAACTTCTATTAATCCATACATATCGTTTCGTTTGGAAGCACCGAAAAATGTTTGCAGCAAACGAGTTATGAAAAATATAAGCTGAAAAAAACGTTTGCGAGAAACGAAAAACGGTTCCACCAACTGTTCTTTCGGTTACAGCAACCGAGTAGTAATTAAAACTTGTATTTATGGCTTCCTTAAGCTCGTTTTTGTTTAAATTTCCAACTTTTATGATTTTGGTTTTATCCAGAAAGTTTGTTTTAAAAAAAATAATAGTTTAATGTCATTTTTGTATATTTTTTCACTGTGTCTACTTACACGCCTGTCTCGCCTCGCATTCAAATAACAACTAAAAGCGCAGCAAACTACAACGCGTCAATTATTCATCCAAGATATATTGACCATAGAGTAATCTCAGACTAGAGAGAATATTTGGATCATCTGACGTTTCCTTTCACACTCTTCGTGATGCGGTCGGTGTGATAGAGAGATGTTTGACGAAAAGTGATATACACCAGGTGGAATTACAATAACTTCTTGCTTTAATTTTTCATGCCATTTTGGTGAAAAACTGTGAAATTTAAATGTGTTTTAAACTTTTTTACTGAGTGTTATTGTTAGCATTCATTTGTGTTGTAATTTAACACAACAATTTTAACGCACAAAACGAAATGCCGTTGCTCATATATTGTTCGTTGTTTTGAACCATTGCCTCTATCTGGTATTAGTAAAGAAATTCTTTTCAACATCAAACGTAAATATCACACCAGGCAAATGTCATAAATTTGGTGGGAGAGCTATTCGGTCTACTATAAGTATTAGTCTATGATATTGACAAGGTAGAAGCATTAGAGTGTGTGATCACTTTTATGTGTATGCGTGAGTGTGTATGCCAAACAAATGGATAAGACTATGACACCCTTTAGATTATGCGTTTCACCCGCGGCTTTCACCCAAGACTTTCGTGTTCGGTTGGTGAGAGGTGGGAAGAAGCAAAGGGGTAGACAATCACCCACGAGACGAAAATTCTAGAGTATTTTTGATGTTTCTCTTTACTCTCTTTCGTATTTCTGCCATGTTGTTGCACACTCTTTCTGCTTTTGAAGGCGTGGATTATTTGTAGCATATGAATAGAAATAATTCGAAAAATATTAAATAAAATATGTACATAAATAGAATAATTCGTGGAAATTTGGATTTCTAAACATCAGCAACATGAAAATCAGACATCTTTGTTTGAAGAATTAATTATTACGAATGTAAGTACGAATCAGAATAGCTGATTAGACGACAAAGAACCCATGAGTAGAACTCCGAATGTAAATGCCCATGATTTACGAAGGGTGTTCAAAAGATAATTTAACGATTAACGCAGGCTGAAGACGCATAATCTAAAACATCACTATGTATTACAGTCGACAAAAATGAGAGAATGCGAGAAATTTACGTTCTTCGTAATCTGTGCTCTCATTAGAAAAATGGATAATTTCAGTTATCGCAAACGTTTTTAAAATTTTCGGCAAATATAATTTTGTACGCGTTTGATGCAAACGACAACTCGTTTGCAACAACATGATACACATTTGCGATATATGAGTTTATTTAGGAGAACTTCATGAACGATTGCGATTAATAAATTAATACAAATCAATCAAAGTATTGTTGGGATAACCGAGGAAGAAACTTTTTTTCTTTGCGTGTAGCTTCGAATCACGTGACAAGTTCATCATCTGATGGCTGAATTGATACCTTCGGTAGATCATCAATCGTATACATACAAAATGAATTATACAATTTACTATGGGAATTAGTATCGATCGAAGATCCCTAAGTATCAACACACACTTAAAGGTCCATAATTCCAACACAAGAACAGAAAGCCTTTTTCCTCCATGTTCTTCTCTCTCTTGTTGCAGTGTTTTTCTATACCAGAGCGTTGTATTTTCCGGTGGTATAGATTTTTTGATGACCGGGCTAGTATCAGTTATGGGTTTTCTAAATGATAACGCGTTCTTCATTTGTGTAGTATTCCATTTTGAATAATCGTTACAATCGTAGACGATAGCCACTGGCACCGGCAAAAATATTAAAATTGGGACACCCTATATAAGGGGAAAATAAACAAGTTTAATTTTCCCTAGCTTTAATTCATTTGGACTTAAATTTCGATCTTGTTTTTTTTTTGAGTCCATTCTGAAACTGACTTTTAAATATTCTATTTATTTTTTTCAATTTTGTCTTTTGGGCTTTGACAAAATTAAAAATACACTTAAAAGGGCCGAAAAACAGCCACATATTTTAATTTTTTTATACATATGTGATTTCAATTTAAGGTTTCAGGGGTCATGGTCAGCTGATAAATACAACAGCTGTTTTCTAATAAATCTAACTCACCATCTGCCCAGTAAAAAGTCAATATTATAAGCGGCGACATACACCAAACATACAGGGAATACCAGAAGAAGCGCTTTCCATCTCGTTGCAAATTCACCTCGCTGTTTGTTTCTCCGAAAGTTTTCCAAATTTCAAAACCTATAACATTCAACCACAGATAAGTGGCCGGAAAAAAGAAAAAAATCGCCATATCTAATAAAGATGAAATACATATAATTTCAGATTTGGAATATTCCAGTTGGTACCGTCATCTCTCACCGCATATCAAGTTCATTAACATCATTGTACTGGGTGATAATTCATGGGCCATAATATATTCCCGCATCAACCATGTCGACTGTCTCATGACAAAGGATACCAGATAGTTGGTAAAAATTCTAAGACGCATATTCTGCTTCAATTCATTGATGTTCATGTAAATCATTATTGTGGCGAAAAGGAACAACATTGAAAATATGAAACCTAAAAGGTTAGACAAAGTTCAGATCAAGGATTAGTTTAAATTAGGAATTCATTTTATAGATCTTTCCTTACCAACATAATGTATAGGAGCCAAAGTTGTATGGATATCACGATAGTCTGTACAGTTTAGTTTTTCCAAATTATAACGGTTGGTTGCATTTTCAAAAATGGGCGTGTAACAATACTCGGTGTTATTGTACTGGAAATAATAAAATATAAGTTAAAATTTGTCAATTAAAATTCAAAAAATATCCATTGAAATTTTAAAGACATCAATTGAAAATAAAAAAGGATGTCCATAGAAGTTTAAATGGCATAATTTTAAATTCAAAACACATGAATTAAAACTAAAGGAAAAATAACATTTTTAAAGCTGGTGATTTTTTAAGGATTTGGTTTTTAGTTTTCGAATAAAACACAAAAATATCAAAAGTGTAATAATTTTTTTTTTTTGTAATATCATGTAAATATTGAACATGACTACGTTGTAAGTGATCCATGCGAGAAATCACATTTGGAAACTCTTTTTCGAGTATATTGGCTGGTATCTCACTAATAATACTTGTAATGTAGTTTTCCAATACTACAATTGACGCTAGTTTATCGGCATAGGCGAATAACTTCACGTAACTCCACCAAAAATCGTCTGGAGGCGTCATATTGTACGATAGAGGTGGCTAACTCACTGGTCCTTCACCTCAGATTAATTACTCACCAAATTCATCTATCAACAGGTTCATGGTTTAAAGTGACGTGTGGCATATAACGCCGTCTTATTGAACCGACATATCAACCAGATTTAGCTCTTGCATTCTGGGAGAAATAAGCTCGAAATCATCGAATAATGGGGGGTGGCCAGTAACGATATCATTATGGCTATCATTTTATTTAAAGAAATATGGACCGAATATTCAGTACATTTAGCAGGATGCTTTGATAGCTCTTGAAATGCCTTTGGTGGTTGGTCATCAGATCAAATCTGGGAATTTTGCTTATTAACATGCCCACAGTGAAATAATAATTGATCATCAGCACAATGAAAAAGTTACATCAATTGATGTAAAATTTTATTGATGCGATGAAAATTTTCCTTATCTTAACGATCATATTTTTTAAATTCCTTTCATAACAATTGAATTGAAGATTTTGTAACGAAGTTCCTTATAGATTTTTGCGGGAGCGGGATGGAGGCTAAATGAAAAAAATTAAACAACTTTTGTTTTAACACTATTATGCTACAACCACTAACACTATTATTCTCCCCAGTCCCTTCATGGGATGTAATGGGAAACCATTTTTTTTTTTTTATGCTACAACCCACTATTATCAACTATATTGCTTACTTTTGCTTTGGTTTGTGTCTAGACTAACGTCTTGGATCATAGACAAAGAAATTAACTAGATGTCAAGACATTCGAGACATTTGTTTTTTGTTTTAAAGTGAAGTTGCGAGCAGCAAGTACTTCAGTGTTCTGAAAAAAAGCATTCGAGACGAAGCTGAGCTCAAAAATACAATAGTAATACTTATATTTCGTTTCACATCGTATTGTGTTCTTGTGCACACACACACACACAGTATCTCTACAGTACAGGTTTTAAAAAATCATATGTCTTGAATGGCCATTCAAGACGTCTCGTGCAGATGTCCGGTAAATACCTCTGCAGTTCTACGAGTTGCGAGATATTGACTCGCAATCCGCAATTTATATTACATTTTAAATTTGAAATCAACTACATTTTAAATTTTTTAATTTCAACTCATAATTTTTTAAATTCAAATACAAATTTTTTATTTCAATTAAAATTTTTGAAATTTCAATTGAAAATTGTGTAACTTTTGTTTGTATTCTTTTTTATACCCTCCACTGTAAGTGATAGAGGGTATATATCAGTTTTGTCATTCTGATTGTAACATATAGAAATAAGGCTTTGCGACCCCATAAAGTAAATATATTCTTGATCCTTATAACAACCGGAGTCGATATAGCCATGTCCGTCTGTTGAAAACATTCTCACGACTTCAATCGGCGATAACGCGGTTTGGTTTTTGGCCAGAATGTTCCACGTATTCCTGAGCAGTTTGGTATTGAAAATCAGCGAAATTGGTCCATTGGAAAAAATTTTATGATTGGAAACGTAAAAAAACTCATAAAATTTTCACATTAATTTTTGTAGTTTTACATTTCAAAGTACATTAAGTACATTTCAAAGTACATTTCTTAAGTACATTTCATTAAGTACATTTCTTAAGTACATTTCTTAAGTACATTTCTTTCTTAAGTACATTTCTTCTTAAGTACTTAAGAAATGTACATTTCATTTCTTAAGTACATTTCTTAAGTGCATTTCTTAAGTACATTTCTTAAGTACATTTCAAAGTACATTAAGTACATTTCAAAGTACATATCAAAGTACATTTCAAAGTACATTTTCTTAAGTACATCTTCAATTTGAGCATTGTGAGCAATGCATTTGTGAGCATTTGTGAGCATCCTGCATTTGTGAACAAGTAATTGCATTTGTGAACAAGTAACTTATTTTTATTTTTTTTAAAAAAGTACATTTTCTTAAAAAAGGTCCTTTTTAAAATTTAATATTTTGCTGGTTAACACTAAGGTGGAGGGTATCAAAGATTCGGCACAACCAAATTTAACACTTTTACTTGTTTTTTTTGGTTCCTTATTTCTTGATTCCCAGACTGTAATGTTTTTCTGTAGAGCGTTTTGCAGTGTTTGACTCCCCTTCGACGACGGTGGTGGTTTAATATTCAATCAGTAAGAATTATTCCATTACGACACACTCTATATTCGTATTTTTTTTTCGATTAGTAACTTACATTTAAATCACGTAATATTTCGCAAGGTCCAAATTCCAAAAATTCCAATGCCTCAGAAATATTTTCATCGGTAGATATCTCATCCCATGAAATAACCGAGTGTTTTGGAATTTCCTCGCAATGTCTTGATTCCCTGTTAAAGAGTTCAGTTTTACCACAACACAATTCGATGCACTTCTTCTGGGGGTTTTGGCATTTGTTCGATAGCACAATTGTGAACAGCATTGGCAGTTTTAGATATGTGACAAGTTCCATTTTATTTTCCTGATATTTTCACGCTCAAGGCGTTTGTAATACTATTTTCATATCATGACAAAAACCCACCACTAAGGTCGTCGCTGTTTTCAAATTGTACGTTATAACCACAAATGTTTAAGTTTCTAGACCGCATAAGTAATATCTTAAGCGGCACACACATTTATAAAACACCAGCAAGATCAGCACTTAATAACTTAATAAGCAATTGTCATTTTGTCGGCAGCTGATCCAGCGCAGCTTGTTGGCAAAATTAGTTTGGAGTAAGAATTAAATTTTAAAGTCAATCTCATAAACGATGAGTATATGGCCCGCTTAAAAATTAATGTGATCACACAATATTGCAATTAAAATAGCACTGTAGTTGCAATACTAGACAAATATTCTTTTTGGTAGAATTGTTAGCGAATACTTGGAATAAACTTAATGTAATGTATTCATTATCTAACAACTACTAGTACTATTATTAATTCTACTGCTATTATTAATAAATTGTCCGTGATTTTTTGAACTTCCCTCGTAGTCAATAAAAAATCAACTATCATCTGTACAATTGTAAGCAACCCTCGTGATTTTGTTTGAGATTGACGGACATTGAAAGCAAACAACCTTTTAAATTTCAGCGAACATTGAAAAACTGAATATCGTGTGCTCATCAAGTATTATTTTGTTGAATGACAACCATGGAACATTTGGCTTACCGAGGTGGTGGAAAGTTTTTGATAGTCACTCATTTGGGTGTGACCAGAACTGATTCCTTCATAGGGTAGTCCAAGCAGCTCACTACTTCCGGTGCTGCACTAAAAAATGTCCCGATCAATGGCATTATTGAAACCATTCGTTAGCTAGAATGTGAAACGCATGAGGTGACCCTGTTACTGAAGCTCTTCGAACTAGCGGACATATTCTGTTGCCATTAGAAGGCGTATAAGCCAACACTACTGGCCAGCGGCGGATCAAAACTAACGGATGAAACATAGATGGCGGATCAATAAGTCCGTGACTTTTTGAATAAAACAGTTTGTTTTGCAAAAAAATAAATAAATCAACATAATCTCCTTTCAGCTCCATGTTTCTCCAATTTTTGTATCCCTTTCAAAAAAATAGGATTTTTCGAGGTCCATAAAATAGGCATTTGCTTGATCAATAACACTGTAAGTAGATGAAAATGACTTTGGATCGTAGAATCCAGTGGTGTACCCCGTTTTGAAAACTTAGCTCGAAATCACGAGATATTTCGATTTTAAATTTGTAGTAGATTTAAGGCAATTTTAGACTTTATTTGAATGAAAAAGCTTTAAGAACTTGTTTAAAATCAATTTGTTTATTATTTATTTGTCAATATTTATATCTAGAAATAATGGACGTCCATTTTCAATCGCACATGGAACTATATTTGCTCTTATTTTGACAATTTTATAAATTTTTTTGGATTTTTTCAATTTTTACTCATTGTTTGCAATCGACCAGCAGAAATCAGCAAGCATTGAGTCTATTCTTTTTCCAGCGAAACTGTCTTGGAATGCCATTATGGTTTGATGAAATCTTTCGCCAGTTTCGTCTCTTTCTGTGGACAATTGTCGTTCGTAAAAATCGAAATGTGCATGTAACATGTGGATTTTCAACGACATATTAACGCCAAGTTTGTCGAAAGACTTCATCATGTTGTCAATATAATCACGGTACTCCGGTGAGAGATTTTTGCAAAGAACGTTTTCAATTACCGCACGAATTGAGTTCCATGCGTTTAGTTCAGTATCATCTAACATTTCAGAAAAACTCGTATCCCTTAAAGGTTTCCGTATATCTGGACCGTTAACTACACCTGTTAAAAAAAATTTATATAAAATGTATTGCAGTCACACACTTTTAGTTACACAAAATTACCTTCTGTTAATTTTTCAATTGATAATTTTGGAAAAGCGTTGTTTTTCAAGTGTGGTAATACATTTCCGTTAACGCGAACCAAACGCTTTAAAAAATTCTTTCCAACTCCCAGCTTGATGTGAAGATCCGGAAGTATTATTTTCTGAAGGCGGATCAATGGTGGACGAATTACATTAAATTCGCCAACAACTTGCGAATCGCGTTTTGGCCAATCTCGCTTTTCGTACTGGTTGCATTTTGCACGACTGTCCGTCCCATTTACAAAAAAATACACATGAACTTTTTATAGCCCGTTTGCATTTCAGCTAATAGTGAAAGAACCTTAAAATCACAAGTTACGCGCCAATTGTGTTCGTCATAACTGATGCGTTCCAGAATTAATTTCATAGCATCATACGACTCATGCATTCCAAGAGCATACATCCATGGCACTGGTTTAATGCTGCTGTTTTCAAACAGCAGACTTCTTTTAAGCTTCTGGTTGAAGAGTCTATGACAAGACGCCATCAAGATGGATTATAGTTGCAGATTCCCATTTCATTCATTAAACCGGGGGGAATATCATGACAATATGCATAAGCTGCGACCTCGGAAAGCATGAAAAAAGGCATATACGGTTCTTGCCGGTATTTGTAAGATGTAACTTTTACACTTGGTGCCAGCACTTTGACGCATCTTAGTTCCGAAGCCAAAGTCATTGCATTATTTTGAAATAGCTTCAGATTTCGAACGAAAATTTCCTGCGAAATTAATGATGGTTATTGTATAACTGGCTGAAGGTAATCAGAATCAGAATGATGTAATGATGTTGCTGAAGTTTGTGATTGTACTTCATAGGACGCAGTATCATATTGGTATGTCGATGGGTGTACTGGGACAGGCAATTCATCACTGTGTGGAGCTGGTACGTGAGCACTTGGCACACCTTTGTATATAAAACCGGATCGTTCTATAAGAATAAATTATTGTGTATTCCATATATAGTCTACGATATCTAAGTGAACTTACTGTTTCGATTGAGACCATTTACATCGTTCTTGCACGAGTAGCAATTTTCAGTATCATGTTCCCCTGGATCGGTCCATATCATTGGAAGTTCAAATGGCATCGAATATCGCCGTAATTTCCACCATTTGTTTAATGTACTAAAACATGTGATGCACGTGCACGTAAATTCAGGTGAACGATCAACATTTCGCATTTCTTCAACGGGGGTAATCAAAAAATACTGATTGTTAGTTTTGAGGGCATCTTCAACCAAATGTCGTCGATGATTTTTCGGTGTAAATTTTCCACACACAAAGCAAAACATAGTTAATTTTTCGCAATGTGATCTGCATTTTTCGTCACTCATTTTTCTATTTTTTCAAAATGATCAATAAAATGCTTATAGTTTTGATGTGTTAACATCTATGGCGGCGGGTAGGGACTAATCTGTCAAAGTCAACACTTTGATATATATGTTGTAGCATCTGTTTGTAATAGGGATGCCAATCCCAAAATACCGAATCCAAAATTCTCGAATCCCGAAATGGCCCCAAATTGTAAGAGGTAAACTAATTGTGCTTCCAAATAGATGTCTATTATTTCAACGGTTACATTTTGTCAAAAAAAAAATATATAAATTGATTTAACAAGAGCTTTTGCAGGTTTTTCCCTCAAATAAAATCAAAAATCACCTTAAATCGACTACAAATTTAAAATCGAAATATCTCGTGATTTTGAGCTAACTTTTTCAAACGGAGTATACCACTGGATCCTATGCCAAAAATTAGTTGCGGTGTCTCGGTGTTTTTCTGTGTCATTTCAAAACTTCAAATTTTACTTACAGTGTAATTTCATCGGTGGACCTCTTTCCGCCGAGGCATTTCTTTAGGTTTGTAAATTGGAAATAGTCACTGGGAGCTAAATCCGGAGAATATGGCGGTACCAATTCGTAGCCCAATTAAACAACTCCAACCAATCCTTTGAAGTTGTCACACGATTACGTTTATGGTCAATTGAGAGCAAACGCGGCACCCATCTTGCAGACAGCTTTCTTAAACCCAACTGATCATTTAAAATCGATACCACACTGCCATATGAAATGCCTCATAAATAATCTAACGCATTTTTACTCTTCGAGGTGTCAGCACCATATCGTGGATTTTTACGAATTTTCGGGTGTATTGGCCTCAATTGGACGTCCAGAACGTTCAGCGTCATTTGTACATAGTATTTATCAAGCTTTTCCTTGGTTTGACTGACTTTTTTTCGCAAAAAGTAATGTTTAATGAGAACTCGAAATTCACTTTTTTCCATTTTTAAAAAAATGCACGAGGTTGTATGTTTTGAACAGCTGTTAAACGCAAAGTAAATGACGGAACTTGCTCAAAATTGTACAGTAGTCTATTAACAGGTTGTACTTGATGGGAGCAGTGTTGCATTTCATATAACTACGAGGGAAGTTCGAGAAGTCGCGGACTGATTGATCCGCCTCTATGTAGCATTGACTAAAACTACATCAGCTGTTTCCTTGGAAACAAATATTCTTGTGCAAATATTCATAAAGAGAGTAAAATCGTTCTTTCTCTCTCCAAAGTAGATTCTTGCAAATTTTCACTGGGAAAGTAAACGAACAAAGCTAGTACGAATCATAGAGCATTAGGCAAGCGTTTCTAACCCCCTCTTTACATTCTCTCGATGACGACGAGGTAGTAGGCCATTTTATCGAGTTCGAGTTTTGTTGAACTTTACTCTATGGTTGGACATAAAACGGAAAGGGAATGCATATATTCTTTCGATGCAATCACCATGAAACATAATTTAGTTTGCTGCATGGTTTGCTTCTGGTTGCTTATCGCTCTCTCGCCTATCCACTCCGTTTTGCTAACATTTCCGTACTACATAGGCGATCAGCTGTGTAATGGATACCTCCTGTGTAAATGGAACGTTTCGCGGAGAGAGAAATGCAATGAAACTCTCTTCCATTTGACGGAAATCTTCTATAATTCTGATACGATTTACACTATCAGTTTCGAAGAATGCAAAAACATCTCTCTGCAAAGTGACAATCAAAATTCAACCTTTATAAAATTGTAAATAGTGACGAAATAAAAGCTTGTATTGCAGTTTTTTTTTTTGTTTTTGTTCGTTTTATTCAAAATGCAACCCTGATCGCATAATAAAATAACAATCCGTCAAAATCAAAAATCTGAGAAAGATCAGTCAAAATGTTGTCTCCAAATCGTTCTCCTCAAGTTTACTCTACTCCATCAGCTCTCACCAAATGGAAATTTTGACACATTCAACGATTTCTTTAACCTCCTTTATTAATACTACGAGGGAGAATCAATAAATCCGTGGCTTTTTGAATGAAAACAGTTTTTTTTGCAAAAAAAAATTATTATTCAACATAATCTCCTTTTGTTTCATTCACAGTAACAAAACCCCGCAAAAACTCCTTCGAATTGCGGTTAAACAACTCCAAACAATCCTTTGAAATTGTCACACGATTACGTTTATGGTCAATTGAGAGCAAACGCGGCACCCATCTTGCAGACAGCTTTCTTAAACCCAACTGATCATTTAAAATCGATACCACACTGCCATATGAAATGCTTATGGCATCAACAATCTAACGCACTTTAACTCTTCAACACCATGGTGTCAACACCATATCGTGGATTTTTGGGACATTTTCGGGTGTATTGTCCTCAGCGTCATTTGTACTTGTGCGACCACAACGAAAGTCAGTAAACCACTTTTTTTACCATTGAAATCGATGGTGCAGATGGGAGCTGTGTTGCATTGCATAACTACGAAGGAAGTTCGAAAAGTCACGGACTTATTGATCCGCCCTCGTAACATAATTAAAAAGCAATGTTTTATGAAATTATAATAATAAATTGGTAAAATAGCAACATGTTTAGACACGATTCTTTGACCTTTTTGTTGTTATAGCTGGATAACAAAAATTTAGATCGTGCTAACACTAAACAGTGCCGGAGTTTGAAAGCGGAGCGACAACATTTTCAGGCACTCTTCATAAAAAGTTTACATACTACCAAACGTGCAGCATTTGCTGATCCAGCACAACGATCAACAGTTTTTTATACTTTCTGATCACTATTTGGAGTTACGTTTAAACGCTGGTTAAAACCGTAGATCAATTTCCAAATCATTGAACTCATGACGCAAATGATGGCCCGGGTAAGTTCATATTTAGTATTTCAGCCATGATATTTATAAGTGCTTGTAATTTCAAGCCTTTTAATACATGGAAATAAAGAAATTTCTAATCCTTTTTCGTTCGCACTTTTAAATTTATATATTATCTATAAGACTTTAAAAATTAAATATTTCGACACAATCTTAGGTAAATAAAAATATTTTCATAATATTTACAGTCAATTTATACAAACTAATAATGTATTTTTTAAATTAATTTCGGGATATTAATTTTCTTTATCGCATTGTTGAGGAGATATCCTCGGTTGTAGTAACCGTCTGCAGATAGCCAACCCTTCGATATCTGAAATCAAGAACAAAGTAATTTTAATAAATTGCATTTATTACAATCGACAAGTAAACTCACTTATTTTTCAATAAATTCCAAACATTATGTTTCAATACAAACAATTTGAATATCAATGGCGACTCTATGCAAAGGAAAAGATATTTCGAAATCATATAGTACGCCAAATTTCCCAGGAATAGAAATACAAAGAAGATGATGCGCGGTACACCCATCATGAAAAATAAACCCATTAATATTTTGCAGCTGAAAATACAAAGAAAAAAATTAAAGAAGTTAAAAAAATAATATTAGGGGGTTTCATTCAAACTCATAAATCCCTCGTATATCTATTACACTGTGTGTAATTTTGTAAGTCATGGAAATATAACAATATACGGACACCACTACGTTATAAAAGACCATAAAAAAAGACCCGTGTCTCCCCGTTTCGCCCAAAGTCATGCACTTTTTTTATGGGCCCCCAAAGATTTGGGGCCTCGGTGCCATTTTTAAAAAAAAATGATAATTTTGTCAGGCTCATATCTTGCAAACCGTTAGGAATTTTGATTTACTCTTTGACGGAAGGTTGTAGCTCTTGTGATAGAGAACAACGAGAACATATAAAATAAACTTCATCTTCAAGGTCAAAATCGCAAAAAAAAAAAAAAAAAAAAAAAAAACTTTAAAAAATTCGATTTTTCCCCTGTTCAGGTCCATAGGTAGCAAACCGTTCAAAATTCAAGGAAACAATCAACTACAAAAATGTACCTAAGATCTCAATAAACAACTTTGTAGAACATATGAACTTCCTAGAAATGATTCTTAACACCGTTTACTTCAACACTGAGATACTATGCTTTCTCACCGACCGCAGCAGCACACGCAACAAGGGACGCAGCACACAATGTAAAGGGTTTTTCAACAGAGACGCTACAAAAGTAAATCGATAGGGGCAGCAAACGACGCCATATTTTTTCCCGCTCTTTTGACATTTCTCTTCAGTAAGGTTTGCCATTTCCTCATGGAAAAATATACGAGCGAACAACGAGTCGAAATTATTAAAATTTACTACCGAAATTTGGAGTCAGTGGCCTCAACTTTAAGAGCGCTACGTCCAATTTATGCTCTTCAGCGATGAGGCTCATTTCTGGCTGAATGGCTTCGTCAATAAGCAAGATATGCGTTATTGGTCAGACAGCAATCCACACGTAATCCATGAGTCATCATTGCATCCCGAAAAAATTACGGTTTGGTGCGGTTTATGGGCCGGCGGCGTCATTGGGCCGTACTTCTTCCGTGATGATCAAGACCGGCACATTACTGTGAATGCGAATCGCTACCGTTCAATGCTAACCGAATATGTTTAGCCCCAATTGGATAATATGGACTTGGAGGACATGTGGTTCCAACAGGACGGCGCCACAAGCCACACAGCGAATGCCACAATCAATTTATTGGAAACCAAGTTTGATGAACGTGTTATCTCACGAAATGGCCCAGTCGATTGGCCGCCTCGGTCGTGCGATTTGACGCCGTTAGATTATTTCCTGTGGGGCTACGTCAAGTCTATGGTTTATGCCAACAAGCCAGCGACGATTGCTGAACTTCGTACGAATATGGAACGTGAAATTGCAGCACTATCGGCCGATTTATGCCTGAAAACCGTCGAAAATTGGGTTCAGCGTCTGGACTTCTGCAAGTGTGTCCGTGGTGGCCATGCAAAAGAAATCCAGTTCCATACATAATGGCATCGAACGTACTTTCACATGAATAAAGAATTTCATTGGTATCTAAAACCGGTTTTGTTTTATTTAAAAAAAACTTTTGTAGCGCTCTTATTGAAAAACCCGTTAAAAGCGACACACGGCTCACGTCGAGGCATTACACAGCGCGAAGTCAACGAGAGCTCAGGGGTGAAAGAAACCGAATATGTTTAGCCCCAATTGGATAATATGGACTTGGAGGACATGTGGTTCCAACAGGACGGCGCCACAAGCCACACAGCGAATGCCACAATCAATTTATTGGAAACCAAGTTTGATGAACGTGTTATCTCACGAAATGGCCCAGTCGATTGGCCGCCTCGGTCGTGCGATTTGACGCCGTTAGATTATTTCCTGTGGGGCTACGTCAAGTCTATGGTTTATGCCAACAAGCCAGCGACGATTGCTGAACTTCGTACGAATATGGAACGTGAAATTGCAGCACTATCGGCCGATTTATGCCTGAAAACCGTCGAAAATTGGGTTCAGCGTCTGGACTTCTGCAAGTGTGCCCGTGGTGGCCATGCAAAAGAAATCGAGTTCCATACATAATGGCATCGAACGTACTTTCACATGAATAAAGAATTTCATTGGTATCTAAAACCGGTTTTGTTTTATTTAAAAAAAAAACTTTTGTAGCGCTCTTATTGAAAAACCCGTTAAAAGCGACACACGGCTCACGTCGAGGCATTACACAGCGCGAAGTCAACGAGAGCTCAGGGGTGAAAGAAACCGAATATGTTTAGCCCCAATTGGATAATATGGACTTGGAGGACATGTGGTTCCAACAGGACGGCGCCACAAGCCACACAGCGAATGCCACAATCAATTTATTGGAAACCAAGTTTGATGAACGTGTTATCTCACGAAATGGCCCAGTCGATTGGCCGCCTCGGTCGTGCGATTTGACGCCGTTAGATTATTTCCTGTGGGGCTACGTCAAGTCTATGGTTTATGCCAACAAGCCAGCGACGATTGCTGAACTTCGTACGAATATGGAACGTGAAATTGCAGCACTATCGGCCGATTTATGCCTGAAAACCGTCGAAAATTGGGTTCAGCGTCTGGACTTCTGCAAGTGTGTCCGTGGTGGCCATGCAAAAGAAATCCAGTTCCATACATAATGGCATCGAACGTACTTTCACATGAATAAAGAATTTCATTGGTATCTAAAACCGGTTTTGTTTTATTTAAAAAAAACTTTTGTAGCGCTCTTATTGAAAAACCCGTTAAAAGCGACACACGGCTCACGTCGAGGCATTACACAGCGCGAAGTCAACGAGAGCTCAGGGGTGAAAGAAACCGAATATGTTTAGCCCCAATTGGATAATATGGACTTGGAGGACATGTGGTTCCAACAGGACGGCGCCACAAGCCACACAGCGAATGCCACAATCAATTTATTGGAAACCAAGTTTGATGAACGTGTTATCTCACGAAATGGCCCAGTCGATTGGCCGCCTCGGTCGTGCGATTTGACGCCGTTAGATTATTTCCTGTGGGGCTACGTCAAGTCTATGGTTTATGCCAACAAGCCAGCGACGATTGCTGAACTTCGTACGAATATGGAACGTGAAATTGCAGCACTATCGGCCGATTTATGCCTGAAAACCGTCGAAAATTGGGTTCAGCGTCTGGACTTCTGCAAGTGTGCCCGTGGTGGCCATGCAAAAGAAATCGAGTTCCATACATAATGGCATCGAACGTACTTTCACATGAATAAAGAATTTCATTGGTATCTAAAACCGGTTTTGTTTTATTTAAAAAAAAAACTTTTGTAGCGCTCTTATTGAAAAACCCGTTAAAAGCGACACACGGCTCACGTCGAGGCATTACACAGCGCGAAGTCAACGAGAGCTCAGGGGTGAAAGTTATAGAGAAAGTGCTACACCATAATTCGCACCCAATTTCAATATGCAGTGTGAAAATATTGATTTATTTTGCTACGTTTGCGGTCATCAAATCAGAAAAAAAAGTTATACAACATTTCAAACGGAAAAGAATCTTTTAAGTAGTGAATTCAAAAGAGGATATAAGTTGCTTTTCGACGAAGTAAACTTGACCGCTGAAAATTACACACCTAATACAGTGTGTCGCCAATGTTATAACGATCTCATGGCATGGTTGAGTGAAAGCAAACATAGTATGAAGCATTGTAAGCCGGTAAACTGGATTAATCGCCCAGGTGATCATGACCAGTTGCTGTGCATGCATAAATTACACATGTCGTCTAAATCGACAATTTTGTATCACCAAGGCCGCCAACTTCAGATCGTAGAACAGAATTTAGAGGAATGACTAGAGCAAGTGGTGGTACTGATGAAGATCCATTTGAAACCGATTATGAGCCCCAACAGGGAAGAGATGGACCACAACTAATGACACAAATGGAAATGGATTTCATTGTGGCCATATTGGGAATATCGCAGCGACTTGCCATATTTTTGAAGATTGTAAATGGAAGATTTGCTGTGATTTGAAGCTCATCAACATTTTGCAAGGGATCATCGATAAGGGCGGCTTTCCAAAATTCTTTTGTTTTCTTTGTAATTGGGATTCGCGCTCACCTCTGAATCAATACCAATGTAATTCGTGGATACCAAGAGGAAGTGTGGAGGAACAAATCGTTAGCAGAAATGCAAAGCCACGTAACTACAATTTTAATTTATATTTCCAAGAGAAGAATCAATCCTCGTAAAACGGTGAAGAATTATTTTTTCAATTCAAATTTTCAAATCTTTGCTAAAGTAAAGTCTTACCTTCAGTAAGATTCGAAAATATACTTGCTAAATGATTTTTTTGTATTTTTTATAAGAACTCCTTTGAACAAAATGAAAATTGTAGTTACGTTCTTTTGCATTTTAGCTGACGAAATGAAACGACATAAACTGAAGAATTCACCTTTAATTGGCAATACTCAAGACATCTTGCTGCCACCGCTCCAAATAAAATTGGGAATTGTTAAAAAATTCAACGAAGTGGCCGTTGTAAATTGTCCAAACGCATTCGACTATTTGAAAAGCGTTTTCTGTAAGCCTAGCGCTGGCAAAATTAAAACAGGTACTGTAGTAAATTTAAAACGCATTTTTGTCCATCTCATTGTACTATTTACACTATGTTAATGTTTTCTTTTCTGTCTTTATTTTTTGTCCTTATTTAACAGGCGAACTTAATGGCCCTGACATTAGAAAGCTATTCAAGAGCAACTTTGAATCATCGCTTGATGATAGTTATTCAATAGCATGGATTTACCTTCAGCGTGTATGCACCAGAGTCTTGGGAGGTGATCGAGTCGCGGAACCGGAAGCAAGAGAATGGGTAAAAGAAATGCTGTATTATTTTGAGATAATCGGCACATCGATGACATTAAATAAAAAAATAAATGGTTTCCCATTACATCCCATGAAGGGACCGGGGAGAACTTCTCACAATCACTGAGCTGTGCGCTTTCCAGTTTTCACTCACTGATTGGGACCTACAGTTTTACACCGATTCCGAACGGTATTTTGAGAAGCTTTTTCATGGCTATATACTCGATAGTGTCGCCGTCACTAAGCGAGGTGACCGTCGTCGAAAGAAATTTTAAGGTGGTTGGAGCAGGGATCGAACCCAGGATCTCCTGTACAAGAGGCGCGCACACTACCCATTGCACCACCGACGGTCACATCGATGACATTAAACCTGCATTTTCTTCATTTGAATTTTGAAGATTTTATCAAACAACTCGCTACCGAATCCGATGAGCAAGGAGAACAGTTTCACCAAACCACAATGTCCATGGTAAAACGCTACAAAGGCAAAAATTCGACGCATTGCTTGCAGAGGTAATGTCAATTATATTGATGCAATGTTTTGCATTCCTTTTTTGATTTCTTTTCTAATTCATTTCCGGTTTGTTGGTGGAGTCACAAAATCACCCTGTATGATGTTAATGAAGTACGATATTTGAAGAAGAAAAAGCTGATGATGGAGGGCAGTCTGGAAGCAACGTGCCTGTGGACACCATCAGAGTCAGATTCGGACGATTTGGATCCACAACTTAAAAGAGTGCGATTTGCAAGTCCAGGACCATCAACATTATAAATATAAGACGAATATATTTTTTATTATTTAGTATCTCAATGTTGAAGTAGAGGAAAAACAAATGATATGAAAAAATTTTCGAGAAATTTGTCACTTTTGAGGGTACCTACCGGTTTGCAAGATATGAGCCTGACAAAATAATAATTTTTTTTTTTTGCAAAAATGACATCGAGCCTCCAAATATTTGGGGCTCATAAACAAGTGCATGACTTTGAGCAAAACTGGGAGACATGGGTCTTTTTTTGTCTTTTATACCGTAGTGGTGTCCGTATATGGTTATATTTTTTCGTGTTGCACTGTGGAAGTAAAGGAAAAAGCAAATGAAATTAAAAAATTTTCGGGAAATTTTTCACTTTTGCGGCTACCTAAACGGTCTTAAGAATCATTCCTACGAAGTTCATATGTTGTACAAAGTTGTTTATTGAGATATCAGGTACATTTTGATAGTTGATTGTTTCCTTGAATTTTGAACGGTTTGCTACCTATGGACCTGAACAGGGAAAAAAAGGTATCAAAATCGATTTTTTGTAGTTGATTGTTTCCTTGAATTTTGAACGGTTTGCTACCTATGGACCTGAACAGGGAAAAAAAGGTAACAAAATCGAATTTTTTAAAGTTTTTTGGGATTTTGACCTTGAAGATAAAGTTTTTTTGATTTTATATGTTCACAATTTTTGTCCTTTCTCTCAGAGAGTAAATCAAAATTCCGAACAATTTCCAAGATATGAGCCTGACAAAATGATCACTTTTTTGCAAAAATGACACCGAGGCCCCAAATCTTTGGGGGCCCATAAAAAAAGTGCATGCCTTTGGGTAAAACAGGGAGACACTGGTCTGTTTTTTTTTGTCTTTTATCACGTAGTGGTGTCCGTATATGAATATATTTTTTCGTGTTGCACCGTGTTATCGAACTGTCAAACATTTTTCAAACAAATTGGAAGGTTGAATTTTAATTGATGAGAAATTCGAGGTATACACAGTATTTAAGAGTTTGCATGAAAGCCCATATTATGTATTAAATATTATAAAACTATTATCGATTGAAATTCAAAAATTATACTCGAAATTCAAAATTACAATTCAAGTTCAACCGGCATTCTTTCATATTCAAATAGCAACGACTGAAGAACAAAATCAAATAATATCTATAGTATTAAAAACAGACATCAATGTAAATTCAAAAGTTGTTATTTTAAATCCAAAATACAACTACTAAATTGTTGAAGACTTCAATTGAATATCAAAAACTATCAATTGGAATTTCAAAAGAAATCCACTGAAATGCGACAACGACGAAAAAAAACGTTAATCATTCACAGCTGGAGAACAGTCGATGGATCGGCAGAAAAATGTGCACGACGTAGCAAAGCGTGCGCGAAAAATTGGGTACAACAGTTGTATGTAACTGCCGCGTTTACCCACAGTGGGAAAAAGTGAAATAGTCTCCTAGAACAAATAACTACGTGCCATTGCTGCGATTCTAATAAGTTTCGGCTTCAGAGAACCAAGCCGACAGTAATCGAGTACTTGAGCCGCAGTAGTAATTTAACCCGCCTCCGCTGATTGTTTATAAGCAACGGTAGTGTCGAAAATCCCAGACGACAGCTGTCAAATTTCAGAGCTTTTACTTACACTGAAAAAAATACCACAAATTGTAAATCGTGCCCTTTTATTGGGACTGGCTGACCCAAAATGTTGGCTACAAGATGCATACGGCCAATTCCATGAGAGCACATTTTCTAAAGAATAGTATATGAGTTGAATATTGATTATACATAAGAGATATTAGATATAATTTTCTATAAAAAAAATCTGTTAAACAAAATTTCTGGGTAAAATTCTGTTGAGAAATATTTTTCCATAGAAGACATAATATTTTGTACTGAACCACTAGTTTGAAAGAAATCGTATATACCGCTTTTGGCGGTATTATCCCGCTTTTCGATGTCTCTTCCCGCCTTGGACTTCAATCCCGGTTTTTACAGAGGCGTCTCGCATTCTGACGTTTTTGGTTTTAGAACTAGTAACGAATAATTTAGCTTAGAAGTTATATTTTTAAATTTTCAAAAGTCACTTGCACGATTTCAATTCACATTGTCAAACGATTGTCTCGAAGTTTTCGAACTTCATCATCAGAGGCTTACAGCATGTTTATGTATCTCGAACGAAAAGCTAAGCGAACGAATATCAGTCCCTCGCATTCGACTCAAATTGGGTTTCTTTTCGTTCGTCTGACTCTGTGTTTGTTCCCAACTGACAGCACATTCGAAATTGAGCAACCAAAATTTGCACCTAGAACACGTACGAAAGGTTTCGTTCGAGATTGAGAAACCATAGACGAACACATACATAGATACATTTATTCTCTCAATAAATTAAACGTCATAGGTACGGTGGAAAGTAAACATTGGATGGTGGAACACATGGGTTCAATAATACCAGATAGAGGCAATAGTAAACAATGTCCAACAAAGCGACAACAACCGAATTTCGTGTTTTTGTGGCAAACTAGTTGTGTTAAATACAATAAAAATGTATATCAACGATAAAAGTCAACAAGTTCTTCCGGTGTAAGTTAATTTTAAATTTAATTTCTCTCATTTCCACAAACCTACGACGAAAAGTGTGAAATGAAACGTCAGATGGGAGAATAAATGTATCTATGTATGTATTCGTCTATGAGAGAAATTGGCTGTAAATAGTAGGCGACTGACATCTGCTCAAATGCGTCATAGAATAATACATACATAGAAACTTTTATTCGCTCAATAAATTAAACGTCATAGGTACAATGGACAGTAAACATTGGATGGTGGAAAATATGGGTTCAATAATACCAGATAGTTGCAATAGTATACAACGATCAACAAAGGAACAACAACCGAATTTCGTGTTTTTGTGGCAAACTAGTTGTGTTAAATACAATACAAATGTATATCAACGATAAAAGTCAACAAAAAAGTGCAAAATATATTTAAATTTTTCAGTTCTACACCAAAACGACAGGAAAAAGTTAAGTGAACATATTTTGTAACTCCACCTGGTGTAAGGTAATTTTAAGTTTAATTGCTCTCATTTCCACAAACCTACGATGAAAAGTGTGAAATGAAACGTCAGATGAGAGAATAAGTTTATCTATGTATGTATTATTCTATGAAATGTGTCACTAACTGAAATAAGTAGATAGGGGTTTTTGACGTTTTTTCTTTACATTATACTGATATATCTAATTTTTTTTGCCGACGGATGGGTCACAAAATTGGCGTAATCAGATGCCAGTTATGGGCAAAATATTGGAACAGATCTCAAAACAAACTAGTTTAAAATTACACTGGATTCGCCGGCTTTAAATTGCGGTTTAGAGGAAAATCTTTCTTTATTTTTTAGTCTGGCGTTTTAAACATAAAAAATATAATTTTAAAAAAATATTTGCACTTTTCATTCTAAAATAAAAACACGTATTATTTGAGATAGTTCTGCTATTTTTATTGGATTGTAAAGAAGGCATGTTACGATTAAGTATGGAATAAAATATCCGTCAAAAAATATTCGTCATTACTTTTTCATGAAATTTTACGTGACTTTTTCACAAAGATGCGGCTGTATCTCACCGATGACGCGTTGGATCTCGGATTGGAGCTTAGGAATTGTTTCTGGTTTATTCGCACAAACCCGAAATTTCAAAAACCACAATGTAAGAAATCAAACTGCGTTAAATCGCATAATCTTGGTGGTCAGTTGACAACAGAATTTCTTGAGATAATTTGTGGCCATCAGTTATTCATTGGTTAGTGTGCGCGCCTCTTGTACATGAGATCCTGGGTTCGACCCCTGCTCTGACTACCTACAATTTCTTACGGCGGCGGTCACCTCTTATAGTGACGGCGAGACCATCCAGCATTTACCCATGAAAAAGCTTCTCAAAATACCGCTCGGAGACTGTAGGTCCCAATTAGTGAGTATAATAACTGCACAGCTCATTGGTCGTGAGAAGCATTTGTTTCTCATGGATAGCACGAGGATTTTCTGAACCCAAAATTCGACAATTTTGTGAATTCACGAAGCCATGCAGATGAAAATGCGCTTCATCGTAGAAGATGACTTGTTTTTGAAAAATTTCCATTGACTTGACGTTGCTCCATTACACATTGAACGAATTGCCGGTGCTTTCCATTGTCTGCTGGTTTGAGCTCCTGAGTATGTACGCATGAAGGTGGAGGTCTTTTGTCAAAATTCACTGCGTAGTGCATCGTGAAACTTGAAGTTGTAGAGAAAAATGCCGAATTGTTGTTTTCGGGTTTTCGGCAACACTCCCTCAATGTTTTCAAGAGACCGACCGGTACGTTGACGCACAGGAGTCTTACTCTTCTATCGGTTGACATATTAGGTGCACTTTCTCGACTGTAAATTCTTCGAAGTTTTGCGAGCGGCCTCAGCATAACTTTCCAAATGTTTGTAATAAGTTTTCACAATTATAACGCGTTGTTATTTCGTAAAGCGATCCATTTTTAATAATCGGTATAAATACATGTGACAGCTGCCAAATTTCAGATTTGTCACTTGCACAAAAAAAAAATTTCGCTAAATTTAAAAAGTGGAATCTTACTGAGAACCCTTTATAGTAAATAAAGTTTAATAAATCGAAAAATTTATATTTTTATTTTTTAACTAATTTAAACTATTTTTAAATTTTATATCTTATTTTTTTAAATGTTAACTCAGTTGTTAAAAATAACAATATGACCCAAAACAAAATCCCGCTTTTCGATCAAAAACAGTTATTCTCAATATTTTCCATAAGTGTATCGGGCCTTAGTGTGGACCTTACGGTGCGTTTACACGGGACAGTTTGAGACAAGATTGTTGAGAATATATATTAGTTGCCACAAAGAGAAAAATTGTTTGTGTGACGTACGCGTCCAGCCAGCTATAAAGGCAGTACAGTTTTAAGCAACCGTCGACAGTGCCGTTTCGTTCAATTTCGTTGTCTGATTTTTTCTTTCTTCGCTCTTTTTCCATTGTGTTTTGTCTTACATCTCCAAATTGCAATGGAACTGATGTACTCTGCAAATTTAGACATGTATTCATGTTTATATGTTTGTATTGTCAAACAATAACGGGTTTTTCAATAAGAGCGCCACAAAAGTTTTTTTAAATAAAACAAAACCGGTTTTAGATACCAATGAAATTCTTTATTCCTGTGAAAGTACGTTCGATGCCATTATGTATGGAACTCGATTTCTTTTGCATGGCCACCACGGGCACGCTTGCAGAAGTCGAGACGCTGAACCCAATTTTCCACAGTTTTCAAGCATAAATCGGCCGATACTGCTGCAATTTCACGTTCGATATTCGTACGAAGTTCATCAATCGTCGCTGGCTTGTTGGCATAGACCATAGACTTGACGTAGCCCCACAGGAAATAATATAACGGCGTCAAATCGCACCACCGAGGCGGCCAATCGACTGGGCCATTTCGTGAGATAACAAAACCAAACTTGGTTTCCAATAAATTGATTGTGGCATTCGCTGTGTGGCTTGTGTCGCCGTCCTGTTGGAACCACATGTCCTCCAAGTCCATATTATCCAATTGGGGCCAAAAATATTCGGTTATCATTGAACGGTAGCGATTCGCATTCACAGTAATGTGCCGGTCTTGATCATCACGGAAGGAGTACGGCCCAATGACGCCGCCGGCCCATAAACCGCTCCAAACCGTAATTTTTTCGGGATGCAATGATGACTCATGGATTACGTGTGGATTGCTGTCTGACCAATAACGTATATTTTGCTTATTGACGAAGCCATTCAGCCAGAAATGAGCCTCATCGCTGAAGATGATTTTCCGATGAAAATCCGGATCATTTTCAAGTCGTTGCTCAGCCCAATTCACGAACATACGACGCCTATGGTGGTCAAACGGCTTCAGTTCTTGCGTCAATTTGATCTTGTAAGGATGTAGGCCAAGATCTTTTCGCAAAATTCGCCATAACGACGTCACAGAGATGGCCAACGCTTGAGAACGACGTGTGAGAGACACATTTGGGCTTTCTTGAACTGAACCTACAGCGGCAGCAATATTCTCGACACTACGTGCACTTTTTTGTCTCACTGGCACGGGAACATTTTGTACTGTTCCTGTGGATTCAAATTTTTCCACTAGACGCTCAATTGTTGATCTGGTAGGACGATTATGACGACCATAAATTGGACGTAGCGCTCTTAAAGTTGAGGCTACTGACTCCAAATTTCGGTAGTAAATTTTAATAATTTCGACTCGTTGTTGGCTCGTATATCTTTCCATGATGAAATGGCAAACCTTACTGAAGAGAGGTGACAAAAGAGCGGGAAAAAATATGGCGTCGTTTGCTGTCCGTATCGATTTACTTTTGTAGCGTCTCTGTTGAAAACCCCTTTATTTCAATAAAAATTAGCAAAATTTTCAAATACAAATACATATATTTCCCAATTTGTAAAGTCGTTTGCCATGTTTTGCTTTTTTCTCAAATTACCATAGAATAACACATACGTAGAAGGTTTTATTCGCTCATCTGACGTTTCATTTTACACTCTCATCGTAGGTTTGTTGACATGAGAGAAATTAAATTTAAAATTAACTGACACCAGGTGGAGTTACAAAATATGTTCACTTAACTATTTCCTGTCGTTTTGGTATAGAACTGAAAAATTTAAAAGTAGTTTGCACATTTTTGTTGATTTTTATCGTTGGTATACATTTGTATTGTATTTAACACAACTAGTTTGCCACAAAAACACGAAATTCGGGTGTAGTTCCTTTGTGGATCGCTGTACACTATTGCCACCATCTGGTATTATTGAACCCATATTTTCCACCCTCCACTGTGTAATTTCCATCGTACCTATGACGTTTAATTTATTGAGCGAATAAAAACTTCTATAGTATGTGTTATTCTATGCAAATTACTACGAAACGTCACCGATATGGCCGATGGCTGAACTAGTAGAGGTTGACGCAGTAGGATTTGTTGTAATTGTGTGAACCAGCAACAGGCATTTAGTTTTTGTTTCATGACTCTAACCGTCAAATTCACCACAGATCCATCCATATGAACAAACACAGTAAACAAAAAAGTACAACAAAAAAATACACTGAATTTAACAGATGGAGTCATAAGAAAGCAAAATCAGTTGTTCTATTTAAAAATTCTCTATATAAATTCTGTAAAAAATGGTGCTCTATAGAAAACATATATTGACATATAATTCGTCTAAATGAATTCTTACATAGAAAAATTACAATAATTCCCTTAAAAGAATACATATACTGAAAGAAAATCTTTACATCAAATCGATGATAAATGTTCATCAATAGTTCTTCATTTAATTGATGACAAATTTCATCAACTCAATGAAAAGGTTCTTCAGGTTGAAAATTGTGCATTTCTTCACCTTTTTCAGCATTATTGAATTGATGATCTTGTTTACTTACATCAATCTTCATCATTGGAATTAAGAAATAATTAGTGGGATCGAGCGGAAATATGGACGCAGTATTGAAAAAATAAACACAAAAGTAAAAAAACAGCAGACAGGTGTCCGAGGCCTTCGGCCACGGACTGTCCCTGCAGGCTGTGTCAGAGACACGGCCATTAAGTTTAACGTAGAATACGCCATCCGATAAGACAGAAAACATATATAACAATAAATGATAAATAACATAAGCAAATTAATTTATTTATTTTATATTTTAATTTACTAAACGTCAACTGTCAGCTGCTGTCAAACAGCATCAAGCAGCATTGTTATTTTGCTCACTTGGCAGTACTTTCATTTAACATAAAAATGTATGAATTAATTTTTTCATATATTTTTTATAATTATATATCCATGTTAAATTCAAATTCACATTTAACATTTTGTTTCACTTAAATACATAAGTAAATATACGAAATTTCAATATTTCATCAATCAAAACAACAGCCGAAGGTTTGTGTCCACACTGAAACAGCAGCATAGTTTGTGTTCACGCTACAAACTCAAACACTCAATCAAACACCACACATATGTTTGAGTGTATGTGTTTAAACAATTTTCATTTGAGAAATTTAAATATTAGGAAGATATCAACCAACATGAAATGTATATCAAACGAAAGATAACATCTTCATTTACCTACAAAAAAATTTTTAAAAAAAGTTATCTCACCGTTTCCTCATAATCAATGAAATAAAGATTACATCAACAACAATCTGACATGACTCCCTATACCGTAAGGTAAGACGTATTAGAAGACATAATAGAAAATAGTGCAATGGACAGAAAATAATATCCACGTTATGATAATTTTTTTGGTGGTTTTATACCCTGTTGTTGTGCATTTTTTAGTCCGAAAATAGTCCAAAGTGTTTGGCCATACACCAACAACCAGTTTACATCAAAATGGTGAACAATTTACTTCAACTAGATGACAAACTTACATCACATTGATGAAAACTTGTCGTTGCCGTTGAATCAACATAAACTACTGATGAAATATGGATGAACGATTGTCGAAATGTTTTTCATCAATTCAATGAAATGTGTCGTAGGTTGGAAAATGAGGAAATATTTTATTAAATTGATGAAAGAATTCATAGATTTGATGAAGCTCTTCTTTCAATGTAGCGAATATTTGAGGTCGACATATTCGGATTAGTGAACATTTTTGTAAGATAAAAGTTTCTATAGGAAAATTGAGAGAATTTTCACTAGAGATATTTTTCTTAGGGTAATCGTATTAATGGAAAATCTTTTACACAAAAATTTCATTAACAGAATATTTTCTATGGATAATGTTCACCAGAGACACTATTTCTATCGAAACTATGTAGAACAAATGTTATATACAAAATTTTATTTATAAAGTCTCTTGAATGAGCATGGATATTAAAAAATCCATAAGTATTGTAATTTAATTTCTATAAAAACATTTTTTTTGACATTATCATCTTGTAGTTATTAAAAAGTTATTTTAAAGTATAATTTTAGTAGTGCAAATATGCCGACGATGACCAGAGAGCGCCGCCGACTCTGACTCTTTAGGATCGGCTTGGTGCTCCTTCTGGTGCCGAAATTTAAAACGTAGTACAACACTGATATAACTAAGAAACTATTAAAATAAAACCAAATTGATACTTACGTGTCTAGTATAGGATTCCGATCATCTCGAAAATTGGCCACATTATAACGTGTCGTACATATTTTGAACGTCAAGTACACAAATGTTATAAAATTGCACAATAGTATAATAACCACTGGCCCAAAAGACCAAAAACTACCTGAAAATTGAAATTGGAAAAGTTATTAAAATGCAAGAAACATCCAAAAAATACACCCACAGAAATCATAACCAAATTACGTTCTTTAATAATTGTTCGGTTCTAGATCTATATCGAACGTGAAATTGCAGCAGTATCGGCCGATTTATACTTGAATTGGGTTCAGCGTCTGGACTTCTGCAAGCGTACCCGTGGTGGCCATGCAAAAGAAATCGAGTTACATACATAATGACATCGAACGTACTTTCACTTTTGTAGCGCTCTCATTGAAAAACCCGTTATTTTAAACGAAATATGTGAAATTGATTATTATAATCAAAAAACCGGTTCTTAAAAATTTTCGGTTTGCGGTTTCTTCGTATATTCCAATGTTGGCGACACTGGGTTTCGGTTAAACCGAGGCGTACAAACCGGTTAATAACCGGATTCGGGTTTTGTTACAAAATTTGTAACTTTGACTTTTATAAACATCCTTTATTTTTAAGTCAGTCTTTTGGAATTCTGAATCGATTAACGAGTACATAGCCATGAAAAAGCTTGTCAAAATACCACTCGGAACCGGTGTAAATCTGCAGGTCCCAATCAAAGTGTGAAAGCCTATGCCTTCATGGGATGTAATTGAAAGCTAAAGTGTGGACAATTTAAAATTTGGAATTTAATTTCGCTTTAAAAAAAATACTAATACTAAATAGACACAGTACCACATTCGACCAACCCAATTTTTCAGTACATTATCGATTGTTGTGGCGTAGTCTATTTCGTGTTGTAAGGCCGCAATGGGCCAGGGATTGTTTGCGTAATACTTATCTTTCACGGTGTTCCAAAGGTAATAGTCTAGCGGGTTCAAATCGCAGCTGCGACGCAAACACTGGTCTCTGAGATTCGACTGATTATGCTGTTTTCGAACACAGAGCCTCTGCCAATCGGTATAAAAGTACACAGGTTAGTAAAAATATGATATTTGCGTGGTGAATAATATTTCACTAGCCTATGACGCTGGGTAAACTTTTCACAAGTTGATGAACATTTTTGACGTTTGCCAAAAACATACCAGCTCACAAACAACTTGTCTAAAGCAAAAACGAACTGCCGCCGCCGACGATATTTTTATTGCTGTGAGGCGCTGCCGAAGTTTTTAGATACTAATTTGGATTACGATAACTCAATCAATTTTAATAAATAAATGTTTCCGTTTTTTCGCATTTTTATATATTTTCATGTATTTTTATATTTTCTAATAACATAATTTTGTTTTTAATTATCGGCTTGATCCAACGCCGTTCCTAATTTTTGTCCGGCGCCGCCGCTTAGTTTTTATGTCGACTTGTGGCTCTGTTCATCATTTATTTGTAAACAAAACAGAGAAAGACGAAGAAATTTGGTAGCAATTTGGATGAAATTTTCTAGAAATTTGGAAGAAATTTTCCAGAATGCAAATATTCATGGATTTTAAAGATCGTATTCGCCAAGAATTGGTAAAAGCAATAGCAACAATTTTCCAAAAATATTCATTGCGCAAAATTATAGTGCAATTACGTCTGAAGTCTTCTTCTTATGATGAAGTTGTCAAAATTTACTATTGTCAAAAAAAGATATCGATTTTCTCACTATAACAAATTTTATTCACCATAGTACTTTGATACCGATTGGCACAGGATCACAGTGCGCAAAAGATCGATTGCTACCATGGATGTGTGATATGTAGCGCCGTCCTGTTGAAACCAAACTTCGGCCATGTCATCTCCTTCAACTTCTTAGAACAAAAACCCGCTGAGCATGGCACGGTAACGTTCGCCATGGACGGTAACAGCGGCTCCTTGCTCATTTTCGAAGAAAAATAGGCCTATGATGCCGCCATGCCAAAAAAAAGCGATAACGCATCGGATGGCCACGATGCTTCGGTTCTTGGACTATTTGAACTTTATAAGCCTTCATACCGAGGTCTTTATTAAAAATTCTGGGCAAAGAAGTGGGAGATATGTTCAATTGCTCCGAACGATGGCGAGTTCAAGTTGATGGCTGTTCGAGCACACTTTCAGCTACAGAGGCAATATTTTCCATTGGACGAGCAGCTAGACGAGTTCTTTTGTTCAATAATAACCCGGATTGACAAACTCCCTTCACAAATTGATCCACAAACAGCTTTAGTGGAACTCTATTTTTATCGAATATATTTCGTAGATTTCATACAGTTTAAGTTGAAGGCTCAGAACTTTGGATGACATTTTTTAATATTTCCCAATTTTCTTCAAGCAGAAAGCGACCCATTTCAAAAATTTCTAAATTTTAACTTATAATCTGGAACTCCATAAATGTCAAATTATCAAAATCTGCTTCGAATTAATGGTGGTTCAAATTCTAAATTTTACATGGCCCACCCTTTATTTATCAGATTCAACTAATCTGTTCTAATATTTGACTTCCCCAATTAGGCATCAATACCGAACAATTATTAAAGAATATAACAACTTAAAGATCGAATAATATAAACTTAAACCGAATTACCCGTAACCGTATTTAGAAGTTGTCACAACCACATTAGATATCATCACAACCGAATTAGAGGTTGTCGCAACCGTATTAGAGGTTGCCACAGCCATATAAGATATCATCACAACCGAATTAGAGGCTGTCACAACCGTATTAAAAGTTGTAACCTATTTGAGGCGGCTTCAACCGAATTTCAGTTGTGATGACTAAATTAAGTTGCGACAACCACAATTCGGTTGTGGCAACTGCAATTCGTTGGCAACAGCTGAATTTACAGTTGCCACAACCTGTTTCTAAACAAATAGTTCTGCGACTGTGCCACTGATCAACATGAGCAATGTTAGACTATCAGTGCTAAAGAGAATGAATGAAATGAAAGAATCCGCACGATCATTATATTATCGATTTACACTTTCAGTTTTGGAAAATGCAAAAACATCTGTCTGCAAAGTGACAGATGAAAATACAACAGATGTTTAATAAAAATGCATTAGATAGACAAAGATGAAGCATTTGAGGGACGAAATAAAAGTTGTTGTTACCATTTACTTTCATTTTGTTCTTTTCTTTTCAAATAAAACGCAAATCTTATAATTATTTAAGGAAAATAAGATGTTAAAAATCCTACATCTAACAATAAAAAATGAACTGACAATGTCTGACAATGTTGTGCCAATGAAAAACAAGTGTGTTTACACGGTTGTCAGATGTCTGACAATATTGTTTCAAATGGCAGTCTGACAATGACCTGACAATGCTTTATCTGACAATATTGCCAAATAAAAATTGAAAGTTTACACGATTGTAAGACATTGTGTGCACATTTTTATGACAATATTGTCAGATCTGACAACGTTGTACACATAGCTTAACAGATCGGTCAAAAATTGTTTGTTCAAATCATTCTCCTTAAGTTTACGCCATTACATTCGCTCTCATCAAATGTGAATTTTGTCGTATTTGCCAGATTTCTCTAATAGTCTAACACGGCCTTAAAGTCAACCCCAAATACTTACTCAGCGTTAGAAAATACAAAATGTAAAATATCGGTGGAATGCCCCATACATAAATGGCATAGCACATAAAACGTTTCTTGTCATTCCTCAAAATATGTTCAATACTCAATTCTCTGAAGGTAATCCAGATTTCAAATCCAATGACATTCATGCAAAGAAATGTTGCCATAAAGAAATAAGAGGATACGAAACCTAAACAACGGAAAATGAAACATTATTAAGCATTAAGAAAAATTTATCAACTTAGTATTTTAACGAGGTGCAATCGAAAAGATGTTATACATTAAAATAAATGCAAACATACATATGGTATGTAAATAAACTAATAAAACTTTTTGTGTTACCCTCGTATAATACATACTACTTCATTAAACTGACCTATGATCAGTAAGACTATGCTCATTCCTTTATAAAAGTACCACATTATATTGACGTAGGCTATCATCGATGTGTGGGCCATGATCAGCGATGTCAGATACCATATGAACAGTTTCAGGCGTATATTGTCCTTTAACTCATTTATGGTCGAATATATCCAGATAGTCGACAAAAGAAGCAGCACAGAGTGAATCAAGCCTATTGCAAGAAATGTTTAAAGATTATTACAAAAAACTGTTAAGCGGGCCACAGACTAAATATTCATAAGCATGAGCGTGGTCGATAACATATTATCTGGCTCATTAAATCAAAGCCAGATCAACAAAAATTGTAGGCAAGCAGCAAAGACATTGCATTCACATTGGAATCGATAACCCATGCTCATGCTTATGCTTAAGAATCAAGTGGTCCCCTTTTTCTATATTCTCGTAGCTTACCAATGACAATAATATATCGACTATAGCGATACCAAGTACTTTCGATTGCACAATCCAAGGGATATTGTTTGGTATCGGTTTTATTACTGGACCGTTTGAAACAATAATCCGGAGTCAACTTTGGATGCAATTTCTGAAATGAAAAATTATTAAGCAATATTAGATATTATTGTAAATTAATTCAAACCCTAAGGAAGAGCTGTTCGTAATGAGTAATACAGCATTCGAATTGGCATCGATTTTCTTGATTTTGCCACGTTTGTTGATTTTAAGTAGAAATCAAGAAAACTTGCTTGATTTCCAATACGTTTTGACAGACGACAAATCAGATATTTTATCTAATTTGTCTGAGAATCAGGAAAAAATGCTTGATTTGCGTCATGCAACGCTGTTCTATCTCACACTACGCACGAATAGTAAGGTTTTTTCAATAGAGACGCTACAAAAGTAAATCGATAGGGACAGCACACGACGTCATATTTTTTCCCGCTCTTTTGACATTTCTCTTCAGTAAGGTTTGCCATTTCATCATGGAAAGATATACGAGCCAACAACGAGTCGAAATTATTAAAACTTACTTCCGAAATTTGGAGTCAGTGGCCTCAACTTTAAGAGCGCTACGTCCAATTTATGGTCGTCATAATCGTCCTACCAGATCAACAATTGAGCGTCTAGTGGAAAAATTTGAATCCACAGGCACAGTACAAAATGTTCCCGTGTCAGTGAGACAAAGAAGTGCCCGTAGTGTCGAGAATATTGCTGCCGCTGAGGTTTCAGTTCAAGAAAGCCCAAATGTGTCTCTCACACGTCGTTCTCAAGCGTTGGGCATCTCTGTGACGTCGTTGTGGCGAATTTTGGGAAAAGATCTTGGCCTACATCCTTACAAGATCAAATTGACGCAAGAACTGAAGCCGTTTGACCACCATAGGCGTCGTATGTTCGTGAATTGGGCTGAGCAACGACTTGAAAATGATTCGGATTTTCATCGGAAAATCATCTTCAGCGATGAGGCTCATTTCTGGCTGAATGGCTTCGTCAATAAGCAAAATATGCTTTATTGGTCAGACAGCAATCCACCCGTAATCCATGAGTCATCATTGCATCCCGAAAAAATTACGGCGTGGTGCGGTTTATGGGCCGGCTGCGTCATTGGGCCGTACTTCTTCCGTGATGATCAAGACCGGCACATTACTGTGAATGCGAATCGCTATCATTCAATGATAACCGAACATTTTTGGCCCCAATTGGATAATATGGACTTGGAGGACATGCGGTTCCAACAGGACGGCGACACAAGCCACACAGCGAATGCCACAATCACTTTATTGGAAACCAAGTTTGGTGAACGTGTTATCTCACGAAATGGCCCAGTCGATTGGCCGCCTCGGTCGTGCGATTTGACGCCTTTAGATTATTTCCCGTGGGGCTACGTCAAGTCTATGGTTTATGCCAACAAGCCAGCGACGATTGATGAACTTCGTACGAATATCGAACGTGAAATTGCAGCAGTATCGGCCGATTTATGCTTGAAAACCGTCAAAAATTGGGTTCAGCGTCTGGACTACAGCAAGCGTGTCCGTGGTGGCCATGCAAAAGAAATCGAGTTCCATACATAATGGCATCGAACGTACTTTCACAGGAATAAAGAATTTCATTGGTATCTAAAACCGGTTTTGTTTTATTTAAAAAAACTTTTGTAGCGCTCTTATTGAAAAACCCGTTACATATGATACTGTATGAGAGGCATCCATTGGTTAAAGCTTAGGTAAACGAGGTAAACAAATTTATTGCTTTTGCGGTTATATGTAGCTATTTTTTGATTTTATCGAGTTACTTATTTTGGCGATTTTTAGAAGAAAAAACTTCATACGAATTGGACCACTTTATGAAAACCCCTTAGAAAGCCGAAAAAATTAGTTATATTTCGATTGAACTCTCTGTTTACGAAATATATACGTAATGACGGTTTAGCGATTTTTTATTCGAAAAAAATTAGATTTAGCGATTTCTTTAAAAAAAAAAAAAATAATACAGTGGTAAAGACATCCATCTGGAGGTAAAAAATGTATTATTTTTGCGATTGGACGCACCGTATCCGAGTAACAAACATTTTTTTATTTTAGCGATTTTTTCAAAATCAATTATTTCATGCGAATGGGAACACTTTGTGAGAAACTCTTAGAAACGCGTAAAAATTTGTTATTTTTCGATTGGACGCTCCATTTCCGAGATATAGACATTTTTTTATATTTTCGATCAAAAATGGGCACGAAATACGAACCCTGGTTATAAATAATACCTTTTTTGTTTATATTTAAATAGAAAATACATAATTTTAAATTGTTTTTTTACTTCTTTTTCTAATTCACAGATCCCATTTATTTCTTGTTGCTGTGGCTTCAACTAAATATTTCAGTTCTTGCAACCAAAACTGAATTACAAATCAATTGATATGCACAACATATGGTGATCACAACTTAATGATGTGATAGTCCCAGAAACCGCCAAATTTTAGTTGGCTGTAAATATAGTTGTGACAACGAATCTCTTCTCTGTGTGTATGGAGGCAACCTATCATTTTTAGTATTGTTTGTCCTCTTTGGTGTAAATTGTCCTCCCATAGATACCATATGACAAGTCGCAGAACTAGTCTCAAGGATACTGTATTGTTATGTCAGTCGTAGAACGCGTCACCAAATAACACGTCACACGTATCTCCCAAATATACCAGTCACAGAAATGGTATTCCTGCAACTAGTCATAGAACCATTACCAAAGTAATAAATTTCACGAATAATAATTATAATTTGTATTTAACTTTCAGCACAATTGACTCTTCTTTAACACACTGCTCGCTAAAAACCCACCGTGTGCGGGGTTCTTAATGAAAGACGATGGAACGTGGACGTATTCGTCTGAAGAGTCTCTTGGGATTCTCCTGGATACCCACTTTCCCAACGATGACATGAATGCTACTCATCAGCCAAAAGAACTAGGCGGAAACTCACCTAGCTTAGAAAAAGTTCGCTCAATAGTGAGCAGAAATAATCTGATACGGGCCATTAGATGCTTTAAGCCCTATAAATCAGCCGGAGCTGACGGAATAATTCCCGCGCAACTACAGGAGGCACTATACCTATCTTGTAGTTGGTTGGAGGCAATCTTCAGGGGCTGCCTTACGCTGGGAGTCATTCCTAGCATTTGGAAGCAAACCAAAGTAGTTTTCATCCCGAAAGCCGGCAGATGCTCTCATGTCAAACCAAAGGACTTTAGACCAATCAGTCTATCATCCTTTGTTCTTAAGACATTTGAAAGGTTACTGGACATTCACGTTCGAAGTAATCTTCCACAGAATCTACTATCGAGTTCTCAGCATGCCTAAATCAAGGGCACGTCAACTGAGACGGCTCTTCACTCTATAGTCAGCGTCATAGAAAACTCTCTTGATAATAAGGTCTTCGTTCTGGGGACCTTCCTGGACAATAACATTCAACCTTCGGCGATTCTTAGGTCGTTACAGAATCTAGGAGTCGACAGCTTAGTGACACGTCTAATTGGGAAGCTTCTGGTGGATAGGTCCGTCAAAGCTGAATGGTGTGGTGCTACAATTGCTAGGACCGTTAACAGGGGAACACCACAGGGGGGAGTTCTGTCTCCACTATTATGGTTATTTTCTGTCAATGAACTGCTTCTTGAATTGGACAGGGCCGAATGCCAGGTCTTTGCCTATGCCGATGATATTGCTATCATCTGTACGGGTGGAAACCTCAATTTACTTAGCATTCGTACAACCAGCCTACTTAGTCTAATTTCGAACTGGACCCCTAACAACGGACTATCACTTAACCCACTTAAAACCGAGCTTATCCTGTTCTCTAGGAATACCCGCATTTGAACTGCCGTCAGTTAATGGGGTGCAATTACAGTTGACGGAAAAGGTCAAGTACCTGGGAATAATTCTCGACAGACAACTGTCTTGGAAACCGAATGTGGAGGAGTGGGTGAAAAAGGCGTCTGTTGCTCTTTACTTCTGTAAAGGGGCGATAGGAAAGCGCTCGGGACTGTCTCCTAAGATCACCATGTGGATCTACACGGCAATAGTCAGACCAATACTTCTCTATGGCATCCAAAAGAAGTATATTCTGAATTCCTTGATGAAAATTCAAAGATCAGCACTGATTAGCGTTAGTGGGGCAATGGGCACGACGTCAGGTACTGCACTTAGTGCTATCCTGAACATCTGTACTCCTGATATCATGGCCGAATCGGCAGCCGCTACATCCCTGGTGAGAATCAGAGATTGTGGCGTTTTGATATCGGGGCATTCCGGACACGCTGAATTACTACACCGGATCAACTCTATTCCCGTAAAAACGGACTACTGTATCCCCTACCCTCTACCAGCGACAAATCTAAGGACTTTTATTCCGAACAGGAATACCTGGGAAAAGTCACTGCAAGGGGATACCAGTAGTATCAGATTTTTCACGGATGGATTAAAGTTGGACGAGCAAGTAGGCTATGGAGTCCATTCACCTGACCTAAATGTAAATATCTCCTTCAAACTGCCTGATCACTGTAGTACATTTCAGGCGGAAAATACCGACATACTGGAGGTTGCTGAGCTACTGAAAAGTAGTGTCATAACCCTCCGGAGAATATGTATCTACATAGACAGCCAGGCTGCTATAAAATCCCTGGAAGCCATGTTTGCTACATCCCTGACCAGAGGCGGATTTAAGGGGGGGCGGACCGGGCGCGCGCTCGGGGCCCCGCAATTTTGGGGGCCCCGTGACTTTATCAATATTCCTATAAATGTTTTCTAATAACAATTTTAGTTACAATGAGCAGAGTTTTTAATATAACAACAAGTGAGCTGTGCTATGTACTTTTCCTTAAAATTTATCACTACAGTGGCTTCATTTGCATGGGAGCAAAGAAAGTTGTGGATGCTCAAAGCTCTTTTGAAAATATGGTTCATTTTATATACTTGCCTCAAATGTTGCGTTTCTATATTTGACCAATAATGAGCTAACGTCATACAAAAAGGGTCCAGAAATCAATTTTTTTTTCTAAATATAAAAATTAAAGTTTTTATTTTTCTATCAAAATATCCACTATACATTAAAATAAGGACCAATCTTTATCAAACGCTTCAAAAAATTTACCTATAATGGTCCAGAAACCTAAAATAGAACTTATTTAGTGAAAATACATAAAACAACCACATTTTCATGAGCTTTGAATTAAATACTTATATTTATGTCATTACAAATAATTAATATCAGGTGGCATTCGAAATAAATTTGTTTTTAAGACTTTAAATCCATTAAAAATTGTCCTCCCAATTGTGTTGCAACTTTTCTCACGGTGAATTGTTTACAAACTGTACTACGAGTTTAACAAGTAAAAATGCATGATAAAAATATTGTTACAAATCATTCTCGTGAATTTTGAATAACATGTTTCAGAAGGCAATGTTTCTGCAATCTTTGTTTTTGAAACATGTATAAGTACATACCTATATGTATTTCTGTTTTTATTTATGGCTAGAACAATGAAACGCCATTTATCAGGCGCTGCAAAAAGAAAAGTAAAAAAACAATATGAAAAAGTTATCAACCAATAAAAGGGAGCATTAGATAAATTTATGATCACTCTAGGTAATTCCGTGGACACAAAAAAACTGATGCAATTACAGCTTCCACCAGCCGACAAAATGAGTTTGCTGAAACTCTTGGTTTAGAAGAAGGTATAAGTGAAATATCAGTAGACAAAGGCAGGCAAGATATGCCGATGGAAAATATCGACAGTAAGTCTCAAAATATAAAATACATTATTTATATTTTGTATTAACAATAGAAATGGTTGAGTTTCCTCAATTTACTTAGCATTCGTATAAATATTGACCATATTAGTGAAACTAAATCGATATTTAACCACGGTGATCGCATTTTTCTAGGAAAAGTGAAGAATGTGAAGAAATTTTTTACGAAACATCCAAATCTATATGTATATTCCATGCAAATTATTTTCGGGCTAAAAAAAACAAGTTGACAACTGGGTTTCAAAATATTGGAGTTACTTTGTCCGACCATAAAAATCAAAGCAGCACGTCCCCTCAATCAATGTGTACAACCTACAAGCGCTCCACGGTTTCAAATCGCGTCGATGCGAAAATTAAGCCGCATTCACAATGCAAGCGACAATTTCGTTTTTCATGCTATCTCGTTCTCACACACAGAATTTCACATAATGGCCTTTCGTTTTTTTTTACAAAAATGTAACTCCAATTTGTCGCTGAACTTGATTTATTCCTACTCCAGCAACATATTTGTTCGAATGTATTTGATACTAGATGGCGCTGTTTTCGAATTTCACATTCAAACTTAAAAACATCAATGAAAATTGAACCCATTTGTGTTAAAAGATGCACTATAACACTAGGTCACAAATAACAAAATTGTCTCTGTTATTTGTTTCTAGCATACTTTTTCTCATTGATTTTGACCTACTAAACACGAAAATGAGTTTTAAAAATTTTTCTGTTGATTGGTTTTCGAGATACAAATTTTTGAATTTTTTTTTTTAAATTTTTGGAGGTACACTTACAATTTTGAGCATATCTTTCGTCTTCTTTGACGTATTTGATCCTACTACTACTCAAATTAAAGCAAATTGAGCCGTCTACAACTCATTCTCAGAAAATTTTCAAATCGGGTGAGTAGTTTTGATGTTGGCGGCTTAAAAAGGTTAAAAAACTGCGTTTTTTTAGTAAAAATGTGGCAGAAAAATTCATATAAAAATTCATATAAAATATAAAACGCGATGCTAACAGCGATTTTGGTTTTTTTACGTATAGCTGGCATTTTTCCAAAGAAAATAAGCACTTACTTAACAAAATCTGACAACAAATGGCGGACTTATAATTTTTTTGGTAAAACACCGAAATTCCGCTATTTCACGATATTTTGATTTTCATTATTTGCACAGCTAACCTACTAGGAGGGATCGAAAAAGCAAGTTTTTTATAATCCTTTTGGAATAGAAGGGAACAGTTGCTCCTATACATAAGTTACTTCTGTTCAAAATTTCACCACCCTGGGTTAATGTCTTCTGTTCTGGCAAGGGACGTGAAATTTCAAAAATTTAGTGAAATCAGCAATTTACGCTTCTGAATGTGCGTGGACGCTCTTCGTGTTCCTTTATGACTGCTACTCCGTTCACAGTCAATTAAAGGGAATTGCACTTTTTTATTGATGTGTGTTTTCCCGATGGCTACCTGTATTTCCCGATGGCTACCTGTATTTTATAATATACGCTTCTGAATGTGCGTGGACGCTCTTCGTGTTCCTTTATGACTGCTACTCCGTTCACAGTCAATTAAAGGGAATTACACTTTTTTATTGATGTGTGTTTTCCCGATGGCTACCTGTATCGGATTTTTTTACAGAAATTCCCCCCACATTTGTGAGTGGTCATTATTTGGAAACTTTTCCACAATTTGAAACGCACACTTGCTGAATCAGGTATATAGCCAGGTATAGTATTTATAGGTGTTCATTTATCGTTTTTTGTCATTCAACAAGTGTCTACGAACGCGAGTAGTACGAGTAAAAAGTGAAACAAATTGAATTTAAGTGCATATAATACCTACCCAACAAGTAAGACAATGAGTAAAAGACTTCGTGTGTTCGAGTGTTTGAACAATCCAGACAATTTCTGCAATGTTTGTGGCGAGTTTATAAAGAATAATCACGCACACACGTTTACTCCAGCAGTGCAATTGCACTATTTGAATTATTTTGGTATTTCACCAAATATCACAGAATCATGGACACCTAAGTCGCTATGTGATCTTTGCTATATAATCCTAACCAACTGGGCAGCTGGCGGAAGGTAAGAATTTTTATTTAAACACATTAAGCAAAGCAAATATAGTAATTTATTTTAATTTTAGGCGCCATATGAAATTCGATACACCAATGATGTGGAAAAAGCCGCTATGCCATTCCACAGACTGTTATTTTTGCCTCACCACAAACAGTGGGGTAGGGAGATTTTTAAAATGGAACTACGCTCAAGTGGGATCGTTTGCACTTCCAGTACCACATTCGAATGATGTACCATATCCAGTGTGCCCTGGTGCATCTCTTCAAAAAGCAGAATCGTCAGATCAAGAGTCCGAGTCAAGTGCAAGCGAATTTGGGGCGTGCAGAAAGCGAAAATTACTGTCACAGGCCGAACTAAACGATTGGGTGCGCGATTTTGGTCTCACTAAGGAGAAATCCGAACTTTTTGCGTCTCGGATGGTACAGTGTGGATTTGCGGATTCAGAAGTGAAAGTAACAGCGTACAGGAAGCGTCACCAGCAGTATGCAAAATTTTATACAAAGAAAGACCAAATATGTTTTTGCAGCGACATTTCCGGCTTGTTCCAAGAGCTTCACCAAATTCACAACCCCAATGAATGGAGGTTGTTTATTGACAGCAACAAAGAGAGCTTGAAGGCAGTTCTCTTACATAATGGGAATGAAAAGCCATCTCTTCCTATTGCTCATGCGGTTCATTCAAAGGAGAACTATGAAACTATGAACATTTTGCTGAAATGCATAGAGTATAGCAAATATAATTGGAAAATATGCGCCGACCTCAAAGTTGAGGCCATTCTGTGTGGACTCCAAGGAGGCTATACGCGACATTGCTGTTTTCTGTGCCTTTGGAATAGCCGCGCTGATGATCAGCATTATATTCAAAAAAAATGGCCGGAACGAACGAAACCTGTAGTTGGAGAAGCGAATGTTCAGCGCAAACCACTAATAGAGAACCGTGAAAATATAATACTTCCGCCGCTGCACATAAAATTTTGTTTGATAAAAAATTTTGCCAAAAAATTGGACAAAGAAGGTGAAGCTTTTGCCTATTTACGGTCAATTTTCCCTTACCTTTCGCTGGCAAAAATTAAAGAAGGAGTCTTCGCAGGACCCGATATAAAAAAAATGTTGAAAGATGAAACATTCCCGAAGCTGTTATCACCCATCGAAGCCGCAGCATGGAATTCCTTCAGGCTTGTTGTGGAAAACTTTTTAGGAAACAACAAAAGCCATAATTATAAGGACATAGTTGAGGATCTGGTAAAGAACTATGAAGCAATGGGTAGGTTTTTTTTGAAACAAATGTTAATTTAAATAGCGTTTTAATTCTCGTTTTTTTTTCATTTTTGGGTAGGAGTGCACATGTCACTTAAAATACACTTTCTGCATTCTCATTTGGATTTTTTCCCTGAGAATTTAGGAGACGTGAGCGACGAACACGGTGAGCGCTTTCATCAGGAATTGAAGGCTATGGAACGACGCTATCAGGGCATCTATGACACGGCTATGATGGGTGACTACATTTGGACCCTAATACGTGAGACCAATTGCAGCGAATACAAAAAATAAAGAAGCAGTCAGCTGTTTTTCCACATGGCATAAAATGTACAGTTATATCTTTGTTTCTACTCATTTTTTATGGGCGTTGATTTGGTTAATTTCGTTAGTTTAGCTAACCTGGCACATCCATTTCTAATTGTGCCATACATTGAGTATGTAGTGCTCTAAATAAATTAAAAAATAATATACTAAGACTAATTTGTTTATTTTAAATTAAGTTCAAATGTATTTATTCGTTTGCGTTGGGTAGGTAAGCTGTGCAAATAATGAAAATTAAAATTTCGTGAAATAGCGGAATTTCGGTGTTTTACCAAAAAAATTATAAGTCCGCCATTTGTTGTCAGATTTTGTTAAGTAAGTGCTTATTTTCTTTGGAAAAATGCCAGCTATACGTAAAAAAAACCAAAATCGCTGTTAGCATCGCGTTTTATATTTTATATGAATTTTTCTGCCACATTTTTACTAAAAAAACGCAGTTTTTTAACCTTTTTAAGCCGCCAACATCAAAACTACTCACCCGATTTGAAAATTTTCTGAGAATGAGTTGTAGACGGCTCAATTTTCTTTAATTTGAGTAGTAATAGGATCAAATACGTCAAAGAAGACGAAAGATATGCTCAAAATTGTAAGTGTACCTCCAAAAATTTAAAAAAAAAAGTTCAAAAATTTGTATCTCGAAAACCAATCAACAGAAAAATTTTTAAAACTCATTTTCGTGTTCAGTAGGTCAAAATCAATGAGAAAAACTATGCTAGAACCAAATAACAAAACGACTGTTGGCTAGTGTAATTAGCAATATGTCAAAAAAAGTGGTTTTCCCAATTTAAAGATATATGTACCAAATTATATGTACTGATTTGGGGATACATTCGGCTATCTGAAATGCTCATTAGGGTGGCCCTCAATTACATGATATGTGAATTATAGGGTGTTCTTGTTGTCATTGATTTTTCAACTGATTACGAATTTTTTCCTGTAATTTTATTAATATCCGAAAAACTGGAATTTTTTAATTTTTTACAATAAACTGGGTTAGTAGCCTTTTATTTAAGATGAATATTTCATTCGTACACTGAGAGAAAAAAAATTATTATAATAATAAGTGGTAAAGGTAGATTTACGACTTTTTCATTTAAAATGGCACAAAAACGGCTAAAGATTTTTGGCCAAAATTTTCTATTTCTCGTTTAGAACCTTAAAATCTTAAATTCTACCAAGGCGCTTCGCAGTACAATGTTTCGTTTGGAAAAAAAATTGAAAAAACTTCAAGACAAATGGAAAAAATCCAAAATTTTTAGCTTTTTTACCTTCCTCAACTCATAACGTCCAAACTAAGCTTTGTGACGTGAAGCGCCTTGGTGGAATTTTAGATTTTAAGGTTCTAAACGAGAAATAGAAAATTTTGGCCAAAAATCTTTAGCCGTTTTTGTGCCATTTTAAATGAAAAAGTCGTAAACCTACCTTTACCACTTATTATTATAATAATTTTTTTTCTCTCAGTGTACGAATGAAATATTCATCTTAAATGAAAGGCTACTAACCCAGTTTATTGTAAAAAATTAAAAAATTCCAGTTTTTTTTTTTTTTTTAATTTAATTTTTTAATTTTTAAGCCCACGAAAATGGTTAAACTGTGTTATATTTTGAAATACAACTAATTTTTAAAAAAAAACTCGTGGAATAAATATTGTTTCTGAGTCCCCAAAGATTCATATTCAACAATAAAAAAGTTTTTTTTCGCAAAAAGTCGTTTTTGACATATTGCTAACTATAATACGTTATTTTATCTGTAGAATCGTTTAATACCAAATATGTTTAAATACATTAACATTTTTTAATATTCGAAATACAACCCTGGAGGTGACATTTGAATCATGATGCAACTAATAGAGGTTGTGTTATAAGAATAACTTAAATGGTTTGCTTTTCCTTCTGTTCATTATATGAAGAATCAAATTCAAATGTATTTGGTTTTTGTAATTTCTGGCTTACTTTTATTATTGACAAACATTTGTGTTAACTTTGACATGAAAACAAAATATATTTAATTGTTGTATTGGTATCACCTGTTAGAACAAACATCTCGATTCGAAGTAAACTGTTGCTAGCATTGTGAACGCTTTTTGAAAATGTTGCTTGCATTGTGATTATAATGCAAAACGAAAGTTATTGGAGAAACATTTTACGCAGATTTGTATCCACAATAAAATTCCTTGCAATTGCATGTAGAGTTCAAGATCTGCCAGTATGATGGTTTTTTAAAGTCGTACTTGCCCGAATACATTTGCGCGAATCATTACTTGTACATTAATGGTCAGTTTCACAGTTGAAAATTCTCCATTTAAATGTACTTTAAATGCCCGATGCTTGTCATTTAAATGTCATTTAATATGAAAAATTTCAGTAAGCTTGTAAATTGAGCTTTTAAATGACGAGTGTGAAACTCGCCCTAAGACTTTTATTTATAGCTTCCATAAGCTCTTTTTTTAAATTTCCAACTTTTATGATTTTGGTTTTTAAGTTGGAATTTTTGTTTATTTTATCACTGTTTACTTACACGTCTGTCTCGCATTGCATTCAAATAACAACTAAAAGCGCAGCAAACTGCAACGCGTCAATTTCCCATCCAAGATATATTGACAAGGTAGAACTATTACTACTTTCACTGATGGTTTTAAAAAAATTATCGAAAAATTCCTACCCATGTGCGTTTTACGCACACTTTTGTGATGGTTTCCCATATAAAATGTGTGAATTCATTAGTGATCATGACATCATTGACAGCTAGGAGTATAGATAAAAAAGCCGTAGATATGAAAGCAACTTTTCCAAATGTGGAAATTATTTTAAAAATATTTTATACCATGCCAATCTCAAACGATTCTGGAGAAGAATCATTTCTTGTCGTAAAAGAGTAAAGAATTATTGAAGAAATGCAATGATAGAAGAAAGACTCAATAGTATTGCTGTATAGGTAGTGATTTACTTAAAATTATTGATTGTAATGATATAATTTACAAGTTTGCAAGCCAAAAAGATAGAAAAAAATTTTCTGTATTTTAATTACTACTTAAAGTACGATTTTAAGGTTTATAAAATTTTGGATTATTTCAACAAAAATTTGGTTATTTTTCGATTATTTTTATGGGGCCCAATATTTATTCTGCGCCCAGGTCCACATCCAACCTAACTCCGCCTCTGTCCCTGACGGTGAAAGAGCGCCACTCATCACTTAGGGTGATGGCAGAGTGTTTTGACATCAGGCTCATCTGGGTACCGGGACATAGCCACATTCCAGGCAATTGCGTAGCGGATGCGTTAGCTAGACAGGGCACTACGGCACAGGTTCTTCCGGCAAAAGAAAGTGTTAGTATGCCAATCTCTACCTGCCGTTTGCAGATCAGGCAGTGGGCCGATAATATGTTCAAGGACAAGTGGAGACTTACTTAAACTTGCAAACACGCCAGGATCCTCTGGCCACAGGTGGACAGGAAGAGGACTAGGCAACTACTTAACTTGCCGAGAGGCAGGTTATCCACAATGATAGGAACACTTACGGGACATTGTCTTGTAGGAAAACACGCCCTAAGATTGGGACATAGAAACTCTACTCTCTGCTGCATGGAAGAGGACGAGGAAACGACGAAACACTGAGGACTGAGAAGTAAGATACTCGGTACACATTTAGTTAGCACCGTAGCCCTACAGGATATTCCTGTAGGTCTCATAGACAAGTTTATTAAAAGGGCAAATTGGCTAGACGACTCGTCAATAGTTGCTATAGAGGAAACTACAGGTATCACAATGGGCTTCTTTAGCCTAAGTGTGCTAGACAGCGTGCTGTCTTGCAGCCTTTTCAACCAACCAACCAACACTTACGACCCAGTGTGGTGACATATTCCATTTTCACCTATCTCGAGACAAGTACTTTCAGACAATTGACACCACTTTCCCATAGGGTATTGATGCCTTTATGAAATTATTCCCAATAACGTTAGTTTTAGAGTGTTGAGAAACTTAAGCGGTTACAATCATCAATTTGAAAGTTATTTTTGAAGTCGGCTAACTTGGTCGCAACTACGGTCACCTCACAGGATACGTTACTCATACATGGTTTCCCATTACATTCCATGAAGGGACAGGGGAGAACTTCTCACAATCACTGAGCTGTGCTCTTTCCAGTTTTCACTTACTGATTGGGACCTACAGTTTTACACCGGTTCCGAAGCATTTTCATGGCTAAATACTCGATAGTGTCGCCGTCACTATGCGAGGTGATCGCCGCCAAAAGAAATTTAAGGTGGTGGTTCGAACCCAGGATCTCATGTACAAGAGGCGCGCACACTAACCATTGTACCACCGACGGATACGTTACTCTCCAAACTTAAAAACATAAGTAGAATTTAAGAATTAAAAGAAATCAAAATTTTATAGTTACCAAAACAAACCATGGTGAATATTTCATGCCGGCATTATCGGAAAGCAAATATTAAAGGTGTAACTTGACTAGGTCATGAATGACCAGACGCCATGGAAAGAATTCAAATCAACTACAATGAATCATCGTAAAGCGGACCTACGTTCTCGGTAAACAGAATGCACGTAATCATAATGTAATTCACGGTTTGTCTTTAAATACTTTATTTTTCAACAAATCGTTATCGAGAATTCTAAAAATAATTTCATTCTAACCACCAACTCTTTTGTTGACATAAGTGCAGAAAAAATAATATTAAAAATAAATAAATAATAATATAAGGGAGATATAAACTTGTCACCAATCATTGTATTTATTGTATTGAATTCAATTTTATTTTCATACTTACACTTGGGTCCATTTTCTTTGGCGTCCATGACCAGATCACATCCTCCGACCTCAAACATGGTACACTCAAATCATGCCAAAACTTCAGCAATAGATTCATGTATCTATGATTGCCATTGAACACTTGCAACTGGGTGTGTATGGAAATATTGAAATATTTTGCAGTTTTTTCACATTTTTCCACATTGACCTTATGGAATTCTGGCGAATCACAACATATTTGTATGCAGAACACTTCTTCGTAGATACATTTATCGAATGCTGCTGCACTCGCGATTAGAATGAAGATTGATATAAATCTAAAATATTCCATAACTAGAGACGATACAACCGAGAGTAGATATTCGAGTGGACTGGTACGAGTAATAAGATCGCCGATTAACATCTTGAATGAATGAGTGCCTCCAACACGAAAACCGCGTGAGTTTTCTGTGGTCAAGGGTGACTCCCCAGCAAATCATATTGGTCATAATAGAGAGACAGGGAGCGAGAGTGTTTACGTACTTAGACACCCTACGTTAATATGCGCTAAGAAATATTCCACTACTCACAAACACTTCTTTGCGGTAAACGAACAATTGTTGCCTCAAACATATCAGTATTTTTTAGAAATAAACAAAAACGCTTATGAAAAAATAAAATAAATTGTTCCCCATTACATCCCATAAAGGGATTGGGGAGAGCTTCCCACAACCTTTCAAGTTTTACACTCACTGATTAAGACCTACAGTTTTATACCTGTTCCGAACGGTATTTTGAGAAACTTTTCCATGGCTAAATGTTCGATATTGTCGCCGACACTAAACGAGCTGACCGACGTCGAAATAAATGTAAGATGGTCAGAGCAGTAATCCAACCCACGTTCTCATGTACAAGAGCCGCGCACACTACCACTGCACCACCGACGGACAAAAGACTTATGAGAGACGAAAAAAAATTTATTACCTAGATCCTCTTTTGCCTCTCCAATTTGTGAACAGTCAGAAATGCCACTAGAACTCACATTGGCGAACGATCGAATCGAAGTTTGTGACTCATCTCATCAACACCTTAACGCTCTAGGTCAGTGACCACCATCTTGCTTGAGGTTTGCTTCTTGGACTTGTTCTGATCGTTCTTTCCCTCTCTCTCTCTCTCTCTCTTGTGAATGATTTTTGGAACGAAGTTCCTTGTCGCACGTTGTGGGTTGGGGGCTAAATGAAAACATATTAAACAACTTTCTGATGTGTTAACATCTATAGGCGCGGGTACGGGCTAAATTCACAAATTGAATACATCCAAACTCAATTTGTCCGACTGCGCTCACACATTGTTTGCCGTTAAACCTATACAGGGTGTCCCCTAAACTTTTGTCTAAACTTAAACACGTGATAGCTGAGAACAAAAGCTACAATGTTTGTTCTTACGCCAATTGCCTAGGTGGCTTCGTTTTCGAGATATTCGTGTTTAAAATAATTGCATTTTTGAATGCATTTTCAATAAATGCATAATCTACTTTTTAAATGAAAAAGAAATATTGAAAATTGCTTCAAAATTGATTTTAAATCAAATGCGACAGGAAATGACTATTAATACAACTACAACTGAAATAAGAGACCGCTTATCTAAGTGCATAACGCAACAAGGCTCTCATTTTGAAAATTTTCGTTAATTGAAAACATTTAAAAAAAAATCGTTTTCATTTCAAACGAAAAAATATATTATTTAAAATCAATTTTGAAGCAATTTTCAATATTTCTTTTTCATTTAAAAAGTAGATTATGCATTTATTGAAAATGCATTCAAAAATTCAATTATTTTAAAGACGAATATCTCGAAAACGAAGCCACCTAGGCAATTGGCGTAAGAACAAACATTGTAGCTTTTGTTTTCAGCTATCACGTGTTTAAGTTAAGACAAAAGTTAGGGGACACCCTGTATAGAACACAGATTTGTCGAACTGCGAAACACAGATTTTCAGACTGTGAAAAAAAACACACACTGATGTAGCGGCAGCAAATAGTTGAATTGTCTGGGTGCGGAGTTATACCATAGAGTAATACTTACGAGTTTCCATTACTCTCATCGATGCCTCTTCATGACGACGAGGTAGTAGGCCATTTCATAGAGTTTTTCGTGGTGCTGTATTTTTTTACAATTTAGTTGGACAAAAAACGGACAGAAATCAAAGGTAATGCGTATTTTCGTTCAATGCAAACATCATAAAACATAATTTAGCTGTCATTAATATCAATAAGCACGATTTAAAATTAGTTCCTGTCTTTTATGCTCTCTCATACTCCATCATCGGCCTAATACCTTTTCGATCAGCTGTGCCATAGAATCCGCCTGGTTATACGTATATAAAAATGAGATAGCAAGAGAGCAACGAAAATTGTGTGAACTTGTGTAGTGTATGTACGAACATAGCAATATATGTATCTTCATGTGTCTGTTGCTTTGCATTCTCTTTATTTTTTGTGGGAATAAAACAAAAAGTATTAAGCAAGAAAATAATGGCACATGTGCTTGCACTGGTCTTTAAATAATTTTAAGAATTAATATTATTTAAATGTAACGTCATCATAAGATTGAACGCTATTTTTTATTTTCCAATGTAACATTTATTAATGTGTTCATAGAAATCGAACAGGTATGTACCGTGTAACAAAAAGGTGTTAACACATCGCCCGTGAGTTCGAACACTCATTGGATTTTTTAAATAAGCACCTTTTCTTAAAAAAGTAAATTTTCTTACAACAAATTGTCTTTTGTTGAAAAGTACCTTTTCTTTAAATAGTAACTTTTTTGTGAAACCAAATAACTTTTCTTGAGATAAGTACCTACTCTTAAAAATGTACCTATTCTTGAAAAAAATACCAATTCTCAAAAAATTCCCATTACTTTAAAAAATATCTTTTTCTTCAAAAAAAAAATACCTTCTCTTAGAAATCAATACCTTTTCTTCCTCGTCTTAAAAATAAAATAATACCTTTTCTTTTATTTTCTTGAGATAAGTAGCCCTTCTGAAAATAAGTACATTTTCTTAAAAAGATAACCTTATCCTAAAAAGAATACCACTTCTTTAAAAAGTACCTGTATATTAGCTTTTAATAAAAGAAGTACCTCTCTTTAAAAATTACCTTTTCGGGAAAATATAATACACATTCTTACAAAAAAGAACTAAAAATATATATTTTGTTGAAAAAATTACATTCTATAAAAAAAAAATCTTAAAAAAATTTATCATTTTACAAAAAATATCTTTTCTTAAAGATCTAATTAAATTATCGGATTTTTCAACGGGTGCCTTAGGCGTGTTCCGGCGTGGTCCCCTGACACGTCTTGTAATATTTTGTCGATACATTCACGTGTTTCGTTGCTACGTACAGTGGTGTTGGTGCTGAAGTTGTCAAATTAATTCAACACGCTGAAAAAAACGGCGCCAGCCACATATTGCAGGAAACGGTGCCAGCCACATATTCCGTGACCTGGTCTACGGAAAGGGGGCATAGATGTCAAAAAATCAATTTTCACTTTTTGGTTGATTGGGATGGAAGATGAGATGCTTTTTCACGTGGTGAAAAGCAGAAAATCCTAACTTGCTTAGAAGTGTACTAAAAATGTAGAGAAAGAAGAGTAAAAATACGACAAAATATAATTTATTGGTAATGAAAAAAATACATTGAATTATAAGCTATAAAGACATGATTATACAGTAGAAAACCGTATTATGGGCCACAAATAATAATGCTGAGTAGTTTATGTATTTTTCTTTGTTGTCGTTTTCCTTGAGATCTTTTTACGTGTTGATCCTGAGGAAGATGGACCTGGTTCCTCGTCTGGTTTGAGAACATCTTCACTAGTTTTTGCCTTCCGTTTCTTCGATGGCAAATCTTTCGGCAATGGAGCCACAATATCCGAAACTAAGCTGCGAAGATTGTGATAGATGTACCACTGACGTTCCAAAGATAAACCGGCTGGTTGTATAACTTTCGGCATTTCAGGATCGATAGGTTTTAACAGAAGCTTAAAGGACTGCACTTCTTCACTGTCTGCGAATTTCTTTGTTTTTACACAATCTGTAGAGATTATGTGGTATCAGTGTATGGCATTCATTATTACAACAATCTTTTGACAGAAATTTTGTTACCAGCTCCTCCTCCTTTACATCAACAACATACAGGTCCATGTTAACAAAAGTTTGTTCGGTATCATCTTCTGCCTGAGATACACATACTTCGTCTTCATCATCATCGCTCTCTTCATAGTTTTCATCATCGTTTTCATCATCCTTTTCATGGAAATATTGTCCGTATACGGCACTGAACTCCTCATCAACACTCATGTTTCATTTCATGCGAAATGCGAAGACGATAATCAACAGAAACAGTAAACGTCACTTCTTCAGTGTTACTTTTTTAAATGTTCCACACTAGCAACTTACACGATGAACTATATTAATATTCCGACCAACAACAACAATTACTGGACCAACAACAACACTTACTGGACGTCCGGCGCGGAGAACAATTAACGAGATAATGAGAAACTGACGAAACGAGTTGCTTACTTTTAACAGCTTTTTCACAGAAAACTAGTTTTCGCACGTAAGCTCCCTTTTCGTAGACCAGGTCACATATATGTTTGCAAACATTGTCTCATGAATTGAAGATGGCTGCTTTTTGTTTCTATGGTGTTTGTCACGTTTGTGTTTTTAGCAGTTTTCACCAAACAAAGCTACATTTGATTCACAAATACATGTATTAGAAACTATTAATCATTGCGTGTCAAACAGATTATATTGAATAGCAAACACAATGTGTTTGGTCACAAGTATACTGTATTTGCGACAAGATACAAACTTGTTATATTTGCATCCAAATAACAACAAAAATACAGATTTCTCAGCGTGTATTAATAGATCATGGCTATTTATAGAAAATTTTAATTCCTTTTAAGCTAACAGATCAGTTTCACGGTTAGCGAAAAGTATTTGAAATAGTCGCTGTTAGAATTCGAACTCACATTTGTTGGACGATCGCTTCGATGCTTGTGAGGCATCATCTTCAGCAGCGTCCCGATCAATTAACCAATGAACACAATATATTTTGCCGTTGGTGGTGCAATGGTTAGTGTATGCGACTCTTGCGCATGAGATCGTGGGTTCGATCCCAACCTATCGAGTAATTTTTAATCGAGTAATAATTCTCAAAAAGCTTGGATTCATGAATATTTCTTATTCCTCACTATGCAATAATACCATTGAATAAATGAGAATGAATGCAGGCACTGAAGTTGTATAGCACCAGAAAGTAGTCATGACACATTTGATCGACTATGGAGTGGGAAATTAATAGAAAACAGAGTAGATAAGCGGTAGAGCGATAAGCTACCAGGAGCAAACCATGTATCAAACTAAGTTTAAACTAAGTAAAAATAAACTATGTTATGTTAGCTAACTCAGAGAGCAGTAGATAAGAGTCACCATCCATCTCTTTACGTTCTCTCGATAATGACACGATAGTAGGTCATTTCATCGAGTTCGAGTTGCTGTTGTATGTTACTCTTTGGTTGGACATAAACCGGACAGAAATAAATGCGAATGCATATTTTCGTACAATGCCATTAACTTATTTACACGTGAATTTTTCGTAATGACATTATTTTCATTGGTTTTGAATGTTACTGTATGAGAGCTTTCAAGGTAGAGACATTTTTCTAATGCAGCATTCGCACTCGCATCTATTTCCTTGATTTTGTCACTTTTGTTGATTTTAAGCAGAAATCAAGAAAATTTGCTTTATTTCACAAACGTTTTGACAAACGACAAATCGGGTATTTTTTCTTATGTCCGCGAATCAGGGAAATATGCTTGATTTGCTTTATGCAACAACGCTGTTTTAACTCGCACTACGCATGAATAGTACGTTACAACCATTTTAATCACAGCGCACTGATGTTGTGGTACCACTAAAATAGCTGACTTATTTATTTTTCTCATTTCTTAGGTATTTCTTGTTTCTCAAACACACATTTTTGTTGTGATAACATCTATAGGCACGAGTAGGGCAATCTATCAAAGTGAACACATGCAAACAACACACAGCGTTAGCAGCACATACGTGGTTGTTGTACAACAATAGTCTCTGCCTGAAAATAAGTATGATGGTATTTATGTAGCGGCAGCTAACAAACAAGCAAGTCGTCGTCGCCAAAGAGTAGTGAATAGTATAGAGAACTCATGAAACGAATTGTATGACTCAAAAGCACTGGCGAATGATTCAAAACGTATTAATCTGGTTTTGTCATAACTTTGTCCATTCATAATTTTGTTTATGAAATATTGATGCCTTTTGAAACATTTATGGTTTCAAGCAAATCAAATCCGGAAAAAAAACAAAGCGAACACTTCAGATTTTGTACAAAAAAGTGTTGTTCTGATAAATGACTGTTATGTCTTATCTGTACAAGACGTTTGCCTCTATTAGATCTCATTAAGCTGAGTTTTTCGTAGAGATAGGACGGCGTAGATGTACATATGTATATACTACTTTATGCAGAAATTTTAGGAATCTGGATATTAATAAACTGTCGAACGACAAACCAAAGATTTTCAAAGAGTAAACAGACACCCTGTCAAAACGTTTTAGACCAAATACATATCTAGCTATGTTATTGTACGTCACATTAAGCTTTCGTTTAGATTCAGAATTACAAAATGCAAAAAGTTCGCAGCCGTATATGAGAGTGGGTACTAGATGCGTTTTCGCCAAAAGCATCCTGATATTAAGGGGAGTAAACCATTGAGTGCGCCAAAGATTACGAAGCATTCCAATTCATATATTTGTCAAAAACTACCCCCAAGTTTTTGGCCGATTCCACCAACTCTATCGTCGAGTCACCTAACCTTAAACTTTGTGTAACCAATGGATTCTGGCGGCGTTTATGTATTATCATTAGAGTTGTGTAGTTCACGAACGAACTCTTGTGAACAATTCACTCTTGTGAACTAGATGAACTAGTTCACACTGTTCCGCTCTTTTGTTTCAGTAGTTCACTTGTTTCAGCCAGGGATGCCAACTTGGTGGTTTTCCCGCTACTTGTGGTGATTTTTGACACACAAAAACCACTGTTTTAGAATTGTAGCGATTTTCTGTTAAAATCGCTACAGTGGCGATTTTCGCTGTTTTAAGGTAGCGGCTGTAGCGATTTTTACGCAACATTGTTTATTGCCATTACTTTTGAAGCAAACGAAAAAGAATAACGGATTTACCTATGTAGGAGTTGATGTGTTTGCAAATTGACTTACTCAATTTTGTGTGAGAGTGCAAATAGTCACAGGCGGTATAGACGCTCAAACGGTTGGACAAACATGGTGAGTGTATTAGTGAGAGTTATACGTCGTTTTATTTCTCCAATATTTCGATCAACTTCGTTGATCATTTTCAAGGATTTGAGATAACAATAGTACGTAATACTGTACCGACACGTGCTGTAAGACTTTGTCCACTGTCTTTTTATTTATGACCTCAAAGCCGAAAAATATTTAAACGAATAAAATTACAAAGGTCAACTATACATACAACCAAAATAAATTAATTTAAAATCTTGTTTTTTGTCCTAAAAAAAGTTATGAAATAAGAATTAAATTTCAATGTTTTTTAAAATATCGCCAAATAAGTCTTATTTATAAGAAAATCTATTGAAAAGAAACTTAAAATCAATTTTTATTTTAAATTTTTTTAATAAAAGTTGACAAATAATAATTGTTGTAAATTTTTATTATAAAAATTCATTTCATATTCACAATCATCTACAATTATTTTTCGCTTTGATTTGTTCTATCTCATTACTCTTATTTGCGATCCCTAGTTTTAAATCATTCCTAAATTGGTTATACTATATGCATGTAGTATGTTTATTTATGAAAAATTCCAAGTTTTTGTTGTTTATGTGAAGTATTTTGTTTAAGTTTTAGTTTGTTTTATGTTTTAGCTAAAATTATTGATGTTTACAAAACATATGTTTACAAATAAATAAATTGAATTTTAAAATACGTATGCATGTATGTGTCTTTTTTTTTAATTTTCTCATATTCTGTGTAGTTATTACTAATTTTTGCCGTTTTTACACTTTTTCGTAGTGTTTTTTAATATCCGTCAGTAGAGATTTGTGGTGATTTTTAGCAACTTGTCTGTAGCGATTTTTGTCTCGGAAGAGTTGGCATCCCTGGTTTCAGCAGTTTTTTGTATTTCAGTCACGCAGTTCTCTCTGCCATTTTATAGTTCATGCTCTCTTTGTCTCTCTCAATTTGCACAGAGGTGCCCAATGTTTCATTCTTAGTGGAATGGATACTTAACCGTCCTCTGCACAAAAACACTTTTGTTCCAAAATATAAAAATATTACAGAAAGACCAATATTTCGGAAACGGAATAACAAATCGTTAAGCCGATCCCAATTCTTATCTCCTCGTGGGTTTATATCAATCAATGCCTTTAAAAGGGCTATTTAATATAAAATTAATATGCCAGTATCCAAAACACTTTAGAAATCTGCAAAAATCTAAGCATTTTCGCGACTATTCGCTCCGATTGAACTGAAACTACAAGTTGAACTGAAATGAGGTCTTTAGTTTATTTGTTTGTTTATTTATTTACTCCGCTGCAAATAAGTCCAGCTGGAGATGGAATATTTTTTTCAAAATTCATCTTAAACTAAAATTTACAAATAAAAATATCTTATAAATACAATATATAAATACAATAAACATCTTGTAAATACAGTAAAATACAAAGAAGAAAAAAATTTAAATAAAATTTTAAACATTGAGCAGGAAAAATGTATTGTTTAGCATAAAAAAAAATAAATTAAAAAATAACAAAATTTATATAATAAAAATTTAAATAAGGAAACAAGAAACAGCAAATACATATGAATAGCGAAATTAAAAAAATTACAGCAGACAGTTGTCCGAGGCCTTCGGCCACGGACTGTCCCTGCAGGCTGTGTCAAAGACACGGCCATTAAGTGTAACGTAGAATACGCCATCCGATAAGACAGAAAACATATATAACAATAAATTCATTTGCTTATATTATTTATCATTTATTGTTATAGTATATGTTTTCTGTCTTATCGGATGGCGTATTCTACGTTAAACTTAATGGCCGTGTCTCTGACACAGCCTGCAGAGACAGTCCGTGGCCGAAGGCCTCGGACAACTGTCTGCTGTAATTTTTATATTTACCAACGGCATTTGATTCAAGTCCGTTTAAAAAAAAAATATTATATTAAATTTTTTTAAACTTAATTTAATTTATGTATTTTAATTAATATTTTTATTGAAATAAGTTCTGCGAATGTTGAGAGGGCCGCCCTAATATTAAAAAAGGTTTACCTTATCGAGTCTTCGCATTAGCATTCGAGCGTTGTGTGAAAGCTTTACTCTTTACAATTCAAAATTAATGTTACAACAGCTTTATTGAAGCTTTCGCAAAAAAGCTTTATTACGTTAGCTTACTGTTTGTTTCAATTTTTACTAGATACATGTTGCCAAGCAACATTAGCTTGCTGTTCGTTTCATTTTTTACTAGATACATGTTCCTAAGCAATGTTGAGCAACCAAAAACACTCAACCAAACACCACACATATGTTTGAGTGTATGTGTTTAAACAATTTTCATTTGAGAAATTAAAATACTAGAAATATATCAACCAATATGAAATGTATATCAAACGAAAGATAACATAAAAAAATTTTAAAAAAATTCATCTAGCCGTTTCCTCAAATTCAATGAAATAAAGATTACAACAATAAAAACCTGACATGACTCCTCATACCGTAAGGTAAGACGTATTCTACGTCAAAACAAAACAAAATTAATATAATAAAAACTTAAAATAAGGAAACAGCAAACAGCAAAATCAGGAAGCAGGAACCGGGAACAAGATGGAGGAGAAGAATTCGAAATCACGAACAAAAACACAAAGGCAAGCTGGAAGAAACAGGAACCAGCATTCGAGATACATTGATTAGCAGCAAATACGTCATATGGGATATGATGTTGAGTTGGCAGTATAAATAATAGTTAAAACACCCGAGTTACAAAGCAGGAAAAGCAACACCGATAAAATCAGGAATAAATGTGAAGACAGGCAGCAGGAAATCAGGAACCAGGAGCATAAGTTAAGACATCAGAGTTATGGAGCAGGACAAAAAACACCAATACAACCAGGAACAATACCAAATAGACGAAATAAAAAGACGCCATGATATCGAGTTGACATTATACAGGAAACCAGCAAACAACGAAATCAATAAACAACAGCAAATAATTTAACGGGACAGGATCGGTAGAAATACGGGAAACAGGAATAAGCAACAGCAATAATTAGTAATAATTAAAACACCAGAGTTACGAAGCAGGAATAATATCAGGAAACCAGGAACAACACACAAATAAATGTAATTAGAAGACGCTGTGCTATCAACTCAACAGGGAAACAGGAATAAGGAGCAGCAATAATTGGACACGACATCATCAGTAGAAGAAATTCTCAGCAATCAGGAACATATATATATATATCAGCATATAGAACTCAAGAATCGTCGGAGAAATGATTCTTGCAGGCAAAAGAATTGAGGTAATAAAATGCAACGACTTTATTCAATCCTAACGGCATTACAAGCGTTAGATTGATTTAACGATTCGAATGATATGAACTATTAAGCTAAAATGATACAATGAACTTAAATGAACTAGTGAACTAAATGAATGAACTAGTTCATTCGGTTGTGCTGAACTCACTTGAATGAACTAAAATTCCCAACTTTAATTATCATATACTTAGATTTACTTGGATTTATGCATAGTCCATTTGCCGTAGCCCATTTAAGAAGAGAAGACAAGACGGAGTTAATGTTATCCATACAGCTTTCAACGTCCCTAATCCTAGTGCTGGTATTGCAAAAATGTAATTGATTTGGTAAATCATTTGCATACAAAGTATACAATAGAGGCCCAAGTATGGATCCCTGTGGTACCCCTCTTGAAAAAGAGAGCACACTGGAAATGGTACCCCCACTATATACTGACTGACTGACATCTTCCATGCAAATACCATGACATAAGTTTGATAGCCGTGGGAGAGAAATTAAACATTCTATCAAGTTTCAAAAGTATTATAGAATTATCAATAGCACATCAAAGGCCTTAGTATGATCTAATAACCGAAGAAATGCTATGTAGTCATCATCCAGCTGGGAACGAATATCGTCAGAGACTTTTATAAGCGCACTTACGCAACTTAATTTAGGTCGAAACCCAGATTGTACAGTTGAAAGAAGACTGTTATCTCTTAGAAAGTCGTTAATTTGGGTATGTAGTAAACGCTCGAATGCCTTAGAAAAACATGGTAATATGGCAATTGGTCGGAAAGCATTGCCCGCTTTGGGAATAGCCAACACTTTGGCATATTTCCAGTTTGTTGGATATGTCGATGTCGTGACTATGGTATTAAATAAATGTGTAATCTAGCTAACTATTGTAGGCAATATTGTCCTAATAAAAACTGGATGTAATTCATCATTTGATTTAATGCTTAATAGGGCACATAAAATATCATAATTACTAAAACAGTCAAACTGAAATTTATTCCGGTTCTGTTGTTTGTCAACATTTAAGTAATAGTCGGAATTTCCAGCTGGAATTTTCAAATTTACAAATTCTTCATTTAATTCATCGGCATTCGGCACACATTGGTCGTTACTTTTATCTTTGACTATTCCGATGTCACGAATAACTTTCCACTTACTTTTGGAATCTATCGATGACGAAAATTTAGTCTCATAATATTTACTCTTCGCAACACGTATTTTATGTGTCACTCTATTCCTAAGAGTATGGTATAAAGTTGAAAAATGCGGTACCTTAAATCTTTTCCATTTATTGAATGCAATATTTCGTAGATCAATCAGTTGCCTTATTTCTTCATTAAACCAAGGTTTATTCCCACTTATAATTGTTCTAGTTTCCAATGGAACAAACTCGTCAAACAATTCTGAGATATTATTCTGTAGGAAAAGTACTTTATCGTCAATCGATGGTAAATAATAGACTGGATCCCATAGAATTGTGGACATTCTAAGGTGTAACGTGTCATAATTAATTCGTTTGAAGTCACGAAAACTGTACGAATTTTCCGCATTGTCACAACACATTTTGAAGTCAATTGTCGTAAAAATTAAGTCATGTTTCGAAAATACTGGAACAGAAAGCTGAACATGCAGCAAAATTTTTGACATATTGTTAGTAAGAAAAAGATCAAGTAACGTATTGACAGTGGGCGAATAGTGAGTAGGTATTTCTTTGTTCACTGAATTTAAACCTATTGACCGCATTTCTTGTAATAAAGTATTTTCTTTCAGAAATTTTTTATTACTGTTAAAGTCACCGGAAATAAGAATATCGTTATAACCCAGCAAAAATAAAATGAAGTAGTTCTAGTAGATGTTATTATTTTTGTAAATCTTCTGCAACACTATGTGCATATTTAATGCAATTTTGACGCTGATCAATAACAACTCCGAAAAATCTACATTTGCATCACATCCATTATGAGTATTAAGATGCAAATTTATTAAAGAGCTAAAGGGATAGTGGACAAGTACAAAGATGCCTAAATATATTACTTGTATTTAATTTGTATTTACTTTCTTTCAAATTGATTTTCATTTCCTTTCTTTTTCACCTGTTGACAGAAGCTTTTAGAGTACTAATAAAAGGCCAATTAATAAAATAATTAGTTAAACCCTAAAGTTGTTGCTTAAAGTCAGAACTTTTTAATAGCATATCACTTGTTGCCAAGTTTCAAATGACAAGAAATTTACAAATTGTTGAAATAATAGTTTTGGTTGCTCGTTTGCGGACGAAATATAGCATAACAATTTTAGCATAAACTGCACTTCCAAACAGTCAAACAAGAAGTAGTGCTGCATTGGACAACGCAATATTAAAAGAAGTACTTCTGCACCTAAATTGGCACTACATCTTACCAAGGAGTTGTGGTGCAAATTCTACTTCTTGGTATACTCTTTTTTTGCTGGTAATGTAAAGAAATTGTAGCCAACATTGTAGTTAAGGGACTAAAGTCGACATATCGATTTGGTCGGTATACATTACCCAGTAATAGTTTTTCTATTCCGTTTGAAATTTCAAGAAAAATATATTCCATCTTATCATCAGAACCAGATCGAGTGATCACATTGCATTTAATACATTTTCTCACATAAATGGCGACACCACCTGCATTACCTGCTCTGTCGGCACAATAAAGTTTATAGTTTTTCATGTTGTAAACATTGTCACAAATATCCGATCCGAACCAGGTTTCGGACACACAGATAATGTCGACATTGGAATTTTGAAAAATGTAACGAAATTCATAAATTTTCCCATTCAAGCTTTGAGCATTGATATGTGTAATCTTGAGGCCTGTTTTTAAATTTGTCAATATTCGAATCATACTATACGTATTATATTTGGAATCGTTACCAATACTATGCAAATTGTTCACTTTTAAATGATATTAGAGATGCAACGCAGGCATAATAAAATTTCAAATCACATAATCAGATCGCCTGATTTGACCGCTCCAGACTTCTTTTTGTGGGGCTTTTTGAAGTCGCGGGTTTATGTCAACAAGCCTCAGACTCTTGCAGCTCTTAAAGACAATATCCGTCAAGAATGCCGGAAGTTTTGGCCAAAGTTATGGAAAATGCCATAAAAAGGGCTCAAATGACAATCAACTGTGGCGGCGGCCATTTACATGACATCATATTCTCGACTTGATGTAAAAAAAATTAAAAGACCAAATAAAAATAATCCACAAGAAGAATCAAAGTTTTTAATTTTTTTTTTAAATTACAGCCAAAAAAACATCGGAAGTTTACTTTTGCGTCACCTTGTACAATAACACAATTAAATTTAAATTTGAATTATAGAAAAAGAAACTGCAATAGTCGAAAAAATAACATTAAAAAAATATTTCGGGTATATTGTTAAAGCGAAGCATTACAAGTTTTTTGAGATTTTTTCTTCGGAGGAATGGAGAAGTTTATTTAGATCTTCAATAGATGTTACTTGGAAGAAATCATCAGTGTTATGTAGCTTTACGTTAACTTTACCGCGCCGTGTGTAAACAGAATCCAAAATTTTATCCTTTTTCATACGTAGAGCTTGCAAGAATATTCTGTAGTTCAAAGGCGTCAAATTTTCATTGATATAGAATGGCACATTGGTATCAAATCCCAAAACCATAAGTTTTAAGGGTCCATTTTGCCTTATATAATATGATATTGATTTTAAAAACATATTGCGATGGTACGGCGTGAAGACGTTGACAATAATAGTGGCGTCCGAGTTTTTCGGACTACTTCGTGTATGCCGAAGTCGGAAAATCGACTTTAATTCAGGACTATTAATTCCAAGACTGTTGCACAATTTTCGAAATAACTGCGAAAGGTTTTCATTATCGAAACATGGGACACCATTAATTCTTACGTCACATGCAACGCTTGCATTCTCACGTTTGCCCAATTCAATTTTCAACACGTTCAATTCCCTTTTAAGTTCGTCTATGTCAGACGGGACTATTTTCAAATTATTTACTTCTTCAGTAAGAACAATAAATTCGGATGACACTGTTTCCAATGCATCCACCCTCTTGGTTAAGGTGCTAACGTCCCTTCTAATTTCATCAAATTTTTTCTCAAACAAATCTACAATTCTCTTCTCACTTTCTCTTATTTTCTCATCAATCTTATCACATATTATTTCATTATTTTTTGACAAGAATATTATAAATATACATAATTTTTTTTTCCATTTTGCATAAATATAAATTAGGTTATGTTTTAAATGTTGTACCAAAACTAAACTCCTGCGGATTTACATCTCAAAGGAATTATGATTAAATTTAAAAAATTCGTATGAAATTCTCGAGAAAATGGAATTACCTTCAAACACAACCAAAAAAGGATCTCAGGGAAAAATCAAACAACATTTTTTAACATCTGTAATTTGTGTTCACTCAAGTGGTTTCATTTCTACTCAAATTACTTCAAAACTCAACAAACGCATGTCCAAAATTAAAATGCCTGCGTTAAATTCAAAATGCTAAGTGGATGCCCAGACATACGAATAAACTTCGCAGACACTGTGTCGCCCAAAGAAAAAACCAACCATTGTCTAATTTATCCTGTCACTGCTGTCAATCGTAATGTGTGTCTATGTATTTTGGGACAAGAAGACAAAGGATAGGATCCTTTTGTCTTTAGCTTTACGACCTGTATTGTCTCCGGTTACCACCTCCAACGAAAACGTGACTGACTCTTACGCATGTCACATGTGTACGTTGCGCTAGTCCGTAATTGTGATTGTGGTGGACCCATTAGGGGTTTCATGCACATGTGCAGGCATTTAAGAAGATATTATTTATGGTTTTACTAATGAGTGTTACGCCTCTTTGTCTGGCGGAGTTTTATAGTTTAAATATTTAATGATCGATCGATTTTGAATGTGCGTAATATTGGAAATTTATACAACAATACACAAAACATTGTGGGCGAGTGTCTGGAGTACTCTGCTGACACTTTCAATGTCTCTTAAGGATTTGTATGTGTGTTTTTGTTGAGCTACGGGGGTTTTAAATTTCTTTGACACTATTTGTGGATGGAAAACTGCAGGTCGGAAATGTCAAGTGCATCGTAATGTTATATTGTGCATTTTCTTTGTGCTGGCTTTGAATTCCGAAGGGTATTTGGGAATGCTGTAATCTGAGGACTGATGCTGCTAAAGAGTTTCTACGAATTTATGGCATTTTTCTAGTTATTCCGGTTGGGCGGTATGTGAATTTGAACACTAATCAACGGAAGTCAGTGCTGTGAATATTGTTCAGGCCCTTAAAATTGAAACAAATCGTTACAGTTCAAGCATTCAATTATACAGCCAATGACAAAAGTAATACCCTAGATTTAAATATTCATAACTAAAGGGTGTCTCAGTAGGATTGCACTTTTAAAATGTAATTTAATTTTTCTTTTGTGCAAGTGGCAACTCTGAAATTCGGCAGCTGTCACATATGTTTATTCCGATTATTAACACATTCGGCTAAATTGCGGGAATTCCCGTCATCCACTTGTCCTTAAATAAACTAATGACGGGAATTCTCGCTAGTTTTCAAATCGAGTGTTTTAACCGTCAAAACTGATTTTTGTTTATCATTGCACAAAATTTGTGTTGCTATAGTTCTAAAGTACTTACACTAACAAGAACAACCCAATTCAAAAAATTCCCATAAGGAGAGTTGCCATTGAAAGTTATCGTTTAATTATTTCTTTTTGGAGCTGAAACGCCTTTATAAAAACGAATTGCGGGAATTCCCGCGTTATGCACATAAGAAATACATGTACGTAAAATTAATTGACTTTTTGAAGGCGGACAGTTTCATAAGCTATTAAAAAAAAACCGTTTCCCATCACATGCCATGAAGGGATTGGGGAGAGCTTGTCACAACCAGTGAGCTGTGCGCTTTCAAATTTTTCACACACTGATTGGGACCTACAGTTTTTACACCGATTCCGAACGGTATTTTGAGAAGCTTTTTCATGGCTAAATACTCGATAGTGTAGTGTAGCGTCACTATGCGAGGTGACCGCCGCCGAAAGAAATTTTTAAAGTGGTCAGAGCAGGGATCGAACCCAGGATCTCATGTACAAGAGGCGCACACACTACCCATTACACCATCGACGGCCATTTTAACATAAGTTAAATATAAATAAGGTGGCCGTCGGTGGTGCAATGGTTAGTGTGCGCGGCTATTGTACATGAGATCCTGGGTTCGAAACCTGCTCTGACCACCTTCAAAAAAAAAAATTCTTTCGGCGGCGCTCACCTCGCATAGTGACGGCGACACTATCGAGTATATAGCCATGAAAAAGCTTCTCAAAATACCGTTCGGAATCGGTGTAAAACTATAGGTCCCAATCAGTGAGTGAAAACTGGAAAGCGCACAGCGCAGTGATTGTGAGAAGCTCTCCCCGGTCCCTTCATGGGATGTAATGGGAAACCATTTTTTTTTTTTTTTTAAATATAAATAAAATTTTTGGTGCAGTTTTGTAAAGAATTTTTTAATAAAGTATGGCAAATAAAAACTTGGACAGAATGGTGGATGAAGTATTAGCAAATTCAGAAGACGAAAAATCATCCGATGGAACAAAATTTTCAGGATATTCAAGTTCTGATGATAATAGCGAAGTTGGTAGTGAATTAGATGAATATGATCAGGAAGATTTTAGTCAGGAGGATAATGGTACATGTACTTCCGATATTGAAAGTAATCGTGAGTACAATAATGAATGTGATGGAATTTGGCACGAGAAAATAAAGCCATGAACGAATCATGGGTCATCCGTGGCGAAATAAATAGAGACACATCTCCACTAATGATATTTCAAAAACTATTTGATGAAGACGTAGTATATAATTTATTGGTTTCTTCGCAGAATGCTTATGCAAAAAATTTGGAGAATAATGACCCCAAACCATCGACAAGGAAACGACCTAAAATATTTTTTCCTGAAACGTCTAAAGATAAAATACTTACATTTTTGTGCCTATGCTTACTGCAAGGTCAGAACATAAAACCATCCATTAAGAAAATATTTTCGACGAATATATTGTATTATCAACCAATATTTGGCGCTGTAATGTCTGGAAGACGTTTCCAGCAAATTTTGAGATGCTTCAGCTGCCATTCGTCATATGAGCAAGATAACCATACAGAAAAGCTGGGAAAAATAATGCCACTACTTCATTTGATGTTGAGAAAAACCTTTACACAGTCTTTAGACGAGTCTCTAATGCTTAATAGAGGAAGATTGTCCTTTAAACAATATAACAAAGGAAAGCGAGCTAGATACGGCATAAAGTTTTACGGACTTACTACGAAAGATGGCGAAAATGTTAAAATATATGCAGGAAAAGATATTGAAGACACCTCAGGATCGAAAACAAAAGCTGTAGTTCTAAACTTATGGATCCGTACCTCAACTGCGACCACCATTTATATATGGATAGTTATTACAACAGTGTTGATTTGTGCCCTACACAGAAAAAAATATTCCCGAATTAATTTCAATTACTGATTTGCTTGAAAACAGATATAAAATTCAATTATTTCATTATTTGACTCAATCATTTGAATACTTGGTTCAACAATTCTACATTTTATAAAGCGAAGAAGATCAATTAAAATTTCACTGGAATCAAGTACTTGTGTACTTGAAATTACAACATTCTTTATATGTTATTTGACCATTTTTTGTTCGATTTTTAAGGCGAATTTTTGTTGTTGTCAGGGAGAACAAGTGGAAGATGCGCATCACCAAAAATCCGTTACAAACGGTGTTTTGCTATTGCAATCGGCACTCGTCAACACAATGACAGCAACAACACATGTGCTAAAAAATTATTGCGAAATCAAAACACATCTTTGAGAATTTACAAATAAATGTTCAAACGAAAAAAAGACATACCATAAGAAAAAAGAAAGATTTTCTTAATTATTATTTAATCAAACTGAAATTAATTATAAAAATAAAATGTTCAAAAAATATGAGATGTTGGTTTTTGTTATTTTGGGTGTTAATGTTAATCATTAAAAATTACCGATTTCGATTGAAAGCGAACACCGACTTTTGATTACCAGAATACTCAAGTTGAGTACGCTAGTAATCAAAACATTATATAATTTCGATTAAACGCTCACTCAACTTGATTACGCGCGTAATCAAAACATTATGTAATTTTGATTAAGCACTCACTCAACTTGATTACACGCGTAATTAAAATTTACCATTAAAAAATTGATTAAAGTCATGCTTAACTCAATTACTAATTTAATCAACAATATTAAGAAATTTTGATTAAATCTGTGCTCAAATAAATATTTGCTTTAATTGAAAACTTTTCAATTCCTATCTTACAATTCGAGTAATTGAATTTACAAAAATCGTCATTGGCGGAAATCCAAGTATAAAAATAATTGAATTGACAAATATCGTAATTGATTTGAGCATTCGCTTTTTTCTGTGTACGCTACTTAACTACAAAACTTTACTTTTACGTTCCAATCGTAACCCGAGTCCTAAATGTATAATTAGTAAAAACCTGACAAAAGGACAAATGATTTGGCGAAGAACAGGGAATATTTACGGGACAAAATGGAAAGACAAACGAGATATTTTGTCCATAACTACGGCACATCATCCATGTCTTATCGAAGTTACCAATAGCAGAGGTTAAAAGAAGATAAACCCCGTAGACGTTGCTGCTTATAATGATAACATAGCAGGAATTGATCGATCCGACCAATTATTATCATACTATTCCAGTCCCAGAAAACCCATAAGATGGTACAATACAGTCCTACTTCATGTCCTGGACATGGCTGTGTGGAACTCATTTTTATTTATAAAACGTTTCGTCCAAAAAAATCCTTTCTACACGTTCAAGATGATTTGGATATTGTTAATTTGGTAACAGCCTGTTCAACCTGTTCAATTGATATGAGCAGTCATCACTTCCCGGAAAAAATTATTTCCCCTTTAAAATATCAGGGTTCAAGTAAAAACAAAAGTTATCACAAGAGATGCAAGCATTGCCTAAAAAATTGTACCAGAAAAGCAAGAAGCTTTCCATGCAAAAATTGTGTTCATAATGCCCCGATGGTTATTTTGAAAGTTATCACTTAAAATGAATACAAGTGAAGTGTAAAATATCTTTTATAAAAAATATTAATAAATAAATAAATATTTTGTTTATTTCTCCCATATTAATGAAATCCCGCAATTATATTCTAAGACCTAAATATACTTTTAAGAAACCAAAGGCGGGAATATCCGTCATAGGGAATTCCCGCCATTTGCACAGCACAGCTAAATAAATTATCAAAAAATTAACTGCGGGAATTCCCGTCGTGGCAGGAATTCCCGTCACTTGTTCGACCCAACTTAAAAAATGGTACAATGAAAAAAAAAGCGGGAATTTCAGCACTTAACTTTTATATGAAAAAATTAATTGATTCTCTAGCAGGCACCAGCAATTTAAATTGCGGCTGAAAGTGTTAAAAATGGAGCGCTTTACGAAAGTTATGCTGAGACCGCTCGCAAACTTTGAAGAATTTTCAGTCAAGAAAGTGCACCTAATGTATCAACCATTCGAAGAGTGGTCATAAAATTTGAAGAAACTGGGTCGGTTAAGGGTAGTAATACTTATGTGCGTCAATGTACCGGTCGGTCTCTTGAAAACATTGCTGCTGTCAACGAGAGTGTCGCCGAAAACCCGAAATCATTAATTAGGCATCGTTCTCAATAATTTCAAATTTCACGTTGCACTACGCACCGCAATTTGACGAAACATCTCCACCTTCATGCGTACAAAATTCAGCTTACTCAGGAGATCAAACCAGCAGACCATGAAAAGCGCCGGCAATTCGTTCAATGGGTAATGGAGCAAAGTGAAGTCAATGCCAATTTATCGGAAAAACTCATTTTCTCGGTTGAAGCTCATTTCCTTCTGAATAGCTTCGCGAATACACAAAATTGTCGAATTTGGGACTCTATGAAAACAAATGCACCCACAACGAGCAAGTGTCTGTGCGGATTTTGGTCAGGCACCGTAATTGGGCCTTAATTTTTTGAAGATGAGGCCGAAATTGCAGAGACTGTGAACGGCATTCGTTACAGGAACATGATAACGGAATTCTTGTGGCCTCACCTAAACGGCATGGATCTGGACGACATGTGGTTTTTGCAAGGCGGCGACACCTGCCACACCACGCATTAAACAATCTATTTATAGCAGCAACGATTTCCAGAACAAATTATCTCAAGAAATTTTGATGTCAACTGACCACCAAGATCATGCGATTTAACGCCGTACGATTTCATTCTTTTGGGGTTTTGTGAAATCTCGGGTTTCTGCTAATAAACCATGGAACAATTCCAGAGCTCAAATCCGAGATCCAACACATCATCGGTGAGATAAAGACACATCTCTGTGAAAAAGTCATGGAAAATGTCATGAATTGAGTAATGGCCTGGCATCAGAGCCGTGTGGGCCATTGGATGGATGTTTTAGTCCATACTTAACCGGAACATGCCTTCTTTACAATCCAATAACAAAAATCACAACTATCTCAAAAAATTCGTGTTTTTATTTTAAAATTAAAAAGGGCATTCTTACTGAGACACCCTTTACAATAGCTCTGCGTTTTCCCGGATGGTTTTGATTGCTTTATTGAATTGCTTTTGAATTAACATTTTTAAGTGATTCTTTTAATTTCAATAATTGATGTACAGTGAGTCACAGCCAAAAGTATCCATTTGAGTTTTTTATATAAAAAATGAGATTGGTGATAGTTAATTAATGAATTAAATTTTGTTCTTTTTTTGTATTTGAACATTAACATCTTAACTTAAAATTAATGAAATAAAATTAACAATATTTATGTAAATTCAAAATAAGAAAGTAAAAATTGTTAAACAAAATCAATTTCAACCTCCACCGGCAATACTTACCATTTTATATCGGTTAACAGTTAATCTTCTCATGAAATAACATGCAAAATATTGCATCAGTTATTCTCTTACACTTTACGCATAAGTTTGCCAATTTGGAGAGCATTTTTGAGGAATTAAGACCATGGGACGCCGTACAACGATTTTATAAGGCTTCCACAGGCCTGTTAAAAGAATGCCAGAATACGCTGTTGTTCATGAGACCCTGTCTTTCCACATGTTCGCAATTCGTCGTTGCAAAATCATAACATCCGATAGCCCAGTAGATAAAGCGTCCGATTGTTAGTTCTAAGGTCGTGTGTTCGATTCCTGTGGCTGCAGAATTTAAAAAAAATCATTTATAAGAATTACAATTGGTTAAAGTATAAATCTGAAATATGAAGCTAATTTCCATATACATACATATATTTTTTTATTTTTACGTAAGTCCTTCTAAATCTACTTTTTTGCAGGCCTTCTAGTAGAGAGGGATGGAAGGCCTTGCCTCCCAATCTCACGCAATGTTAAAAAGAAAGGAGGAGGTAAGGTGTAGGGAAGGCCTTCCGTATTTTAAGGAAGGTCTGTTTGGTCATGATTTCAGGCCTTCCAGGTCATGACTTCCACCGCTGGGTCAGTAATGGTATGGGGTTGTATGAGTGCTGCCGGCGTAGGAAATTTAGTTTTTATCGAAGGAATCATGGATAAGATGTATTATTTAAACATTCTGAAAGATAATTTGAAAGATAGTGCCCAAAAATTGGGAATGGGGACAACATTCCAATTTTATCAAGATAATGACCCCAAGCACAAATCCCACATTGTTCGTTAATGGATGCTTTATAACTGTCCAAAAATGATTCAAACACCTCCCCAATCCCCAGATTTGAATCCTATAGAAAACTTATGGAGTATTTTGGAGAAAAATATTAGAAGTCATGACATCTCAAGCATATTAACTCTAAAAAATGCTTTGCAAGAAGAATGGGGAAAAATTCAGACTACTTACACGGAAAATTTGGTTAAATCTATACCATAAAGGCTCAAAGCTGTAAAGGAAAACTAAGGATATCATACGACGTATTAACCACCTAAGAAAATCCTTTTTGTAATAAAACTTTTATCGTGGATACTTTTCATTGTGAGGTAGAAATTGATTTTGTTTAACAATTATTATATTTATATTTTGAATTTACATACATAAATATTGTTAATTTTATTTCATTAATTTTAAGTTAAGACGTTAATGTTCAAATATAAAAAAGAATAAAATTGAATTCATTTATTAACTTTCAACAATCGCATTTTTAATATAAAAAACTCAAGTGGATACTTTTGAATGTGACTCACTGTATAAAGGTTTCGGTAAGCAGTGTTGCCAATACACTGAACCAAAAAATTTCAAAATACTCGTATTTTACACTTTTTCATACTTTACATATTTTATACTTTTGCGACACAAATTCTAATTGATTTTCAATTTAAGGTACAATTATTCTCTTTCCGAAATCATTTACAGTTTTAAGTGAGATTCCAACTTTTCAATAAATGTTTTTAATTCATTTATTTACAAAATTAACCAACATTTTACAAAACAGCAAGTAATATTTTAATTGAATTATTTACTACTTCAATTCAATTTTGTATTGAAATTCAATACCTATAATGTGATATGAACATTGGATGTTGGAAAGAATTGCTTTAATAATACCAGATAGAGGCAATCGTTCAAACCAACCAACAAGAAACCAATCACGGCATTTCGTTTTGGGTGTTAAAATTATTGTGTATAGGTATAATACTATCAATACAAGATAACAAAACAGTGCGAAGTACGTTTAAATTTCACGGTTCTCAACCTAAACGACATAACAAATTTAAATCAATAGTTCTTGTAACTCCACCTGGTGTAATCCGACCAGCTCCTATCACACCGACCGCACCACGAAGAGTGTGAAAGCAAACGTCGGATGAATCAAATGCTCTCTTTTTAAAGAATTACTTTATGTTGTTACCCATTTGAAACGTTAGTTTAGTTGTTGGTGGCAGTCCTTAGACTGTTTAGCTCTTTGTGATACCACGGACTAACGAGATTAAGTCCCTAAAAATAAGGATCCCATAGACGACATTCTTGTGCTGCCCCTAGTACTCTTCAGTAGACTCTACCTCACCGTAACATCTTCTGTAAAAGTCATTCGCCACGATCTTCAGTCTCGTTTCAATCAGAAGAGTGAAGCAATCAAATTCTGTCTAGGAAAACTCGGTATGTTCAAAGATCTCCTCAATTCAAATTTTGGCCAGATTTGTCTCGTGCTTACATAGTCTCTGCTCTGATCCACCTTTTCTGCATTATCACATCGGAGTGGTAACCACGGGGCATACCACAATGTTACAGTTCCTCGTGGAACCTGTCTTACTAGCTCATCCGATCTGTAATTCACCAGAATGTGTTTGTGCCATCATATCACCCAAATAAGTTGAATATTGTACTGATAATACATCTGTGACAATCTGGGGAGATGTTAAATTTGGAAATACTGATTCCAGGGACGGGACTGAAGACATTAAGCCCTACCACTCTTGTACTACTATCCCTCAGCCAACACATTACTTCTCTAATCGCTAAAATACCCGTCTAATATATGCAATAATGACCAGGTAGCCTACATGAAAGTTAAAATTCTAGTTCTCTAGAAAAGAGTCCATTCTCTACCATACAGATTCGGATCATCCGTGTAGAAATGCACATGTCTCGATGGAGAATCCACTTATAGGCATAGATGGAAACTCTATGTTGGGTCCGAAACTAAGATTACTGTTCAAACTAACACCCAGATATTTGGTACACCCTGTAAGCTTTATTTCAGAGCCATTCCAATTGATAGGTTCCATGGTGGGGAGGTTCTAAATAAATATGCTCCCACTACGTCCCATGAAGAGATTGGTTGGATGGTTCAAGTGGTTGCTAAATATACTATTTAGCATCAATTAGTGTCTTGAGACACCGTGACAGACACGGCAGTGGTCATTATATGGAAGATTCAGCTGTCTTGCGTGATTACCGATTAGCCAGTGCCCGGTCAGCATGGCAATTAGCTTTGATATGTTCCCCCGATTTTAGCTAATCAGGGAGTTAGTCCGGTGAATGTTATATTCTGGCCATGTGTTCCTGGATATGCGGCGCGATTCCGTCCTATCCCATTTGGCCTTTGCTCGTTCAAGTTAAAGCAGGAAAATACCTCATTTGGCCGACCCTATAGGCATTGCGACTGACACCATTTGGAGTTCGGTGGAAGAGGATCCTGCCCTGGCTAGTTCGTCTGCCCTTTCATTGCCTAGGAGACCCTTGTGGCCTGGTATCCAAGTAAGAACTACACTGGCCAGTCGATCTAGCGAGACAAGTTTTTCCCTATATTCACTAACGAGTTTAGATGCAGTGTTGTTAGATTTAAATGATAGGAGAGCCGCCTGGCTATCTACAGATATTCCAATGCGCTCCATTCTCCGTTGTAGTATTTGTTCTGCGCAGGCTTCCTTGATGGCCAGTACCTCCACTAGGAAAACGCTGCACTTGTCTGGGAGTTTGAATGATAAATTTAGGCTTGTCTCTTCGGAGAAGACACCCATTCCACACATCCATTTTCGTTCCGTCCGTAAATGCTCTGGTGTCAAAACCTGGCAGTGGTTCCCCTTTATTCCACTCTATTCTTCTGGGTTCTCTTGGGATTGTCTGAAGTATTCTCACATGTCCATATGCGTTGCTCTTCCAGATTCCATGCGCATTTAGTCGGGTAGCACTCCAACCCTTGCTAGCTGTTATGTGAAGGTCAATTGGTATAATATGGAGCATTGCATTAAGGGCTTCACCTGGACACGTCCTCATTGCCCCTGTTATGCCGATACAAGCTGATTTCTGTACTCGATACAACAGCTGCATGGTGGACGTCTTCCCCGCGACAGGCCACCATACCATTGCTCCGTAGAAGAGTATAAATAAATAAATAAATGTTTTCCCATTACATCCCATGAAGGAATTACGGAGAGTTGTCTCACAATCAGTGAACTGTGCCCTTTCTGCTTTTATACTTACTGATTGTGACCTACAGTTTTACACCGGTTCCAAAAGGTAATTTGAGAAGCTTCTTCGTGGTAAATACTCAATAGTGTTGCCGTCACTATACGAGGTGACCGCCTCCGAAAGAAATTGAAGGTGGTCAGAGCAGGGATTGAATCCAGGATCTCATGTAACTACAAGAGGCACGCACACTAACCATTGCACCACCGACGGAGAGTATAGGTCTGAACATACTAGTGTTCATCCATAGCATCATTTTTGGTCGGGGACCCCATCGGGTTCCGAATATTTTCCGACAAGCGTAGTATGCAACGGTTGCTTTCAGTGTGCGGTGCTCTATGTTACTTACGCCTCCAGGATAGGTTAGGGTCCAGAATCACGCCCAAATACTTGACGTGGGTCGATACTGGAATATCTATGCCACTTAGCCGAGGAGGATTAAACTTTGGTATCTTGGTGGTGCAATGGCTAGTGTGCGCGGCTCTTATACATGAGATCCTGGGTTCGAACCCTGCTCTGACCACCTTAAAATTTTCTTTCGGCGGCGTTCACCTCGCATAAGGACGACGACACTATCGAGTATATAGCCATGAAACAGCTTCTCAAAATACCGTTCGGAATCGGTGTAAAACTGTAGGTCCCAATCAGTGAGTGAAAACTGGAAAGCGCACAGCGCAGTGATTGTGAGAAGTTCTCCCCGGTCCCTTCATGGGATGTAATGGGAAGCCATGTATGTATGTATGTATCTTGGTGTTGGTGGTAAAAAGCATGAGCTCAGTTTTCCCTGGATTCACTCCAAGACCACTGCCAGTGGCCCAGTCGCCTCTGTTGTGATCCTCATATTGCCCAGTTTTATAGTAGTTTGTTGATCAAAAGTAACCAAAGTAGGGGAGAGACGACTCCACCCTGAGGAGTTCCTCCTATGAAGAGACAGGGCAAAGTTTCTCACAATAAGTGACCTGTGTGCTTTGTAGTTTTACACTCAAGGTTCTCATCGTTTTCCGTCAGATGCCTTTTCATTGCTAATTCCACGATAGTGTCCCCGTCACCAAGCGGGGTTGGTTGGTTGAAAAGGCTGCAAGACAACACGCTGTCTAGCTCACTTAGGTTAAAGAGGCCCATTGTGATACCTACAGTTTCCTCTATAGCAACTATTGACTAGTCGTCCAGCCAATTTGCCCTTTCAATGAATTTGTCTGTAAGACCTACAGGAATATCCTGTAGGGCTACGGTGCTAACTAAATGTGTTACAATAGAAGGTGTTTCGTCATTTCCTCGTCCTCTTCCATGCAGCATCTACAGAGAGTGGAGTTTCTATGTCCCAATCTTAGGGCGTGTTTTCGTACAAGACAATGTCCCGTAAGTGTTCCTATCATTGTGGATAACCTGCCTCTCGGTAAATTAAGTAGTTGCCTAGTCCTCTTCCTGTCTAGCTAACGCATCCACTACGCAATTGCCTGGAATGTCGCCTGATATCGAAATACTCTGCCATCACTCTAAGTGATGAGTGACATTCTTCCACCGTCAGGAACGTATCAAACATGGCTTCCAGGGAGGATTTTTTGGCAGCCTGGCTGTCTGTGTAGATACATATTCTCCGGAGGGTTGTGACACTACTTTTCTACAGTGATCAGGCAGCTTGAAGGAGATATTTACATTTAGGTCCGGTGAATGGACCCCATATCCTACTTGCTCGTCCAACTTTGATCCATCCGTGAAAAATTTGATACTACTGGTGTCCCCTTCCAGTGACTTCTCCCAGGTATTCCTGTTCGGAATAGAAGTCCTTGGATTTGTCGCTGGTAGAAGGTAGGGGATAGAGTAGTCCGTTTTTATGGGAATAGAGTTGATCCGGTGTAGTAATTGCGTCGAAATAAGATGGTCTGAGCAGGAATAAATACCCAACAAATTCTTGAGGTCGTAACAGACGAAATCGACGCTGTCGTTGACGATATAGAGACTCAAACAGTCAAAAATGTTCTGATACATTGGAAAGATCGAATGAGGAACTGTAAACCCACACGTGGAAGCCATTTGTACGATGTTGTGTTTCATTCATAAATGTCACTAATGGGCCATACCAATGAAATCATTATTTTACAAAAATGTTTATTAGTATTTTTTATTTAAGGCGAAATTTATAATTAAAATCAAAATTTTTCATGGGCCACCCTTTATTTCTTAAATAATAAATTCAAATCTCTTGTTTCATTAACTCAGGTATTCTCTCAGTCATATTGAACTGCACTTTTCATATTCAACTAATTCTATCTACCCTTCCGCTTCGCTTCTCAGATCCATTTGTAATTATAATTGGTTGTCTTACTCTACCTTCCTGACAATGCTGATGAAACCTGGTTATGTTCCGGTTGTGATAAAATATGTTTGTTACATATTAATTTAAAATTTTAGCATAACAATGGCCGATTCCAACGCTGCTCTAGCTACTATCGTAAACAGCAATCCAATCCCCATGCAGTACTGAACCGCAACATAAGGATGATGTGGATGAGGAACAACAACAATGTTATCACACAAATTGCAGGCACTCACGCATCCAGGATACGACGGTGGTTTTGTCCATATTCCCCTGCCATTGCACAGATACTGTAACAGATATGCTATTGTTTAGGGTGCTGCTACTGTTGTTCATCGGTCTTAAAGTCGTTGTAATACCGGAATACAATTTCTATTGCAACCAACCACCAACCACCGCCCATTATCATCATTCCTGGCCATACCCACACATTATATACGAGTCCTTACTTCATTCCCCTTTTCTTTCTATCATTGTACGAGATGAGATGGTTACTGATTTGCTTGGGTTTATGTAGGCTTTTGTTATTTTAGGGAAAACTTAGAAAATGTATCTTCGCTTGTGGTTCTTTTCAAATTCAGGGTTTCCTTTTGTGTTCAGTGGTTCAAAGACTCTACCTTAGGGCCATTTAATAGGCACATCATGGCAGAATGGTGGGCTTGGTGTAGATTGTCTGCCTTAACGTTACAGTGTCAGTCTCGTCTCGTCTCGTCTCGTCTTTTTTTCGTCACATCACATCATGTGACTACAATTTTAATAGATTCGAAATGCATCGAAACGTTTTAATTTACTCATTTATATGCGTATAATTGTGTAAATTATGTGTTGGATGTTATTTTATGTAAAAGGTAAAAATTAATGACGTTACAGACAGAGAGAGAGGGAGAGAGAGAGAGAGAGAATGAAAATGTAAATTTCAAATGAAGTCGGAGAAGCTTAATTTTTACAGGGAATAAATAGCATAGAGTAAACATACACACCTAGAGGTAAAATTTGACTCATGTGACGTTTCATTTCACACTCTTCGTGGTGAGGTCGGTGCGATAAAGAGATGTTCGACGTAAATTGACTTACACCAGGTGAAGTTACAAGAAACTTACTTACTTACTTATCCGGTCTTGAACAACACCGAGGGGTCAGGGAACTTACAAAACGAAGATAACATATCTCGCCAACCAGTTCGATCTTTTTTTGCCTTATCTCTCCAGTTGGCAACACCAAGTACACGCAGAGATTCGTCAACCTGATCCCTCCAGCGGTGTCTTGGTCTTCCTATGTTTCGTCTTACTTCGAGTTCGGTTTCGAAAACCCTTCGTGCTGGTTTTCGTCTTTATCCATTCTTCTGACATGGCCTAGCCAGCGCAATCGCGTTATCTTGATCCGCGTTACTGATCAATGTCGGGATATAGATCATACAGCTCATGATTCATGCGTCGCCGATACTCGCCGTTGTGCACTATAGGGCCATACATTTTTCGGAGTATTTTTCTCTCGAAAACTCCCACAGATGTTTCATCTGCTTGCGATAAGACTGAGAATTCTGCGCCATAAAGTAAGACAGGTTGCGTGAGAGTCTGGTATAGCTGGATTTTCATCATTGGAGAGAGGGCGTTATCTCTAAAGTGCTTGCTTAGCCCAAAATAACATATATTCGCAAGCACAATTCTCCGCTTGATCTCAAGGCGGACGTTGTTGTTTTTGTTTACGGCAGAACCGAGGTATATAAATTCGTCTACCACCTCAAAATTATAACGGTTATCAACGTTCTCGCTCTGGTCTAACCATTAATTTGGTCTTGTATTCATTTTTTTTTTTTGCTGACTCCTTCTCAATTCTCGAAAACACCGCAGTCACTTCTCTAATTGTGCGCCCAATGATATCAATATCGCGAGCAGCATGTGACTTTTGCTGCTGATGGTTTTATTCATATTATCTTCAGCTTTTCTCAGAATAATCTCCAATAAGATGTTAAAGAGATCGCACGATAGGGTGTCACCTTACCTAAGGCCTCGCTTAGTTTCGAAAGGTTCGGTAAGATCCTTACCAACTTCACTGCGGATTTGGTGTTCGTCAAGGTCATCGTGCAAAGGCATATGAGTTTTGCTGGAATATCAAGCTCAGACATTGCTTCGTAGTGTTTCTCCCGTATCGGGTTTATCGAGGGCCGCCTTATAATCGACAAATAGGTGATAGGTGTCGATTTGTTTTTCGTGGGTCTCTCCTAAAGCCACACTGGTATGGTTCAATCAGGCCAGCGATAATTGGCTTTAGTCTTTCGCACATTATACTTGATAGAACCTTATATGCTATGGATAAAAGGCTTATTCCACGGTAGTTGGCACATAGACTCGTGTCACCATTTTTCAATATAGGAAATAGTACACTGAGGCTTCAATTGCCGGGCATGCATTCATCTAACCAGATTTTGCTAGTGAGCTGATACTTGCACCTTATCAGCTCATCGCCACCAGCCTTAAACAGCTCCTCCGGTAATCACACGGCTCCTGCTGCTTTGTTGTTCTTAAGCCGGGCAATAGCTGTTCTGACCTCATCTTGGTTAGGAGGGGGGCAATCGACGCCGTCGTCCAAATTTTGATCGATTGTCTCGTCATTGGATATCTCAGGTACCAATAGCGCAGAGAAATGATCTCTCCATATTCCCAACATACTCTGCACATCTGCATATTGTCTTTACAGAAGGGGGGCCCGAACCATGTCTTTTAGTTCCGTTTTTGACTTTTCGGGCTTCGTTTTTCCTGCTATATGATTCAATTTTCTCACTCTCGCGCTTTCTCCACTGCCGTTTCTTTCGCCTGAAGAGATGGTTTACCTCATATCTGTTTTTCCTACACAGCTCAGTCGCAGCTCGCGTTGCAATTGACTGAAGCATTGTCATGCGTGCAGCGTTCTTTTCACCATTTGCAATGCGACACTCTTCCTCGTACCATGGTTCGTTACGAAGTGGTTTTTTAAAACCAAGTACGGTTGTTGCGACAGTTTTTATAGAGTCAGAAATGGGTTTCCACTGCGCTTCAGGATCGTCATCGGGAGTGGGGTGTGTTGTATTTAACACTACAAGTTTAACACACAAACACGAAATGCCGTTGTTGTTTTATTGTTGGCTGTTTTGAACTAATGACTCTATCTGTTATTATTAAACCAATACTTTTCAACATGCAGCGTCTACCAAATCAAATATCATAAATTAACTGAGAGAAGTGGTACGTACATCTATGTATCTTTACTCTATGATAAATAGTATGGATAAAATGAAGGAGTCTATTAGATTGTACTTTGTAATTGAAATTATTTTGTATTGAAGTTGTTTCCAGGAAGCCAAAGACTGGGAGCCTTTTGTTCTCAATCATATGCCTAAGACTTTTTCCTCCACATGGTGGTTCCCGGGCAACTGTAGAATATTTGTTCTTTTAGAGGCTGAAGTCAAGGCTTTCCGATGAACATCCTGATTGGCTATGTGATCTGTGATCTCTGTTGTGTCTCAGGTTTAGTAGGTGACTGATGTCACTGAAGCTCATCAAGCAATCGGGCATATTCTTTTATGCTTAGAAGGCGGTTGAGCCAAGCATATGGGCTAACGGCGGCTAGAAACCAAAAGAAGAAAATTCAGGTTCGACATATTGCATTCTGGTCAGCGTCTGATCCATAATGGGCGGCTGCCATCAAATATTCTGGCAGTAGGTAAAATGAGAAAAACGGTGGACTGGGTTTGCCTCCTGCCACCGTTCATACTGACAATGAATATACAAAAACGAAAAGAAAACCATAAACAACCCAAATTTGTTGACGACGCCCGCAAACGTTTTAACGACCACGATTTACGGATATGGACGTGGAACATAAGAACTCTATATAGATACGGTGCAAGTATCCAATTGGCAGATGTCCTCGAAAGTTATAAGGCTGACATTACCGCTATCCAGGAAATGCGAATTGCTGCACAAGGGAAAAAACTGCGATAGAGGGTGGATCAATAAGTCCGTGACTTTCCAACTTTTCTCGTAGTTATATGCAGGGCTGGCATTTATATGTATTTACTTGAAAAAGCTTATTTTGCATATTTATGGTTTTTTTTTGCGTTTTTGCATATTTAGCACTTTTTTGTTTTTTGTTGCATATTTAAGAATTTTAGGTGTGTTTATACACATTTGGTGCAACACTGTTTGTTTATCTTGTATATTTTTGACAAATTTGGCAACCCTACATTTTAATTTGTCAAAATTTGGTGGGAAAATAGTTTTGTGCTGAATGACATTTGTGGTGGTGGATTGATTAATAGCAAGTAAAAATGCCCAAAATAAAGGAAAGCAAAAGCGAGTTTTTTCAGAGAGTGATACGGCAGTATCCAGGTATGTTTCGCACCGATCAGTCAATATTGTTCTGTCAGTACTGCAATCACAATATTACCGGTGAAAAACTGTTTAACGTGAAGCAACATGTGGAAACTGCCAAACATAAGGCATGTGCACTAAAACAACAAGAAAAAAAACAAACGCTTATTGCAGACTTCAAAGGAAATAGAAATGCGACATTCCAAATGGATCTCTGCAGAATGCTCTTGGCAGCAAATATTCCTTTGCATAAAGTTGAGGATCCAGCAGTCGTGCATTTCATCAATAAATACACCGACCATTCTCCTCCTTGCCGCACGCTCTTACGTACGAAGTATGTGCCTCAGCTGTATGAGGAGTATATGCAAGCAATGCGAATAAAAGTAAAAAATAAATTCATTTGGCTTACGGTGGACGAAACAACTGATTCGGAACAGCGTCTTATCGCGAACCTAATTTTTGGAGTAATGGATGGCAGTGACGACGAAAGAAGGGTTTCATACTTGCTAAACGTTGGTGAAATTGAAAAAGGGAATGCCCAATGCATAGGTGCCTTTATAAATGATTCTCTGCAGCTCTTATGGCCAGACGGTAAGTGAATTAAATCAGTTTTACATATGTATGTACTCATATAATACTTTTGCGTGCAGGAATTCAATATAAAAATGTGTTGCTAGTTGTAACTGATGCTGCCTCATATCTGATTTCAGCAATGAAGTCTTTGTGCATATTATACCCAAAAATGTTGCACCTTACGTGTTTTGCGCATGGTCTACACCGTGTCGCTGAGTATGTGCGAAAACACTACTCAATCGTCAATGAATTGATAGCAAAAATAAAAGCAATTTTTACAAAGGTAACAGAATGCATATATATTAATTCAATAATATTTCAATATAATATATTTATTATTTCAAGGCACCTTCCCGTAACAAACGATTTAAAAGCATGTTTCCCACATTAAAATTACCACCGAAACCATGCATAACGCGTTGGGGAACATGGATTGAGGCTGCGGTTTACTGTTGCGATCACTTCGTTGAGTTAGACTCGTTTATAAAAACCCTTGACAGTGAAGATGAAGAGGCCATTCTCGATGCAAAAACCATATTTAGAAATAAAAGCGTTCGTACTGATTTGGCATACATAAAAGCCAACTTTGGATGTTTGGTCGAAGCTATAAAAAAGCTGCAAACGAAGGGCCTTGAGCTTCAAGAAAGCCTTGGAATTATTAAAGTTGTTGGGGAGCAGTTAAAAAGACTTCACACAGACTGTTTTTTTCCAAATTTTCACAAGTTTTCAAAAAAAAATCCAGGTTATAGCACAATATTAGAAGTAAATTCAATACTACATGAAAACAAATGTATAACTAATGATTTTGTTGATGGATTAACCCCAGCAGAACTAACTTTTTTCAAAAATTGTCCAACCACCTCAACAGATGTGAAAGATCTTTCTCGAGCTATTCTGCAGTGCTGTGGAAAATTGGAAATTTGAAACGACATATGATTGTGCATTGCAACTATAATATTTTGAAATAAAAAATTTATAAATAAAAGCCTTTTTTGTGCGTAATTTATTAAAGCGTTCGTGCATATTTAACTGCATATTTTACATTTTTTTGAAGCTTTTTAAAGCGCTTAAAACCAATTTTATCGGGCATATTTCTGCCAGCCCTGGTTATATGAAATACAACACTGCTCCCATCAAGTACCACCTGTACACTACTGTCGAATTTTGAGCAAGTTCCGTCATTTACTTTGCGTTTAACAGCTGTTCAAAACATACAACCTCGTGCATTTTTTTAAAAATGGAAAAAGTGAATTTCTAGTGCTCATTAAACATTATTTTGTGGCGAAAAACCCGTCAATCAAACCAACCAAAGGCTTGATAAATACTATGGGGACTCTGCACTATCGATTTCAATGGTAAAAAAAAATTGGTTTACTGACTTTTGTTGTGGTCGCACAAGTATAACTGACGCTGAATGTTCTGGGCGGCTAATTGAGGTCAATACACCCGAAAATGTCGAAAAAATCCACGATATGACGTTGGCCGATCGAAGCGTAAAAGTGCGTGAGATTATTGATGCCATAGGCATTTCACACGGCAGTGCGGTTTCGATTTTAAGTGATCAGTTGGGTTTAAGGAAGCTGTTTGCAAGATGGGTGCCGCGTTTGCTCTCAATTGACCATAAACGTAATCGTGTGACATCTTCAAATGATTGTTTGGAGTTGTGTAATTGGGCTACGAATTGGTACCTCATCCGCCATATTCTCTGGATTTAGCCCCCAGTGAGTATTTCCTATTTCCAAACCTAAACAAATGGCTGGGTGGAAAGAGATTTAGCTCTAACGATGAAATTATTGATCAAACAAATGCCGATTTTATGGACCTCGAAAAATGCTATTTTTTTCGGAAGGAATACAAAAATTGGAGAAACGTTGGACTAAGTGTTTGAGCTAAAAGGAGACTATGTTGAAAAATATTTTTTTTTTCTGCAAACAAGATATGTCTTATTCAAAAAGTCACGGACTTATTGATCCGCCTCGTATGTTCTAACTATCGCAGTTTCAGCCTTTTATCCATCGCATATAAGGTCTGATCGAGCGTTTTATGTGAAAGACTAAAGCCAGTTATAGAATTGATTGGACCTTATCAGAGTAGTTTTAAACAAGGGAAGTACACGACTGATCAAATACGCCAAATCTCGGAATAGACCCACGAAAACCAAATCGATACGTACCACCTTTTTGTCGATTACAAAGCTGCTTTCGATAGCCCCATACCGGGAAAATTGTTCAAAGCTATATGTGAACTTGGGATATCGGTAAAACCACCTCTACAGAATGACGCCGACCTATATCAAATCGGATTTGAAATTAGGGAAGACCTCAGCGAACCATTGCGTACCAGGCGAAGACTTGGATAAGGCAATACACTTTCATGCAGTCACTTCAACATCTTAGATAATAATGAGAAGATCTGAAGTAAATATGAACAAGAGAATCAACACGCAAAGCGACATGTTGCTCGCTTATGCTGGTGGCATTGACATCATTGGGCGAATCCTGCGAGAGCTTACTGTAGTATTTTCAAGAATCCGAAAAGAATCAGCGAAGGTGGGTCCTGCTGTTAATGAGGGTAAAACAAAATCGATTGTGTCGATGACTAAACAAACCTTTCGAATGGGTCGACACCTGAACGTCGACAACCGATTTAAATATGAAGTGGTAGATGAATTTATATACCTTAGATCCGCCGTGAACAAGAACGTCAGCCACGAGATAAATAGGAGAACTCTTGTTGCAAATAGATGCTATTTTGGGCTCCGCAAGAAGTTAGCTTTAGGAGACTCTCATTTTACCTTGCCTGGCATATGGCTCTGAAACTTGGGTCGTATCTCAAGCAGATGAAAACCACCTGGGAGTATTCGGGTAGTATTTGGGAGTATATGGGAGTATTGTTAAAGAAATCGGCGGGTACCGACGCCGTTGGAACCAGGATCTATATATATTCCGACATACGCTCACAGAAAAATTCGATTGAGATAGCCGAATTAGCCGTAACCGAATTTAGAAGTTGTCACAACCTCATTGGAGGATGACACAACCTCATTACAGGTTTCCTCAAACTCGATAGTGGTTCTCACAGCCGAATGTAGATAGTGTCACAAATGAATTTTGGAATCTTATTTAGTATTAAGTAATGATTTATTTTCCTGTATTCTTAGTAAAAAAAAATAGGGTAATATTTAGAGTAACACATTTGTCACTACCGACCTTTTTGAAAGTCCCGGCCATCATGGGTAACCATTCCAATTTTGGCGTGTTGTATCTGTTGATATCGGTCTTAAACCGTTTCACACACAGATGATTGCAGCATATCTCCAACGATCAACCTTGAAAAGATCCAAAACTGTTGATATCTTCTTGGGCCTTTCTGCAAAATAAAACGATTAAATACAAAAACCATAATTACAATATGTTAACTTACCTTTATTAATAACCACAAAAAAGTCTTGATATCGTGGCGACAGGAACAATTATACATTCTTTAACTTCTTTTACTATAATATCTGTTTTCCTAATTTTAAACGTCAAGTTGAAAATGAAATTCGCTTGTACGTACAACATTCATGACACATTCGGTTACAGCAACCGAATTAACGCCGAATTCAGTCGTTGCAACCGACTTAAGGTTTAAGTTGGTTATTGCAACCGAATTGCTACCAATTTTGGTAGTTACAACTGGAATTAAATTGATGCCACATTCGGTTACTGCAACCGATTTTAGTAGCAATTTCGGTTATTGTATCCGAATTATTTTCAAATTCGATTGTACCAACCGAAATTTTGGAAAAATTGGTTAACAGAACGAATGTAATTCAAGATTCGATTGTCACAACCGAATCAATTAAGAAACGATGTTGCTTCAACCAAATTTCAGTTGTGAGGACTAACTTCAGTCCTGACAACCTCAATTCGGTTGGGGCAACCTCTATTCGGTGGTTACAGCGTAGCTGGGTGTAGCTAGGCGAATGAAATTAGGCCAATTCCGTTGGCTAACCCGTGTTATCAGAATGGACGAAGTTGAATCAGCGCGAAAGGTTTTCGATAATGTACCCGATGGAAGGAGGAAAGAGGACGGACAAGACTCCGCTGGAAAAACCAGGTCGAAGAATCCCTCCGTATCCTTGGTGTTAAAAACTGGCGACAAAAGGCAAAGGGGTAAAAACATATGAAATCAACCAATGAGTTGACCGCACCGATTTCGAATTGGATGAAATTTGGTACGAAGGGAAAGTTAAACATAATAATAGCGTTTGCCAACTTTCAGTGTCCTAGCTCTCGTACTTTCAGAATTATGGTCATTCCAAGTTGGCAAAAATCAATAAAAATGCACTCAGATGCCTTAACACAATTTTTAATATCTCGAAAAGTATTCATTGTACATTAATAATCAAGGGCTCATTTTACAGACAAAGACATGCGCCATTCAAAAAATTTTTTTGTTTTAAATTTTCGATCAAGGATAATGTAAATAAAAAAGGACTAAAATTTCCAAAGGATATATCTCGAAAATCAATATTTTTAAAAATTTCAAAAAAATTTATGTTAATTCTTATTATGTTTTGTACAAGTCTGCCAAATTTCAATGTGGAGTCTTTATTACAACATGAGTTATTAAGAAAAAAGCAGGCGAAGGTTTATGTATTTCATGAAATGTACCAAAATACAAAAAGGTGACAAATTACAAAAAGAAGGACAAATCAAATGTAACGGAACTTTTTCGACTTTTCTTTGCTTATACTCTTTTTCTATTTGTTGTACCAAAAAAAACAGTATAAATAGTTCAGAGACTCTAAGTCAAACTTCAGTTGAATACTAGATTTCATAAGTGATCGTTTGAAAAAGCAAAAAAAAGAGACTAAATATTTAAATAAATTATAATTATTCTCAATACAAAAAAGTCGTGCACTATTCAGTCGGTTGTGGTATTTAAATAAAAAATATGCCATTCAATTCAACATTTTGCTGTAATCCTCTTAAAAAATCCGGTCACACTGGGTGCAATAAAAGTTTAAGACAAGTCCTAGAATGGATGCTACAGTATACTAAGGATAAAAACATTACGATCTCAAATAAAATTTGTGGGACATGTAGAATAAAATTTTCGCATCTGAAAAAATCTAATAAATCTAATTTGGAAGAAGCTTCAGACATAAACGAAAATGTAGATACTTTCGATGACATTGCGTCAGGCACGGAAGAAGTTGCTATTTCAAAATTAAACCAATCTTTACCGTATCTGGAACAATCTCCGATAAAAAAGAAGAAGTTACATCAAAAACGGTACAGAGATGCAAAATTCAGGAAAATAAGTGATTCGATTCAAGACAAAATTTTCCACGGTTCAGCACAATCAATTTCGCATATGTGCCCGCAATCCGAAATAATAGAACAATTAAAAGAAAAGTTTAAAATATTAACAAAAAATAGTGAGAAAATCCAACTGCTAACAATTTTACCAAAAAGCTGGACAATACATAAAATTGAGGAAGAATTCCTGGTTACAAACTATATCGCGCGAAAAGTCAAGCATTTGGTTGAAACAAAGGGTGTGATGAGTACGCCTAACCCAAAACTGGGAAGTCCAATTTCACCAGTGACAACCAGTTTAGTAAAATCCTTTTGTGAATCCGATGACGTCAGCTGGTGTATGCCCGGACAGAAAGATTTCGTGTCTGTTTTTGAAAATGGTACAAAAGTCAGGAAAAATAAAAGACTTTTGTTGGAAACTTAAGAGAAATGTACGCCTTATTCAAGGAACGACATGATGGAATACAAATAGGTATTTCCAAGTTTTACCAACTTCGTCCGAGGAATATAATTCTAGCAAATGCGAGTGGATCTCATAACGTGTGTGTTTGTACAAAGCATCAAAATATGAAGCTGATGATTGATGCTATAAATTTAAAAAAATTAACTGCTGGTGTTCCGAATTATGAAGCTGATGATTGATGCTATATGAAGCTGATGATTGATGCTATAAATTTAAAAAAATTAACTGCTGGTGTTCCGAATTATCAGCTTGAATGTTACAAAGATTGTTTGAAACAAATGACATGCATTCCGTCTTCTTCAAAGTGTCACCTACGTAAATGTAACAAGTGTCCAGGAATTGAAAATTTAAAAGCAAAACTAAATCAATTACTAGGGCAAAATGATATTGATGAAATAACATATAAACAATGGGTAAGTGTAGATAGGGATAATTTGGAGACCATGGTTGGCCAAGCCGACGTTTTTGTGGATTCCCTATGTGAAAAGCTTGAAATTCTATTACCTCATTCATTTATTGCAAAACAGCAGGCAGCATATCTGAGCGAAAGAAAATCAAATTTGGAAGAAAATGAGTACATAGCAGTTTGCGATTTTTCAGAAAATGCTTCTTTTACTATTCAGGATGCAGTCCAGGGATTTCACTGGAACATCTCTCAGGCCACTTTATACCCAATTGCTATTTATTTTAAATCAGATGGAAAAACACAACATACAAACTTCATAATAATATCTGATTGTCTTGTACACGATTCTGTAGCTGTTCACCTGTTCCATCGCCACCTGAATGTATTTTTGAGAAAAAAGTTTAAAACAACCCCGAAGACGGTAGTGCTGCCCAGTTTAAAAATAAAAAGAACCTTATCAATTTTTGTTATCATATGGAAGATTTTTGATGTAATGCTGAGTGGCATTTTTTTGCAACAAGCCATGGAAAAGGCCCAAGTGACGGTCTTGGAGGTACCGTAAAGAGAGAGGCACGTCGAGCTAGTTTACAGCGTCCATTACAAGGTCAAATAACTACTCCAAAACAATTATATGAATGGTGCCTGCAAAATCTTTTGAACTGTAGTTTCGAGTTTTTAACTCTAAAAGACCACGAAGAAGAAGCACGGTTCCTTCAAATTTGTTTTAAAGATTTGCGTACTATTCCTGGAACTCAAAAGCTGCATTCTATTGAACCTGTAGATAAAAAAAATTAAAGTCAAGCGTTACTCGGCAGATGCAGATTTTTTAATTGAAATCCTTCAGAAATAAATAAATATGCTGTAATAAAGTGTTTAATAATGATAATACATTATGTTGTACTTTTTATTAAAGGTTTAGCAATGGAGAAAAAGAGTTTAAGCAAAGAAAAGTCGAAAAAGTTCCGTTACATTTGATTTGTCCTTCTTTTTGTAATTTGTCACCTTTTTGTATTTTGGTACATTTCATGAAATACATAAACCTTCGCCTGCTTTTTTCTTAATAACTCATGTTGTAATAAAGACTCCACATTGAAATTTGGCAGACTTGTACAAAACATAATAAGAATTAACATATATTTTTTTGAAATTTTTAAAAATATTGATTTTCGAGATATATCCTTTGGAAATTTTAGTCCTTTTTTTATTTGCATTATCCTTGATCGAAAATTAAAAAAAAAATTTTTTTGAATGGCCCATGTTTTTGTCTGTAAAATGAGCCCTTGATTATTAACGTACAATGAATACTTTTCGAGATATTAAAAATTGTGTTAAGGCATCTGAGTGCATTTTTATTGATTTTTGCCAACTTGGAATGGCCATAATTCTGAAAGTTGAAAGGCTATATGTCTGAAAGTTGGCAAATATTATTGTGCCGATCCATAGATCGTGTGTACAAAATCTAATCAAATTTGGAGGTGATGAGGTCAGAAATGTTAATATTTTCGGTTGATTTCATATGTTTTTACCCAAAGGATAGAACCAGTTGGATAAATATGTTAAAATTTGTTTAATTTATTGATGTGTTAACATCTATTGGCGCGGGTAGGGACTAAACTCACAAAGTGAACACATCCAAACACAGTTTGTCCGAGTGCGATTGTTTGGCGTTAAACTCCTCCTAAACGGCTGGACCGATTTGTCTGAAATTTTGTGTGCATATCGGGCAGGTCTCAGAATCGACCAACATCTATTTTTCATACCCTTAAATGATAAGGGTGACCCACCCCTATATAGAAAGGGTGACCCACCCCTATATAGAACACTGCGAAAAAAAAACACACACTGATGTCGTGGCAGCGAATAGTTTTCTTGTTTGGGTGAGGAGCACTCTCGGAGCTAAGAGAATTATGACGTAAATACGTATACGCATAAAAAATGAGATAGCTAGAGAGCAACGCAAATTGTGTGAACTTGTGTAACGTATGTACGAACATAACAATGTATGTATGTACATGTGTCTGTTACTTTGCATTCTCTTTGTTTTTTGTGGGAATAAAACAAAAAGTATTAAGCATGAAAATAATGGCACTTACTATTACTATTATTTAAATGAAACATCATCATATGATTGAACGCCTTTTTTTATTATTGTGAAAGGTAAGTCAAATAAAATGTTAGAGCGGAGCACTCTCAGAGCAAAGAGAATAATGACGTAGCTATACGTATATAAAAATGAGATAGCAAAAGAGCAACGAAAATTGTGTGAACTTGTGTAGCGTATAACAAAGTACGTATGTACATGTGTCTGTTACTTTGCATTCTCTTTGATTTTTGTGGGAATAAAACAAAAAATATTAAATAAGAAACTAATGACATATGTGCTTGCACTGGTCTTTAAATAATTTTAAGTATTAATATTATTTAAATGTAACGTCATCATATGATTGAACGCTGTTTTTTTTAATTTCCAATGTAACATTTACTAATGTGTTCGAACAGGTACCGTGTAACAAAGGGGTGTTGACACACCACCCGTGAGTTCGAGCACTCATTGGGTTTTTTTTTATTTGTTTGTTTAATTAATATGTGTAAGGCATCGGACATCATGAGGTTGTAAAATATCCAATATAAGAAGAAGATACAATATATTGCACAATGTCACTCTGATATTGATGTCGGCGAATTTGTCACGACTATTAGGGTAACTAAAGGTAGGTCGGGTGCAAAGAAATATAAACCTTTTACTAGTGCACTGACCCAATGGGTGACTTAAGGTGAGAGTATATTTATGCTGATTCAACCGACAGAAATTTCTGTAACGGTTATTTTCCAAAAATTATTTATTTATTTTCAAAATGCATCTCAGGTTTACTTTAAAGTGCATTGAGGGACCTAAAGAGTTTGTTGTGTGAGTGTGTTTTTGTTTAAAAAAACAGTATTTTTCAAAGAGACTGTCATTATCATGACAGGTGACTAAACCTAAATCAAATCAGTTGTCAGGTGCAAGAACTCTTTGAAATCAGATTTGCCCACGATATACGATGTACATGAAGGTGTTAAAACCCCAAAAACCCAAATGAGTTTAATATCACATTCGCAGAAGAATTGTGTAAAATAGTCTTTGATTGATTTTGTGTGAGAAAATAAATTGCAGACTTTCCCAAAGGCAACAACCGGATGTTTACTTAAAAGCGGATATAAAACATTTCATTCATTTCCAGGAGAGTCACACAACATTCGAAGAAGAAACTGAGCAACAACAATCAGGTGTTTTCGTCCTCAGCAATCTATAAATAAAACAGTTCTATGGCCAGTGTACGAGCAATAACATGTAATGTTCCCGGGAAATTACTTTTGCGTTTGTGGGATTTCAAGCAAAGTGATTAAACGAAATCCAACCAAAGAATTCCTAAGTCCCTGGAAAACTGTTGAGGTTTAGGTTGTCAGCATCAGGTGTGCTTGGCAAATTTTTTTCCACTACATTAACACAGGAAGGTGTTTTACCGATAATGAGTGAAATTTCCCAAATTTTGTCTTTGTCATTGTTTCTCCTAATCACCCAGATATACAAAAGTACACACTTTAATCTCATCGATTATCATTACCAACCACTTAACTTCGAGTCCATGAAATTTCCATAACTGCTGTACAGAATTTCCCAAATTCATGCATGTCTTTATTATGACACCCTCAATGGATGGCTGGTCAGGCAGGCAGACACATGGAGGGATTGATGGATTGTTTTTATGTTGGTGTGTTAACAATATGGAAGTCATTAAACAAGTTGGGTGATTTATATTTATAATCCTTTGAAACACAAATAGAGATAAACATCTCTAAGAAACTCGCACACTCACGACTGAGTCAGTGTCACTATAAAGCCACATACAGTAGTCACAGTCACGTTGGTAATTGTGACACCTTCAGTCAGTTACACATGTTGCGATGTTTGTTTAAAAACAAAATTACAATTAATGGAAGACGTAGCAGGAAAGTATGTGATTTGTGGTAGAAACTCGGGTTTTTTCGACGGACAAAGCTCAGAATTACCATTGCTTTAATGTGGCAAGGGAATGTCAATGTCAAAATCTTTGCAAGAGGTTCTTTACGAATTACGATGTAAACACACGCTGAAAATCTGTATTTTTTGTTGTTTGGATGAAAAGGAAACGTGTTTGTAGCTTGTTGTAAATATATTATACTTGTGTCCAAATATATTGTGTTTACTATTCAATATTACATGCGATTAATAGGTTATAATATATGTTTTTGTGGCCCAAATGTGGCTTTGTTTGTTGAAAACATCTGAAAATAAAAACGTAACAGGCGACAAAGAAACAAAAAAGATGCATATCTTCAATTCATGAAAACAATGCTTGTAAACATATACATGGTTCCGCAATATGTTGCTGGGGCGTTTGTTGTTTTTCAGCGGGCAGCAAAGGTAATTATTTTTCTTATAAAAATTTCGAACTTTGCACTAAAATTCTTTAAAATCCCGTTTCATGTTCCACTAGAAACGACCGTAGGGTTGAAAAAATCTTTATGTGTCTTTATCTTATCTTTATCGCTGGTCATGTGTGAAGTGTAGGACCCAGAACATTGATTTCTATAGAATGTTTAAGGATGCAAAGTTAATAATTACACGCATGAAGTCTGATTTTGCAACTGTACTGGGAAATTTGAATAAACTAGAATATCTTTTTAATAACTTTGAAGGGTCGCCTAAGCGTAAGAAAGGGTCGCCTAAGCGTAAGAAATCGTCTTTGAGTGTAGATACTGGTAATTGTAATAGTCTATCAAATCCATATAATTTGATAAGTTTGATTTCACCAGTCGTAGAAGCTAATGTTGCCCAAATTCGCTTCCATCTGTAAGTGATTCTGTTACTCTTGGTAGTCAACCTATTGGTAATCAATCAGAACTATCTTCTGCTGAGGTTATTCCAATTGATTCTGTTTCCGTTTCTCAAACTCCGGCTTTGACTTGTGCGTCTGTTGTACAATGTAATTCTACTGACACCATTCCTCAACATCAAAATCCTGGGCAAAAGGGTATTATTTATATTGGTAATTTTATCAGATCTAATTATTCTATTGTTGGAATGATATTGCTATTTTTAAATATAATTACTCCCAACCAAGGGATATTTCTTCATTTAAAATATCTGTTCCAGGTAAATTTTTTGATGAGATTGTGAAGAAATCATTTTGGCCTGATGGTGGTTTGGTTCAAGAGTTTGATCATACAGATCGTAATCGTTCCGATGGGTATACTAGATTGCCACCATCGGTCAATGTCTCAAAAAACTAGGTGCTTCAATTATATTCCTATATCAAAATGTAAGAGGTCTTCATTTTAAACTGAAAGACATTTATTTAAATAGTATTGATTGTGGTAAACACCTTTACCACAATCGTAACCTGGTGTCAATGATTCTGAAATTTTGACAAAGATTATCAGGTTTTTAGGAAGGATAGAGTTAGAACGAAATTGGGCGGCGGTGTTCTCATTGCTGTACATAGCACAGCACCATTTCTGCTGAATTGGCCATATTCTGTGGGGACTGTGAGTCTGAATTTATTTATATACGTGTTCGCATTGGTGTAAGATCTGTTTTTGTGATTTGCTCCTACATTCCTCCCAGTTCTAGTGTTCACATTTATATGGATCACCTTCGATTGACGGAATCAGCTGTTAACTTAATGGATTCAAATTCGGGCATAATCTGCGTAGGTGATTTTAACTTACCATATACAACGTGGGTCTCTGTAGATGACTTTAACGGATGTTTACCTCTGTCTTCTACTATAATGAGTAACTATTGGGATGGTATTTTTTATTTAGGTCTCCATCAGTTAAATTTTTGCCCCTATTACGGATTACAATTCGACTCAGTTGAGTTGAAATTTCAGTTGAAATTTTACAATTTGGTATTGTCGATAACAACTTAACCTGTCAAAAAATTGTAAGTTGAAGTTCATCGTCTTACAAGTTTTCTGTGGTACTACCGATTATAACCCTGTGCTAGTGCGGTTAACAAAAACACCAAAAAATTACAACTCATCAATAGCAGTTGTAAATCAATTATTAGCGAAAAATGGAAAGCGGGTAAGTACAAATTTTTGATTTTCTCTTAATATAATTTATTAATCAACGATTTAGAATAATTTTAGAAAAAATAGAGTTACAACAAAAGAACAATTTGAAAAACTTGTTGAACTTATGGAGAAGCATCCCGAAACTGGACGAGGCAAGCCACAATTCGGATGCAGCAAAAATAAAAGCAAGGAATTGTGGGAGGATTTTGCCCCATTGATACATCCCAATATTCCCGGGAACCCACTTTTTGAATAAAATTCAATCATTGAAACGTTTTGTTCCTCTTCACTCATTTGGGTTTTAATCCATGTCCCACAAATACGCTGCTCGAGGATATTTAAAACCTCTTTTATTACCACAGATACGGTAGGTTGTGCCAGTCCCACATTAAAATCGTTTCCACTGCACTTCTGATAACTGCCGTCAGCGAGGAACCTGAGAGTTGCGCATAACTTTAAAATAGGAGGTATAGTACCTCGCAAAGGCTTATGAAAATGCTCCTTCAGATCATCTAGCAGATAGGAAAATGCTTCCTTATTTAAACGAAAGAAACTTCTAAATCTGCAAAAAAAAAATATTAAAAAGGGATTAGAGTGATCGCGGAGACTTCTTCGTTAATGTTTTCACGTTAATGTTTTCATCAACACTTTCATCGTTGTAAAATAAATCCAAACTAATATCCATTTCTTTATTTATTTCCAAAAAAAAAAACACTCACAAACAAAAACTGAAAATTATTGTTTTCATTTTTTGTCACAATAGTGTCAGCTGTTTAATCAGTTGTCAAATCATTACTTTTTTTGGCAAGTTGTAATTCGTAATACCAAAATGGAGTTAAGTTGTTTTAAAGTTAAGTTGTTTCAACTTCAACTCAACTGAGTTGAGTTGTAAACCGTAATAGGGGCATTTATTAAAAATGTGATCAACAGAATACTGGATCTCGTATTTTCGAACAGTAACTGTATTTCATTATGTAGAGTTTCTCATATTGTCTTACCGGAGGATAAACATCATCCAACATTTAAATTCGCTCTTGATGTACAGGTAGAAAATTCTGGGTTAATTCGACGGAAAGAGCCCCGTACTATGAATTTTAATTTCGCCAGAACAAATTTTGCCTTACTCAGATCATTTCTACATAATGCAAATTGGAATTATGATGGTGGTCTTGTTTGCAAAATTGAAAAGTTTTATAATCTCGTGAACTCTGGGTTTTCTGCTTCAGTACCTTATCATCCTTCAAGTTTGGAATCTGGTCCTGCTTGCTTCACAAAAGAATTAAAGCGTCTACGTAATTTAAGAAATAGAACGAAAAGTAGATATGATTGTTGTGGTTCATTAATTTATTTGGCGAAATACATAGTTGCTGGTAATAAATTTAACGTTCATAATAGGAAATATTACTCTTCTTATATCTCTAAAATGAGAACAGTTCTACCGAAGGACCCGAAACGTTTTTCACCTTTGTGAATTCAAAGCGGAAAGTAGTTGGTTATCCGCGTAGTATGAAATTTAATGGTTCAGAGTCATCAGATGATGCCGTTATTTCTGATATGTTTGTTAACTTCTTCCGTAAAATATATTCTCCTTCTGTTGCTGTACTAAATTATCCCTATAATATTAATACGTTTAATGGCATTCCGGATATTATTTCGTCTGAGGATGAAGTTCTTTATGGATTGCACACTTTAAAACATTCCAATTCGCCTGGACCTGATGGTGTTCCCACATCAATTCTTAAAACGTGTGGTCCACTGACAAATATATTTAATGTATCGTTGACCTCGGGTAAATTTCAATCTTATTGAAAATCAAGTTTCATAACTTTCATAGGATTCTTGATCAAAAGTTGCGTTTTGATCTTCATATTTATTCCTGTATAGGCAAAGCCAGATCACTGTTAGCTTCTATATATAAAGATAGGCGAAAGAATTTGCTGATCCTTACGTCACTACACGTCTTTTTGTCTCTCTCGTTAGACCTGGATTAGAATATGCTTGTATTGTGTGGGGTCCGTATAATGCCTGTTACATAGACCACATCGAATCGATTCAAAGGCAATTTTTACTTATTGCTTTACGAGGTCTCGCTTGGAACATTGATGATTTACCACCTTATGAAAATCGACTGCTGCCTATTGATCTTCCTACACTTGAAAAACGCAAGTATATGTTAAATGCTATGTTTATTGTAAAACTCATTAGGGGCTGAGTCAAAGAAATTTTAATGTTCCCTGTAGACAAACACGATATTTCTATCCTATAAAACTACCGATTGTCCGTTATAATTACGATTACTACAATCCTTTTCGCCGCGTTTGCCTCATTTACAATGAGATCTATAATTTCTTACCCGCTTCAGATTCTTTGAATATAATTAAGCAACATTTAGTTCGTAATTAATTGGGAACTATTATCCAGCTTGTGTTGCCAACTGTTTTCCTCCGATAAACCAGTCCTGCTACTAAAAATCAATCTTTTTATAAATCTTGAATTCTAAAATGAATTGTAGCTGACGCTAAATAAATAAATAAATCATTAGCGGTTGAGGCCAGATCCTGACATTCTTGTACCTCATCTTCATGTTACTGCTCTTCATGTTCCTGCTCTTCATGTTCCCGATCTTCATGTTCCTACGCTTCCTGTTTATCTCCCATTATGCTATCTGTATATTCCTGATTATCGTTCCACACACATTGTTGCGACGTTCCTGCTCCAGATGTTACTGCCTATGTTATCTCCTATGATTTTATCCTAAAGTTCCTGCTCATCCCCCTGTTGTTCTACTCCAGCTTATGTTCCTGTTCCTCATGTTCCAGATGTTCCTGTCCCAGCTCCTGTATTGTTACTGTTTTTATTATAACTTATTTTTTATTTTTGTATTTTGTATTATTATAACTAAAATACAAGATAATTATAATAATTTTTTACCTATTTTATTTCATTTCAATTATTTTATGTTAATATTTTAATTTTTATATATATTTTTTTTAATTTTTAAATTTTACAAATTTTCTTATTATTATTATAATTTTACTCTACTCTTGTTCTTATGTAGCTTTTACGCTGATGATAGTGCCTTTATTTGCCACGGTAAAGTGTCTAACGCAATTATAAAACGAATGGGAAAATCACTTTGCTCAGCGGTCAAATACTTCGCTAAATGGAAAATAATGATCAATGACGAAAAAACCCAGGGTATACTCTTTCCTTTTAATAAATCGCCAAAAAGAACCCCATCCAGAATCTTTGCCGCCCAAGCATGCACCATTCCACTTTCAAACTCTGTAAAATACCTTGGAGTGACTCTGGACAAGGGCTTAAAATTCACAGCTCATCTGGAGTACACAATTACAAAGGCAATAGCATGTGGTAGGGCTCTGTATCCTCTCTTAAACAGAAAATCGAAATTAAACGTAGACAATAAATTACTATTATTTATATAAGATGTGTATTAGGCCTATTCTCACGTATGCCTGTCCAGTTTGGAGTAATTGTGCAAAATCTCACAAAAAGAAACTTCATATAATTCAAAAAAAAAAATTGGAAAATCATACAGAATTTGCCGCGTCGGTATCCCACCGCTGATCTGCATCGTATACTCGGGCAAGAACTGATTGAAGATTTTATAACTAGATTGACTCTGTCATTTGAAAGCAAATGCAGAAGCTCAAACTACGCCCAATTGAGAAGTTTAGTCTCTTTATACACTCAGAGAACTAATTGTTTGAAAAGAGGTCGTAGCAACCGTAAATTCAGCTGTTACCACCGAATTGAGGTTGCCACAACTGAATTGAGGTTGCCACAACCGGATTAAGGTTGTTACGACCGAATTTAGGCTCCACAACCAAAATTCGGTTGAAGCAACCTCGTTTCATAATTGATTCGGTTGTGACTACTGAATCTTCAAATTATATTCGATCAGTCAACTAAATTTTTTAAAATTTCGGTTGGAACAACCGTATTTCAAATTAATTCGGATGCAACAACCGAAATTGGTACCTAATTCGGTTGGGGTAACCGAATCTGGTCTTAACCAACCTCAATTCGCTTGTAGTAACAGAATTTGACATCAATTCGGTTGTAACTATCGAATTTGGTTCAATTCGGTCGCAATAACCGAATCTAGCCTTAATTCGGTTGCAACGACCGAATGTGGCGTCAATGCGGTTGCTGTAACCGGATTTCTCTTGAATTCTGTAGGTACAACCGAATTCATTTTCAATTCGGTTACCACAACATAAATCTATGTATTTAAAATCTGACGTTTAAAATTTTATAATCGGATAATATTTTAAAAAGGTAAGTAAAATATATTTTGTATTAAACCGTCTTATTTTGCAGATGTTATTTAAGCAGATATCAACAGCAGATATATGCGCGTTAGTCTGGATACAAAACGGGTTTGGTCCTAGAGCAACCGATACAACGCGTCAGAATTAGTGCGGTGTCCCATGATGGCCGGGACTTCAATAAAGGTTGGAAGAGGCATGTAAATCAAATGTATTTTTATACTTATATAGACTACCCCATATATATGACTTTATTTTCTCGGTTTTTAATTCATTTATAAAAATACAAGAAAATAAATCATCACTTAATAATAAAAAAAACTTTAATAATTCATTTATGACAGTATCTAAATTCGGTTGTAACAACCTCTAATTCGGCTGTGACAACCTCTAATTCGGTTGTAACAACCTCTAATGAGGTTGTGCCAACCTCTAATGAGGTTGTGCCAACCTCTAATGAGGTTGTGCCAACCTCTAATGAGGTTGAGTCAATCTCTAATGAGGTTGTGTCAACCTCCAATTAGGTTGTGTCAACCTCTGATGAGGTTGTGTCAACCTCTGATGAAGTTGTGCCAACCTCTAATTCTCTTAATTCGGTTACGGCTAATTCGGCTGTCTCAACCGAATTTCTCTGTGAGTGTATGCAAATATATAGATTCTCTTTAAATACTACTCCATAAACTTACACATTAACTTTACATATGTGACTTGCTCCACGAAAAGGGACCTCTGCGCCGAAAAGAAGTTATTGAGAAAAACGCGTTTAAAAAAAGCGCTTCGTTTTTCCGTGTTTTGCGCATGGTTATGCAACTCTTCCTTCAACCTGATCATCTGGCGATGTATTTCAGACAAAGGTGAAAAGCAGCAAAATACAGAAGAACCACCAAAAAAGCGTGTTAGGAGTAAAAAAGAGTAAAATTTTGATATTTTTGTAATTTTGTACCTTTGATATTGAACTTTTTTTAAATTTCAAATATTATATATATTATCTGTTTATATCACATTTTTCAATTTTTTCATTAATTATGTTCATCTTTACAGGTGATTTGTAAAAAAAACTAAAAGACATAGAAACTTGCGGTTTGTGGCATTTGAAAGAGCGTTTTGTTTCCTATAAGAATCACTCAAAAAGTAAAAAAAAATGTTTTCGGCGCAGAGGTCCCTTTTCGTGGAGCAGGTCACATATAGGTTTTTTACTTCCTTTTTCCTCCAAATGACACGCATAAATTAATTGGTAAAATAATAAAATAAAATCTCAAAAATTATTATATATTTTTATAAGTTGACTTTTGGTAGAAATCAATTTAAAAAAAAATTTTAGTCTACTCCTTTTCTTATGTTAAATGTATTTAAATTTTATTAAGTATTGTATGTTATGTCTACTACGTATATAATATAAATTTTATAACGTTGTTGAAAATATATTACTGGCTGTATCCTATTGAGGATTGTACGAGTAGCTGTGAGATAAATAAATAAATAAATAATTAAAACAAAAATGTAACATACAACAGAAAACAAAAAAGCTGCAGATCTTCAATTCATGAAAACAATGCTTGTAAACATATATATGGTTCCGCAATATGTTGCTGAGGCGGTTTTTTTCAGCGGGCAGTCAAGGTAACTATTTTTTTATACAAAATTAGAATTTTGGATTAAAATTCTTTAAAATCCCGTTTCATGTTCCAGTAGGAAGCAGCATGCTTTAAACGAGGAAACCTTAATCGATAGTTATAGGGTTGGATATCGTAGGGTTGGTAAACTAAAGGTTGAAAATATATAAGCCTTTTTTGTCCTTAGTCAGCCACTCTAGGACAATAAAAAATATATAAACAGTGTCCCAATATAAGTGCACGATTGAATTTATATATTAAACGCACGTCTTTTGACCGAGTGGTTATTTATTTATGACATTGTAAAATAGACCTGTTCCGATTAAGGACGGAATAAAATTTCCCGCAAATGGCTCCAGCTGCTCTAATTACTAGCCTTTTCTCTTTTCATAAAATTGTCGATGATATTTTGAGCATTGTGGTTTTATCTCACCGATGACGCACTGTGTTCTAGCCTTCTGCTCAGAAATTGTTTATGGGTTACTATTCGCATGGACCAAAGATTTCACACAACCACAAAAACAGAAATCGCACGATCTTGGTTGCCAGTAAATATCAAAAATTTTGTGCAGGAAATTTTTAGAAGAAAACAGGAAAAAAACAAAGTGCACGCCCACATCCCATACACTCAGAGAACTAATTGTTTGAAAAGAGTTTGTCGCAAGCGGAAATTCAGCTGATGCCACCAAATTGCGATTGCCACAACCGAATTCAGATTTTCACGACTCAAAAGTAATCCCCACAACTGAAATTCGTTTGAAGCAACAGCAATTCATAATTAATTCGGTTGTGAAAAATGAATCCTCAATTATATTCGTTATATCAAATACATTTTTAATAATTTCGGTTGCAACAACAGAATTTGGAATTAATTAGGATGCAACAACCGAAACTGGTAATATATTCGGTTGCAGCAACCGACTGTGGAACCCATTCAGGTGCAGCACCCGCATTTGACATCGATTCTCTTGCAACTATCGAATTTGGTATTAATTCGCTCCCAATAATCGAATTCGGCTTTAAATCGGTAGCAACAACCAAATTTGGCGTCAATTCGGTTGCTGTTATCGAATTTCTGTTATGCCGTCGTCTTTTTATAGAATGGGTTAGGACCAGAATTGGTGCGGTGACCCCGATGGCCGGGACTTCAAAAGCGATATTGGAAATGGATGTAAAATTTATTACACTAAAACATAAACCCATATAAATTATTTATTTGTGAGAATACAGGAAAATAAAGCGTCACTACATTAAAAGAAATATATTTCAAAATTTAACTTTGACACTATCTAAATTCGGTTGTTACAACCTCTAACTCGTCTGAGACAATCTCTAACTCGGTTGTGGAAATATATATCACATTAAAAGAAATATATTTCAAAATTTAACTTTGACACTATCTAAATTCGGTTGTTACAACCTCTAACTCGTCTGAGACAATCTCTAACTCGGTTGTGGTAACCTCTAATTCGGCTGTGATGACCTGTATTGTGGTTGCGACAACCTCCAAATTCGGTTACGGCTAATGCAGCTGTCTCAAACGAATTTTTCTGTGAGTCTATACCCTGAAATAAAAAGAATGCTAACCGAATTCTACCAAATCTGACAGAATTCGTTTCTAATAGCTCATTCGCACTACAAAGTATTTTCCCGATTTCGTATCAAATGTCCTAACCAAATCGGAAGTGTTCACATTGGGATTTTCCTGATTTTATATAATGTCAAGGCGCTTTGACGGGGTAGTATGACTACGACAACAAACACACCAAGCCGACAACAGTAAGCATTTTGCTTTGTCTGGTATTTTTCCACAATCAAAATCAGTACAAATGTATTACAGGAATAAAAGTAAACAAAAAAGTATAACAAAATCCGATAAATAAATCCCGACTTATATATTTATCGGATTTCTTAGGTATTTATTGTTCCTCAAACATATTTTTTTGTTTACTTTCTAGTGGTACCACCTCATAGATGCGGTGTGATTGATATGGTTGTAAACAAACGTACTATGCGTTCGTAGTGTGAGATAAAACAGAGTTGCATAAATCAAATCAAGCATTTTTTTCCTGATTCATAGACAAATAAGAAAAAAATACCCGATTTGTCGTCTGTCAAAACGTATGGGAAATCAATTTCTTGATTTTTCTTGATTTCTGCTTGAAATCAACAAAAGTGACAAAATCAAGAAAATCGATGCCAGTGCATTCGAATTTGACTGAACTCAAAATAATTAAATTCTCTACATTTTTGTTTTCAAAAATATATTTTTTAGTTTGCCAAAGTTTTTCAATAAAATTTCAATATTGGATGTGGACTTGTCTCACAGAAGTCCACGCCAACAAAGAAACAGAAAAGCAGAAAACCTTCAATTCAAGAAATCAATGCTTGCAAACAATTACATGGATCCTGCTATATGTTGCTGAGCCGTTTAATATTTATTTATTAATGGAACCATATTTCAAATAGAGTAGTTTTTACACATCCCGTCAGGCAATGAAACTAGTTCCGAATCTGAAGCATAGCTTCTGAAGTAAACAACGCTAGTTCCGACTCAATTTATCTTACCTTTAATATGGGTTTGTCATTGAAGGTAACCAATTCACTTCCTTCTACATTAAGCTCTACCAATTACGTAACTGGTACATTGGTTTCAACCATTTCTCTAGTTCTTAAGGACTGGCTACGTGCCTATTTCTTTGGAATTGGTTGCTTCACTAGTTCTTTCATTCTAAAGTATACAAAATTGTCAGATTTTATTAGGTTTTATTTTAAAAATAAAATAAATTTAAATAATTCAATAAATGTAAACAAAACAAATATTCAAGTTATCAAACAACAATAACCTTAAAAAGTAAGAATACGCATTTCAGTCATGGTGTGTTGAGTTTTACTGCTTTTAAAATTCACACATTCGTGAAGTGTCGCCTTTTCTTCAAATTCAAATTGCGACTAAGGAATGGTTGTTCTTTGTTTACTCGACTAACCGGAAACTTTTTTCTTTACCTTCTTGTTGTAATTTTGATTAGTGTCGTTTTTTTCTTAACTTATACACGTTAACTCACACAAAATGACAACCTGCACGTTAACATGTATAATTTTAGAAGTTGAGAATAACACCGATAAAAGTGATAAGTGGTAAGTCAGAGTTGTTTTGTTTGAAAAATATAAAATGTAGGTAAAGGGTTTTTCAACAGAGACGCTACAAAAGTAAATTGATAGGGACAGCAAACGACGCCATATTTTTCCCGCTCTTTTGACATTTCTCTTCAGTAAGGTTTGCCATTTCATCATGGAAAGATATACGAGCCAACTACGAGTCGAAATTATTAAAATTTCCTACCGAAATTTGGAGTCAGTGGCCTCAACTTTAAGACCGCTACGCCCAATTCATGATGAGGCTCATTTCTGGCTGAATGGCTTCGTCAATAATCAAAATATGCGTTATTGGTCAAACAGCAATCCACACGTAATCCATGAGTCATCATTGCATCCCGAAAAAATTACGGTTTGGTGCGGTTTATGGGCATGCGGCGTCATTGGGCCGTACTTCTTCCGTGATGATCAAGACCGGCACATTACTGTGAATGCGAATCGCTACCGTTCAATGATAACCGAATATTTTTGGCCCCAATTGGATAATATGGACTTGAAGGATATGTGGTTCCAACAGGACGGATTTGACGCCTCGGCCGTGCGATTTGACGCCGTTACATTATTTCCTGTGGGGCTACGTCAAGTCTATGGTCTATGCCAAGAAGCCAGCGACGATTGACGAACTTCGTACGAATATCGAACGTGAAATTGCAGCAGTATCGGCCGATTTATGCTTGAAACCCGTCGAAAATTGGGTTCAGCGTCTGGACTTCTGCAAGCGTGGCCGTGGTGGCCATGCAAAAGAAATCGAGTTCCATACATAATGGCATCGAACGTACTTTCACAGGAATAAAGAATTTCATTGGTATCTAAAACCGGTTTTGTTGTATTTAAAAAAATTTTTGTACCGCTCTTATTGAAAAACCCGTTATGTCATTCCACAACTTATATTTCCACGACATTTCATAAATTATGATGTAAATATAAGGGGTAGTTAATTTTTTTGATCAAAATTTGTAAAAAGTTGAATAAAATATTGTTGATTTTTTCTTCTTCACGAAGAATACCTTCGGCTCTGTCTGCTAGCTGCATATTATGTAATTTTTTGACACTTTATGTAGTTTTTGGTAGATATGTACTATTTTGGTGCAGTTTACTTACCTTTTGATACACTTTTTTTTTTGCTTATATGATGGCATCGAATTTATTAGTACTTGTTGTGTAGGTATTTTTTTTATACATTCTGTGAACTTTTTCCAAATTTGTGACGAGTTCCATTCACAGGTTGAGACATAGACTAATACATACCTAGATAAACTTATTCTCTCATCTGATGTTTCATTTCACACTCTCATCGTAGGTTTGTGGAAATGAGAGCAATTAAATTTAAAATTATCTTACACCAGGTGGAGTTACAAAATATGTTCACTTAACTTTTTCCTGTCGTTTTGGTGTAGAACTGAAAAATTTAAATATATTTTGCACTTTTTTATTGACTTTTATCGTTGGTATACATTTGTATTGTATTTAACACAACTAGTTTGCCACAAAAACACGAAATTCGGTTGTTGTTCCTATGTTGATCGCTGTATACTATTGCCACTATCTGGTATTATTGAACCCATATTTTCCACCATCCTATGTTTACTTTCCATCGTACCTATGACGTTTAATTTATTGAGCGAATAAAACCTTCTATGGTATGTGTTATTCTATGGGTTGAGACCTAAAACCATAGACGAATATTGGTATAGATACATTTATTCTCTCTAGAAATTAAACGTCATAGGTACGGTGGAAAGTAAACATTGGATGGTGGAAAACATGGGTTCAATAATACCAGATAGAGGCAATAGTAAACAACGCTCAACAAAGGAACAACAACCGAATTTCGTGTTTTTGCGGCAAACTAGTTGTGCTAAATACAATAAAAATGTATACCAACGATAAAAGTCAACAAAAAGTGCAAAATACATTTAAATTTTTCAGTTCTACACCAAAACGACAGGAAAAAGTTAAGTGCACATATTTTGTAACTCCACCTGGTGTAAGTTAATTTTAAATTTAATTTCTCTCATTTCCACAAACCTACGACGAAGAGTGTGAGATGAAACGTCAGATGAGAGAATAATTGTATCTATACCTATATTCGTCTATGCCTAAAAGAGCGTGGTGATGCATTTTAGTTTTATTTTTTCCATAGGACTCGAATCATATATGTTGGCCCTGTTTTTACATCTCACACTTACACTTATTTTTAATAACATTGAAGTCCTGAACCATTGCAATCGAAATGTCGTATTTGCTGATTTCGTTTAACGAAACATCTGTTTTACAATAATCAGAACTTAATTTACTCGATATCTCCAAATGAGAAATGCTTGCTGCAATGTAAGTGAAGAATAACACAGTGCAACACGAAAAAATATAACCATATACGGACACCACTACGTGATAAAAGAAAAAAAAAAGACCAGTGTCTCCCAGTTTTGCCCAAAGTCATGCACTTTTTTTTATGGGCCCCCCATTTTTGCAAAAAAAGTGATCATTTTGTCAGGCTCATATCTTGCAAACCGTTCGGAATTTTGATTTACTCTCTGAGGCAAAGTTGTAGCCCTTGTTATAAAGAAAAATTGTGAACATATAAAATCAAAAAAGGTCTTCAAGTTCAAAATCGCAGAAAATTTTAAAAAATTCGATTTTTTTTACCTTTTTTGCCCCTGTTCAGGTCCATAGGTAACAAACCGTTCAAAATTCAAGGAAATAATCAACTACAAAAATATATAGATCTCACTAAACAACTTTCTAGAACATATAAACGTCCTAGGATTGATTCTGAATACCGTTTGGGTAGCGCTTAGGTAGCCGCAAAATTGAAAAATTGATTGATTAAGTTGGATCAAGCTCAGTAGTTAGTTTGCAAAATTCCACCACATAATCTCGTATAGCCGACTACGTGTCTAGAGATTAGTGGTAATTGACTACATTAAAAACTGGCGCGATATTCTAATATCTTATGTGTAAAAATATTCAAAAATTTATTTTTCCGCGTGCACCAAAACGGACCAGCACCCTGGTATTAACATATTTACAATGCAGGTATAAAAAGGCACCATTTCTACCAACATCCACTGGCTACTAACTCAGTCACTTAATCCCTCTTTAAACAATATTTATTTTGTTGTTGTATTCTCTCCATTTTCACACAATTTCCGGTCTACACGTCCTATCTCACCTTATTACTCGTTCTGTTATTATTTATTTAAGACTACAGTTGGTTTAAAACAATATTGACACATTGGCTGTCATTTGAATCTCATTTGTAAAGTCATTTAGTGTAAACAAACTGTTTTGTTTTCCATTCTGAGATTTGCTACTGTCCACAATAAATGTGACAGGTAGTTACAATAAGGGAATGTTGCAATGGCTTCGTTTCTTTCTGCATTTCAATATCGACCACAAATTCCTTTGACGTGTTGTGACTTTACGACTTGGGAAATTCCTTTTATATTGTTCGCAATCCCTTTGGACACGGAGTTCAAAATTGTTTTCGCTGCTATAGTTTGTTCACATAAGCCTGAGGATTGACTTTCAACTTTCCATCTTGGTAGGCGATTTTTGGTTTGGCAATGCTTAATATATGGAAATCCATAAAATATATTTTGTGTTCTGCTTGACCAGAAGAGATATATTTAAGACGTTCGTAACACAGTTTGTGTGTATATGTAGTTAGAATGAAATCAAACATATTGCTGATTTATATGTAAATCCTTTGGCCATCCTTTTATTGATTTCAATAATACATAATTTTCTTTCATCTCCCCTTTCATTGAAATCCGCGTGTGTGTCTGTTATCCACATGAGAATTCGCCGTCCCTGTTTTCATGCTCTACTACTCCTTGTGTGTCACTCAATTTTATCAACTCAGACTGTTCAATTTTTCGCTCTGTCGCCCATTATGAAAACACATGTCAGCCGAAAGTGTTAAGGCATACGAGAGTTGCAAAACCACATCCCAACAATACATGTGTCCAATAAAAATATCCTTAAGGTTGGAATATTTTATGAATGTTATTTTTTGTTGTTGTTGTTGTTGTCCATATCGACCCTTCATCTCATGCACTACATGCAGCAGGTTATTGATATGTTTTCGCTGGGGCAGACGTTGGGCATTGGTGGAAGGATGGAAATTCCCTTGTTGGAAATCGATTAAATTAGAGGGAGTGGTTGAGTTCCTGTACAGGGATTTTATAGCACCTTATGGTAGCCTGAGGTGATGAGTTATATTTGAGTTTATTAAAATGTAAATATGATTACTTCTTTGTACGTTTTCAATTAAATTAAAGTTATTGCAATTAAATTGATAAGATTTGAGGTTAAAATAACCCAATAAGCACAACATTTTTGACAACGCAATTGTTTGGTTATTTTCAAATCAGTTTCAAGACACCAAAATTCAAGGAGCTAAGAATTTATGTATGTATTTGAAAACGTAGTTTGTTTTCTAAAGCTGCAAAACATTTCAGAGGCTAAATCAGAAAAAATCGAGCGAAAATTGAGATTGCCCAGGCTAACCATATTGGTCCCAATCACTTAACCCTTAAACAGGGACAAATCAACTAGTAAAATTGGCAGTAGAAGTCCCAAAGGCGTTCAAAATTTGAATTTGAGATAATTCACGAGGTGGTAACGGGTTTTTCAATAAGAGCGCTACAAAAGCTTTTTTAAATAAAACAAATCCGGTTTTAGACACCAATGAAATTCTTTATTCCTGTGAAGGTACGTTCGATGCCATTATGTATGGAACTCGATTTCTTTTGCATGGCCACCACGGGCACGCTTGCAGAAGTCCAGACGCTGAACCCAATTTTTGACGGTTTTCAAGCATAAATCGGCCGATAGTGCTGCAATTTCACGTTCCATATTCGTACGAAGTTCAGCAATCGTCGCTGGCTTGTTGGCATAGACCATAGACTTGACGTAGCCCCACAGGAAATAATCTAACGGCGTCAAATCGCACCACCGAGGCGGCCAATCGACTGGGCCATTTCGTGAGATAACAAAACCAAACTTGGTTTCCAATAAATTGATTGTGGCATTCGCTGTGTGGCTTGTGGCGCCGTCCTGTTGGAACCACATGTCCTCCAAGTCCATATTATCCAATTGGGGCCAAAAATATTCGGTTATCATTGAACGGTAGCGATTCGCATTCACAGTAATGTGCCGGTCTTGATCATCACGGAAGAAGTACGGCCCAATGACGCCACCGGCCCATAAACCGCACCAAACCGTAATTTTTTCGGGATGCAATGATGACTCATGGATTTCGTGGGGACTGCTGTCTGACCAATAACGCATATTTTGCTTATTGACACAGCCATTCAGCCAGAAATGAGCCTCATCGCTGAAGATGATTTTCCGATGAAAATCCAAATCATTTTCAAGTTGTTGCTCAGCCCAATTCACGAACCTACGACGCCTATGGTGGTCAAACGGCTTCAGTTCTTGCGTCAATTTGATCTTGGAAGGATGTAGGCCAAGATCTTTTCGCAAAATTCGCCACAACGACGTCACAGAGATGCCCAACGGTTGAGAACGAGGTGTTAGAGACACATTTAGGCTTTCCTGAACTGAAGCCTCAGCGGCAGCAATATTCTCGACACTACGGGCACTTCTTTGTCTCACTGGCACGGGAACATTTTGTACTATGCCTGTGGATTCAAATTTTTCCACTAGACGCTCAATTGTTGATCTGGTAGGACGATTATGACGACCATAAATTGGACGTAGCGCTCTTAAAGTTGAGGCCATTGACTCCAAATTTCGGTAGTAAATTTTAATAATTTTGACTCGTTGTTGGCTCGTATATCTTTCCATGATGAAATGGCAAACCTTACTGAAGAGAAATGTCAAAAGAGCGGGAAAAAATATGGAGTCGTTTGCTGTCCCTAATGATTTACTTTTTAATGATTACATCGATAGCCAATGATGCTAACTCTACAGGAACGAAACGCGCCGTCAAAGTACCCAAAAAGTGCTAAGAAGCGCCAAATAACTAGAAAGAACAGAAAAATTCCAAATGTGCTAAAACGCGCTTAATAAATAAGGGGATTTCAAATAGGGACAGGTACATTTTGCAAGTTCACGGCGGTTATGTTTTACCTGTTGTTAATTTCCAGTTATTTATTTTTCAGACAATAGAGACAAATCACCATTGCAAGTTACAGTGTCGAGCAATACGTGTGAATCATAAAACTTTATTATCTAAATAGTGTTCTCTTCTGACAACGCTGGGCGTGTTGCTCCCGTTTAGCGATGACACTCACTTTTGGATCTACCCGCAATGCATGCACAGAATATCATAGTTTTGTCTGGATTGTGGTCCGGCCCCATCATCGGTCCGTACTTCTTCCAAAATTATGATGGTATTGCTATCACCGTCAACGAAGAGCGCTACCGATCACGGTATGTGGTTCCAACAGGATGTCGCTACGTGCTACCAGGGGGTTTCTATGACACAGCTGATCGAAAAGGTACTAGGGAAATAATGTAGAATGAGAGACCAAAGCAGACATACAGATTATGGATCATGCAGCAAACTAAGTTTAAAAGTGTTTGATCGGTACTAATGATTGTTTGGGATTGTCCTTGGAGGTGGAAAGTTTCTGATATCCATTCACTTGGGAGTGGCCAGAAATGATTCCTTCATTGGGCAGTCCAAGCAGCTCACTACTTCCACGCAGTATGTCCTGGGCAATGGCTTATCGGAAACCTCCGTTAGCTAGCTAAAGTGAGAAGGCGAAACGAATGAGCAACCTGAGTGGTAATGCGATCACTGATACGTCTCAGGATTATTAGGTGACCCCGTCACTGAAGCTCTTCGAAGTAGTGGACATATTCTTCTGTCCTTTGAAGGCGGATGAGTCAACACCCCTGCCCAACGGCGGATCAAAATGGAAGAAACTAAAATCTAGTTTCGACACACTACATTCTTGTCAGCGTCTGATCCATAATGGGCGGCTGAAACATAATCACCCTGGCAGTAGGTAAAATGCAAATCACGGTGGGATGGGTTTGCCTCCCGCCACAGTTATATTGGCAATGAAAATACACAAAGAAAATAAGGAACAAGGAAACCCCCCAACTGTTGGCGACCCTCGCAAACGTTATAAGGACCATGATTTAAGGATATGTACCTGGAATGTGCGAACGCTATACAGGACTGGTGCCACTTTCCAACTAGCAGATGTCCTCGGAAAACTGAGCGGTATAGGGAGAAGAGAAAGGAGGTAAACCGTCTTTTTAGGCGTAAGAAACGGCAGTGGAGAAAGCGCGAGAGTGAGAAAATTGAGACATACAGAAGGAAGAACGAAGCCCGAAAATTCTACCAAAAAGTTAAAAACGGAACTAATGGACATGGTTCAGGGCCCCCCTTCTGTGAAGACAACGACGGAAATCTCGTCGGAGATGTGCAGAGCATGTTGGGAATATGGAGAGAGCATTTCTCCGCGCTACTAGTACCTGAGATATCCAATGACGATGGGACAATCGATCACAATATGGACGACGACGTCGATTGCCCCCCTCCTAACCAAGACGAGGTCAGAACTGCTATTGCCCGGCTTAAGAACAACAAAGCCGCAGGAGCCGATGGATTACCGGTGGAGCTGTTTAAGGCTGGTGGCGATGAGCTGATAAGGTGCATGCATCAGCTCATTAGCAAAATTTGGTTAGATGAATGCATGCCTGGCGATTGGAGTCTCAGTGTACTATGTCCCATATTTAAAAAAGGTGACCCGAGTATCTGTGCCAACTAGCGTGGAATAAGCCTTTTATCCATAGCATATAAGGTTCTATCAAGTATAATGTGCGAAAGACTAAAACCAATTATCGCTGACCTAATTGGACCATACCAGTGTGGCTTTAGGCCCGGAAAATCGACAACTGACCAGATTTTCACGCTACGCCAAATCCTGGAGAAGACACACGGAAAACAAATCGACACCTATTATCTATTTATCGATTATAAAGCGGCCTTCGATAGTCCGATACGGGAGAAACTCTATGAACCAATGTCTGAGCTTGGTATTCCTGCAAAACTCATACGCCTTTGCAGGATGACCTTGACGAACACCAAATCCGCAGTGAAAGTTGGTAAGGATCTTACCGAACCTTTCGAAACTAAGCGAGGCCTCAGGCAAGGCGACACCCTATCGTGCGATCTCTTTAACATCTTAATGGAGATCATTATGAGAAAAGCTGCAGTCAACATGAATAAAACCATAAGCAGCAAAAGTCACATGCTGCTCGCGTATTCTGATGATATAGATATCATTGGGCGCACAATTAGAGAAGTTACTGCGGTTTTTTCGAGAATTGAGAAGGAGTCAGCAAAAGTGGGTCTGACGGTAAATGAGGACAAGACAAAATTAATGGTTTCAACGAACAGGGCCTCCACGCGATTAGACCAAAGCCTGAACGTTGATAACCGTTATAACTTCTAGGTAGTGGACGAATTTATATACCTCGGATCTGCCGTGAACAAAAACAACAACGTCAGACTTGAGATCAAGCGGAGAATTGTGCTTTCGAATAGATGTTATTTTGGGCTAAGCAAGCACTTTAGAGATAAAGCCCTCTCTCGAGTAACAAAAGTCCAGCTGTACCAGACTCTCATTCAACCTGTCTTGCTTTATGGCGCAGAATCCTGGTTCCTATCGCAAGCAGACGAAACATCTGTAGGAGTCTTCGAGAGAAAAATATTCCGAAAAATGTATGGCCCTATAGTGCACAACGGCGAGTATCGGCGACGCATGAATCATGAGCCGTATGAGCTTTATCCTGACATTGACATAGTTAAGCGGATCAAGATAACGCGATTGCGCTGGCTAGGTCATGTCAGTAGAATGGATGAAGATGAACCAGCACGAAGTGTTTTCGAAACCGAACTCGAAGGAAGGCGAAAAATGGGAAGACCAAGACTCCGCCGGAGGGATCAGGTTATTTAAAAAAAATTTTCAAGTTCGTGTTGGAAAACCCATTATATATACATACTTATATATATGTACGTCGAACTTCTCTATAACGTAGTCACTGGGGATCGTCGATTTCTACGTTATAGAGAAAATTCGTTATAGAGAAACTACTGATTATTTGGTTGTATGTATGTATGTATATATAAACACTAGCTTTTTATTACATTTAGATGCTATTTCGATACATACAAATTTATAAATATAAACATTGAAACTTATTTAATATGAAAGAACGACGTTATTCTCGTTTGCCTTAAACTTTTAAATTTCTCTTCATCGACAAAATCTTCACATCTATTGAGGAAGGAAAAAATTTCATCCGGGACATTATTTCTTGATTCCATAACGGTTCTTATTGCGTTGAAAGATGAGTGTAGTTGAGAAAATGTTGGTAATTCATTTCCTTCTTCATCATCGTCAGAGTCATCATTTTCTGAACCTAAATAAAAAAATATATTAGTGGGTATTCTTCATGATTCCTAAGTGCATATGTTGTACTTACTATTAACCCCATACTGATTTGATAGAATGCTTTGCAGAATATCTTCATCGGAAGGGCACTCCATAGTGAATGTTTCGTTGTCAACATTAATGTAATCTTCGATAGTGACATCCTCAATGTTGTTCTCTTCGATGTACGCGGACCACAAATCTGCCAAACTAATGTTTTCATCTTCAATATCCACTGATAGTTCAATGCCTTCATCAAATCCAGCTTTTTTAAAGCAGTTTGAAATTGTTTCCTTTTTGACATCTGAGCTCCAGGCTTTACTTAAATCTCTGATTCCATCAAGTAAGTTAATTGTCATAGGAGTTTCTTTCTCTGAATAGCACAGAACTTTCTTTAGAATTCGCTTTCTATAGTGATGTTTCAGATTCTGTATTATTCCCTGATCCATTGGTTGTAGGGATGATGTCATATTTGGAGGAAACTAAATAATTTTAATATTTGTTAGCTTCGATTGTGCTGATTTTGGACAATTGTCAATAAAAAGTAAAATCTTCCTTTTTTGAGTCGCAAATTTTTTGTCCAACTTTAGAAGCCACTTCTCATATAATTCACTAGTCATCCAAGATTTTGAGTTATTCTCGTAATCCACTTCTGGATATTGTAATCCTTTAACACAACGAGGATTTTTTGATTTTCCTATTACAAGCAGTCTAAGTTTTTTACGTAACGTATTTTACCGCAATATTTGTGTGTGCATAAATTCATTGGAATTTTGCAACTGATGAAAAAAATTCGCTATAGGGAGGTTTATTTGGTACATAAAACACCAGCTGTATTGTTAAATAAGCTTCGTTACAGAGAAAACTACGTAATGGAGAAATTCGTTATAGAGATGTAAAAACATAGAGTAATCTCAGACTAGAGAGAATATTTGGCTCATCTGACGTTTCCTTTCACACTCTTCGTGATCCGGTCGGTGTGATAGGGAGATGTTTGACGAAAAGTGACATACACCAGGTGGAATTACAATAACTGCTTGCTTTAATTTTTCATGCCATTTTGGTGAAAAACTGTGAAATTTAAATGTGTTTTACACTTTTTTATTGACTGTTATTGTTAGCATACATTTGTGTTGTATAATTTTAACACACAAAACGAAATGCCGTTGTTGTTATTTTGTTCGTTGTTTTGAACCATTGCCTCTATCTGGTATTAGTAAAGCAATTCTTTTCAACATCAAACGTAAATATCACACCAGGCCAAATGTCATAAATTTGGTGGGAGAACTAGTAGATCCACTATAAGTATTAATCTGTGGGTAAAAATGTGTGAAAAACATTAAGAAAATGTAGTGTTTTTGAAAAAAATTCGTTATAGAGAGAAATTCGCTATAAAGAAGTTCGTTATAGAGAAGTTCGACTGTATATATACTTCATATACTCATATAATGCCCGTGTTGCAATTTCTAAACCTGCACAAAATCTGGCGCAATAAGAGGACATGGGAAAAGACGAAATTGCAATGTAAAGTCTGTACTTTTGTACGGTTGTACTACTTGTTGCTTGACGAAGCTGACAATGAAGAAGGTCCAAACGTCTCAGACAAATTCTCCGTATCTACTGGGTCAAGACAATTTCTAATGAAGTACCCTGGCAACGTACATCCTATTGGATTTGATATACGTAGAAGAAAATGGACTTGGATCGGTCATATACTTAGGCTCCCAACATCAGATATGGCTAGAGCGGCACTTGAATGGAACCAACACGAGTATCGATGGCCAGGAAGACCACCAAATACATGGAAGGAGTGACTGGAAATGGATTACAACCAAACTCTACTATCATGGAACCAAATTAAATCACTTGCTACACGCTGAAAAATTTGTCCTTTTTTTGTTGTTTTGTGGTGCAAATATAACGTGTTTGTAGCTTGTCGCAAATATATGATACTTGATCCCAAACACATTTTGTTTGTTTTCAATATAACCTGTTTGGGAAACAGTGATTAATAGATTAAAATATATGTATTTGTGAGCCAAATGGGTTTTTTTTTTGTTGTTGAAAACTGCTGAAAACAAAAATCTGACCGTCACTAAAGAAAAAAAGAGCAGCAGATCTTCAATTCACGAAACAAATTCATGTACATGATTCCCGCAATGGCGGCCGGAAGACGGGCCCCAGGAAATAACACCCCAATTGCAAAATGAAAATGGACCCCAAATTTAGGGTTTGTTTTCACTATGAAGGTGGGCCCCAAATTTCAAAATGAAATAGCCTCGCAATCAATGATGAAGGGCCCCAAAAAATTGCGAAGCACGACCCCAAATATTTTAGTGGGGGCGGCTTTAATTTTTAATAAGCGCAAGAGGACCCCAAAATAATTATTTGTTGTATACTGATAAAATTTGGGGCCAGATTTCATTCACTTTGGGGTGTATTTTCTTGAAATGTAATTTTAAAGAATAGAAATTGCCCCCCTGGAAAATCGGCCCCAATAGAAACAAATTGGTTTTGTTTTATCCATCGATTTTATTAATTTCAGAATGAATATACAATACACACATAACATATTCCATGAAACATTAAACAGAATAAAATAGTTATTTCAAATATTTGTCTGCCCTTTTTTGACGTCTTTTTGGAATTTTTTTTCACGTCTTTCTAAAACAGTAAAATATAGTTTATTAAATTTTTGTTCATCGTGTGTTGAACCGCCGCAGGCAAAAATCTTTTTCCCAAAAAAATTGGGCCTTTTTTCTAGAAATTTTTTTTTGATGTCTTTCTAAAACAGTAAAATATGGTTTATTCAAATTTTTGGTGATCGTGTGTTGTGCGCCGCAGGCAAAATATTTTTCCCAAAAAAAAAACGCTCAATTTTTTTTTTGGAAAAATGTTTTTCATTCTTTCTAAAATTGTAAAATATAAGGGGGGTGTTTTTTTCGTAACTTATACACGTTAACTCATACAAAATGAAAACCTGCAAGTTAACATGTATAATTTTAGAAGTTGAGAATAACCCCAATAAAAGTGTTACCAAGTTCGACTTAATTGTATGGAAAATATAAAATGTATTTCATTCCATTTCGTATATTTCCACGACGTTTCGAAAATTATGAAGAAAAGTTGTAGAAAATATTTTTTTGTTTTTTCTTCTTCAACAAGAAGGATTCCAGGGCAATACTGGAGACCAAACAACTAAAGCAAAACTAAAAGGAAATAAAGTGAAGAAGGAAGCCTATACCATACCATAACTCGACAAGATTAACAAAAACACCTTCGGCTCTGTCTACTTGCTGCACATTATGAAATTTTTTGATATACTTTGTGTACTTTTTAGTATTCATTTATGTACTTGATAAAATTTGAAAGTACTTGTTATGCATTTTTGGTACATTTTGTGTAGTTTTTGTAAATTTTTGACCATATTAATGTACTTTCTGGTGGAGTTCACGCACTTTATGGAACTTGATATGTACTTTGTGGTAAATTGTATGTACTTTTATGTACATATAAATGATGTATGTAGTTTCTGGTACGTTTTATGTACTTTGTGAATATATAGTATAGCACTTCGATCCACATTCATTACTTCACTCCATTTTCTCTTACATCTTGTTTACGTCTCGCTTTCGGTAAGCTAGCTGCTCCCGAGTTCGTTTGAGACGTAAAAGAGCACGCGGCTTATTCGGGGACGCCTTCGTTTTTGTTTTATTATTATTCGCCCGTGATCTCGAGTGGTGTATGTTGGCTTTGTTTTTACATCTGGCAACTACCGAGCAGCTGCGCGTTTACGATGTTTGTTTTATTTTTAAATAGTGCTTACACCAATCTGGCATTAAAGTCCTGAACCATTGCAATCAAAATCTCATATTTGAATATTTCGTACAGCCAAACATCTGCTTTTCAATACTTTATTCAGAAGTTAATTTACTCGAAATTTAGAAATGAAAAAATTTTGCTGCGATGTGAATGCAAAATAACCACCTCGTATATTACATTGTTTTCTTTAGTATTTTGTTTTGGTTTTGACTTTTAAATAAACAAATTGACGAATAAAAATGAAAAATTATAGGATGAAAAAATAAAACAAATGGTTTCCCATTATATCCCATGAAGGGACCGGGGAGAACTTCTCACAATCACTGAGCTGTGCGCTTTCCAGTTTTCACTCACTGATTGGGACCTACAGTTTTACACCGATTCCGAACGGTATTTTGAGAAGCTTTTTCATGGCTATATACTCGATAGTGTCGCCGTCAATATGCGAGGTGACCGCCGCCGAAAGAAATTTATTTTTTTTTTGGTCAGAGCAGGGTTCGAACCCAGGATCTCATGTACAAGAGCCGCGCACACTAACCATTGCACCACCGACGGATGAAGCCAAGTTGAATATACTTAACGCGTATGCGTTTTTTTTCATAACAGTTGATGTTAACTTATATAGGTTACGAAAAAAACGCCCCTATAGTTTATTAAAATGTACTTTTATTTACTTTTTAGTAATTTCATTTGTTATTATGGGGTGGTTTTTCATTAAGTTTTATAGTAGCCATACGAAATTGCACCCCGAAAAATTACACCCTAATTTAGTTATAAAATAACCCCCAAAACAAGTAGACGGGCCCCAAGTAAAATTAAAATGTCCCCCAAGAAATAATTCATAATGAAAAAACACCCCAAGTGTAAGCGAAAATGGGCCCCAAATGTACGAAAGAACACCCCAAAAGTTCGTGTTGTTGTAACCTGTGTATTGGTTTGGGGGCCAATTTCATATTGCAATTGGGGTGTTATTTCCTGGGGCCCGTCTTCATTCCGCTTCTTGCAATATGTTGCGGAGGCAGTTATTTTTCAGCGTGTAGAGGCAGCAAAAATCGATGAAGAGAATTCGTTGACGGCCTATATTATTCGTGAACCTTTTATTTAAATTTTGTATTGTAATATTGTTTTATATTGTTAAATTTTATTTAAACAATAAATATATACAAATAGACTATTGGTTACAATATATTGCGAAACTGCAAATGTCAGAAATTTAACTACCATTGGTAAAAAGTGAAACTAAACTTAATAACATTAATTAGAAAACCAAATGATTCCTTCTATCGGCCCTGCATACAATTTTAATATCCACAATTAAACGAGATCAAAGTATTCAACAACCACATCCATTTATAAATATGAACGTAATGTTCAAGGACTTTCCACGGTGCTAGAAGGATCATTAACTATCAACAAATGACGCGTCAAGACCCGACCCATAAGTAAAGAGTACGAGTACATAATAACACAGCCGATATACAATATAAGTTCAAGTACTTTTCGCCGCGATACAAAAGCATTTTCATCACCCAAAACACATCTGTAAGTTAATCACGAAAAAAAACTTTGATCTCTGCCGATCAAAAAAAAAAAACCTGAACTCAACACTAAACTTGTTCAATGATACATACCCCTGCGTACACAAGTGAAAAATAAAAGAACATAAAACCAAAGAAAAAAAAACAAAAACTCAATGCAAATATCAACAAATAATTATAAAGGCGTTAAGGTAATTGCAAGTGAACTTCAATCCGAGGGAGGGGAGGTAAAGCGATACACAGAAATTTTGTTTAACAAATTCATTCATTCATAAATAAAAGAAGTGCGATCATTCTGCACGTTCTCGTACATAACTCAATCTACCATACCCGTATGATGCTTTGAAGAATTCACCATCGTGCACGCGACTTTTGATTATGATTGAAAATGTGCGAAAATTTTAATACAAACAACAATCACACACGCGCCCCATATCCACCACATACGAGTACTACGTAGCATCACAATTATGATTGGGGTTAAATGCCGAAAACGCTACAAACAAAAAAACAGTAAACGCTCTAAAATCACGACAATCTAAGGGGGAGGCTTTCGATGCCTCTAGTACACGGCGGTGAATGCGGCGTTTTAGTTTTTATCTTTAAAAAAGATTTATAATATAGCGCCGCTTAATGGTAGCAACATTATAAAATATAGAAAAGGGAGTTCTGAACTAAGGAACGATGGAAAAAGGATTCTATTCGACTAGCAGATCACCCTGCACTATATGGAATCGCGGAGTTGGGCAACACAAACCGACAATTCGCTTGCGATTGAAATAGAGAATAATAGCGTAGACAGACGACAGCGTTAATTTGCATTAGCAGTCTTAATTCAAATTAACTTGTGAATTATTCCCGTCCCAATGTGTATTAGCTTTGGCGTAAATGCATGAAATCAGAGTGCATTTATACTGCATTTAGGAATTTCAATATGGCAACACCGTCGACAATCAATCAGCTCAAGATGTATCTATACATAGAGGTGATAGCCGGAACACAGTGGAAGTGGAACTTTCTTGTTTTTGTTGTTTGCTTTGTTGATTTTATGTACTGATGCTTGACACCGCTGAAGTGGATGTTATTGCAACAACACCACCTGCTATCACCATGTATTTGATACATCTTGAATCAGCTGTTGTCAAATTGTTTGCAATCGTCAATTGAAAATGGATTCAAAGTCAGCAAAGGTGAGTTATTTTAATTGTTTTTTGCAAAAAAAATGAGAAATATTTAAAATCGAAACGCATTTTTTCCATTTTAAGATTTCCAAGGGAAAGAAGAATAGCACCAACAGAGTTGCTGCTAATCGTATTTTCCGCCTTCTATCCATTTGATTTCGATGTAAAAGTCCAAAAAATTACTTGACAAACAAACAGTTGTTTACAAACAAACAGCTGTTTACTAAATGCAAAAACTGTCGTCTGTCAGGGCAAAATGTTAATACACATTAGTGAGCTTTTAATGCAAATTAACGCTGTCGTCTGTCTACGCTATAACACTGTTATACAGTTGAAAATAACTTGAAACCCGACCTAGTGTAGGCTATAGGCCTTGTCAAGTACATCACAAATCAGTCTGAAAAATTCGTGAGACATCATCGACATTTTTGAGATATTCGGAAACGCCGATTTCGGTGTGGGTCGAGTACTTATCCGATTTTTGATTTTTTTTTAAGTTTAAGAAAGAAGAAGAATGTACCTTTCTACAAATGTGCAGTCTATGTTGATAATGATTTTCGAAAATATATCTTTTTTTTCAGTTTTTTTCTTCTTTGACTACTTTTCAGTATGTAATTTTCTATGTAAGCATGTAAAGGGGTTTCCAATAAGGACAGGTGGATGTTGGTTTATCTTTCCTAAAATGTACCTACTATTTTTAGTTTTCAGACAATAAAGACAAAAAAGCTAAAGCGTCGTCTAAGGCCGCATGAAATATGGCCCAAAACAAAATCGCTGATGATATTCAGTTGTTTGCAACTAGTACTACAGGCTCCACCGCGGATTGTGTTAGGGTCTTGGATTCTGACATCGGCCGGATTTGTGATTGGAGCGACCGTAATAATATCAGTATCAATGTTAGTAAGACTAAGTGTTTCATGTTTCATTATGGGCGGTCGCAATCGTCGGTATCGTCCATAAGGGTTCAAAATAATACAGTGTTTTGCATATGTTTCTGTGTTGTCTTATTTAGGTTTTGAAATTGACTGTGGACTGAATTTTACTGGCCACATTGCTCATGTCTGCTCAAAGATTAATATTATATTAAGGCGTCTTTACAGTCTTGATGTCATATTACCGATTGATGTAAAATACAGATTGGCTCATGCGTTACTTATGCCGAACATTCTGTATGGACTTGAGATTTACACTGGTACCAATTTGGCTAACTTGCGCAGACTTCACACATGTGTTCATGGTATTTTAAGATTTGTCTATGGTCGCCTCTCCCGTAATAGTTATGCTTCATATTCTTTTCAGCTCTTGGGTTGTTCCTTTGAACATTTTTTCCATCTCAGATGTCTATACTTTTTCTTCTGCGTTGTAAAGTTTAGTCTACCCTCGTATCTTTTTAATTGTATAACTTTTCTGCATTCCAGTAGAAATACTCAAGTGCTTTTAGAACCTTTCTCTCATGCAGTGTTGGAAGGATCATTTTCTGTGCGTGTGGCTGGGCCATGGAATACTTTGCCACATAGTCTTAAAAATTTTTCGGTGCAGCCATTTACTTTTAAACGTAATTTGCTTGATTATTTTGCTTATTTGGAACATGGTCAGTAATATTGAATTCTTGTTCACTGACAATTTTTTTTTCTTCTATTAACTTTTAAACTTTGAAACCTTTTTTTTTAATAAAAGATTGTGCGCGCGTTAGGATTTAGTATTAAGTTTTTTTTTGAGTCTGTTATACAGATAAATTTTTGATTGTTTTTTTACTTTGCCTTTTTTTATTAATTCTATCAACATGTTGTCCTTAAGGGCGTTGGTTAATTAAAATAATATAAATAAATAAATAAATGACGGTGAACGTTATGGTGACATAACAAACTTTTAATGACCTGAATTAGATGACAAGCACTTGGGCAATATTTGTTTTCAACAGAACGGTACCACTTGCTACACAACGCATGAAACAATGGCCCTATTGCAAACGAAGTTCCCAAGATGCATTAACTCACAAAACAACGAGGTCAAATAGCCGCTGACATCTTGTGATTTGACACCATTGGACTTCTTCCTCTAGGGCTACGTAAATATTATGGTCTATGCCAATAAGCCCGACACGATTCTAGAGCTAAAGAACGAATCATACTCGTTATAAATGATACTCGTATACAGCCCGAACTATGGCAAAAAAGTCATGGAAAATGTTGATAGGCGCATCCTGCGTTGCCAGAGCAGTCGTGGTGGGCATTTAACAGATATTCTGTGTTCGTACATAAATGTCGTAGACTAAGAGCATTTGCCAATCGGTATCAAAGTACTATGGTGAAAAAAATTCGTTATGGTGAGAAAAAATTCCATTTTTGATGTGCCAATCGATATCTTTTTTGACAATAGTAAATTTTGTCGGCTTCATCATAAGAAGACGTCTTAAAACTGCAGTTACACCTACCAAGATTGTCGCTTTTTCGGGATTATAAATGTCAAACTTTATCAGCCCAATTCTCAATAGCAATTCCCGGTGAGTTTTTTCCCTATTCCCTGTTCCCCTATTCTAAATAAAATCTCCCTGGGAGTTTTTTCCCTATTCCCTTTTCCCTTATTCTAAACGAACTTCGAAAAAGGGAAATATTTCTCCGGGAAAAAAGTAGGTATTCTAAATGTCAATAAAATGGAGAATGTGAAAACAACTTTTGGGAGTAATTCCCCCAACAAATTGCTAGGGAGTACTGCGCAAAAATGTAAGTATTTGATATTTTCTATAAAAAATTAAATAATTACTTTTATTTTCATCAATATTATGGCATTATTCTTCGGAATAAATTTAGTTTAGCACCAACTCTCAGATCTACACCAAAATGTCTCTACCGAGAAAAGCGTCTGCACTGAGTTCAAAAGTTTTAAAAGAGGTTATCAAAGTTAGTAGGAATGAGTATAATTACAAAGGTCTTTCTAGATTCTATAAATCTGTGTATGCACATATTTACTTTTATTAATCCATTGGGGGTTAATTAAAAAAACAATATTTGTTAACCTCCCTTTTTTAATAAAAATTTATTATTTCAAAAAATTTTTAGTTTTTTGGTAGACTCCGATAATAGACAGGACTTTTGCATTTTTTAATGTATAATTCTCACCAATAACCCTTCAAAGACCGGAGACATTTAAGTTCAAAGTTTTGAATACATTTACCACTTTTTTCACCAAAATTAAAAAATTATTTATAAAAAATCGCGCGATTTAACACAAAAATACTAGGCCAAAGCCACGAAGCGGGTGTTGGACTCGCACCAGACGAGAAAATCAATAAGCTACGCAGAAAGCTTTATAACACAAAAATACTATGAACTTTAATATCTTCGGTCTTTGAAGGGTTACAGGTGAATATTATACCCTAAAAAAAGTTAAGATCTTGTCTATTATCGGATCCTACCAAACAAAAAAGAAATATAATAGGACATTTTTTGAAACAAAATGTATATCAAAAAAGTGAGGTTTTTTTAATTTGCTCCCCAAATGGTTAATATAAATAAAAATGTTTATACACAGATTTATAGGGTTTAAAAAGGCCTTTGTAATGGTACTGATTCCAACTAGATCGGATAATAAATGGCTGACTTATGCCCTATTATATATTCAAGCTTTGGAGGTCTATATTTCGGAAAATATTGACCAGCGCCCTTTTTTTTAATCTCGTTTCCGTAACGTCGAAATGAAAATAAGGTACAAATTGCCTCCGTACCTTAAGTCGATGTGTGGCAAAATCAGTAAAACCGCGCGATTGTTTTAAAATAATTTTTGATATTTTAATGAAAACAGGTCCTCATATAATGTTGAACGTTTGAGCCGTATTATACCTTGAAAAAAAGCCTGAAATCTTCTCTATTTCCAGTGTGTAGAAAACATGTAGCAACACTACGGTCTATTTTTGAAAAGTAATGATTTTAAAGAAAAAGTGAGGTTATAAAATCATTTTTTTTAAACTATTCCACAATGGGTTAATAAAAAATAAAATATTTTTAACCGTATTTGTAGAGTTTAAAAAGACCTTTCTAATGACATAAATTTTAACAAGGTCTGAAAAGTAGTTTCAGAGATATAGCCGACTATACACTCAAGCTTCGGAAGGCCGTATCTCTAGAAGATGGGCCGATCGTACAAAAAAAAATTTATATTTCAGCTCAGCTTAAAAATCTATATTGATGATAAAATTTTGATTTCATTCCAAGAAATGCCCCTGAACTAGAGTTAAGCCAAGTAAATATGTACGTTCCCGTATTTACTTACAAAGTTTGCGGCAGCTTCAGTGAATTCGTCGCATCGCGTAACTATCTCCTTGCAAACGTTTGTTGTTGCTTCTCCTGCTCCCGGTCGTTCTTCTGCTGCCATTCTAAAGGCTGTGGTGTACATTTTCACTTATTTTAATTATTAATTAAGTTTTATTTGCTTAAAATGATTTGCATTTAATAATCAAAACCAAACGTCATAAAGCAAAACAGCTGACTTCGAAAATTCGCAATTCTCTCTCCCTTATTATTCTATTCCCCGTCTGTTTAGAATAGGAGGATTTTATTCCCGGGAAAAATTAATTCCCAGGGAATTATCTCCCGCGGAGTATTCAGAATCTGGCTGACAGGGTTAAATTAAAAAAATCATTTCAACAGTTTTTGGTGCGTTTTATGTATAAAAGAAAATATGGGGTTTTATCAAAGATAATAGTAATACCCTACACCGAGCGAAAAAACACAATGCAAAGTCCTAGTGGAGTGATCACAAAACCACAAATAAAAGATTTTAATGTTATTTCGAAGCTGGATCATTGTTGAAAGGGTAAATAGCGGAAAAACTTATATGAAAATTAAATTTATTAATAAAATATAATTTAATATAGTGATCTTTTTATATTTGAATTGAATAAAAGAAACTTTATAATAGTAATTAAAAACAACTTTTATTTCAAGCAGGTTGGGAAGAGGGATGAACAAGAAAGCCGTACTGCATTTAATTGTAAATCAACATTGCTTAAGTTACGAATCGAACCAACGACGATTCTACATTGGCAAATATTGTTTGAAATTTAAAACAGCGACGATTTCACAAAGGCAAATGTTAAATTAAATTTGAAACAGCTACAAATTTCCATTGTCTAATGTCAAAAAATCAACATTGAATAGTGACGATTTTGCATTTCTCCACGTTACTTCAAAATCAAAACGTCTAGTGGCAATTTAACATAGTGTCACTACGATTTCGCATGTTTTTTCTCTCGGTGTAGATGGCGCATTCGATTATTCACCAGTTTCACCAGAGGGCAAATACTGACACGACGAAAAAGCGGTCAAAAATCATTTTTATTTCGATTCTGTTGTTTGAATTTGAAAACAAAATACATATATAAATAGATATAGGGGGACACCCGGTTATTAACGAAGTTCCTTTCGCTATGTATTATGTACTAGTTAGTTCCAACACGCCTAAGGCGCCGGTTGAAAAATACGATAATTTAAATACCTTTAAGAAAAGATACTTTTTTTACTTGAAATTTTTTTTAAGAAAATTTTTTTTTATAAAATTTATTTCTTTGAAGAAAAAAGTATACTTTTAGGTACTTTTTTAAGAATATGTATTATATTTTCAAGAAAATGTCCTCTTTTAAAGAGAGGTACTTCTTTTATAAAAAGCTAATATTTTTTAAGAAAATTTACTATTTTTAAGAAGAAGTACTTTCTGTAAGAAAAAAACATTTTTTTAGAAAGAAGTACTTTTTTAAGAACATGTACTTTTCAAAGAAGTGGTACTCTTTTTGAAATGCTACTTATCTCTAGAAAAGAAATGAGAATGTATTATTTTATTTTTAAGAAAAGATACTTTTAAGAAACGGAATTTTTGTAGGAAAAGTTAATTTTTAAGAGAAGGTATTTTTTTGAAGAAAATGTTTTGTTTAGAAATGGGATTTTTTTAGAATTGGTCCTTTTTTCAAAAATAGGTATATTTTTAAGAATACAGAGACAATTGACGAATAGGTAATTACCTCAAGAAAAGTTACATATGTGACCTGCTCCACGAACAGGGACCTCTGCGCCGGAAAAATATTGGTTACAGGTTCCACCTAGAAAAGTTCTCATTAAACAAGAAATATCCCAAAATATGTGAGACATCTAGATAACTTCTTTCTCTATGATCCAAGCCGTTAGTATAGACCAGTGGTACCCAACCTTATTGTCGCCGCGGACCGGTCAACGTTTGATAATTTTAAAAATTTCATGCATTTGATCGTGCGGTGTTTTTTTTTACTTCAAAGGTATTGTGTCGGGGGCTACTTAGCGTAAAAACAGAATAATTATTTTTTACTCTAATTATTATCTTTTGCGCGGCCCGGTACCATTTGATCCACGGACCGGGGGTTGGGGACCACTGGTCTAGACCATAGATAAATAAACAACCATAGATGGTGAAAGATAAGTGGTGGATTTGAAAGTAAAGAGAAATGTTCTAGATGGCGCCGGAGTGGTGGATATGGGCAAATTTCCCTGGAAACAAAAACTATTGAAAAAAATATATAACCATGCTTTTTTGAGTTTTGTAATGTCAACAAATATCAAAAGCGATATGCTTTTCTATTATTTATATTCTATTTTCAAACTTAAACAACAGAATCTTAATAAAAATGATATTTGAGTGATTTTTCGTTGCATCCGAGTGAAAAATGGTCGTACGGAAACAGCGTGTGCCCTCTGGTGAAAATGTGATTAAGCAAATTAATCATCTATGGTCTGTATTTATCTGTCTATGGTACTAGTTAGCATAGATAAAGTAAACAAATAGACAAGTGTTGGGAAAATTTTAGTGTAATGGGTAATTTGCTAGATGTCGTTGAAAGCAATAAATGGGATTTTTTTTGTTCCCAAAAAAAAAGTCAAAAAATATGACAATAAAAATCTAAAATTTCATATCAAAAGAAAAAATTATTTTCAACAAAAATATCAAGAATACAATACGTTCTTAAAGTAGAATATCTGATAACCATCGAATTGCAAAGCCATGTCACCAAGGCCTATGTCCTAATACATTGGGTCTTCCTCATGGCTTTGAAATAGTTTTTTATATAAGAAACAAATGTTGTTATGTAAAATAACATTAATTTTGTAACATTTTCCATTGTTAAAATTACTTTCAAAAAATTTTACACAATTTTGAATAAACGTCAATGAGAATTATGGGAAACTTCAGTGAAAGTGTCAGTAGTACAGGACAACACGTAGTGAATAAAGTTGACAATGGTCGCGCTATATCTATTATTTCCTTTATCTATGCTAGTTAGTTCCAACACGCCTAAGACGCCCGTTGAAAAATACCACAATTTAAATGGATCTTTAAGAAAATATACTTTTTGTGATGGACTTTTACTTTATTAAAAGTAAGTAAAAGTATTAAAAGCTAATATTTTTTTAAGAAAATGTATTATTTTTAAGAAGAAGTACTTTCTGTAAGAAAAACAATAAGAGTATGCATTTTTTTTGTAGAAAGAAGTACTTTTTGTAAGAACAAGTACTTTTTAAAGAAGTGATACTCTTTTTAGGAAAAGGTTATTTATTTAAGAAAATGTACTTATTTTCTAAAAGGCTACTTATCTCAAGAAAAGAATTGAGAATGTATTATTTTATTTTTAAGAAAAGGAATTTTTGTAAGAAAAGGGTTTTTTTAAGAGAGGTATTTTTTTGAAGTAAAGATTTTTTAGAAATGGGATTTTTTTAGAATTGGTCCTTTTTTCCAGAAGAGGTACATTTTTAAGAGTAGGTACTTATCTCAAGAAAATTTATTTAGTTTTACCAAAAAAGTACTCTTGAAAGAAAAGATAATTTTTTTAAGAAAGGGCAATTTGTTGTAAGGAAATAGACGTTTTTAAGGAAGTGTACTTTCTTAAGAAAATGTACTTATTTTAAAAAAAAATATTTTTTTAAGAAGAGGTACTTTTTGTAACAAAATTTCCTTTTTTTAAGCAAAGGTAATTCCTTAAGGTAAAATATTTTTTTTACAAAAAGGTACTTTGTTTAAGAATATGAATAGGTTTTTTTTTTTGAGAAAATTTACTTTTTTTTAAGAAAATTCACTTATTTAAGCAAATTATCTTTTTTAAACTTCTTTCACTTTGGATTTTCCAAATTTACTAAATATTGGTTACAGACTCCACCTAGAAAACTTCCAATTAAACAAGAAATTTCCCAACATATGTGAGACATCTTAGTTAACTTCTTTCTATATTATCCAAGACGTTAGTCTAGACACAAACCAAAGCAAAAGTAAACAATATAGTTGATAATAGTGGGTTGTAGCATAATATTGTTAAAACAAAAGTTGTTTAATTTTCTTCATTTAGCCCTCGACCCGCAACGTGCGATAAGGAACTTCGTTCCAATAGAAAGGCATACTGCTTTTGTTATTTTTTCACAACACAAAAGACAAAAAAGCATGGTTCAAACGTTCTTTCACCAGGGAAATTTGCCAATACCACAATTTCTGCGCCATCTAGAAGTACTGAAACAGCCATTACCATCTAGGGAAATCTGTGAATAATCTACTACACCATCCAGGGTATTTCTATTATCTTTGGTCTCATTGAATCACCCTATATTTAGACTTTATCGATATTTTGAAATTTGTATAAATCGTTCTCGAGCTGTGATAAAATTTATGAAGTAATGTCGTCAAAAATCTAAAATTTTACTTAAAGCATCCCAAAAAGACTTTCCTTTATACATCGCATTTAAAATTTCGACTATTTTTATAATTAGACGACCATAATACTTTAAATTCTATGTAAAGTATAGTGGTTATTGTTAAATTTGTTTCCATTTTGTTGCATAGTGTTACCTCTTATCTAATTCAAAGCTAAATTTTATTGTTTTTTTTCATTGTCAAAGATAATCAAATATTCCGTATAAATTTATCTTTACCAACTGTTCCCAACCATGGCAAACAACATCTCATTGTAGTATCACTCCAACTACCATGTGTAGGGAAACTAAACTATCAAAGGTCTACAATAAAATAAAGGGGAGAGAAATAAAGCAATTAATAAATCAACACCCGTGAACATTTGAACGATTCACACACAGCAAAAATCCTACACACACACACAGTACATTCATTCCATGGCTCACCATGTGTTGTGGAATTTTCCCATTAAATGCTACGCCAGTGTTTAATATTTATAACACTTTCTTGCTGCCACAATTTGCTGAGATCACTTGATAATTTGCGAAAATATCAAAAGATGATACATTTATTTAATACGTATCATGAAATGCCAGAGTTTAGTTATGTGATTTTTCTTTCAGTCTTCAGATTATTGCATTTCCCAGAAATGGCTCAATAATATATCTTAATAAACGTTACTAATCACTTTCAGATACACGCTATACTGATGCTGTGAATTATTGTCTATACCCACCCTAAGCGTTCTGCTACAAAATTCCTCAAATCTTCGAATATCTAAAAAACGAAGTGAACAATAAAATCCCAAATCTCAAAACACAACATTTGTATCTTGTCAATCAATGACAGATTAAATGAAGATCACCCTGAAATTGTTATACTCCTCTCATTGTTCCTCCTTAGTGGTGGGTAATGTTTTGCACAGCAGCGACATAGGGAGAAGAACCACTACTAGATGATCTAGGCAGACCCACCACAATGCAATTTGTCTCGAGCTATTGTTGGGTTAAAGCCACAGGCCGGGATTAGCGCCCAAACTGATTCTATTCAGTGGCAGCAAAGCAGTTTTGTATTTTTTAATTTGCCAACAATGGATTCGTTTTTTTATTGTCTATTTTGCCGAGGTAGATGCTGCCTTGTACAATTTGTTAAAGGTGTTTATAAACCATATCTCATTGTTTAGACTTCTCTTTTTTACGGGGAGGGGAGTACAGGGGGCTTTAATGTTGTAATTGTTATTAAATGTTGCTACTTACTATTGTATGACCTAAAGGAGCAACTACGCACGTTCCTTCATATACTGCGTTGCAGTTTTGCGATAGCAGCTAAAATAACAATTACACTTTAATCCAAATTTAGATCGACATATGGGTTTAGAGGCTGGCATTTGGAACACATCTCTATTCTAATCAATTGTAAAGACAGATATTTTGGAAACTACAACATGGAATTTGTTTTCTTATACATTTTGCACATTGTAAATGGGAGTTACACAGTAATAAAAGAGAATTGCAACTGACATAACACAAATTGATGTTCAGCAACAAACGACGATGAGGTGGTCTTCCTTATCGTGCCCAAAGCTCTTGATAATCACTTGGAAATGACCAAAAACCATATATTTATAGAATTTTACAAGCAGCTCATTATTTTTGACATTAGGTACAGAGTCCGCGTGATTTAATGTGGTTCTTGACGTGAAGTCCTTAACCACAGGTGAGCACCGTCCCACCAAGAACATGTTTGATACGACTATTAGGCAGCCAAGATATCAGGAACAGGAAGCCTTACATCGTTGGTATACACGATTACGTGGGAGAACGAATGCACCGTATTCGCAAATCCGCCCACGCGACTTGTTTCTTCCAGTCAAGAGCTACCAATCGAGCAACTCTCTGTACGTGAGCTACTCCTCCTTGGTATGGAGTAAGGTACTATCCAAATCTCTTCTGTGATAAGGTCCACGGATCCCGTGTTTCGACGATATGCACAAGGGGGACAACCACACCCCTGCTACCAGATTGGCATACTCTCTGGTCTGAGTTTAGCAGTGAAGCTTCTTCCAGTTTTTACGTCGTACTAAGTAGGGGACTAACATTAGGTACAGAGTCTGCGTGATTTAATGTGGTTCTCGACGTGAAGTCCTTAACCACAAGTGAGCACCACCCTACCAAGAACATGTTTGATAAGACTGTTAGCGCCGCCCGTGAGATATCCGTGCTACCCCGCATAGAGGGCTAGCCAAGAGATCAGGAATAGGAAGCCTTACACCGTTGGTATACACGATTACGTGGGAGAACAAACGCCCCGTATTCGCATATAACTCTCTGTACATGAGATACTCCTCCTTGGTAAAGAGTGAGGTACTACCCAAACCTCTTCCGTGATAAGGGCCACGGATCCCATATTTTGAGGATATGCACCTGCCTAGCATACTTTGTTACAAGTAACTGATATACAAGGCAACTACACAGCCTCTACCAGCGATTTCCCTGTGTCCCTGTGTTGGCAGGGTACAGCAGTCGATGTGTTGGCAGGGTACAGCAGTACCGACAACGAGACCCTACACGGCTGAATAACTAGCTTGAAAAAGCTAGGATCACGAAACAAGTTTAACCACTACAAAAAGGAGACACCGATAGAGACCAGTGAAACCCCAAAACCACAACTAAATCGTCCCAGCGCGCCGACTCGCGAAAACACGAGAGTCAAACCGCGTTGCCACACACAACGCATCCGGAGACAGGAGCGTACTACTCACACACGACTCACCACCGGATCTGGTGATACACATGCCGACTAAGTCCCTAAAAGCAACGTAACGGAGACACTCGCACAAAACATGGAGCCAATCTGCGATTGGCGCTGTGCAATCACACGACTCCCGATCCGCAAGTCTCATTCTGTGCAAGAATGCATTCAACGACCCGTGAGCTGTCAGTATGAAACCAAGGCTTAGGTTGAAGCTAAACTCAGGGTTCTTCCCGACGAATTCTACATCCGATATAAATCTATACGTTAGTCGACCGTTGGTACTGGAATTCTAACGGCCCTGCCACTCAGATGTGACTAACGCATCTAACCGAGCCCGCCGCTCATTTCTACTCATGCTCTCTGCTCCAACAATGAGCCAATCTGACTCACCCCGTGCGTACCCCTTCTTGATTTTGAAGTCCATGCTACGACGCATCACCTATAGATCAAGAGGAGTGGCACCCATCAACACTTGTAGGGCCTCTGTAGACACCGTACGACATACTGGCATACATGCCAATAACATTACTCTCTGAACAGAGAATAATCGACGTTGCCCGAAGACGTTTCTCGCAGTTTCGCACCAAACAGAAGATCCAAATGTTGCCATGGCAACAAAAAAGCCCCTGTACACGGTCCTGACTGCTTGACGACTCAGACCCCACTCACTCCTCATAACACGCCTAACCTTTCCTACAACGCTCGTCAGTTTCTCGCGAAGTCTCCCTATATGTGCGGCAAAAAGTTCATCCTTTCTCCCATGGTGACTCCGAGGTACTTCACCTCCGTGGAGTAACGGATTGTGCCACCACCATTCACACGCACGATTGAAAAATGGGACTTGAAACTACCCTTCAGCAACATGGTCACTGTCTTTTCCACCGACAAACTAACTCCTACACGCTCGCTCCACCGAGTGACAATACTCATCATAGCCGAGGATAGCTGTTCCAACTCGGAACGAGATGTACCCTCGACCATAATAAGCAAGTCATCAGCGTACGCACATATCTTGCATTCGGCCTCAAGCTCATGCAAAAGCGAATCCATTATCAGATTCCACACAAACGGTCCACAAATGGAACCCAGTGGACATCCTCGGACCACATCAACACACTCAGAACAATTTACCCCAACTATCACTGCTTTTCTGTCAGAGAAGTAACTTCTCCAGAGTGCTACTTCCTGACACCCTAGCCTCGCTAGTCTTTCTTCCACGCTCGCCCAACTCAGATAATCAAACACACCTTTAAAGTCGATGAAAACACCCAGAAGATACTTCTGAGTACACTCTACAACAGTTCAACATTAGGTACAGAGTCCGCGTGATTTAATGTGATCCTCGACGTGAAGTCCTTAACCACAGGTGAGCACCGCCCCACCAAGAACATGTTTGATACGACTGTTAGCGCCGCCCGTGAGATATCCGTGCTACCCCGCATAGAGGGGCAGCCAAGAGATCAGGAATAGGAAGCCTTACACCATTGGTATACACGATTACGTGGGAGAACAAACGCCCCGTATTCGCATATCCGCCAGCGCGACTTCTTTCTTCCGTCCACGAGCTACCAATTGAGTAAACTCTCTGTACATGAGCTACTCCTCCTTGGTAAGAGTGAGGTACTATCCAAACCTCTTCCGTGATAAGGGCCACGGATCCCATATTTCGAGGATATGCACCTGCCTAGCATACTTCGTTACAAGTAACTGATATACAAGGCAACTACATAGCCTCTACCAGCGATTTTGGTGGCAACCACAGCCAGCACGATCTCCCACAAGGGGGCCAACACCACCCGTGCTACCAGATAGGCATACTCTCTGGTCCGAGTTTCGCAGTGAAGCTGCTCCCAGTTTTTACTTTGTACTAAGTAGGGGACTGGTCACCCCCGGCGACAAAAGCATCAATCGTGAGACAATTATACAAAATCAACACCAACAACAACATCACGTGACATTGCCATTTAAATGCTAAAATTGCAATTTAAACGGTCTAATAACTACAGTCAGACGGCTGCAGCTTTCTCACCGTGGGAGCAAGGCTGTTTCCACCTCTTCCGGTCAATAACAGCGACCGGCAGCCAATCTTCAGGCTCCGCCCGATGATGCCCCCGTGGGTCAACAACAACAAGACACAAACTGAAAGGGCACGAGTTCGAGACCTTCCACGTGTCAATCCCAAACAGCACACGGTACCAGAAACAGGCCTCTGGTCAGACCTCGCGGCTAATCCACTTCCAAATTCGACTCCGACGAAGTCCGGGACTGGCAATCCCTGTGTTCGCAGGGTTCAGCAGTACCGACAACGAGATCCTAAACGGCTGAATAACTAGCTTGAAAAAGCCAGGATCACGAAAAACGTTTAACCACTACAAAAGGGAGACACCGATAGAGACCAGTGAAACCCACAACAACAACTAAACCGTCCTAGCGCGCCGACTCGCGAAAACACGAGAGGCAAACCGCGTTGCCACACACAACGCATCCGGAGACAGAAGCATACTACTCACACACCACTCACCACCGGATCTGGTGACACCCATGCCGACTAAATCCCTAAAAGCCCCGTAAAGGGGACACTCGCACAAAACATGGAGCCAATCTTCGATTGGCGCTTCGCAATCACACGACTCCCGATCCGCAAGTCTCATTCTGTGCAAGAATGCATTTAACGACCCGTGACCTGTCAGTATGAAACCAAGGCTTAGATTGAAACTAAACTCAGGGTTCTTCCCGACGAATTCTACATCCGGTATAAATCTATACGTTACTCGACCGTTGGTACTGGAATTCCAACGGCCCTGCCATCTGATAGTAGCTAGACAAAGAAAGCGTTTGGATGGGTAACCTAAATGACAGGCCAACACCGATGTGTCTCAGGCATACATGGGGCAAATTAATGATATGACAATTCTAATTTGTTGTTTAATTTGAATTTCCTGTCCAAATGCAAATTCAAAAAACTTTTTCAAAGCATTTCCTTCATATCTGGCAATTGTGGTTTTCAACTATTTTATACAGTACAGGTTTATGAATTTGATAGTATTACGAGGCAATACCTATCGAAACCACAAACCTCGACATATAAAATACTTTAAAAAAACAGCAGACAGTTGTCCGAGGCCTTCCCTGCAGGCTGTGTCAGAGACACGTCCATTAAGTTTAACGTAGAATACGCCATCCGATAAGACAGAAAACATATATAACAATAAATGATAAATAACATAAGCAAATGAATTTATTTATTTGATAGTTACTTTTGATAATATACATAAGCTTATGGTAGGAAAAATAGAATAAATATGTTTTTAAATTAAAAGAGTAAGGATAAATGATAAATAACAGACGCAAATCAATTTGATTTATATTTTTCATAATTATATATCCATGTTAAATTCAAATTCACATTTAACATTTTGTTTCACTTAAATACATAAGTAAATATACGAAATTTCAATATTTCATCAATCAAAACAACAGCCGAAGGTTTGTGTCCCCACTGACAAATGTTTGTGTTCATGCTACAAACTCAAACACTCAACCAAACACCACACATATGTTTGAGTGTCTGTGTTTAAACAATTTTCATTTGAGAAATTTAAATATTAGGAAGATATCAACCAATATGAAATGTATATCAAACGAAAGATAACATCTTCATTTACCTACAAAAAAATTTTTAAAAAAAAGTTATCTCGCCGTTTCCTCATAATCAATAAAATAAAGATTACAACAATAACAATCTGACATGACTCCCTATACCGTAAGGTAAGACGTATTCTACGCCAAAACAGAATTGCCAGCAGTCAAAAAAATTCAAAATAATTAAAAGCATTCCCATATTTCATTACAATTGTAATCTGATGTTACAACCTGCATTTGCAAATTCAAAAATTTTAAATTTCCATTGCGAACAATGGTAATTCTTTTGCATTTGCATTAGATAAAGTAATGCTAATTAAAATCCAATGCAAATTAAAAAAAAAACATGTATGGTCTCAGGGCATCTATCGGTCCACCCACAGTAAAATTCGATTGAAACAACCGAATTAGCCACTGCCGAATTTAGAGGTTGTCACAACCAAATTAGAGGTTGGCAAATTGAAATTTGTAATTCGCAATTGATCGGTGAAAATTGTAATTGAGATATTGAGAATTTATGATCAGAACCGAAGGTGGATTATGTTTTTCTTTATTGTGCCCAACGGTCCATGCATTTGTGGAATTTCCTCAGCAGCTCCCCATTTTCGACCTAAGGTTTAGTATCCCCTGGTAATTTCATACATAGATTTCCTTCTGATAGTAGCTAGAATAAAAAGGTGCTGGGATGAGTAACCTAAATAACATCCCAACACCGATGTTGCTCAGGGCATCTATCGGTCCACCCGCAGTTAAATTCAGACAACCGAATTAGCCACTGCCGAATTTAGAGATTGTCACAACTGAATTAGAGGTTGTCACAACCAAATTAGAGGTTGGCAAATTGAAATTTGTAATTTCCAATTGATCGGTGAAAATTGTAATTGAGAAATTGAGAATTTGTGATCAGAACCGAAGGTGGATTATGTGTTCCTTATTGTGTCCAACGGTCTTGGATTGTTATTCACTTGTGAATGACCAGAACCCATGCATTTGTAGAATTTTCTCAGCAGCTCCCCATTTTCGACCTAAGGTCTAGTATCCCCTGGTAATGGCAGGGGACTTCCGTCAGACTTTCGTCTCATAGTAGCTGGAGTAAGAAGGTGCTTGGATGAGTAACCTAAATGACATCCCAACACCGATGTGTCTCAGGGCATCTGTCGGTCCACCCGCAGTTAAATTCAGACAACCGAATTAGCCACTGCCGAATTTAGAGATTGTCACAACTGAATTAGAGGTTGTCACAACCAAATTCGAGGTTGTCACAACCTAATTAGATGTTTGCAAATCAGTAAAAATTGTAATTGAGATAATACAAATGTATGTTCCTAACCCGTCGGTGGTGCAATGGTTAGTGTGCGCGGCTCTTGTACATGAGATACTGGGTTCGAACCCTGCTCTGACCACCTTCAAATTTCTTTCGGCGGCGGCCACCTCGCATAGTGACGGCGACACTATCGAGTATATAGCCATGAAAAAGCTTCTCAAAATACCGTTCGGAATCGGTGTAAAACCGTAGGTCCCAATCAGTGAGTGAATAACTGGAAAGCGCTCAGCTCAGTGATTGTGAGAAGTTCTCCCCGGTCCCTTCATGGGATGTAATGGGAAACCATTTATTTATTTTTTTATGTTCCTAACCGAGGGGGGATGGTGTATTCCTTATTGTACCCAACGCTCTTGGATTGTTATTCACTTAGGAATGACCAGAAACCATACGCGCCCAAAAGAAAAATTACCGAATTAACCGTAACCGAATTTAGAGGTTGTCACAACTACATTAGACGGCATCACATCCAAACTTAAGGTTGTTCCAACCGCATTAGGGGTTATCACAACCTATTGTAGGCTGCTTCAACCGAATTTCAGTTGTGAGACAAAATTCGTTCGTGACAACATCAATTCGGTTGTAGCAACTGCAATTCGGTGACAACAACCGAATTTACTGTTGCTACTGTGAGTTCTGTTCTGTGAGTGCATTTGTACAATTTTCCGTCTGATAGTAGCTAGAGAGAGAAGACGCTTGTATTAGTAGTAATTCTAACACCGATGAGTCTCATGTAATCACATTTAGTCACAGAAAAATTTGGTTTAGACAACCGAATTAGCCGTAACCGAATTTAGAGAGACCGTATTAGAAGTTGTCGCAACCACACTAGAGGTCATCACAATCGAATTAAGAGGTTGTCACAGCCAAATTAGAGGTTGTCAATCCGAATTAGAAGTTTGCAATTTTTAATTACGAATTACAATTTCATCAGAGAAAATACTATGCTAACAAGTGCTCCAAATTTTTTTTGATACGCACATCCTGTGTTCCCAGAAGAGTCATGATGGGCTTTTAACACATAGACCCTACATAAATGCCATAAACGAAGAAATATGGTGAAATAAAACAATCATTTCGAAAAATTTTGGTGTGTTTTATTTACAAAAGAAAATTTGCGGTCTTATTGAATCAGCCTATATTTTGAATTCAGATTTCTCGATATTTTCAAATTTGGATAAAACGTTCTCGAGCTGTCGAACAATTTTTTAAAATTAAAGTTAAGTAACAAAGGCGGATGATGAGGTCTTCTTTATTATAAACAACGCTCTTAGATCGCTAAACACTTTGAATGATCAGAAGCCATACATTTGTAAAATTTCCCAAGCTGGTCACTAATTTCAACATGCGGTCCACTATCCGCTGGTAATGTTATGTAAAGACTACTTCCGTCTTATAGTAGGTGGACCGAGAAGGCGCTTGGATTAGCAACCTAAATGATATGACAACACCGATTCGTCTAAGGTAATCAGATGCGCCCACAGAAAAATTGGGTTGAAACAACCGAATTAACTACAGTCTAAACCACACTGGATGTCATGACAACCGAATTTAGAAGGTGCCACAAACGAACCAGATATCGTCACAACCAAATTAGAGGTTGTCACAACCGAATTAGAGCATGTCACAACCGTCTTTAGAGGGTGACACAAGCGAATCAGGTATCGTCACAGCCGAATTTAGAGAGTGTCATAATCGAATTAGAGGTCGTCACAACCGAATTTGAGGTCGTTACAACCGAATTAGGGGTTGGCGCAGCCGAATTAGAGGTTGTTACAACCGAATTAGAGGTTGAATTAGAGGTTATCACAACCTAATCAAGTTTTTTTCCATTAGTTAACAGAATTAACAGAGAATTTTTTGTTTTATTATAATTATAATTATAAAAATTATAAATAATTACAAAACGATGAATTAATGCACTTAATCTTGGTTTAATCTTTAGGGAAACAAATTAATTTTACATTCCACTTCCGACTTATTTTCCGGATTTTCTATTTTCCGACCTATATTTGAGCAATTGGTATTTGCTGCGAATATCGATTTAGGTCTTAAACCCAACCACTCGACCGTTTGATGATAGTTGTATACTGCCTTAACTTTGGGGTGTCTATCAGCACATCTAAAATGACAGACCCGAAAATTCGTCAGAGCTGATAACATTTGCTTTGGACAGTAGCTGCAAAACGCGAAATCTCTAGTTACACTCGTTCTCGTTAAAACTGTGAAATCAAAAAATCATACATATATATCTTGACTGAATTTGACAAGGTCGGCTCCTGAAATAAAAACAAAACGCCTTCAATACCTACTGCTTCTACCTTACTTGTTTTGCCAAGGGGTAATCGAATTCGGTTGTATCAATAGAATTCATGACCAGTTCGGCTACGATTACTGCAACCGACGTAAAGCCAAATTCAGTTATTGCGAATTGACGAAAAAAATTCAATGCAACCGTATAAATGAAACATTCGGTTGCTACAACCAAATTGATTTTGAATTTGATTGTTGCAACCGAATTGATTGCAAATTCGGTTGTTGCAACCTAAATTGTAGAAAATATTGTATATATAATTGGATTTCCAATTGTAACAATCAAATCAATTATGAAATGAGGTTGTTTCAACCGAATTTCAGTTGTGGGGACTAAATTCAGTCGGTACAACTGCAATCCGGTTATAGGAACAGCAATTTGTTGGCAGCAGCCGAATTCACGATTGCGACAACCTCTTTTCAAAGAATTCGTTCTGTGAGTGTGACAACAGTTTTTTTTTTTTTGATACCTTATAACTTTATCCAACTACAAGTATTTTTTTAAAAATTAAATAAAACGAACTAAACTTCATTTATTTTGGCATATTATGACTTTATTAGAAATAGCAAATATTCCCATTAATTATGGAACATAATTACATTCATGTGGCTGCAGCTGCTTGCCTCACAGTAAGAAGCTCATCCTGTCAATCCAATTTCCCAAAACTTTGTTGACGGTTTCTGGCTGTATTTAACGAACGGCTCGAACGCTATTAGCCTTAAGGGTGTGAATTTTTTCTAAATTATTCGCATAGCATCGGTCTTTAACGGCACCCCACAGGAAAGAGACTATAGAGGTCAAATCGCAGCTCCAATGATGCCAACTGTCATCGCCAAGACAGCTGAGACGGAACTTAGTGCCCAAAAGATCGATTGTTTGATTAACTGTGTGGCATGATGCACCATCCTGCTAAAACTAAAGATTATTCAAGTTCATTTATTCCCTTTCAGCCCGTAAAAAGATTAGCATTTTTGGAACAACATGGGCCAAAGATGGCACCACTCCAAAATCCACACCAAACTGTCACTCTCTGTGGATGCATTGGCTTCTCCACAATAACTTGCGGATTTTGCGATCCCCAGATGCGGCAATTTCCTTTGGTGACATAGCCGCCAAGACGAAAATGTGCCTCGTAAGAAAAGATGATTTTTCGGTCAAATTCTATGTCCTATTGGAGCTTCTGTAAGACTTAACCTGAGAAGCCGTAACGTAGTGGATGGTCGTTTACCTTTAATTACTGAGTCAACTGAACCTTGTAAGCGAATAATCCGAGATCTTTGTGCAAAATTGTCATCATGCTGATGAATGAAATGCCGTGTTGGTGAGATCAATGGGCGAGTCGATGTTCTTGGATTCAGTTGCACACTTTCCGGCCACATTATCGTCGGTACGCACCATACGACGACGGCGCCCATATGTGCTGTCGGTGGGTACTTCATTTCTGCCAAAACTCTTTTCAACAAACGCACAGTTTGGACAACACAGCACATACTTTGGAAATAAGCATGGAATATTTCCCAACGTTGTTCGATCGTAATGCGACTCATTTTGGTCCGTGGAGGTATGATACTGACTGATAGTCAATATTTCGAACAGGAAACATCTATCAGTATCAAAATAATAAAAAGATACCTGTATTTTGACCACCCCTTATATATTACAATGAGTTAAATTCAATTCACTTCAATTCAATTCTATTCTATTCAATTCATTTCAACTCCACACAATTCAGTTCAATTCAATTAAATTAATTTATAATAAATTAAATTCAACTCAATTCAATCCAATTCAACCCAATTCAATTTAATTTAATCTAACTTAGTTCAATTCAATTAATTTAATTCAATTCATCACAAATCAACTCTGTTCAATTCAATTAATATCAGTTCAATTCAATTCAACTCAATTCAGTTCAACTCAATTCAATTAAATTCAATTCAACTCATCTCAATTCAATTCAATACAATTCATTTCAACTCAACTCAATTCAATAAAATTAAAATCGCTTTAATTCAATTCGACTCAACTTCAATTCAATTCAATTAAATAGAGTTCAGTTCAATTTAATTCAGTTCAATTCAATTCAATTTAATTCAATTCAATTCAATTCATTTCATTTCAATTCAATTCAATTCAATTCAAATTCAATAAAATGCAATACAATTCAATTCATTTCATTTCAATTCAATCCGATTCAATTCAATTCAGTTCAGTTGAATTCAATTCAATTCAGTTCAATTCAATTCGATTCAATTCAATTTAATTCAATTCAATTAACTTCAGTTCAATTCAATTCACTTTAATACAATTCAATTCAATTGAATTCAATACAATTCAATTCAATTCAATACAATTCAATTCAATTCATTTCAATTCAAAATATTGTTGTGTGTTGATTTTGTAATAATATTTCAACAAAAACTTAGAATTTCCCCTATTTAAAACAAAAACCCAGGAAAAACTATAAATAAAACCGAAAATTAACCATTTTTTCTATTCTGTGAAACCTATAGCCGGTTTTGCAAAATAGAGTGATTTTTCGAATACCCGGTTTTTCAAAAATCTAATTTTTGTTGTACACTCTACTTGGAAGCCACCCATGCGCATGCTTTTGTGCTATAAGCGCACACATGTTCAGAAATATAGCCTTATAGCCATTTTGTTTATTATTATTAATGAATGAAAATTATTAATCCAATTTTAAACCAAAAAATTATCATTCGGATAATTTTTGAGTTACGATAGAGAGTCTACTACTCTCTATCGTAACCTTAAAATAATCTGAAACAAATCTACCTCGGCCTGCACTGTTATTAAAAAAAAAAAGAAACACCAAATTTATATGACCATTCCCACTGGATTCATTTTAGTGGCAATCGATAAATTTTAATGAATGAATACAACCACAAATTGTCAAATCATTCAAATATGATTTTAAGTGCAGACAATGTAACTCAAAAATCTATAACCAAATCCCAAAATGCATCATTATAAATTGAACTTAAGCCATGAGTACCGTATGAATGAAGTGCCTTTTTACGATTCCTTGTTGGCCATCAAAAAAAAGGTAACTCTTTAACAGATTAAAGCCAGATTTCAATATTGTAGCATTGAATTCAGTCCAATGAGAATACTTAAAATTCCAGCGCGTGTGTGGTGTTAAAATGAAGTAACACTCAGTTTTTTTTATCACTGTTTTACTTTTGCTGGAGCCATGATGTGGCATTTTCTGAAGGCGTTTCTTCTCTTCTTCTCTTTTTTTTTTGGTAATAACTGATCACACCTCATTTTATCCTAAAGTAACGATTTGAAACAATTTTTTTGGTATGATAGGTCTAGGTCGACTTGTTTAATGCCATACATCGGATCACATTTACCCCATGCAACAGAAGTTGTATGATTTATGTGTTTGCTGTTTTGTTTTGAAGGTCCTCTTGCAAATATATGGAATGGTTGGTTTCGCCTTAACAATTTTCAGACCGTACATTTTTAAATGTTTAAAAAAATGGAGCAAATTTCTTTTAGCAGCAAAATTGTATTTTTTTGTTTTTTTTTTGCCTGGTAGAGCATTAAATGCGGATTTAAAAAAAAAAAGAAAAAAGTTTGCGGAAGTCCATATTTTCCGAAATATACATAGGTCTCCAAAGCTTGAATGTATAATCGCGCATAACTCTGCCATTTATTATCCGATCCTGATGAAATAAATTTCATAAAACGTTAAATTTATATTCCAACTAGTCGCAGGGGGAATTAAATTCCCTCTGTAGCTTAAGTCGATGTGTGACAAAATCAGAAAAATCGCGCGAGTTTTTAGAAATAATTTTTTTATTTTGGTGTGTAAAAACTACAACAAAGGACAACAGAAATAAAGTACAACAACAACAACGATAAAAGACAACAATACCAAAAGACAAGAACAACCAGTTGATTGAACCAAAAAAGTGAGGTTAAAAAACATTATTTAAATGAGCTCTCAATGGGTTAATAAAAGAAAATATATTTATATACAGTGTTATAGAGTTTCAAAAGGGCTTTGTAATGATACATATTTCAAGCAGATTCGATGATAAATACCTGAGATATGACCGATTATATACTCAAGCTTTAAAGGTCTATATGTCAAGAAGTTGGACCTAGCGCAAAAAACAAAACTTATTTTTCAACTGAGCGCAAAAGCCTTTACCGTTGGTGAAATTTCGGTGCAGATCTAATTTTGCTGCTAAAATAGATTTATGCCAAAAAAATTATTCATTAATGTGCTAAAATTATCAGCAATCCGTTCTCATATTTTGGTGTTTTATTCATCAACCAAAAAAACGTGAAAGTATATTCCTCTCTTTCTCTCTTCCTCAATGCCAATTTAGAAATTTTCAACATTTATCTTGAATTTTGGTAGCCTTGTATGAATCTCAGTTGTGACAACTGCAATTCGGTGGCCACAGCCGAGTTTGCGGTTGCTGCAATATTTTTTCAAACATTTAGTGCAGTGGTTGTTGCTTGGTAATTCCTTATCGAGTAAAACAAATATATCAATATTGTCCCTGAGCTCATTTACCGCTCATGTTAGCATAATCCAACGACTTAATGTAACCCCATAAAATTAATTTCAACGGCATTGAATTGCATGCATCACATGGTCATTCGACCGGACCATTTCTCGAGATTAGACGATTACCGAACATCCCCATCAATAGATCAATTATTTGATCATATATATAGTGGCATGACAAACCATCTTGTTGGAACCATACATCACTAATGTGAAGTCCAACCAATTTTGGTCAAAACTAGTCTTCCAACATGGCACGATAGCGAAATCATTGACTGTAATATGGCGATCAGTTTCAACGACGACTGAATCTCCAGTAGAAATCCACAGCAGACCATCAGTTTTTGTGAACGCAATGGAGTCTCTTGAAGCACACGTGCGTTTATTGCTGTCCAATAACGCATATTTTGCTGAATGACAAAATCATTAAGCCAGAAATGAGCTTCATTGTTGAACATGATTTTTCGATCAAATTTAAGGTGTTAAAGTTACGACGGCCACTTAGAATTTCGGTGGTAATTTTTTAATTATCTCCAAACGTTGCCTGTTCGTGAGCATAGACTAATACATACCTAGATAAACTTATTCTCTCATCTGACGTTTCATTTCACACTCTCATCGTAGGTTTGTGGAAATGAGAGCAATTAAATTTAAAATTATCTTACACCAGGTGGAGTTACAAAATATGTTCACTTAACTTTTTCCTGTCGTTTTGGTGTCGAACTGAAAAATTTAAATATATTTTGCACTTTTTTATTGACTTTTATCGTTGATATACATTTGTATTGTATTTAACACAACTAGTTTGCCACAAAAACACGAAATTCGGTTGTTGTTCCTATGTTGATCGCTGTATACTATTGCCACTATCTGGTATTATTGAACCCATATTTCTACCATCCAATGTTTACTTTCCATCGTACCAATGACGTTTAATTTCTTGAGCGAATAAAACCTTCTATGGTATGTGTTATTCTATGGTATTATTCTATGGTGAGCTTAAATTTTGTATATATTTTTTTATAATTTAAATATTGACAGACGTTTGACATTGCCAGATCATATACAATTTGTAAGGGTGCGTTCATAGTAAATATACCAAGTAGTCGCAGTAGATACAACAACTATTGTGGACAAGAACAACAGGCATTTTGTTTTTGTTTAGGCTCTCCTCATGTCAAAGTCAACACAGACGTATACCAACAAATAAATGTAAACAGAAAAGTACAAAAACAAAACCTTTGAATCTGACAGAAGCGGCCAACTAATCAAGAAGAAAAAATTGAAGTCAGCTGTCTACCGAGTTTACCTTCTCATTCTACCATGGGTGCGTTTGTATCAAAATTTAAAATTGTTATGTGCCAATCGGAAACCCCGACATTAAATTGTTCGGACGAAATATCACATGTATCTAGCAACATTTTAGTGTTTTTAAATTTGAAATAAAACAAAACTTAACGACCAATTAAATTGTAGAAAGAAATGATCAACTTTCATTCCATTTCTCCAAAACACAAGATTTTTATACCCTCACCCATAGGAATGGTGCTGAATACCTTTTGATGTAGGCAAAAGTTAATTCATAGAAGGAGTCATATTTGACCCTAGGTATCTTTAGACGAGTTTTTACGATCCATGTCCGTCTGGCTTGGTGGTTGGTCAACGCGCTATCTACCGTACATCTTTACCTATCACTGTGGAATTTTGACAGTGTTTAAGAAACTCAGTTTGGGATTGAAAATGGGCGTCCTGGTCACGTCACTTCTGGTACCACTCATACTTTATTAAAAAATATCGCCTCCTCCAAATTGGTTTCAATACCTGCGATTAATTTCATCTTAGGTATTGGTAAATGCCAGGGTTCGTATTTCATGGGTAATGAGTTACCCTGGTTATTATTACCGTGGGGAATGAGTAGCGATCGTTTACCCATTACCCGAAAGGTATGGGAAAATAATGGGTAGCTACCCACGAAATGGGGAATTACCCATCACGATTACCCATTACCCTCAGGGCAATGGGGAAAATAATGGGTAGCTACCCACGGCTATGTGCAATGGGCTACCCAGAGTAACTCATCCCCATTTTTGATCGATAATATGAAAAAATTAGAAAAAATTTCTATATCTCGGAAACGGAACGCCCAATTGAAATATTAACCAATTTTTGGGGGTTTCTAACGGGTTTTCATAAAGTGGTCCAATTCGTATGGAAGAATTTCTTTTAAAACAAATCGGACCACTTTATGAAAACTCCTTAGAAACCCACAAAAATTGGTTATTTTTTCAATTGGATGCTCCGTTACCGAGATATAGAAATTTTTTCTAATTTTTTCATATTATCGATCAAAAATGGGGATGAGTTACTCTGGGTAACCCATTGCCCATCATCGTGGGTATCTACCCATTATTTTCCCCATTTCCCTGAGGGTAATGGGAAATCGTGATGAGTAATTCCCTATTGTCGTGGGTAGCTACCCATTATTTTCCACACACCCTGCGGGTAATGGGTAAACGTCCATTACACATTCCCCACGACGATGTGTATAGGTTACTCATGGGGGGAAATACGAACTCTGGTAAATACTTTGCAAAGTATCATTGAACTACTGGAAATAGGCGAATTTGCAACAACTTTCTTGGTACTTTCTTGGTAGCAATATATAAAAAAAACTCCAAAAATGTGCTATTTTTTTGGTTCGCCTGAATAAAGGCACTTTAACTAATTTTAATGAAAACAGTTTTTCTTGTTTTTTAATTTATTTTACTTTATTTAATAACTATTAGTAATGGGTACAACCCCCTTTGTTTTTAATAACTTCAAATATACGGGTTCTCATTGAGAAATAAAGAGAATTTATGTAATCCAACGAAATTTGATTCCAAGCATCCTTAATGGCCTGAATTAGTGACTGCTTGTCATCAAATTGTCTACCTCCTTCATAGACCTTACGAGATAACCAACCCCAGACATTTTCGATAATGGTTAGATCTGGCGAATAGGGTGGCCAGTCAAGAATATTAACATTTTGGCTTGCAATGAACTCCTTTACTAGTCTGGCGTTATGTATAGGGGCATTATCCTGTTGCAATATGTTCACTGAACTTCGGAAAAGCCGATTCCAATAACGTTTTATAGCTTGCACCAGTCATTTTTGCACTTTGATAATCAAGATCGATGGTGCCATAGTACGTAATATCACGCCGCCCTCTCGGCTGTGATATCGGTTCAAAAAACGTTTTTCTTTGCGCAGATCATGGAAATAATAGTTGTAGCCATCAGGCCCATCCAAATTATACTTCTTTTCATCCTTAAATAAAGGGTTTTTCAACAGAGACGCTACAAAAGTAAATCGATAGGCGAATGCCACAATCAATTTATTGGAAACCAAGTTTGGTGAACGTGTTATCTCAGTCGATTGGCCGCCTCGGTCGTGCGATTTGACGCCGTTAGATTATTTCCTGTGGGGCTACGTCAAGTCTATGGTCTATGCCAACAAGCCAGCGACGATTGATGAACTTCGTACGAATATCGAACGTGAAATTGCAGCAGTACCGGCGATTTATGCTTGAAAATTGGGTTCAGCGTCTGGACTTCTGCAAGCGTGCTCGTGGTGGCCATGCAAAAGACATCAAGTTCCATACATAATGGCATCGAACGTACTTTCACAGGAATAAAGAATTTCGTTGGTATCTAAAACCGGTTTTGTTTTATTTAAAAACAACTTTTGTAGCGCTCTTATTGAAAAACCCGATACAACGGTTCTCCAGTCATTTACATGACCTCTTGGCTGCACATCCCATACCATGTAGTCTCTTGCGAATTGAAGCCGCTTTTCCTTACGATGAGCATTAAGTGGCGGCTTTTTTGTAATTTCAGGTATTTAAGATACTCACAGCTCATAATTACTCTGCGTACTGTTGACTTGCTCGCTTCCACTCCAGCTTGAGCTCTTATTTTTGGATAAGGCAGAATTAGAAGCAATTCTGATGATTTTTCTTTTCTCCTACGTAGATAAAGATAATGAAACCCTTCCTTTAAAATTTTGTCCATACCCCTCGGGGTCCTTTATGTAATTGTCGACAACTGTTGGGCTCCGTCCAATTTTTTTTAGCTATTGCGCGGTTAGAATATCCTTCAGAACGGTAAACATAGATTTTAGTTTTTTCCGATAGATTTAAAATGTTTTGTTTGGCCATTTTGACTCGTAACTCGATTAAAATGTAATAAATTGTAACAAACAAACGCTACCTACAAAAAATCATCGCTTACTTTAAAAATAATAAAAGAATAATAAAGTGCTTTCTTCAAGTGAACCAAAAACTTTTTTTATAAATTGCTCAAAAAAGTTCTTTAGTTAAGAACCACTATTGTCATGATTTTTTTTATATCTCAAGATGTCTAGCTTCCATTTCCATTTTAAAATTCTGCAATCGGTTACAAATTGCAAAAGATACAGGCTGCTGAATATGGAATTTTTAGTGCCTTTAAATAAGTGAACCGGAGTGTATGTACATCATTGGGCGAAATTTGCAGGAGGTTACTGCAGTATTTTCAAGAATCGAAAAAGAATCGGCGAGGTCGGTGGGTCTTGCTGTTAATGAGGCAAGACAAAATTGATGGTGTCAATGAGTAGACAAACCTCTCGACTTGGTCCGCACTTGAACGTCTGCAACCGATATAATTTTGAAGTGGTCGATGAATTTACCTACCTTGAATCTGCCGTAAACAAGGACAACAACGTCCTCCAGGAGATAAATTGATGCTATTTTGGACTCAGCAAGCAGTTGAGGAACAAAGCCATCTCTCGACAGACAAAAGTCCAGCTACAACATACTCTCATTTTACCTGTCCTGGCATATGGCTCCGAAACTTGCGTCATATCGCAATCGGATGAAAAGCATCTGTGAGTTCTCGAGAGAAATATTCTCCGTAAAATAAATAAAGAAAACGAAACGGCGAATACTGACGCCATTGGAACCAAGAGCTATATGATTTGTATTCTGACGTGGGCATGTAATCAAATTAGGCCAATTACGTTGGCTAGGCCATGTTATCAGAATGGACGAAGATGAACCATCGCTAGAGGTTTTCGATACCGTGCCCGATGGAAGAAGGAAAATAAGACGACCAACACTCCGCTGGAAAGACCAAGCCGAAGAATCCCTCCATATCCTTCATCTTACCAACTGGAGAGAAGTAAAGTAAAGTAAATCCTCAAAAATTTAACAGTTCCTAACTAATTTGGTATTTAGATAATATTTTGGGCAAAGTCATACGGACGAATTTCCCAAGCCCAGTCTGGTAACTGAGCGTTGGTCGGCTTCAAAATATATACACCTTTTTTAATGGAACTAATACACTATGGATGACTAAGGGTATGTTTAAGTCGGAGCACCCCACTGAAACGTCTGTACTGGTTTTGTCAAATTTTTAAATTTTGGAGATGTGTTTTTAATTTTTCCCATTACTTTTTTGAGGTTGATAAATTTTTAGTCTCCAGAAAAAAATCAGCAAAAATCGGGCTTGCAAAATTTGAGAGCCGGGAGCCGACTTGCTGAACTTTGGCTACCGGCTCGCGTGCCGAGAAGCGACAAGTTGAATTTAGGACCCGGGAGCAAGGATCAAAACCCACCTAAATTTTGTCGGCAGCGACCGCATTGCTCCAGGGCGTTTCCAAAAAGGCTGTGGTTTCTTTAAAGGTTTGTATTTGATAACTTTGCTGTCAAATGTTTCCTTAAAAAATGTGAAATGACTCGTTTACAAATCATTGATGACAAAGATTTAATTTTGAGAACTTTGTTGTCAAAGATTTGCTTAAGAAAATTTTGCTGGCAAACTTCTGTTTTAGAAATCTTTGCTGTCAAAGTTTCTTTTATAGACATCTTTGTTGGCAAAGTTTTCTTATAGAAATCTGTGTTATAAGAGTTTTCTGTTAAAAATTCTTCTATTTTTTCAAATCAAAATTTTCTTTTCCAAAACCTTGTTACCAAAGTTTTCTTATCGTGTACTTTGATGTTTAGAAAAAAAATTGTTACCAAAACTTTAACTGCAGTTTGTTCCATGAGGAAGTCACCAACGCCATTTTCTGTTCAAATGATACAACGACATTTCTTCTTCGAGATGGGAGATGTGGTATATTCCATGCAGATTTTCTAAGGATTCGTCCATGCCAGGATTCAGCTTAATATTCGGGTTTATAGCCACAACAATATATTTTTATATATGAACACTTTTGTCTGTGAATCGTACTCAAGATCACAAATTCTAGGAATTTCAAATATTTTAGTACTTTGTGAGGTGGTCTATCCTGGTCATATGACTATGATCACTTACACTTTATGTATTACTTGAACACCCCCCACCCCACCTCCCCAAAATACATTTTTCGTATGTAGGTGATGAATTGTTTAATTACATTGATCAAAAACAACCACCATCATTTCATGTGCACGCACTACTGTCCATTTGAGTAGATCTTAATAATTCCTTTTTATTCCTGGATATGATATCTTTAAGCAAGATCACGTACTGTTTGTTGACCGGCCATAAATAAACTTGAGATGATGATCAGGCGTATAATGACACTGATGTTGATTATGACACGAAAGGGTTTTACAACATTTCATTCAAACCATTATAGAAGACAGCCAGGCAGGCAGACAGACAGACAGCCAGACAGATCTTTTTCAATATAAACAAATTTCAATGGATTTGCATTTTCAGCCAAGTCATCATTACCATCAAGATTCCGAGGGTCCTCCCTCTTTTGATTCTGGTCATTTTGTAAATGAGCCAACTTGTTGATGACAAGGCGTCAAAATATTATACAAGTATTTTAATGTGCTGATAAGATGATGAATCACTTATAGACAGTTGGATCGATAATACTATTTCCTGCAGTGTCACAGTTCGTTACATTCGAAACACGTTTGGACGATATCGAGACACTGTGAGAAGAGGGTGATCCGAATGTGTGATCACTTGAATGCTGTGCGATTGTGATTGGAAAATGCACTTGCCTCAACTGAAGTGGTTGTTGTTTGTTGGGGGATTTAATTTTTTTCTTTTTCATTTCCTCTTGGGGCCTGAATATTTTACTTCAAAATCCAAAACTATTTGGCTTATAAGAGTCTAGGAAAATGAAAATTCAATGTTTGATTTTATAGCTGAACAAGATCATTGAAGCTCCATGACATTTCGATTTTTGTAAAATCATTTGATGTTGCTGTTTGTAAACGTGTGTGTCCCGAACAAAGGAATCGATATAGAAAGTCTACAGTTGGTTATTGGATGACAACATTTTTCTCCATGTATTCTATAGATACGAATTACATTAATGTTGTTGCAGACGATTTCAAATGCTAATTACTTTCGTTTGTTTCGCTTAATCACTTTGTTAGACCAGATGACGTCATCATGAGGACAGGCAAGATTCGGTTAGTAATCGAATACCACACAGGTTTTCCATTATTATTTCTATGATAATATTTGGACTAATCATCATATCCCTTACGGGAATTTTTATTCGGTCTGTTTTCTAATATTTACAAATTTATTCAAGCTCAAGACCTTTTTAAATAATATAAAGCTTATTATCTTTATATTACTTTCAAAAAAGTCGAGCATAAAAATGTTCCAATGATACCAAGGCTGTCTGTATAGCTATTTCGGATCTTGCCAAGATCTTCATCAGCAGACGTTTTTGGTATGTTTTTGGTGAATTCCTCAAAAATATATATCCAGAAACACTCATCATATTAATGAGAATTCCTTTATACACTCGTTTGAGGAATACCAAGCACAACCATTGGAACACCTTCATGCACAACTCTTTTTATCATGCCGTAAAACCATTGGTTTTAATCAGACATGATTTGTTTTTGTTATGTCATTACAAAAACAATAAAACAGAGGGTTGCCATCAACAATATTATTGTTTCAAGCTCGCGGTGCTCTTCGTCAACTTTCATCATATCCCTTACGGGAATTTTTATTCGGTCTGTTTTGTAATATTTACAAATTTATTCAAGCTCAAGACCTTTTTAAATAATATAAAGCTTATTATCTTTATATTATGCTCGACTTTTTTGAATGTAATATAAAGATAATAAGCATAGATAAATTAAAACCATAGATGATTCATTTGCTTAATCCCCATTTTCACCAGAGGGCACATGCTGTTTCCGTACGACCATTTTTCACTCTGATGCGACGAAAAAGCACTCGAACATCATTTTTATTTCGAATCTGTTGTTCAAATTTGAAAATAGAATATAAATAATAGAAAAGCCTACCGCTTTTGATATTTGTTCACAATACAAAAGGCAAAAAAGCATGCTCATATGGATGTTTCATTAGTTTTTGTTTCCAGGGAATTCGCCCATATCCACCACTCCGGCGCCATCTAGAAAATTTCCCTTAACTTTCAAATCCACCACTTATCTTTCACCATGTATGTTTTTTTATTTATCTATGCTGACAATGAAGAAGATCAATAGATAAATAAAAAACCATAGATGGTGAAATATAAGTGGTGGATTTTAAAGTAAAGGGAAATTTTCTACATGGCGCTGGAGTGGTGGATATAGGTAAATACCCTGGAAACAAAAACTATTGAAAAAAAACAATATAACCATGCTTTTTTGTCTTTTGTATTGTGAACAAATATCAAAAGCGATATGCTTTTCAATTATTTATATTCTATTTTCAATTTTTATTTTTATTTATCTATGGAAGGTCTAAACGTTTGACAATTATTGTCTGAGATAAATACTCCATATATACATAGATAAATAAAAACTATAGATGGTGAAAGATAAGTGGTGGATTTGAAAGTAAAGGGAAATGTTCTAGATGGCGCCGGAGTGGTTAATGGGCAAATTTCCCTGGAAGCAAAAACTATTGAAAAAAATATATAACCATGCTGGTTTGCCTTTTGTATTGTCAAGAATTATCAAAAGCAATATGCTTATCTATTATTTGTATTCTTTTTTCAAATTTAAACAGGGATCGAACTCAAGATCTCTCACTCGTCGCATTCGAGTGAAATATTGACGTACGGAAACAGCATGTGCCCTCTGGTGAAAATTGTGATTAAGCAATTGAATCGCCTATGGTCTTTTTAATGTATGGTCCAACGGTACTTTTTTTTTAATTTTTGTTGGAATTCCTCTAAACTTTTAATAAAAATGGGACGGGGAAAAGATGTGTAGTGAAGGCAAAAAGCCATGTGAAAAAAATTCGTAACCGATCCAGAAAACTGGTCTATAATGTTATTTATTCCATTAAAGCTAACAAATATTTTGTAATGGAAAACAAAAAAGAGCCCACGTATTAAAAAACAAATGAAGCAGTGGACCGAGCTATTGTGCGGAATTCAAAGAAGGACCCGTTCACATTATATTGCCACGTGATATTGCCAACGAAGCTAACTCTAAATTTAGGTTAAATTTGTCACACATGCTTATCCGAAGAAGCCTCAATGAATCTCAGTTCTTTGAACGCGCAAGCCGAAAGAAACCTCTCTTTTCCAAAAAAAAATATTGCAAAGCGTTTACTCTTTGCTCATACCCATAAGTCAAAAGATCTCCCATTCTGGAAAAAAAATTTTCGGAGTGACGAAACAAAGGTAAATCGAAAGGGTCCGGATGGTAGGGTAATAGTTCATCGCTCTAACTATCAGGCACTCAATCCACGCTACACACAGAAAACCATAAGCACGCCGGAGAAAGCATTGTGGTGCCGGGATCTTTCCCATGGCATGGGGTGGGCCCTATTGGGAAGATAACGGTAAAAATGGACCGTCATCAGTATTTGGATATTCTGAAGAACCAAATGGAGCCATATGCTTTTGATCAAATGCCCAACCACACAACAAAAATTGTCAGGGAGTGGTTTGCTGAAGAAAGAATCCCCATTTTAGACTGGTCGATTCAAAGTCCCAATTTGATAAAATATAAAACACCATAACTATAAAAACTTGGATGATCTATGATATGAAACACAGAGTGCTTGGTATTCGATTCCCCAATAGTGTTGCCAAAATTTGATTATAAGTATGCCCCGTAGATGTCAAGATGTAATATTAAATAAAGGTTATTCCCCTAATGGCTAGTTTTTCAGGCAGTGGTCATCTTGATTTCTTAGTTAAATTGTGGTTGAACATCGAACTGTGTTCTTCAGTCAGTCAATGGTTAACGATGTTTTAACCACCCAATGTTGGTTGGTTAACTTGTAGTCAGAACCATATGATTTTGACATTCACATTACTGGTTATCAAAATGAGAAATGTTAGATTGTATAGAATACATGTTTCTATTTTGAGTAATTGTAAATAAACGATGAGCCCAGATAGTTAAATTGAGACGCCTACATAGTATTTTATAAATTTTGTTGAAATGATTTTGATTTTATTCATTTATTTCATATTTTACATAATTCCATTTGATTGTTCCTCTTTGTTGTTTTGGTATTTAGCTGACAACAGATGTTTTTTCCAATAAAAAATAAAGAGTTGCCATAATCGGTTACAATATGACGGGTTACATTAACTCGGCACTGAAAAACTAAATGCATAGTTAACCACTAATTAACTCTCAATTAAGATTAAGAAATCCGATAGTTAACTACCCACGTAAAAACTGGCCATAAATATTAACCAGTTAATTTAAAAACATGAATATTTTTATTAATTACTTGAATATTTCAGAAATTTTAATTTGTGCTCTTTTAGCGTCCAAAATGTTGTTTGTTTTTTAAGATCAATTCATATCTTAGTGAAGTTGTATGTATGCATTTATTTCAAATGATTCTATGAGTAAAGGCTTGTGCACACCGCAGCGTACGTCTTGACGTTGACGCGTAGAAAGCAAACGCTATGCTGATATATATGCCAGCATATACACACCAAAACGTATTTGATGCTATCAAACTACATGCTTTAATGCCATTCTTCCTCTTATAATACAGAATTTGTGAAAAGTTTGTGTACGTATTGGGACAATTTTAAAAACAAAATTAAAATGTATTCCTCAACAGATGAAGAAGAAATATTGTTGATTCTAATTGCGGAAGAGGAGGATAATCAGAGGTAAGTAATTTATGGGGTTCCCAATAGTTATACCACTAAATTGCTGCAAATATTTTTCTTTTCATTAAAAAGAAGACAGTGGGTTCATCCCATTAATGAGGAAAGACAGAAATATGGAGAATTCCACACGCTAATGCCGGAACTTCGGAAGGATAAGAAGCGCTTCTATACATACTTCCGAATGACTGCTGAATGTTTTGATGAAATACTAGACCTGATCCTATGTGATATTTTCAAAGTTGACACTAACTACAGAGAAGCCATTAGTCCAGAACAACGTCTTGCAATTACATTGCGGTAATAAAATAAAATATTTAAACTGACTGCGCATATACGGGTAACATTGGTTCGAGTACGCTGAATCCAGTGAAGTTAGATTTTTGTAACTATTGCGAGTGAAAATTATGTCCCAAATCTCTCAACTATGCTTGGTACTATCGATCGAGACGCGAACAAAATTATATAAGATCAACTAAATCATGGTAAAATTTTCTATCAGGTAAATACGTCAGCCCAGCTGATTTGTGGATTTTTCATCTTTTCCGTGGGTAAGCTGACAAATTTGATTTTGTTTCTTTTTGTTTGCTAATAAAATTCAACGAATTTCAATCAAGATGTATTGTATAGCATAGACTTTGTATCAAGTAAGTAAGTGTTTTGCATTAGTCAACTTATTTTGACTGCTTAACCACGGAGTTTCTAAAGCAACTACCTAATAGATAATTCTACCATGAACTAAATTTATATACCAATGATTATAGCTTTCGAAAATTGGATATATTGTTCCACGGTTTGATCTAACCCCCAAAGTATTTTATGACAACCCAAGTTAGAACCAGTGGGTTCAGCATACCTGAATTAAGATTACCAGCCATTGTAACAAAAGTCTCCGATTAGAGCTGATTATAATCATTATAATAAAAAATTTGGCCAAAAACAAACAACGCCCAAATCCCCCTTAATGCGCTTTAAAGAAAATTATGGAAATTTTATAATAAAAATTGTTAAGAAAAATAATGTTTATTGAAATGGAGATAATGGTCGAGCACAAAGAAAAATACGTACACATAAAAATGTGGCACTGTTTTCTATTTAGATTTTGCGTGTCTCAGTTAAATATAAAGGTTTTATACACAGACATTTTTATTTTGAAGACATCCTATTACGATTAAAATCATATTTCGATTTAACTAGTCGCATTAGTTGACTGTATAGTTATACATTCGAAAAAAAATTACAGCAGACAGTTGCCCGAGGCCTTCGGCCACGGACTGTCCCTGCAGGCTGTGTCAGAGACACGGCCATTAAGTTTAACGTAGAATACGCCATCCGATAAGACAGAAAACATATATAACAATAAATTCATTTGCTTATATTATTTATCATTTATTGTTATATATGTTTTCTGTCTTATCGGATGGCGTATTCTACGTTAAACTTAATGGTCGTGTCTCCGTCACAGCCTGCAGGGACAGTCTGTCTGCTGTAATTTTTATATTTACCAACGGCATTTGATTCAAGTCCGTTTAAAAAAAAATATTATGTTCAATTTTTTTAAACTTAATTTAATTTATGTATTTTAATTAATATTTTTATTGAAATAAGTTCTGCGAATGTTGAGAGGGCCGCCCTAATATTAAAAAAGGTTTACCTTATCGAGTCTTCGCATTAGCATTCGAGCGTTGTGTGAAAGCTTTACGCTTTACAATTCAAAATTAATGTTACAACAGCTTTATTGACGCTTTCGCAAAAAAGCTTTATTACGTTAGCTTGCTGTTTGTTTCACTTTTTACTAGATACATGTTGCCAAGCAACATTAGCTTGCTGTTCGTTTCACTTTTTACTAGATACATGTTCCTAAGCAATGTTGAGCAACCAAAAACACTCAACCAAACACCACACATATGTTTGAGTGTGTGTGTTTAAACAATTTTCATTTGAGAAATTAAAATAGTAGAAATATATCAACCAATATGAAATGTATATCAAACGAAAGATAACATCTTCATTTACCTACAAAAAAATTTTAAAAAAATTCATCTAGCCGTTTCCTCAAATTCAATGAAATAAAGATTACAACAATAAAAACCTGACATGACTCCTCATACCGTAAGGTAAGACGTATTCTACGTCAAAATTATAGAGATTGAAAGTTTTAAAGATTATTATTTGGAACGAAGTTATCATATTCTTCAATATCTATGAATTCTGCTTCGTATATGGGAGTAAATTGAGTCTGTACTTTTCGAATTTTAGCTGCCGAGTTGGATGGTGGAAGTTCTTCAAAGTGCAGTGTTTCCTGCTCCATTATTAGTTTAGCAATTTTAAATTTAATTAGAGATTGTCTCTTTGGTGAAAACTTCTTGATAGCCTTTACATGTGCCAACATTGTACAATCAATTTCATCATATTCAACTTTATTTTTGGTTTTCAAATAATCTATTACTTCATTAACAGATGACGGTTTTTGTGTTTTTGCTTTTTTTGTTCGATCTTGATTGTAGTGTCTCATTTATCAAAGAACTATTTGAAAAGTTTTCTTGAAGAGGTGTTGATGTTTCTAGTCTATATTTTCCAGGTTCAGAGAGGCTTCCAGTTTCACAAATTTCTGTGATATTATAGTCTAGGGTTATGTCATCATTTTCGTAGTCCATCGAAGCATCTATGAAACCAATATTCGAAGACGTTTTTGCGAATGCCAGAAATGGCTGAAAATATCTCATATGCTCCGCCCATATCCATTTCCTCTTTTTTGGAGCCTGTCCAGTTTTTGTCTTCGAGCTCTTTAAGTACTTGGCATATGTATCCCTTAGACTCTTCCATCTCTTTTTAACATATTCAGCTAAAAATAAGAGGTTATAAATAAATATTTCCTTATATTCATGGGACAAATAAACAAACAAAATAGCTTACACGCGTCTAACGAAAAAAATGGTGCAAGCAGCGTTTTATTTTAAAAACGCTGCACAGCATTTGACGCGACGTTTTTGGAAGCTCTGGTGTGAAAGCCTCCATAAGCACAGGTATACACAACATTTTGGCGTTTGCGTCAAGCGTAAAATACGCCTCGGCGTGTATAGGCCTTAAGTATTACCATAGACTAATAAAGCGTTTTTCAATAAGAGCGCTACAAAAGTTGTTTTAAATAAAACAAAACCGGTTTTAGATACCAATGAAATTCTTTATTCCTGTGAAAGTAAGTTCGATGCCATTATGTATGGAACTCGATTTCTTTTGCATGGCCACCACGGGCACGCTTGCAGAAGTTCAGACGCTGAACCCAATTTTCGACGGTTTTCAAGCATAAATCGGCCGATACTGCTGCAATTTCACGTTCGATATTGGTACGAAGTTCATCAATCGTCGCTGTCTAATCTAACGGCGTCAAATCGCACGACCGAGGCGGCCAATCGACTAGGCCATTTCGTGAGATAACACGTTCACCAATCTTGGTTTCCAATAAATTGATTGTGGCATTCGCTGTGTGGCTTGTGGCGCTGTCGTGTTGGAACCACATGTCCTCCAAGTCCATATTATCCAATTGGGGCCAAAAATATTCGGTTATCATTGAACGGTAGCGATTCGCATTCGCAGTAATGTGCCGGTCTTAATCATCACGGAAGAAGTACGGCCCAATGACGCCGCCGGCCCATAAACCGCACCAAAACGTAATTTTTTCGGGATGCAATGATGACTCACGGATTACGTGTGGATTGCTGTCTGACCAATAATGCATATTTTGCTTATTGACGAAGCCATTCAGCCAGAAATGAAATTCAGAATTTAGAATTCAGAAATTGGACGTAGCGCTCTTAAAGTTGAGGCCACTGACTCCAAATTTCGGTAGTAAATTTTAATAATTTCGACTCGTTGTTGGCTCGTATATCTCTCCATAATGAAATTCGAAACCTTACTGAAGAGAAATGTCAAAAGAGCGGGAAAAAAATATGGCATCGTTTGCTGTCCCTATCGATTTACTTTTGTAGCGTCTCTGTTGAAAAACCCTTTACTTATAGTAGACCTAATAGTTCAATCACCAAATTTATGACATTTGACCTGGTGTGATATTTACGTTCGATGTTGAAAAGAATTGCTTTACTAATACCAGATAGAGGCAATGGTTCAAAACAACGAACAAAATAACAACAACGGGATTTCGTTATTTTACATAAATATTGCGTTAATGTATCGTACTCTCTCATGATTTGAAAATTTCAAATATTGTGAAGAATCAAATGGGCTGTCGCATAGAGTAATACACCAAGTGTGTACAACAGCTGTTTTTCTTTAACCGGAAACCTTTGAGAGTCACTGGAGTCAGCTGGAGTTCGCATAGAGTTAGACTTTCAGATAGCAAAACAAGCATTAAACGTAATTTAAAAGACATTATCATTAACCAAATATAATTTAAACTGCATTATCAGCAATCAAACCTCCAAAATGTAATTTAAATGTATTTAAAACCTAGTTTACTTATAGTCACTTATCCCTTAATGATTCATTACAGTATATTCTACACTGTACTCTAACAAGTAGGAGCGAAACCCCATCCGCATGGGCATCGTATGCATTGGACCTAACAAAATCAATGACTGCTCATATTGTTTGCCGTTGTGGAGTGCAAGTAAACCCTTTAATAAACATTAAATATCGAAAAGTATCAACTTTACTATCTAAGTATGTACCTACTTGTTTACAATGCCGCTGAATTATAAAAAAGTACATATATTCGATAGCATAGATAAAGTAAACAAATAGATGAAGCACAAGTGTTGGGAAAATTTTAGTGTAATGGGTAATTTCCTAGATGTCGTTGAAAGCAATAAATGGAATTTTTTTTGTTCCCAAAACAAAAAGTCCAAAAATATGACAATAAAGATCTAAAATTTCATATCAAAAGAAAAAATTATTTTCAACCAAAATATCAAGACTACAACACGTTACTAAAAGTAGAATATCTGATGGCCATCGAATTGCAAAGCCATGTCACCACCGTCTATAGCCTAATAAATTCGTTCTTCCTCCGGTTCAGCTACCATTCCTTGTTGAGAGTCCTCAGACACTCTAACGGTTTGGCATCTGCGACCACATAAGTTGCTACAGTTTTTGCCCGGGGAAGTTTTTAGATGAAAAATGCGTTCGGGGATGTTCATCTTTGGGCGGTCTTACGGGTTTTCTCGTATTGATATCCCAACACCGGCCTCATGGCATTGAAATTGTATTTTATATAAGAAATAAATGTTATTATGTAAAATTTAATAACCATTGTTTAAATTACTTTCATTAAAATTTCCCACAATTTTGAATAAAAGTCAATGCGAATTATGGGAAACTTCAGTGAAAGTGACAGTAGTACAGAAGAGCACCTAGTGAACAAAGTTGGCAATGGTCGCGCTATATCTATTATTTCCTTTATCTATGTTCGATAGTATAACAGCTAAAGATGATAGAAATACCATAGATGGTGGACTCGATTATTCACCATTTTCGCCAGAAGGCAATTACTGTTCACTAAATAATAATTTTTAGTTCCATTCTACTGTTTGAATTTTAAAATCAAAGATAGATAATAGAAAATCATATTGTTGTTTGACAATACAAAAGGCAAAAAAGCAAGGTTAAATATTTTTGTCAATAGTTTTTGTTTCCAGGGAAATTTGTTCATTTCCACGATTGGTATGCCATCTACAAAATTTCCTTTGACTTTCAAATCCACCACATATGTATATTTCACCATCTATGATTTTTGTATCATCTTTGATAACAACATACATTTTAACATAGATAAATAAAAACCATAGTAGACTAATTTGCTTAATCACCATTTTCACCAGAGGGCACATGCTGTTTCCGTACGACCATTTTTCACTCCGATGTGACGAAAAAGCACTCAAACATAATTTTTATTTCGATTCTGTTGTTTAAATTTGAAAATAGAATATAAATAGTTGAAAAGCATATCGCTTCTGATATTAGTTCACAGTACATAAGGCAAAGAAAGCATGGTAATAAAGTTTTTACAATAGTTTTTATTTCCAGGGAAATTTGGTCACATCCACCACTCCGGCGCCATCTAGAAAATTCCCCTATACTTTCAAATCCACCACGTATCTTTCACCATCTATGGTTTTTTATTTATCTATGATATTAAGAAGTTTCATCTTGACAGCCGGCCACACATCTTTTGTATGGAAAGTATCAATATGGGTGTGGCTAAATCACCCTTGTTGTAGTGAACGTTGGACAAACTGGAGCCTAATACGTAATACATAACAATCGGAAATGTTGCACACTATTTATCGTATCGGCAAACCGGATGGCTTCTTTCTCTGTGTGTCCAAAGCACTTTGTAGAAATTCCTTTGAAAACTTCCCAAGCAGCTCAAGGGCATAATTGTGTAAGAAACGATATCGAATTCATTATCGTTTTGGCGGTAGTGAAGTTTTATGAACCCATGTATTTTAAATGGTAGACGTACTGTCATTTACGACATATAAGTATCGTTCGGACGATTATCGTCATACACAATTAGGCCTCAGTACATCTTCCAACATTATGTTAAGTAAATCATTGTCGTCTTGTCGATAGTGACGGGAATATTGTTAAAATGCCGCACAATCTTTGTAAAAATCCCTGTGTACTGTACTACCATCAATATAAATAAGTGCTGCCAAGTTACCGTTAATGGTTGGTGACTTCGGTGATTACAAAATCTTCATAATTTTCGCCACTAGATGTCGCAAGGCAAACTATTAATATTTTTCCGTTTCCGGAAAATGATAATTAGGCTATATGTAATTGAATCACCAAATTCGAAATGACCGTGCAGCCGTGTTTTCAGCACACTTATATTTAAAAGAAAACTGTTCAGTAATTTATGAAGTAGGTAAATTTGTAGCTACTTATGGCCAGTTTTTAAATGGGTAGTTAAATATCGGATTACTTAATCTTAATTATAAGTTAATTAGAGGGTAATTTTGCAATTTGCTTTTCAGTTGTGAGTTAATGTAGGTCGCCATATTATAAACGATTATGGCAACCATTTCATTCTAATTCTTATTCGAAAAAACATCTGTTTTGGAATAAATAACAAAACAACAATCAGAAAGAAATGCAAAAATCCGAAGTCATTTTAACAAAAATGTAGGGGTGTTTTTTTCGTAACCTATATAAGTTAACATCAACTGTTACGAAAAAAAACGCATACACGTTGAGTATAATCAACTTGGCTTCATCAGATAATTATTTATTTTTATTTGTCAATTTGTTTATGTAAAAGTCAAAGAGAAAATTAAATTCTAAAGAATACAGTGTAATATATGAGGTGGTTAAACTGCAACGACACTACAATACACTTTTTCTCATTTGATATAGCAGTGAATTATTGCATTGAAAAATATATGTTTGGTTAAACGAAATCTCCAATCACGACGTTACGATTGCCATATTGGGGTATCTCTCTATTCAATAATAAATCAGGCATCGCAAACGAACGCTTACAGCCCAAAATATACGACTCGACAGCACGTGCAAAAATAAAACAAAAGACGCACGCGTCCCCGAGCTAGCCGCGTGGTCTTCTTTATATAGGCTCATTCGCCCTCTTTTAGGTTTTAAATGAGTAAAACGAGCAGCCCGGGAACAGATCTCGTACCGCAAGCGAGAAATAAAAAGCAATTGTATAGTGGTATGAGAAATTGGCTCCAGGCAATGAATGTGGATCGCATTGTGGATCGCATCCATAATTTGTTCGTAAAGTACATAAAATTTCCCACAAAGTACATCTAATGTACCAGAAACTACATACTTATACGAGTACAATATTTATTTAACGTAGTATGTTCCTATAAAGGGCATAAATTGTACCATAAAATACATATGAAAATTTACCACAAAATGTATCACAAGTACAAAAAAGTCAATTGTACTAAAACTTCAAAAAAAAAGTACTTAACGTGTAGTAAAATTACTAAAATGCATACCAAAAGACATATGGGCACCAAAATGTGTACCAAAAAGTGCATAAAGTATATCATAAAATTGCATAAGGTGCAGTAAGCAGACAGAACTGAAGGCGTTCTTGCGAGTCATGGCTAGATATCTGTTAAAGTAGATATATTTTGAGAATCGAAATATTCCTCGGTTTTCTTCGTACACTTCACTTCGTTGTGGTTTTGCTTTAGTAGTTGTTTGTCTCAAATATTGTCTTGGAATTATTCTTCTTGAAGAAGAAAAAATTAATAATAAATATTTTATTCAACTTTTTACAAATTTTGATTAAACAATTAACTACCCCTAATATTTACATCATAATTTTCGAAACGTCGTGGAAATATAAGAAATAGAATGACATAAATTTTGTATTTTGCATACAACACACTCGAACTTGGTAACACTTTTATGGGGGTTATTCTCAACTTCTAAAATTATACATGTTAACTAACGTGCAGGTTGTCATTCTGTATAACTTAACGTGTATAAGTTACGAAAAAAACGCCCCTTATGTAAAAAACTATATAGACGCAACAATTTAACGATCTAGACCCAACGTATGTATGTATACATAAATACGCAAATCAGAAACATTTGTTTTATACAATCTTACATTTCTCATGTTGACAGTCAGTAATTTGATTGTCAAAATCATATTGTTCTGACTAAAAGTTAACCAACCAACATTGGGTGGTTAAATCATCGTTAACCATTGACTGAATAACACATTTCGATATTTAACCACAATTTAACTAAGAAACGAAGGTCACAACTGACTGAAAAACACACCATTAGAGTAACGACTTGTCTCAGTCAACTTAAGAAGTTTGGTGTGGTTGCATATGGATTTTGCATGTTGAAAAGTATTTCTTTAATAATACCAGATAGAGGCATTACTTCAAACTAACCAACAAGAAAACAAATACGGCATTTCTTATTTTGGGGGTTACATTTTTGTGTTAAATACAACACAAATGTGTACTAACAATATTAGGTAAGAAAAATTTTAAAAATACAAATAGCAATCGCATTTCTAATGACATTCGCGATTACGATTTCAAATCGCATAATAGGTGTGATGTGGTTCGCGATGGTCAAAAATCTGCAGACTTCAAATCACAAGCGCACACCGATGGGATCGGATGTAATTTTCTTAAACGGAGCATCGAAGAGGCAACACAATGATGCACAAATAAAATTTAGCATGTTTGTTTTAATTTTTAATAAAAACTCCTAATGTTTACAAAGAATTTTCATACTATACTTATATAGAATTTGAACAATTTTAATAACAATATTCCATACTTACCTGGCGTAGGGGTTACCGTGATCATTGACAATTTTCCTCATTTCAATGCTGATACCATAGAGTAATCCCAGACTAGAGAGAATATTTGGCTCATCTGACGTTTCCTTTCACACTCTTCGTGATGCGGTCGGTGTGATAGAGAGATGTTTGACGAAAAGTGATATACACCATGTGGAATTACAATAACTTCTTGCTTTAATTTTTCATGCCATTTTGGTGAAAAACTGTGAAATTTAAATGTGTTTTAAACTTTTTGACGTAGAATACGTCTTACCTTACGGTATGAGGAGTCATGTCAGGTTTTTATTGTTGTAATCTTTATTTCATTGAATTTGAGGAAACGGCTAGATGAATTTTTTTAAAAATTTTTTTGTAGGTAAATGAATATGTTATCTTTCGTTTGATATACATTTCATATTGGTTGATATATTTCTAGTATTTTAATTTCTCAAATGAAAATTGTTTAAACACATACACTCAAACATATGTGTGGTGTTTGGTTGAGTGTTTTTGGTTGCTCAACATTGCTTAGGAACATGTATCTAGTAAAACGTGAAACGAACAGTAAGCTAACGTAATAAAGCTTTTTTGCGAAAGCTTCAATAAAGCTGTTGTAACATTAATTTTGAATTGTAAAGCATAAAGCTTTCACACAACGCTCGAATGCTAATGCGAAGACTCGATAAGGTAAACCTTTTTTAATATTAGGGCGGCCCTCTCAACATTCGCAGAACTTATTTCAATAAAAATATTAATTAAAATACACAAATTAAATGAAGTTTAAAAAAATTGAACATAATATTTTTTTGTTAAACGGACTTGAATCAAATGCCGTTGGTAAATATAAAAATTACAGCAGACAGTTGTCCGAGGCCTTCGGCCACGGACTGTCCCTGCAGGCTGTGTCAGAGACACGGCCATTAAGTTTAACGTAGAATACGCCATCCGATAAGACAGAAAACATATATAACAATAAATTCATTTGCTTATATTATTTATCATTTATTGTTATATATGTTTTCTGTCTTATCGGATGGCGTATTCTACGTTAAACTTAATGGCCGTGTCTCTGACACAGCCTGCAGGGACAGTCCGTGGCCGAAGGCCTCGGACAACTGTCTGCTGTAATTTTTATCTTATCTTATTTTATTTATTTATCTATGTTAATATGTATGTTGTTATCAAAGATGATACAAAAATCATAGATGGTGAAATATACATATGTGGTGGATTTGAAAGTCAAAGGAAATTTTGTAGATGGCATACCAATCGTGGAAATGAACAAATTTCCCTGGAAACAAAAACTATTGACAAAAATATTTAACCTTGCTTTTTTGCCTTTTGTATTGTCAAACAACAATATGATTTTCTATTATCTATCTTTGATTTTAAAATTCAAACAGTAGAATGGAACTAAAAATTATTATTTAGTGAACAGTAATTGCCTTCTGGCGAAAATGGTGAATAATCGAGTCCACCATCTATGGTATTTCTATCATCTTTAGCTGTTATACTATCGAACATAGATAAAGGAAATAATAGATATAGCGCGACCATTGCCAACTTTGTTCACTAGGTGCTCTTCTGTACTACTGTCACTTTCACTGAAGTTTCCCATAATTCGCATTGACTTTTATTCAAAATTGTGGGAAATTTTAATGAAAGTAATTTAAACAATGGTTATTAAATTTTACATAATAACATTTATTTCTTATATAAAATACAATTTCAATGCCATGAGGCCGGTGTTGGGATATCAATACGAGAAAACCCGTAAGACCGCCCAAAGATGAACATCCCCGAACGCATTTTTCATCTAAAAACTTCCCCGGGCAAAAACTGTAGCAACTTATGTGGTCGCAGATGCCAAACCGTTAGAGTGTCTGAGGACTCTCAACAAGGAATGGTAGCTGAACCGAAGGAAGAACGAATTTATTAGGATATAGACGGTGGTGACATGGCTTTGCAATTCGATGGCCATCAGATATTCTACTTTTAGTAACGTGTTGTAGTCTTGATATTTTGGTTGAAAATAATTTTTTCTTTTGATATGAAATTTTAGATCTTTATTGTCATATTTTTGGACTTTTTGTTTTGGGAACAAAAAAAATTCCATTTATTGCTTTCAACGACATCTAGGAAATTACCCATTACACTAAAATTTTCCCAACACTTGTGCTTCATCTATTTGTTTACTTTATCTATGCTATCGAATATATGTACTTTTTTATAATTCAGCGGCATTGTAAACAAGTAGGTACATACTTAGATAGTAAAGTTGATACTTTTCGATATTTAATGTTTATTAAAGGGTTTACTTGCACTCCACAACGGCAAACAATATGAGCAGTCATTGATTTTGTTAGGTCCAATGCATACGATGCCCATGCGGATGGGGTTTCGCTCCTACTTGTTAGAGTACAGTGTAGAATATACTGTAATGAATCATTAAGGGATAAGTGACTATAAGTAAACTAGGTTTTAAATACATTTAAATTACATTTTGGAGGTTTGATTGATGATAATGCAGTTTAAATTATATTTGGTTAATGATAATGTCTTTTAAATTACGTTTAATGCTTGTTTTGCTATCTGAAAGTCTAACTCTATGCGAACTCCAGCTGACTCCAGTGACTCTCAAAGGTTTCCGGTTAAAGAAAAACAGCTGTTGTACACACTTGGTGTATTACTCTATGCGACAGCCCATTTGATTCTTCACAATATTTGAAATTTTCAAATCATGAGAGAGTACGATACATTAACGCAATATTTATGTAAAATAACGAAATCCCGTTGTTCGTTTTGTTTTGTTCGTTGTTTTGAACCATTGCCTCTATCTGGTATTAGTAAAGCAATTCTTTTCAACATCGAACGTAAATATCACACCAGGCCAAATGTCATAAATTTGGTGATTGAACTATTAGGTCTACTATAAGTAAAGGGTTTTTCAACAGAGACGCTACAAAAGTAAATCGATAGGGACAGCAAACGATGCCATATTTTTTCCCGCTCTTTTGACATTTCTCTTTGACATATACGAGCCAACAACGAGTCGAAATTATTAAAATTTACTACCGAAATTTGGAGTCAGTGGCCTCAACTTTAAGAGCGCTACGTCCAATTTCTGAATTCTAAATTCTGAATTTCATTTCTGGCTGAATGGCTTCGTCAATAAGCAAAATATGCATTATTGGTCAGACAGCAATCCACACGTAATCCATGAGTCATCATTGCATCCCGAAAAAATTACGGTTTGGTGCGGTTTATGAGCCGGCGGCGTCATTGGGCCGTACTTCTTCCGTGATGATTAAGACCGGCACATTACTGCGAATGCGAATCGCTACCGTTCAATGATAACCGAATATTTTTGGCCCCAATTGGATAATATGGACTTGGAGGACATGTGGTTCCAACACGACAGCGCCACAAGCCACACAGCGAATGCCACAATCAATTTATTGGAAACCAAGATTGGTGAACGTGTTATCTCACGAAATGGCCTAGTCGATTGGCCGCCTCGGTCGTGCGATTTGACGCCGTTAGACTAGACAGCGACGATTGATGAACTTCGTACGAATATCGAACGTGAATTTGCAGCAGTATCGGCCGATTTATGCTTGAAAACCGTCGAAAATTGGGTTCAGCGTCTGGACTTCTGCAAGCGTGCCCGTGGTGGCCACGCAAAAGAAATCGAGTTCCATACATAATGGCATCGAACGTACTTTCACAGGAATAAAGAATTTCATTGGTATCTAAAACCGGTTTTGTTTTATTTAAAACAACTTTTGTAGCGCTCTTATTGAAAAACGCTTTATTAGTCTATGGTAATACTTACTCATAGAATCATTTAAAATAAATGCATACATACAACTTCTCTAAGATATGAATTGATCTTAAAAACCAAACAACATTTTGGACGCTAAAAGAGCACAAATTAAAATTTCTGAAATATTCAAGTAATTAATAAAAATATTCATGTTTTTAAATTAACTGGTTAATATTTATGGCCAGTTTTTACGTGGGTAGTTAACTATCGGATTACTTAATCTTAATTGAGAGTTAATTAGTGGTTAACTATGCATTTAGTTTTTCAGTGCCGAGTTAATGTAACCCGTCATATTGTAACCGATTATGGCAACTCTTTATTTTTTATTGGCAAAAACATCTGTTGTCAGCTAAATACCAAAACAACAAAGAGGAACAATCAAATGGAATTATGTAAAATATGAAATAAATGCATAAAATCAAAATCATTTCAACAAAATTTATAAAATACTATGTAGGCGTCTCAATTTAACTATCTGGGCTCATCGTTTATTTACAATTACTCAAAATAGAAACATGTATTCTATACAATCTAACATTTCTCATTTTGATAACCAGTAATGTGAATGTCAAAATCATATGGTTCTGACTACAAGTTAACCAACCAACATTGGGTGGTTAAAACATCGTTAACCATTGACTGACTGAAGACCACAGTTCGATGTTCAACCACAATTTAACGAAGAAATCAAGATGACCACTGCCTGAAAAACTACCCATTAGGGGAATAACCTTTATTTAATATTACATCTTGACATCTACGGGGCATACTTATAATCAAATTTTGGCAACACTATTGGGGAATCGAATACCAAGCACTCTGTGTTTCATATCATAGATCATCCAAGTTTTTATATTTATGGTGTTTTATATTTTGTCAAATTGGGACTTTGAACCGACCAGTCTAAAATGGGGATTCTTTCTTCAGCAAACCACTCCCTGACAATTTTTGTTGTGTGGTTGGGCATTTGATCAAAAGCATATGGCTCCACTTGGTTCTTCAGAATATCCAAATACTGATGACGGTCCATTTTTACCGTTATCTTCCCAATAGGGCCCACCCCATGCCATGGGAAAGATCCCGGCACCACAATGCTTTCTCCGGCGTGCTTATGGTTTTCTGTGTGTAGCGTGGATTGAGTGCCTGATAGTTAGAGCGATGAACTATTACCCTACCATCCGGACCCTTTCGATTTACCTTTGTTTCGTCACTCCGAAAATTTTTTTTCCAGAATGGGAGATCTTTTGACTTATGGGTATGAGCAAAGAGTAAACGCTTTGCAATATTTTTTTTTGGAAAAGAGTGGTTTCTTTCGGCTTGCGCGTTCAAAGAACTGAGATTCATTGAGGCTTCTTCGGATAAGCATGTGTGACAAATTTAACCTAAATTTAGAGTTAGCTTCGTTGGCAATATCATGTGATAACGTGAACGGATCCTTCTTTGAATTCCGCACAATAGCTCTGTCCACTGCTTCATTTGTTTTTTAATACGTGGGCTCTTTTTTGTTTTCCATTATAAAATATTTGTTAGGTTTAATGGAATAAATAACATTATAGACCAGTTTTCTGGATCGGTTACGAATTTTTTTCAAATGGCTTTTTGCCTTCACTACACATCTTTTCCCCGTCCCATTTTTATTAAAAGTTTAGAGGAATTCCACAAAAATTTAAAAAAAGTACCGTTGGACCGTACATAAAACAACCATAGACGATTCAATTGCTTAATCACCATTTTCACCATAATGCACATGCTGTTTCCGTACGTCAATATTTCACTCGAATGGGACGAGAGAGAGATCTTGAGTTCGATCCCTGTTTAAATTTGAAAAAAGAATACAAATAATAGATAAGCATATTGCTTTTGATAATTGTTGACAATACAAAAGGCAAACAAGCATGGTTATATATTTTTTTCAATAGTTTTTGTTTCCAGGGAAATTTGCCCATATCCACCACTCCTTTACTTTCAAAAAAGTTTTTATTTATCTATGTAAATATGGAGTATTTATCTCAGACAATAATTGTCAAACGTTTAGACCTTCATAGATAAATAAAAATAAAAAATGAAAATAGAATATAAATAATTGAAAAGCATATCGCTTTTGATATTTGTTCATAATACAAAAGGCAAAAAAGCATGGTTATATTGTTTTTTTCAATAGTTTTTGTTTCCAGGGTATTTACCTATATCCACCACTCCGGCGCCATGTAGAAAATTTCCCTTTACTTTAAAATCCACCACTTATATTTCACCATCTATGGTTTTTTATTTATCTATTGATCTTCTTCATTGTCAGCATAGATAAATAAAAAAAAACATAGATGGTGAAAGATAAGTGGTGGATTTGAAAGTTAAGGGAAATTTTCTAGATGGCGCCGGAGTGGTGGATATGGGCGAATTCCCTGGAAACAAAAACTAATGAAACATCTATATAACCATGCTGTTTTGCCTTTTGTATTGTTAACAAATATCAAAAGCGGTATGCTTTTCTATTATTTATATTCTATTTTCAAATTTGAAAAACAGATTCGAAATAAAAATGATGTTCGAGTGCTTTTTCGTCGCATCCGAGTGAAAATGGGGATTAAGCAAGTGAATCTCTATGGTTTTTATTTATCTATGTTGTCAGATGTTGCCTAATCATAGACCAATACATAGATAGATACAGAAATCGAAAGGAATTCGTATTTTCGTTCAATACAAACAATATAAAACATAATTTAGCTGTCATTAGCATCTATAAATACTATTTAAAATTAGTTCCTGTCTCCTTTGCTCTCTCATTCTCCATCGTCGGCCTAGTACCTTTTCGATCAGCTGTGCCATAGAATCCCTCTGGTTATACCAAAGATAATAGAAAACTCTAGATGACGAAATATAAGTGGTGGATTTGAAAGTCAAAGGAAATTTTTTAATGGCGCAGAGATGGTGGAATTTGACAATACAAAAGGTAAAAGAACATGGTTAGTTTTCGTTTTCTGGGGAATTGGCGCATTTCATAGATAAATAAAAAAACATAGATGGTGAAAGATAAGTGGTGGATTTGAAAGTTAAGGGAAATTTTCTAGATGGCGCCGGAGTGGTGGATATGCGCGAATTCCCTGGAAACAAAAACTAATGAAACATCCATATGAGCATGCTTTTTTGCCTTTTGTATTGTGAACAAATATCAAAAGCGGTATGCTTTTCTATTATTTATATTCTATTTTCAAATTTGAACAACAGATTCGAAACAAAAATGATGTTCGAGTGCTTTTTCGTCGCATCAGAGTGAAAAATGGTCGTACGGAAACAGCATGTGCCCTCTGGTGAAAATGGGGATTTCTCTTTTGGTATTTTCGAATGCTCTTCCCATAGATTAATACTTATAGTAGATCTACTAGTTCTCCCACCAAATTTATGACATTTTGCCTGGTGTGATATTTACGTTCGATGTTGAAAAGAATTCATTTACTAATACCAGATAGAGGCAATGGTTCAAAACAACGAACAAAATACAAAAACGGCATTTCGTTTTGTGTGTTAAAATTATTGTGTTAAATACAACACAAATGAATGCTAACAATAACAGTCAGTAAAAAAGTTTAAAACACATTTAAATTTCACAGTTTTTCACCAAAATGGCATGAAGAATTAAAACAAGAAGTTATTGTAATTCTACCTGGTGTATATCACTTTTCGTCAAACATCTCTCTATCACACCGACCGCATCACGAAGAGTGTGAAAGGAAACGTCAGATGAGCCAAATATTCTCTCTAGTCTGGGATTACTCTATGGCTTTTCCACTCACAAATTTTTCTTGGCAAAATTTTTTCGAATCAAAATACAAAAAAACGAAAGAAACGTCAAAACTGTTTACATTTTAAATAATTTTCCTAAGAAGTGTATAAATAATTTGAAATCGGTGTAAAAAATGGTAATTTTTATATTAAATTTCATTTGTTTACTTCATTTAATTTTTCATTTTCATTTACTATTTATTTGTATAACCAAACACAACAAAACTAATGTCTTATATATTATAGTGTTGGTTTAAATGTGTACATTTTCAAGTTTTAATAAATTCTTACATCTACCAAAATATTACTGTAATTGACAAGCAAACATTAAAATACAATTTATTTGAATAAATCAAAGAGCTCCTTTTTGAAACGTGACGCATTGCTTATTATTTGCTTATTATATTCGATGAAAGGTGGTTCCAGAGACGTACGCTACATATAAAAAATTGTCTTTCCGACGTTAAAGTATGAATTCTTCTATTGACAAGTTTCATTCCTCGATTTGATCTTGCAAAGTTTATGCGGGTGAATAAGTGTTCGGGTGTCTTGGTGTATATGATCTTATGTAGAACTTTGTTTGAAGAAGATTATCAAAAGATATATTAAATATTTGATAGGCCAGCTGAGATATTCTGTCATATGGTTTCTTATTAAAAATATATCGCGCAATGTTGTTCAAGGCCACATTCAGCCTGCGCGAATCGGCTGTGTCACAGTTTGCAGAAACTTCATATCCATAAAGCAAGGTAGGGATGAGGTATGATTTTTCCAACAGCATTCTAATTTCAAAAGGTGTAGAGATACGAACTGCCCATGAGTTCCTTAGCATCCCATACACCTTGCCAACAGCGCCATTTATATGGTTAGTCCAAGTAAGCTTGGAATTAAAAGTTAATCCCAGATTGCACGCAGTTTGAACACTAGCTATCTTGGTGTTATTGATTTTCACACAGTCTTCCTCGTTGATTGTAACCGGTCGTTTTGAAATTGTGATCAATTTGGTTTTTGATGGGTTAAGACATAATCCATTGTTGTTGGCCCATTGGTAGATTAAATTTAAGTCACGATTAATGTTTAACGTACATACCGCAATATCCTTAACCTTTGCACTAGTGTAGAGCTGCACATCATCAGCATACATTTGAATATTACATGTTACTGGTACATTTGGAAGATCATTAATATAGATCGAAAAGAGAAGACCACATTCTTGAGGAACTCCCTTTGGCACGCTCAAAGCGTTTGATCGATGGTTATCAATTACCGTTACCTGTGATCGATGCGATAAATAAGATGATATTAGTTTGCATGCTCTTTCCGAGAAATTAAAAAGTTTTTTTTAGTTTAGTATTGAATATTTTATGGTCACCAACTAAAAACGACACCATGGCCGAAGGCCTCGGACAACTGTCTGCTGTAATTTTTTTTCATTCTTTATGTAGTTTTAAAAAATAAATAAAATACACTTGTTACAAAGATCAATTCTTACACATGTTCATTTATTTTTTATAAAATCGGAAATTAACGGTTTAACTGAATATAGTTCAAAAATGATCCATATATACATGTATGATTTGCGATTTTTGTCATTTTGTAGGACAAAACCGAAAAGATATGATTATAAAACTTAAAAAAATGTCAAGTTTTTTTTCGAAAAATCTGGCTAAATCCAGTTATTTTATTGGAATGTCCAGTTAAACGCCAATTTATATCTGTCAAGCCTAGGTATAGACGATATTCCAAATATAATTTTAAGAAATATCCCGGAAACGATGGTCCTCGAGTACTGTAAGCTCTTCAATAGCATACTAAATAATTTATACTTTCCCACCGGATGGAAATTTCAAAAGTGGTAACTTTGCCCAAAAAAGGGAAAGATTATAGCAATCCAAAGAATCTTCGTGCAATAAACTTACTACCAAATATTAGCAAAGTTTTCGAAGTTAGTGTTAACATTATTTTAACAAAGTCATGCGAGAAAAAAAGATTAATTAATGATAAACAATTTGGTTTTAAGTACAAACATTCGACCATGAATGCAATTCATCTGCTTGTTTCCAACATTAACTGGAACCTCAAAAAGTCATTATACACGGGCGCTTGCCTTATAGATTTCGAAAAGGCCTTTGATAATATTTGGATTCCGGGATTAATTCACAAACTTTTGAAATTCGATGTTCCTATACACTTAATTATACTTATACACAATATGCTAAGTAATAAATAATTTTTTGTTAGCAATAAGAAACTAAAAAGTTCAAAAAATTTTGTAATTGTTAACGGGTTACAACAGGGTACAGTGATATTACCAATTCTGTTCAATTTATTCATATTTGATTTACTAAATCCAATAGACAACATCATCGGTTTTGCTGATGATATTATTATTTATCATGCAGACGATAAAGTTCATAAAATCAATAACAAATTGCAGTATTACTTTAACACTGTAGATGAAATGATGAAAATTAATGTGAGCAAATGCGAAACCATACTTTTCCGTCCTCCGGTTGGAAAATGTAATTATAACATTAGAAGTAACTGGAAAGATTTTTCTATAAAGTCAAATGATAATATAGTTATCCCAAACAAAGAGGCAGTTGAATATCTATGTATTAATCTAGATAATTTTTTATATTTTAATGATCACAGTAGCTTGCAACTAATAAAAGCAAGAAATGCATTTTGTATGCACAAAAATCTATTTTTCTCCCAACACAATAATACCACAGTTACACTCATCCTATACCAATCCTATACCTACTATATGGAGAAACTTCGAGTTTTCGAGAGAAAATGTCTGAGAGCATGCACATCACTTTATAAGTGTACGAGTAGTGATTTCACAAAATAAAGGGTCCGCCAAATATCTTTTTTTTTTTGAAAATGCTATAAAAAAAATCTACTGAATATTTTCTCAAATTTATTTTTTTATTTGAAAGTACAATCCTTCCGGTTAATAATGGAAAATAATTTCATTCAAATTGCTGCATCGGCTGGCCATGCAGTAGCCTACACGATCGGTCCAATTTGTAAGCACATTATCGATTGTGTGCAGCTGTATTTCACCAATGGCTTCACAAATATTGTCCTTTAAAGCGTCAATTGTCTCTGGCTTGTCGGCGTAACACTTATCTTTGAGGGCACCCCACAAATAATAGTCCAACGGTGTCAAATCGCAGTTCCGAGGTGGCCAAACAACATCAGCTCTGCGGCTGATAATGCGATCTTCAAAAACAGGGCGCAAAACATCTAGTGTAGCTTCGGCTGTGTGGCACGTAGCGCCGTCCTGTTGAAACCAAAAGTTGCCAATATCCTCCTCTTCAATTTTTGTGAACAAAAATTCGTTCAACATGGCCCGATAACGATCGCCATTGACTGTAACGGCCACTCCTTGCTCATTTTCGAAGAAAAATGGCCCAATTATGCCTCTGGACCAAAACCCGCACCAAACAGTGACTCGTTTTGGGTGCATCGGCTTTTCAATGTATGCGTGCGGGTTTTCTGTGCCCCAAATGCGACAATTTTGTTTGTTTGCATACCCGCCAAGATCAAAATGAGCTTTATCTGAAAAGATGATTTTTTTGGCAAAATCGGCATCATGCGGCCAAAGTCAGTAGAATTGATAATTTCATCATATATTTGCAAAAGCATTGAGTGTAAGGAAAACAATTTAATATTGGCTCCATATTATGTGAATGAAGAGTACATTCGTGATACATTGTTAAGTGGATACATACCACCAGAAGCATTTCTGAATCTCGATAGAAAAAGGTTTATCCAGGATGGAAATGGGCTGCGTATAATTTATCACATATTTAGACGAGCCAATAATAAGGCAATAAATTCCAATCAATTAACAGTCGACAATCAGAGATTTGACACCAGCATCTACATACGAGATAGAAATATACTCCCAAATGTAAATATTAACAAATATTGGTGGCTCACTGAATAACTTGTGTGTAATTCGTAACAATATCGCGAGTAAAAAATTTGAGCGTATAAACGGTGAGTTATTTCCTTACTCGCAAGTAGCTAACTCACGAAAATAAGTCATGAGTAACGACGCTACTTGCGAGTAAATTTTAAAGTGCTGCCATATGTCTATTTTTTTTAGTTAGGCAGCACTGAAAGCGCTGTAACTCCTGAATGCAAACTACCGTATAAACAGTGAGCTCAGTACTCGCGATTAATTTTACTCGCGAGTTGGCTGCCGTATAAACGTAGTAATAGACAAAGTAAACATATAGATGAAGCACAAGCGTTGGAAATATTTTAGTGTAATGGGTAATTTTCTAGATATCGTTAAAAGCAATAAATGGGATTTTTTTCGTTCCCAAAAAAAAGTCAAAAAATATGACAATAAAAATCTAAAATTTCATATCAAAAGAAAAAATAATTTTCAACAAAAATATCAACACTACAACACGTTACTAAAAGTAGAATATCTGATGACCATCGAATTGCAAAGCCATGTCACCACCGTCTAAATATGTCCTAATAAATTCGTTCTTCCTCCGGTTCAGCTACCATTCCTTGTTGAGAGTCCTCAGACACTCTAACGCGTTTGGCATCTGCTACCACAGAAGTTGCTACAGTTTTTGGGCGGGGAATTTTTTAGATTAAAAAGGCGTTCCGGGATGTTCATCTTTTGGCGGTCTTACGTGCTTTCTCCTATTGATATCCCAACACCGGCCTCATGGCTTTGAAATAGTTTTTTTATATTAGAAACAAATGCTATTATGTAAAATCACATAAATGTTGTCACATTTCCTATTGTTTAAATTACTTTCACAAAAATTTCCCACAATTTTGAATAAACGTCAATGAGAATTATGGGAAACTTCAGTGAAAGTGACAGTAGTACAGGACAGCACCTAGTGAACAAAGTTGGCAATGGTTGCGCTATATCTATTATTTCCTTTATCTATTAGGTTATTACATTTATATACGCATTATTGTATTATTGAAATTGCAAATTTTCAAAAAAAAGTTTGTATATTATGCTGTGTGTTTATCGAACCAGATAATTTTGATTGACCAAAATTTTGACATTAGCGTGGTGAGTATTTATTGTCAAAAAAAAATGTTGACAAGTAGTCTAAATTTTGACGTTTGTCGTTTATGCAGCATTTGCTCGGAAACATGGTAATAACAGCAGGTGTGTTGTAGTTGTAGGCAGCAACAACAGGCATTTTGTTTTTGTCTCATTCGCTTCAGTTGTGAAACTCTACACAAATACATACATACCAACAACACAAGAATGCAAGAGTACAAAAACAAAATACATGAGTTCTATTACAAAATACATCAGTTCTATACAGGTCTATTTTACGGCTTACACTTAAAAAACCAACCATTTTTTGAGGCGGGCAGAACACATTATTTTAAGCAAGAAAAGTAAAATAACAAAATCCGGGCAAATGCATTGTTTCCAAGATATGGTCCCCGAAATTTCGGATGTGTGAGAGAGTAACGGGGTTAAGCTACTGTGTAAAGCTATTGATATTATCACTTTTTTGTATAAAAGAAGTCAAAATAAACTCAAAAAATTAGCTAGCATTTCTCTATAACTCGATTCGTTATAGAGTTGAAATTTTTAAAAATTAATAAGGTTTTTCAAAATTTCAACATCCAATAACTCGATAACTAAGTGAGTTATCGAAAAATTGCATAGAGGTTTCTGCGTGCTCGGGCTAAGGGACTATTTCCTCTGGGGTAGGTCCAACACCGGCTTCGGCATAGTATGGAATTTTCTACTTGGGGTAGGTCCAACATCGGCTTCGCGGCTTCGGCATAGTATTTTTGCGGTATAAATCTTTATATTTTTAAGAAAAGTAAAGGAAAATAATCTAAAATTTTTCAAAATTTCATCATACGGCGGTCCATAACTCCGAAACTGTTCGTTTGCGCCGATTTTGCTATTTTACTTTTTTTGCTTAAAATAACATGTTCTATCCGATGCAATATACAGAATATAAAACAATAAGAGCATATCTCACGCATTCTCTCTATTTGATACATCACATACATCCTTTGGCGTAATCGCAATTTATTAATTTTGTTTATAATTTGAATAAAAAAATTATGTTAATTTCAAAAAAGTGCAAGCACATTCATTTTCAGCTATCAACATTTTGATTTTCCATTTCACACAGCAAAATCGGAATTGTATCTTCACCACACAAAAATATATTCAACACAATTTACCACGACCGAAATATTTTCGATGAACACACAGCCTTATTAACCAAATGTATTAGAGAACCCGAATTTGGGTCAGTGTACAAAACATAGTTTATTATACAGGGTGATTCACGAAGTTCCGGACAAAAGTGCCAGCGTATTCCTTGGCTCATTTCATGAAGAAAAGTCCACTAGGCCCATGTCCGAAAATGCAAGGGTGCGAAATGGCAGCGGGTTCAAAATTTTCGGATTGGCGGTCGAAGGGTAGTAGGGTAAAGTTGCTAACTTCTGAGCCAGTGGTCGGATTTTTTTGTGTTTGGGCTTGTTGGATCACAGAATGTTGGCCTTCCAGAATTACTAAAAAAAATAAGAAAAAAGTCAAATCGCCGAGATACAGAGCTTTCGGAAAAAATGGGGAAAAAAAATTCACATAACCTCCACATATCCGACCACTGGCTCAGAAGTTAGCAACTTTACCCTACTACCCTCCGACCGCCAATCCAAAAATTTTGAACCCGCTGCCATTTCGCACCCTTGCATTTTCGGACATGGTCCTAGTGGACTTTTCTTCATGAAATGAGCCAAGGACTACGCTGGCACTTTTGTCCGGAACTTCCTGAATTACCCTGTATAATTGAAAATAAACCATAAGTAAAAACAAAAAACATGGACAGAATATAACATTCACTGGACTAACTCTGATTAGCCATAATCGGGGAGACAAATCTAGGCTAAGTGGCGTGCTGACCAATCGGTAATCACGCAAGACGGTTGAAGCTGCCATATGGTAACCACTGTCGTGCCTGCGATGACGGAGACGGTGGAGCATCTCCTCTGCAGTGATGAATAGAAGACTATGGGCCGTCCCTTCCTGCATAACCTCACTGAGATACACGAGATATGTAGATCTAGGGGATCTAATGAGGTGTCTCCGATTAACAGGCTAGATATAGACATGATGCTTTGGACTGCTCGGAGTGATGTTGTATGTAAAACGTTGTCTCAAGACACTAATTGATGCTACATAGTATCTTTAGCAACCACGAAAACCAACGAAGCAACCAGGCAGGGTGACAAAGATTCTATGGGATCGATGGATGGATCGAAGACTAAAAGTTTACAGAAACTGGGAAAACCTGAAATGAGCAAGATGATTGAGTCTTAAGGAGACATTCGGGATTACGGGCCCACCTGTACCGTATTGGACTAGTGGCGAATAGTGAGTGCATGGCATGCATGGAGGACGATGAGACGATGGAGCATTTTCTATGCCACTGCCCGACCGTCACACAAGTTAGATCCAGATATTTTTCGGACAGTATAATACCGGACATGACCAAACTTGTGGGAATGGACTGGAACAACTTAAGGAATTTCAGAAATAGCACCGAATTCCTGAGATGTAGTAGATTAGTAGGGTAAACTGAAAGCGCACAAGTCGAATCAGCGGCTTAAGTGTATGTCTACTGACATGGGAAGGATTAGATTGCTTTCTTTTGAACACTCAACATCGCACCCCTCTTTTCAAACTAACTTATGAATATATCTGTTTTTAATTAATTATAAACATTTGGGAGAAGCAATACGAAGCACTCATTCTGGGTTGTTTTCGGATGATGTTAGATATTTTTCAAAAATTAGAAGGCGAAAAAAGAAGTCCGTGTGGAGTGTTTATGGGTTCTCTACATAAGCGTGTATGGACTCCAAAAACACTCATTTAAGGAGTCCCTACGGTGCACTTGTTTCATATATTTTGAGCGTGTTCTTTTGTCCGGCGGATATGCTCCTTTGGGACTCCTTTCGGAGCCTCCCTAGGAGCGTTAGCACACCGTGCGGGGAGTCCTATCGGAGCACCTTGTGGACTGTGTTGATTGGCTGGGAACAGACTGTAACTTAAATTTGATTGTCCTAGTAAACATTTTTGGAACTTGCACTGCCATGTGAGGCCCCAGGGTAAAATATCTGTGTCTTCGTTCCGAGTGTTTCTAATTACAATATTTATTTTTCAATAAAACTCTGTTTTCAATAATTTGGTTAATTTGTTTGTTTTTTTTTTTTTTGTTTGGTTTATTTCAATACTTTTTGTTTGTTAATTTTTAAAGGTGAAAGAATTTTAGTTCTTATGATTTTATCATACATTGCTGCTACAGTTCAAATGAGTTTCGTTTCTTAGGTTCCTTCTCAAAATTTGGATTTTGGATTAAGCATAAAATTTCCAACCACAAAATTTGTTATTAATTTTTAAAAATTTATACAATTCACACAATGTAAGATTGTTGTAATAAAAATAATAATAATAATGTTAATATTTGAATACATATGTATACACTTACTGCATAATAAAAGTATAGAATGAATATAGTAGTATAATAAAGTGTATATAATAAATAAAACAAAAATACGAGAAAAAAGTTCTGAAAAAATTGCAACAAAAAAAAACCTAAAACTAAAACAAACACAAAAAGGAAAATAGATTATATTAAGAGGCTGGAATTGGTTTTAGAAATTTTTGGAATCAACAAATATTTTGTTGACAATCTTAAATACTACAAAAAAATGTATTTGTGTAATTTCTAGAAAATAATATGTTATTTTACTCGATGAGAGGGGACGTTTGTTTATGTGTATTGTTACAGAGGTTGATAGCAGCCTCCACCCAAAAGACTTTTGAATATTAAAGATTAAATTGATAAAAATTTTACGCGTACATTTTTTGTCTTTTTTGCTGTAACGATCTCGAAACAAGGCCCTTTTGTTTGCTTTTAAGGTTAACACACGAATGCCAAAAAAAATAAAATGAAAGTTGGTTCTTTTAGTTTTGTTTTTTGTACACAAACTACACAAGAGGAATTTGTTAGCGAAAATATCTACCAATTCAATTTCTCAAATTATTTATAATTATCACAAGTATAATTAATAAAATCACCGATGCAATACCCAATAGTATCAATTTCTTTTTACGTAATTTGTTCTGTAACGAAAACAAACAGGTAAAACATAAGTATATTTCCTTATTTATTTTTAGTACTTCACCTTGTATGACCCAGCTGTACGCAGCTGTTCTGCTCCCTGAGATACATAAACACTCGTTTGTTCTACCGATGACTCTATGGAGTCCACCACAAGACCTTGTTCGTAAACCATGGAACCCAATTTCTTGTAGATTTCATTGACGCCCACAATATTTTTCTATTCAAAGATACAAAACAATAAAATATTAATTTAAGATGCCATTGTTAACTGTTGTTTACTTACTTCCAATTCCCTTATGGCTCTTTCTTGTTCCTCCAGTGCTTGCAAATCAACTTCCTCTTGCATTTGTGTTTGCTGTTGATGCTGCTGTCCCTTACGCCCGAAAATATTATTATCCTCGAAAAAGGAATTATTGCCACCATTCGATTCATTATTTGTGCTCCCGGGGGGTTTTGAGATGTTGTATTGATTTGCCCGGGCTTGGCGTACTTGAGTTTTCTCGATATCGACGGTTTTGCGTTGAAGGGCCTATGGGGATAGCAAATAAGAAGGCGTAAACATATTGTTAGGATAAATGATTTACATGTATTGATTTACATAGTAAAATTTCAGATTTGTAAATAGTACCGTAACGAAATTAGCGAAAAAACAATTCTAACTTAGGTACACATTTCCTTGTTGTTTGCATTAGAAAAAACCTTTTCTTCTAAAATTTAATTTTTGGTGTTTTTGTTATTTCGGCGGTTAGAGCTTGAAGTAATGAAGTGTTAGTGAAATTTTTTTTATATAGATTGCAACTAGTACGCAAATCGTTAAAATTAAAGATTTCGATCATTCGCTATAAGTACTCCAATTATTACGCGTATAAGCGGCGCAAGTAAAACGGCTGTTGCACACTCCTATATATTACTCTGTGAATAAACCATATTTGTCATTCTCAACTACCTCGGAGACCGTTAGAGAGCGCAAAACAGTTCATGGAAACTCTTGCACAATACTCTACTCTGGTAAAAAATAAACCGATTTTTAGACGGGTTAAATATCAAAATGTACTGTACGAATAAAATAAAGAAAACGGTTGAACTTATCGTAACCTAAAAATATCATTAGAAAATTAGAAAATTCTTAACAATATGTTGCTCAGAGATTGATAAAAATAGGTTACTAAAAGGCAGATTCGTTGAGCAATTTTCTCTTTTTATGGGAAAATTCAGATGTGACAAAATGTGGGGAATAACAATTCAATACACAAATGCGTATTCCCCAGAAAAAAAGGCCAGGTCGTTGATGTCTGCAAGTGGAATGAAGTTATTTTTACGGCAAATTACCAAGCACCGATCCCTGCTCTGACCACCTTACATTTCTTTTGACGACAGTCACTTCGCTTAGTGAAGGCGACACTATCTTTTCTTAAAATACCGTTCTGAACCGATGTAAAATTGTAGGTTCTAATCAGTGAGGGAAAAACTAGAAAACGCATGGATCACTGGTTGTGAGAAACTCTTCCCAATCCCTTCATGGGACGTAATGGGCAACCATTGTTGTTGTAGGTTGTGTAACCTACTGTCATATTTCGAAAGTACATCGTGAGAAGCTAGACACGAAATCAAATAAACTTACTATGTACGGTTGGTTATAGCAGCAATGGATATCGATTGTGGAATCCGAAAATACGTAAGACTATCCAGAGATGTAATTTCAAAGCAAAATAAAAGCCAGCAACTAATAACTCTGAAATGTTTGAATTGGAAATAATAGCCGAAACCAATGGAATGCAATTTGTTATGAAAAGCCCATTGGTTATGAAAAACCGCTTGAAAACAAACCATGGTACGGTGAAGTGTCGCATGGCAAGTGATGAAAAGAACGATGCACGTACGACAAATGCTTCAGTCAGTTGCAACGTGAGCCCCAACTGAGCGGTATAAAATGAAGAGATAGGAAACCCGTTTGTGTAAGAAAAACGGTTTCTCCCGAGAGGGAGAAAATGTAATCTTTCAGAAGGAAGAATGAGGCCCGTAAATTCCCAAGCCAATGCAAATGAATCAGGTCCCCTTTTGTAGAGATAAGGGCGGGAATTTTGACACAGGTGTGCGGACGGAGTATGCTGGGAATATGGAGAGAACACTTATCTACTTTACTTGCGCTAGGAGACTTCAATATAGGTGAGGGTGTTGATCACATAGAGGACGATGGCGTAAACTGCCACCCCATGCCAAAGCTAAGTATGCACTGCAATTTTCCGGCGTTAGCTTCAGCTCATATGCAAAATCTAGTTAGACGATTGGAGTCTTCTTCAAAAACCAGCGACCCGAGTATATGTGCAAACTATCGTCGAATAAGCTTTTTATCCGTCGTATACAATGTCCTCTGGAGCGTATTAAGCCGTTTGTTTCAGACCTGATCGGACCTTATCAGTGTGGCTGTAGACCTGGAAAGTCAACTATCGACCAGATTGTCACATTGCGACAAATCCAGGAGAAACCCCACGAAAAACAAATCGACACATACCACCTCTTTGTAGATTATAAGGCTGCCTTCGATAGCCCGATACGGGGAAAACTGTACCACGCTATGTATGTTGGAGCTTGGTATTCTTGCTAAACTGAGACGCCTTTGTAGAATGACATTGACCGACACGAAATCCTCAGTAAACATTGGTAAAGACCTCAGCAAGCCATTTAGCAGGAGGGCATCTCAACATATTAATTGAGATCATCGTGAGAAAAGCTGCAGTCAACACGAATAAAACTATCAGCAGCAAATGTCACATGCAGCTCTCGTATGCTGATGATTTAGACATCTTTGGGCGAAATCTGCGAGAAGTTACTGCAGTATTTTCGAGAATTGAGAGGGAATCAGCAAAAGTGGGTTTGGCAGTAAACGAGGACAAGACAAAAGTAATGGTTTCGACAAGCAGAACATCCACTAGATTGGATGAAAGGGAGAACGTTAAGAGAGTCGAGAGAACGTTATAATTTCGAGGTAGTTGACGAATTTATTTACCTCGGATCTGCCATGAACAGAAGCAATAACGTCAGCCTAGAAATCAAACGGAGAATTGTGTTTGCAAACAGATGTTGTTTCGGGCTAAGCAAACACTTAAGAGATAGGACCCTCTCTCGAGAAACGAAGATCCAACTATATCAGACTCTCATACAACCAGCCTTGCTTTATGGCGCAGAATCCTTGGACGAGTATCGAAGACGGCTGAACCACGAGCTGTATAATCTGTATCCCGACATCGACGTAGTTATGCGTATCAAAATAGCGCGTTTATTCTGGCTAGGTGAATGTCAGTAGAATGGATCATAATGAACCAGTGCGAAAGGTATTCCAAGACGAACTCGAAGGGCATCCAAAAATAGACTACCAAGACTTCGCCGGAAAGACCATGTGGAATATTTCCTGCGAGAGCTCGGTGTAACCAACTGGAGGAGAAAAGCTGAAGATCGAGCCGTTTGGAGAAAAATTATATCCGCATTTTGTAAGGCCATTGACTCGTCTGGGTTGTTTGGTGCCACCTAAGTATGTGGAAGAAAACCAAAAGGAAAATGAAGAATCAAATGAAAATAGTGATGGTGACAGTAGCGGACGTGAAGATTATGAAGAAGCTATAGGCGAAGATGATACCGACAAGGTTGCCAGACAAGGTAATATAATTCAAGAAAAACCAGCAACTCAAGAGGAATATTGAATCTGAAAAAGGAATACAGTTAAGGTATATAGCTGTATCACTTAACGCAGAACATTTTGTATATAATCTTCCTGTGACTTATGAAGATGCTACAAATGAATGGCTATTAATCGGGAATTCGAATCACTAGAAAAGAACCAATTATGGACGTTGGTTGAACGATCGAAATAAAACCCCGTAGTTGAATCAATATGGGGAATTTAAACGCAAATTGGATACAAATGGTAATCCAGGTGAATACATAGCTAGAGCTGTAGCGAAGGGATTCACACAATGACAGACAATTATCAGGAAACTTACTCTCCGGTTGCAAAAATATCTACTTTTCGAACATTACTGGCTGTAGCAAATATAATGGGAATATGTACATCAAATCGACGTGGAGATCGTGTGTTTAAATATGCGCAAAGAAAACTACTTGGAATCTCCAAAACAATTCAATATTCTCCACCCATGATATTAAACTAAATCTATATTTATACGGCCTGATGCAAACTCCATAGATGTGGAATGAAAGGTTTAATGATTATACAGTAAAGTTTACATCGCTCAGAGAATGACTAAAACTAGCAACAGCATAGTTTACTTGCTACTTTATGTTGACGATCTTTTACTAGTTGGGAATAATTTGAAAGAAATTGAAACTGTAAAATCGTTATAGCAGAAATAATTTGAAATTAAGGATTTTGGAGATGCTGTTGTTTATTTAGATGTTATGGAAAAGTCACAATATGGAAAAGTCGGAAAGTAATAAACCTGTTGAAAAGATTTGGTATGTAAAATGGCAATGGTGTTGATAAACCTGATTCCCATTACATCCCATTAAGGGATTGTGCAGAGTTTCGCACAACCAGGGAGCTGTTCACTTTCTAGTTTAACACTCACTGATTGGGACCTACAGTTTGACATGGAAAGAAATGTAGGCTGATCAGAGCAGGGATCGAACACACGCCCTCGTGCACAAGAGCCGCGCACCACCGACGGCCCAAATTACCTTTGTACCATTTGAAAATAATTCTAAGAAACCTGAAGACCATTAATCTTGAATTGGTGTATATTGGCAATCATATATCGTTCGTTACCTCAGGATTGGTATGCTCTAAATGCATTTTTGGTGTTTTTGAGTTAAGAATGCTACCTTACTTAAAAAACTGCGCTCTTTCGATTGGTTATTTCATATTAAATGTATCTCAAACCGTTTAAAGGATACATATGCATTTTTTTAATTTGCAAATCAATATTGGTCTGCTACATATGTACGTACAATTGGTTAGCAAAAGTATGTATACGAATAAATAATACCGTTAGTGTCGTGAGACGCATGCAGAGATTGTTACAGCATAAGGCATAAATACCGTAACAACACAGTGAAGAATTCAATAAAAACAAAATCCTAAAAAACTAAAAAAATTAAAATTAACAATTACAATATTAAAAAACAATATGAAGATTTATGAATTTTATTATTTTATTATACATATGTATTTGTTTTGCTTATTTTTTTTATATGCATATTTTTTAATTAATATATTAAATTAATAAAAAAAATTTTGTCTCATTTCTTTGTTTTTTAGGGATAATTAATAGAAAAGGTACTTTTTTTAAGAAATATTACTTTTTTTAAGACAGTACTTTTTTAAGAAAAAGTACTTTTTTTTAAGAAATAGAACTTTTTAAGAAGTAGTATTTTTTTAAGAAATGGTACTTTCTTAAGAAAAGGTAATTTTTTTTTAAAGAAATAGTACTTTTTTAAGAAATAGTAATTTTTTTAAGAAATAGTACTTTTTTAAGAAATAATATTTTTTTTAAGAAATAGTACTTTTTTTAAGAAATAGTCTTTTTTTAAGAAATAGTACTTTTTTGAAAGAAATAGTACTTTTTTTAAGAAATAGTACTTTTTAAGAAATAGTACTTTTTTTAAAAAAAATAGTACTTTTTTAAAAACAAAAATAGTACTTTTTTTAAGAAATAGTAGGTACTATTTTTAAGAAAAGGTACAAAGGTACAAAAGATAACAATTTACAAATTTGAAAAAAGTATCAGCGAAGTTAGGATTTTGAATTCTACAAAAGTGATACATACAAAACATTTGCGACCAAAATTAAATCATTTTAATAAAATTTTGTGCAAAAATTGGATTCAATATAAAAAAATAACTAAAGGAACAAACTATGTAGATAAATTTTGCAATACAGAAAAAGGATGTTTCAAATTTTAATATGAAAAAGTTTTTAGGATGATAGCCTGCCTATAAGACGTTTGTTTTATTCAAATTTCAAACTTGTAACCCTGTTTTCTCCGTTTCATGTTTTTGTCGTTTAGAGCATACCAATACTGAGGTGACGATATGGGTGCCCCGTGCCTTGGGTTACAAAGAACCAACCGACTATATCCCTATCATCCCCCGAAGCGGAATATATTACTCGTTGTATTACATCGTGTTTAATAACCTATAACAATAAACTGCTAAATGGTATGACTATCATAATTGACTCTCCAGTAAATATGTTTGAAAACAACATGTCATGCATTAAAGTTGCTGAAGAACCCAAACAACATCGAAGGATGAAACATGTAGCTGTCAAAAAGTTGCAGACTTCTTTATAAAATCATTAACAAAGGTTTTTTTTGGCAAATTTAGAAACCTGGTTGGGTTTATTTCATAGGGCAGGGGTGTTAAATGTCTCGAATGGGAAATCCTCTAGTAAAATCTATTCCACAATAAATTGGTAGAACATTTGGATACTTTGCCGGTTATTTTGGTCCAGTTTTCTTGACCTTGTTTCAAAAAAAGGACGTCTAAAAATAAAGATAGAGAATTTTTTTCTATGACAACCCATAATGAAATTTAATGAGGAATAAATTTGTAAAACATTCTGAATTCGTTGCTGGTCATTTTAGTGTACATTTTTGAACAAATGATGAAAAGGACCAATTAAACTTTGAAATAGAGCTTTTGAATATTCCAAGAAAATAATCCTTGTCAAATTTATCACAAGAATTTGCTCAATACAATATTTACACTAGATTTTTAAATTTATCTCGGACAGTACCGGATAAGAAAATGCTAACTTGCCACGCCCACAAAAAAAAGTGTAGCAACACAGCGGTCTACATTTTCGAGGTTTCACTATACTCACCTAGTGTTATCATTTGGCGCAGGAATCGTCCACCCCCAATGCAAAAACCTAAATATTGTTGCATAGAAATATGTGTCATCCCTCAGAAACACATGTCACTACAGTTTTCGCAATTGTGAGAAATTTTCAAAAGTTATTGTTGATATTTAGACATCCAACAATATGTTGAACTAGAGTGAGAATATAACGGGAGTTACCAAAGAGACACTTTATAAGAAAGTTGCGAAAAGAAATGTAACTTGGAATACAACGTTTCTAATTGTATGACCACCACTGTACATTGAATACTGTTGTAAAATAATGTCTGTTCTCCATTCAAATGACCCGTTCTATTTATAATTTAATTCTGATTTCACCTGCTTTACGAAGAGAAATTTCATTAACTATTGAGATATAGAAACTATTCTCCCATTATATACTGCCGCGTTAAATGATCAAATTGATATAAATACTTTTTACAACTGCATAAGTTCTATACTAAAATAAATTTTCATATTAATACAGAATCAATTTGAATACATCAGTGGTGGCATCAGTATAGACCGATTCTGCCCCTTCGAACGTTGTACATATCTATCTCTTATAAGTATTGTTTTTTTGCAAAAGTATAACGTTTTTGCGCCTCATTAGAGATTTAAAGCGTTATCATTTTCAAACACATAAAACCGGTTATAAATGCTATCGTGATAAATGGCAAAGTATCAGTAGCCCTATTTAGCCGATGACTAATTAAAAAACAAAAAACAAAGAATGATAACACTTTAATAACCCATATAAACAAAAACAATTTAAATTTATAAAGATATATAGACCTACCTGAAATTTGGTTAGAGCTGCTGTAAATTCATCCACCAAACGATCTCTTTGTATTTTCAAATGACGTTCTTTGCACTTTTCGACCTCTTTCAATTGATTGCTGGTATCAGACACCAATTGATGGGTGTATGTCATTATTTGATGCCTTTAAAACGAAGCAAAACAATTTATGCTTTTTAGTTGTATAATATTATATGAAATTAAGCTTACAGTTGTTTTTTTAAATCGGGTGAATCCTGAGGTGTATTGCACTGATTGACCATACGCTGCATGGCGGCCACTGTTCAAAATTGTGAAATGTAAATTTATTAACATCTGTTATAAATGGTATTTTCATTGTTCGAATGTGTGAGGTTTAAAGGTTTAAATTTTTTAAAAATAGCTCCCATAAATATAATTAAACGATATTGATGGAATAAAGTCAAAAAGATTTATCCTCATATTTTATAAAATAGAGAAAAGAGAAAAGAATCTTCTGCCTATTTGCGATATATGTTTATCTGTCAATCTTTACATATGCACGACGATTTAGGAAACTAACTCCCGTGTTCATAACGAAAAGCTAGCCACCGGGTATCATCAGACGGGTTTTGATTGATAACATGTTCACTAAACTGTGATTATCGAGTGGATACGAAGCGTTTCTAACTACAATCATGACTATCAGGGTTCAATTTGGCTAAAACAGACATGTTCATGGTATAGTTAGACAACAGACCAAAAACTGTTATGAATCAACTCTTGACTAATGACGACCTAAGCATTAAAAACATTCTAGCTTTTCATTCCAAATGCGGGCGAAAGTACCGCTTCCTCGAAGCCAAACGAAATCTTTCGTTGGTATTGTCGTCGAAAGAAATTTAATCTGGATTTCATAATCTTGTCCCTTCAAAATTACCTATTTCCAATGTACTGTCATTTTCGATCGCCGATAAAGTTAGTCGAACGAATACTTTTCACTTATTTGAATACAATTTCAATCTAATTGTCGCTAGACATCGAGGAGTACGGTATAAGTAGCCACGATTGCGAATAGTTTCAAAGGAGTTTAATTTATTTTTTTTTCCGCAAAAATACCAACATTTTGTTTGGGAAAAATATTAATTCAAATTACACTGGTTCAACAAACAAGCAAATGTCAGAGTTCGTATTTACCCCCCCCCCCCTCCCCACCCATCCATGTGTAACCCATACACATCGTCGTGGGGAATGTGTAATGAACGTTTACCCATTACCCACAGGGGTAATGAGGAATTACCCATCACGATTACCAATTACCCTCAGGGTAATGGGGAAAATAATGGGTAGATACCCACGACAATACGTAAAGGGTTACCCAGGGTAACCCATGCCCATTTTTGATCGAAAATATGAAAAAATTAGGAAAAATCTCTATATCTCGGAAACGGAGCGTTCAATTGAAAAAATAACGAATTTTTGCTGGTTTCTAAGGGGTTTTCATAAAGTGGTCCAATTCGTATGAAAGAATTTTTTTACGAAAAATCTCCACAATAAGAAAATCGCAAAAATAAAAAAGTGGATATAACTAGAAAACGGTGCGTCCAATCGAAAAAATAATAAAAAATTACATCCGTTGGATTCTTTAACCAATGGGTGTCTCCAATATTTGGCGATTTTTCGAAAAAAAAATCTTACATACGAATTGGACCACTATATATTGAATACATATAGGTGAATATTTAAATAATATGGTTAAATGCAGCATTTCTGCACCAATTATGGAGGTCTAAATATAATTTTTGTTGATTAGTGTATTTGGAAAAGATATCAAGAAATTTACGAGCTACAATTCTTTTGAAGACAGCTACCGCAATTTATTTGCCGTTAGACAAAAAATGTCAAGACATATAAAATATGTGGAATTTTTCGCGAGGATTCGTGCAATACTCGACTAACAGTGTACTTTTCCTTAGAAATATATTACAGGGAATTGTGAAATGGGGCAATAGCTACAATATTGTCAAAGGTTGTAATGCAATATTTAAAGCTGGTTCGGATTTGTTGAAGTAAAATCTGAAATAGGGCCCTGACCCACCTCCAAAATTTTCTTCGGCCTGTAAAAAAAAATTGTTACGTATAGGGGCCAAACCGAGAGGCGGGTTTGTGATACCACGTCCAAGTACTTTCACAATTTCTTGGTTTGGTTGAGGCCCGAAACCTACTGTTGCACAGTGTAATTCGAGTTGTTAAATTTACTTTTTTGTTAAAAATTTTTTTTATTTCAAAAAACTTGCGTAATTTTCAAGAATGCAAGTGTTCTTTCAGAGTGTCATGCGACCCATTAACTCCCGAAAGTCCGGAGATATTAAATATCAAAGTTGATCAAACGTTTGGCGCTGTTTTGCCTAAGCAAAAATTATTTCGAAAATTGAAATTATGTTTAAAAACCAATGAAAAGAAAACTTGATATTTAACGTTTTCGGTCTTTCAAGGGTTGATGTGTCGTATGGTGCCTGCAATAGTACTCTGTGCGGCTTTTGTACATGAGAACGAGGGTTCTACCCCTAGAGTAATGTCATATAGAGCTGTCATTCTTCTCATCTGACATTCCCTTTCACACTATTCGTGGTGCGGTCGGTGCGATAGAGTTATTTGACGTAATTGACTTACATTAGCAAGCAATACTGACATTACTAAAGCAATACTTTCCAACATCCAATGGCTCATCTGCAACACACCAAATGCCATCAATTTACTGAGAGAGTTGGCTACTCTATACCTCATTACTCTATGGTACGAACCCTGCTCTGTCCACCTTACATTTCTTACGATTGCAGTCGCCTCGCTTTGTGACGGCGACACTATCGAGTACTTAGCCATGAAAAAGTTTCTCAAAATACCGTTCGACACCGGTCTCAAACATTAGGTTCCAATCTCTGGTTGTTAGAAGCACCGAGTAATACTTTAAGAGTGTGCACTAATTGCTTTTTGTACTAACGAGTTCCGAGACCTACGAGGAAAACATATAAAGAATGGAAGCAATATTTAATTTTAACAATTTTCGTGTTAATTGGGATCTACAAAAAATAACTTTACTCTAACACTTCATTACATTTTGATTTTTTTCACTGAATATCTCTTTTTTTTAATTGATTTGGTTGGCAAAATTTACTCCCAGTTGATGTGTTTTGTACTTTTGGCTTGACACTCGGCAGCAGAAGTTTGAAAAATCACACCACGCAACCCAGTCCCTATCACCGAGTCTTCTTTGATAGCACATTCTCTATTTGTTCTCCAAGTACTAACTTGATCAGCTGTCTCATCGAAACCCTTGGTTAGAAGATCCCCCAAACTATTCATGGCATGTAATGGGAAATCATTTTTTTATTTGATGATGACTTGATAAAAATATTGAAGTCTTGCTTATTGTCAAATTACAGCGAAAAAACGCCTGCAGTATTTTGAAAGATATAACTTTTTAACCAAAAAAAGTGAAATCTGTTTATTTTCAGTTAACCCACAATAATTGACAGAAAATTACAAAAACATATACGGGTTTTGAGAGGCCTTTGTAATGACCGTATTCCAATCAACTGTATCAAACATTGTAGATGTCCGCAATCATAGAGTAATGACGTATAGAGTAACCAACACTCTCAGTAAATAATATCTATCATATCGCAACGACCGCTCCACGAATAGTGTGAAATGAAATGTCAGACGAGAAGACTGGCTTCTCTATATGACAGTACTCTATGTCCGCAATTATATATTGACTTTGGAGGCCGATACTTGGGAGGATAAGGATCGTGCACGCCTCCGTCAGGTAAACAAAACCGACAAATTCTAAGAATTACACCATTTTTAATTGAAATTTAAAAATATAAATTTAATTTTGAGAATTATCATTTGAAATTTAAAATACATCAATTGGAATTCAAAAGACATCAATTGGGATTTAATATTCTTCAGTTGAAATATAAAAGTTAATTAAATTTTTAAATTTCAATTGTTGTCTTTGGAATTCCAATTGATGTGATTTAAATTGCATTTGATGCATTTTGAATTTCGGCTGATATCAGTTAAATATCAATTGATGTCTTTTAAACTGCAATTGATGTTTTTTTAAATTCAATTCCTGTATTTCAATTGATGTTTTTTTAAATTCAATTGGTTATTTCAATTTTAAAATAGAATTTTAAAATTCCAATTTATTTTTAATTTCAATTGATTTCTATTTATTTCATTATTCAAGCTCAAGAACATTTTTTTAAAAAAAAAACTATGTCTCTATTTGTAGAGATATAGATGGTCTTGAGCTCGAATGATGAAATAAAAAGTACCAATAAAAAGTCCGAATAAATAAAAAAAATTATCCCTGATGAACGTAGAGCACGACGAAACAATAAAGGCTGGGTGTCGCATACAGCTGAAACTCAAACTGAAACTGAAACTGCATTTTTTTCACTTTCGGTTCATGCTTTTTCAGTTCTGAAACAGCAACTGAATGTTGCTTGGGTTGCAACATACAGCTGAAACAGAATCAAAGGCAAATGTCATATTCGGCGTTGTTTACGTTTTTTCAATTAATTCACACGCGCAATTTAAATTTCATGAAAAATGCAAAGTAAATATTCATTAAGTGCGTTTAATTATGCCAATGCGATGTTCGAACTCGATGTTTGCATTGCCGTGCTTCTTTTGAAATTGAAAACTAAAAGGAAAAGTCCACATAGAATTTACAAACGACGTGATTCAGAAGGCGCAATGAACATTTTGGTGGACAGGTATCTGATGGACGACGATACCAAGTTCAAAGCATATTTTCGTGTGAGTCCGTTGCTTTTTGCCGAAATTGTAAAAGTACTGACACAAGATCTGGATGGGACTGTCACGACTTGGAATCGGAACCCAATGAATGCACATCAAAAACTATGCATCATGTTGCGCTACTTGGTCACCGGTGAAACATTTCGATCTCTAGATTTTCAATATCGTGTACACCGTTCAACCATTGGACGGATTGTGGACAAATGTTTTGATGTAATTATTAAAAATTTCTTGGAGAAAGAAATTCCGACTCCAACGACTGCATCATTGCAACAAAATATCAAGAATTTTTTGCAAAATGGAATATCCCGAATTGTGTTGGTGCTATAGATGGGAAGCACATTAGAATCAAATGTCCACCGAGAGCCGGCTCATCGTTCTTTAATTATAAAGACTTTCAGTCCATCGATCTCTTGGCGATCGTAGATGCCAATTATAAATTTGTAGCAGTGGATGTTGGTTCCTATGGGAGAAAATGGGAGAAAACTCACTATCAACATACAGTTCATTCGCCAACTCAAGCCACAGCCGGTTCTTCAATTCTGCATCACGAAATGCTTTGTGTCGCACATTGAACAAAACTTCGTTGTTTTTCACGAAGTCTACGATTTTTTCTTCTTCGAAGGTAAATTTTAATTTTTTCCCCATGTCGTTGCGATAAAAAGTCGGACACCGACTGAAATTACGTCAAAAGTACTTTTTTTCAGTTCCGTTGCTAATGTACTGAATTCGGTTCCAGTCACCAGCGACTGAAAAATCGGATTCAGCTGCTGGATGCAGCTGCTATTCTGTTTCAGTCACAAATGTATGGCATTCAGTTTCAGTTTCAGCTGTATGCGACACCCAGCCTTAACCAATAACAATTGCTTGTAAATATTGTGTTGTTTTTTATACAACAACAAAAATCATTTCTAATGGGGACCAATGGTTCTCTGGAGATGGAAAGAAGTTGTCTGCAAAGAAGTTTTTGTCGAAAACTTCCATTGTGGAAAATTCTCAATTCAGATGAGTTTTTGTTTGCATTTAGTTTGATGAATTTTTCAAAAGCAGCATTCCAAACAACTGCTGATGAAGATCTGTGGCTTGATCTGAAATAGCTATACGGTTTGCTAGGAACCATGAGGATGTATTTGCAAAACACATCTTCTTTATAAAAAACTATATCTCTATTTATAGGGATATAGATGGTCTTGAGCTTGAATAATGAAATAAAAAGTACCCATAAAAAGGCCGAATAAATAGAAAAATTATCCCTTCAATTGATTTCTTTCATTAAAAATTAAAATTTAATTACAATTGGCTAAACTATGCAAACAAAATGTGAACAATTTAATATTCTTGTCTCACTTGATACAAAGTCTATGATATAAATTGAATTTTGATTGAATTGCCTTGAATTTTATTAACAAACAAAAAGAAACTAAGTCAAATGTGACAGCTTACCCACGGAAAAGATGAAAAAAACCAATTCAGCTGAGCTGACGTGTTTATCCGATAGATAATTCTACCATTCTAGACGTCGACGACCAAAAATGGCAATTTTATTAACAAAATTTGAATTTTACATTTAACTATTCGTTGCCTCTCTCGATATTAATATTTTCAGTTTGTTTTTGTTCAGCAAAAAGCTGTATCTTCGCATATCTTTGACTCGATGACGATTGTCATGATCCAAAAAGTCAACATTAGGGCCTAGTGGCGCTAAGTAAGAAATAAACGTGTATGTAATGTGCAAATACCTTTCTAAATGAACAAAAACTTTCATTACTACTATCGAATTTCCGTGCAACATCTGTCAACTTGCCATCTGAACAATATTACAAAGTGACGGATCAAAAGAACCGACCACATCGAAAGACACGTTTGCCCATGCAAAAGTAACATTTATCTTAAAAGAAGGGCATTCTTATAAGAACAGATGCAAAGACACATACATCTGTCTTAGAGCATGTTTATCTAAAACCCAACAACCAAATAGGATGGATTAAAAGACAAAAGTTAAAGTAGTATTCAATTGAGAAGAAGTACTACACAGTACAACTATCGTGACGATGATGGTACTATGAATTACAGTGGTCTGCCTATGAACACATTTCAACAAAGAAAGAATGTCTATAAACTATATAAACTTTTACAATAACAATAATTAGGAAAACATTTGTTGCAGCAGTTTGTGTGGACTATCTTAAAATAAAAAAACTATCTTCGCAATCGAGGATCTGAAGCCTTTTCCAACAAGAAGTGTGTAAAGACAATATATTTTAAAACACCCTACGGTTATTTGGAAACATAACTTGCAAAATGTATAATCCATCCGACCAAACTTGATTCCAATACTCACCATTTTGTTGGATCTTTTGTAAGCTGGTCGCTATGGTCTGAGCCAATCTTTGAAAATCAATTTCACTCAAGGTCTGTGTATTATTAACACCTCCAGCACTACTGCCTCCACCGCCTCCCCCACCGATTCCATTTTCCATATGCTGCAAGTCCATGCTTTCGTATGCGTTCAGTTTGAAGGAGGTTCTTATGAAATTCCTTTAGTTTAAATTAACAACAACCAATCAATTAGTGGGCGGTTGACACTACTGCCGAGTGTATATGTGAGGTAAATAGTTAACCAATTTTGGTTTCTTGTGTTGGGTTTTTTTCACTTTTTAAAACAAAAAGAAGACCTTGTAATTCGATTATATATCTTGTTTTTGCTGTTGTCTTGCTTTGATTTTATATGTACATAAGTATGTGGTGGTAAGACTTTTTCTTTGCTTCCAATCTATTAATTAACAATCTAGATTTCTCGGCTCTCTTGTACGGAAATGTTTCTTAAAGGTTTTCCTAGTTTTATGACTCTTGACTATCCCTCCTCAGGTGGAGTTGCTACTGCTATTGTTCCACTTCCTTTTGTGCGATGTTGTCGATGTTTCTTTCGTTTTGCTGCTGTCACTGTGCTACTTCAAAAGTGACGCAGTTCACTGTGGCTTTTCCGTCCCAATCAGTCAATGAAGACGGACAGACAGACACACGTATTTAGCAATATGCGTTTTAGTTAATTATTTACAATTGTATAACTACTCTTTGCTTTGGACGTTTTTGCATGACAATATTTGTTAATTACACTTTTCTTCGGTGTTCCAGCAATTTCAATCAAACCTTTCGCGATAATGAAAAAACTGGAAGAAACATTTGTAATTTTTCTTTTGTATTTGCAATCCTCTTTTAATTCGCCGTAATATATTTTTCTGTAACAGGGTGTATGCGAATACTTAAAGTCACATATTTCCTTTTTATTAACCCTTACATGACCGGTAACTATAGAATTTGTTTTCAATGACACTGGCAAACGTCCCAACTAGAGCAAGGCTGCTGAAGAAGGTTGTGGTATAAGAACAGCTGATTTGTTTTTTTTTCATGTCGTGGTGCCAAAGTGCTGCACACTAGCTGTCAAATGCTTTCAAGAAACCGATTTTTCGGTTGCTTGGAAAAATTTGATTTTTGAACACCCGGTGTTTTGAAGGTTAAAGCCACTTTACACCGGTTTCGGTTTTTGTATCCAAGTCATAAAAATAGCGAGTTTAACATGTTTTGGGACCATAATCAGCTGATTTTTGTATAAAGTTAAACATATTAACTATGCTAAGTGGAAACCAAACTTTAGGAATTGGATGTTTTTTCATTTAACAAAGTGAAACCGTTATTAATAAAATATGGCTAAAAACAAAAATTAATTAATGTATACAAATTGGGCAAATCTTTAAATTTTGTGAGAAAACAACTTAAAACTCGCAACAATGCAAAATGTGTATAAACTGTTTCCAAAATATTGAATTTTTTCTTTTTTGACTTTATGTAACAATCGTTCACAAAATTATTGTTTTCTTTTCATTTCCTTTTGGAAAATAAATGTAAGTCTATTCCTCGATCTCGAACGATCTCTTCTTCTAGTCGAAAGAAGGTTGATTTTCGATCCACAAACTTGCCATATAAAGCCAAATGAAACCATAAAATTGTTCAATATTTTTCAGTACAAATGTTGGCTCCTCTATTTCGAATGTGCTGCCATTTGGGAACAAACATGGAGTCACTCGAATGAAAATTTCGATTAAGAGGAACTCAATTTGAGTAGAAAGCGAGTAACTGATTTTCGTTCGCTAAGCTTTTTGTTCGAAATAGAGGAATTGGCCTTCGAATTGGTTTTTCCATTTTCTTTTACTTTTTTTTCTGTGAAAAAAATGCATACTAAAAGTTTTTAAAATTTTCTATGAAAAACTATAACGAAAAATTAATTTATTTCTCATTTTCTAATAATTATTTTCTAATTTGTAAATGCTAATTTTCAGAAAACCTGCGGCCGGGGGACGTCCAAAAAACTGATGGACAGGTTTTTGGTTTTTGAATACTCTGGTCCCAACGTCGAAAATAATATTTTAAAAAATACCCACTATGCGAGTGACAGTTCGAAGAACTCAATCCACACACTCTTTTTCACTACCACACACACATCTTGAATACCATAGAGTAACAGCCTTATTCATAAAATAATTTAAATTAGTTCTAATCTATTGAAAGCTTTAACATTTGGCGAGGGTTTTATTACTACCGTATTCAAAATGACTATTTTATATAGGGAACAGATAATTGACTGACAAAACTGTTTTATATATACTCACTGTGTTTGTGATGTAAAAGCAAAATGAACAACAACCGAGAGACCGAATTAAAATTTTTTATTTAAATGCGTCAATGCATTTTTTCAAAATTTTAAAAATTAATGTAAAGAACTATTCAATAGATATATTAATTAATATTTGCTATATTCTTAAATTTGGAAGAGTTTTCAAAAAATCATATTGAATTGGATTTCAGTCTTGAGTAGTCGAACATAAAACCGAATAATAGGATGTAGTTTCAATGTTTTGATTTCCTATACTATCAAAAATTCAATTTGATTACAAATTTAAAAAATTGGAACGAAACTATTTGGTGGCTTGGAAGGATAATGTGGCATTATAAAAACTATAAATATATCCAAAATATATCCACGTATTTATATCGCATAAATATTTAAGTATGTCACGCGTGAAATATTAAAAAAATATTTATTTTGTGTATTAATGCGGATAAAATTCGCAAAAAGAAGGGTTAAACGTTCAACAAAAATGGGGACGTTAAAGAACTCTTAACAGAGGAATTTTTCGATTATGAATACAATTTTTGGGCTTTACCTTCTTAAACCTTTAACAAACCTATGACAACTTTTTATGAATAAGGCCATAATTCTTTAAGGAGAGAAAATTTGACTCATCTGACGTTTCCTTTCACACTCTTCGTGATGCGGTCGGTGTGATAGAGACATGTTTGACGAAAAATTACTTACACCGGGTGGAGTTGTTTGACGAAAAATTACTTACACCGGGTGGAGTTGCAAGAACTTCTGACTTTAATTTTCATGCCGTTTTGGTGAAAAACTGTGACATTTAAATGTGTTTCACACTTTTTTATTGACTGTTATTGTTAGCATACATTTGTGTTGTATTTAGCACAACAATTTTAACACAAAAAAAAAACCGAAATTCAGTTGATGTTATTTTGATGGTTGTTTTGAAACATTGCCTCTATCGGGTATTACTGAAGCAATTCTTTTCAACATCCAAAGTTCACATCACACCAAGCCAACGAATTAGTCTAAATTTTGCCAATTTCATGAAAGTGAACTGTCGGGACTGAAGAGACAGTGTTGGCCAATAGTTGGAAAAAAAGATTTAAATGGGAAATATAATTTTTAATGTGTGTTTTAAGGTTTGTACTCGAAATATTATATTAATACACTCAGTTTTGTAGATATTTATTAAGAGAGTATCAACAAGTAATATCGAATAAAATGTATTAACACAAATTGTCCCACTATGCAATGTAGAGCGCTTCGATTGTAAGGCAACTCTAAATTATTGTGGGTAGAGCGCGATTGGAGAAAACAATTATAAAGGCATGACAACTTTACAAAACGCAACTAAACACATTAATAAAATATAATTAAGAAATATGTTAAGAATAATTAGGAATTGGTGATTTATTTACTTTACTTTTATTGACTCTATTACAACCTCATGAGGTCAGACGTCTTACACAAATTAATTAAACAAACAAAATTCAACAAATTCTTCCAACTGGCTCTATCCTTCGCCTTTACTCGCCAGTTGGTAACACCAAGGATACGGAGGGATTCTTCTGCCTGGTCTTTCCAACGGAGTCGTGGTCGTCCTCTTTTCCTGCTTCCATCGGGTACGTTATCAAAAACCTTTCGCGCTGGCTCATCTTCATCCATTCTGATAACATGGCCTAGCCTACGCAATTGGCCCACTTTGATTCATCTAGCTATGTCCACGTCAGAATAGAGATTATATAGATCTGCGTTTCAGCGACGTCGGTACTCGCCGTTTTCCATAACAGGACCATATATTTTACGGAGAATTTTTCTCTCGAAAACTCCCAGGTGTTTTTCATCCGCTTGCGATATGACACAAGTTTCGGAGCTATATGTCAAGACAGGTAAAATGAGAGTCTGATATAGCTGGACTTTTGTCCGTCGAGAGAGGGCTTTGTTCCTAAACTGCTTGCTAAGCCCAAAATAACATCTATTTGCAAGCACAATTCTCCTATCTATCTCCAGGCTGACGTTGTTGTCCTTGTTCACGGCGGATCCAAGGTAGACAAATTCATCTACCACTTCAAAATTAAATCGGTTGTCTACGTTCAAGTGCGGACCAAGTCGAGAGGTTTCTCTAATCGTTGACACCATCAATTTTGTCTTGCCCTCATTAACAGCAAGACCCACCTTCGCTGATTCCTTTTCGATTCTTGAAAATACTGCAGTAACCTCTCGCAAATTTCGCCCAATGATGTCTAACATATGGCTTTTCATGTTAATGATCTTGTTCGTATTTACTGCAGCCTTTCTCATTATTATCTCCATTAATATGTTGAAAGTGTGTCGTCTTGTCTAAGTCCTCGCTTTGTACAGAATGGTTCAGTGAGGTCTTTCCCCACTTTCACTGCTCATTTGGTGTTGGTCAGCGTCATTCTACAGAGGCGAATCAGTTTTGCCGGAATACCAAGTTCAGACATAGCTTCGTACAGTTTTCCCCGTATGGGGCTATCGAAAGCAGCTTTGTAATCGATAAAAAAGTGGTATGTATCGATTTTCTTTTCGTGGGTCTTTTCCAGGATTTGGCGTAGCGTGAATATTTGGTCAGTTGTGGACTTGCCTGGTCTAAAACCACACTGATACGGCCCAACCAGGTTTTCAATAATTGGCTTTAGTCTTTCACATAATACGCTCGACAAGACCTTAGACGCGATGGATAAAAGACTGATACCGCGATAGTTGGAACAGACAAACGGATCACCCTTTTTGAATACAGGACATAATACACTGAGACTCCAATCGTCGGGCATAGATTCCCCCAGCCATATACCGCATATCAGTTGATGCATGTGGGCTGTCAGTCCTTCGCCACCTGCCTTAAAACGTTCAGCGGGTAGGCCATCCGCACCAGCGGCTTTATTATTCTTCAGGCGGGAGATCGACGTTCTAATCTCGTCTTGGTTGGGGGGTACAACTGCACTATCTTCGACTATCATTACCTCCTGATCTTCAGTGGAAGAATCTGAGTGGAGTAGTGCTGGAAAGTGGTCTTTCCACATTTTGAGCGCACACTGCTTCTTAGTCACCAGATTCTTGCAGGAGGGCAGCCCATTATTAGGCCCGTTATTCGATCTTCTTACCCTCTGGAAAAACTTTCGGGATTCACCATTCATCCTGCACATTTCGGTTCTTTCACTCTCTCTCTGCTCCCACTGCCATTTTTTTCACCTAAATAGTTGGTTTTCCTCCCTTCTCAGCTTCTTTTACCGCTCACTCATTGGACTTCGTGATGAATTTCGTGCTGCTAGGAGAGACGTAAACAGGAAGATTAAACTCGCGAAATCAGTTTACTATTCAAAAAAATTCAGTTCCGCTATAGACGCAAGACAAAAGTGGAGAACAATACGTGAAATTGGGATAGGCAAAAATCAACAAAACAAAAATTGTCAGGCCGATACGAACACACTTAATAATAAATTCACTAATATTCCCTTAATTTCAACATCAAACAATTTGTATAACTTTCAAAATGGAACCGACAACAATGCTTCTCAGTTTGAATTTGCCTGCATCAATAAGGCAGAGGTTTTTACTTGTTTATCACTTGTTAATTCAAACGCCACAGGACCTGACAACATGGATCTCAGGTTTTTAAGATTACTGTTTCCGTTCATTCTTCCGCACATAACACATTTCTTTAATCATATAATTACTACTAGCCATTTTCCGATACCGTGGAAACACGCCAAAGTGCTCCCTTTGCTTAAATCGGGCAATGAATACCGACCAATCGCCATTCTTTGCTTCCTCTCTAAAATTTTTGAGAAGATACTCCATAGGAAATACACACATATGTTTCATCACACGCATTATTATATGGAAAACAGTCAGGGTTCCGTCCTAACCACAGTTGCATCAGTGCATTAGTTGAGGTGTCAGAAAGTATAAGGTGCGATTTGGAAAATCGTAATGTTTCATTTTTGGTTCTGTTGAATCACTCCAAAGCCTTTGACACCGTCGAACATTCTACTTTATGCATGAAACTCAAAAGTCAATTTGGGTTTTCCTCCACATCAGTCAATCTAATCCAATCGTATCTCACCGGACGCTCTCAATCTGTTCATACCACAAATTCTACATCTACTGTTCTACCTGTTACAAGAGGAGTGCCTCAGGGATCCATTCTGGGACCCCTGTTATTTTCCATGTACATAAATGACCTGCCCCAACACTTAGTACACTGCAGAGTACACATGTATGCTGATGATGTACAGCTAAACTTAAGCTCACCATAACATTCTGTAGATGAATGCATTGTAAGATTGAACAGTGACCTGGCTAGAGTTTATAACTGGGAAACTTCAAACGATCTATGCCTTAATCCCTTGAAGACAAAATGTCTTGTTATTCGTAATAGAACATCATCAATTGACGCTAATTGGAATATTATGATTAATGGCGAAAAAATTGAAATTGTGTCTCAGGCTAAAAATTTAGGAGTAACTTTCAATAGAACACTTACATGGTCGAACCACATTAACATAGCAATCGGACAAACGTATTCAAAGCTCAGAGCCTTATGGTCTACCCAATCCTTCACCCCATTCCATATAAGAGTACTGCTGGCAAAAACTTATTTATTACCTGGACTAATTTATGGCTCGGAACTTGTTTCTTATTCAGACTCAAAAAGTATGAGGAAATTAAATGTTGTATTTAATAATGTTATCAGGTATATATACGGGTTGAAGAGATTTGACTCCGTATCACGTTTCAAAAAAGTTCTTTATGGAGTATCGTTTGAGACATATCTTAATATAAAATCACTTTTGTTCCTTCATAAAATTATATACACTAGAAACCCAACTTATTTATTTGTCAATCTTCGTTTTACTAGGCCTAATAGAGGAAATATTCTGATACCTATGGCTCAGGGGTCTTACGTTTCCAAATGGCAATTCTTCGTCCACTCCATTCGTCTTAGGAGTTCAATCTTGTTGTGCAGGAAGTCCAAAATAAAAATATAATAATATTAATAAAACTCGCAGCACGCGTTGTAACTGACTGTTTCGTTGCCATACGTGCAGCGTCTTTTTCATCAGTTGCAATGCGACATTCTTCGTCGTACCATGGCTTATCCTTCTGCGGTTTTTGATAGCCAAGTTCAGTCTTTGCAGCAGTTTCCAAAGAATGGGAGATGTGCTTCCACTGCGCCTCTGGGGCTTCGGGAGGGGGTATTCTGTTCTAGCAGGAGAGAGAGTTTTTGTCGATATGACATTGATATCTCCGGTATTTGTAGCTTGTCAATATCCAGCTTTTCCTGTATTCGGCTTCGTAGCTTTTTCGCCCTGCTCAATCTCGTGCGAACTTTCGCAGCCACCAGGTAATGATCCGAGTCGATACTGGCACCTCGAATCATACGTACATCCATTACACTAGAAGAGTGCCTGCCATCTATTACCTAGTTATCAATCTGGTTCTTCGTCCGTTGATCAGGAGATATCCAGGTCGCCTTATGAATGTCCTTATGCTGGAATCGTGTGCTACTAACTACAATGTTCTTTACAGCGGCGAAGTCTATCAGTCTTATTCCATTATCGGAGGTGGTATCATGTAGACTGTGATTACCGATGGTTGGTCGAACGACACTTTCCTTTCCTAATTTGGCATTAAAATCGCCTAGAATAGTCTTAATGTCGTGGTCATGGCAGCGTTCATATACTTCCTCCAGGCCCTCATAAAATGTTTCTTTGACCTCATCATTTTTATCCTCTGTCGGTGCGTGCACACAAATTAACGAGATGTTGAAATATTTCGCTTTGATGCGAATTGTAGCTATGCGGTCACTCACTGGGTTGAACCTTGAAACTAGGTGTCACAGTCTCTTGCCTACTATAAATCCGCACCAAATTCGTGCTTACGCTCATGGCAGCTGTAGTAAATATCGAAGTTTTTCTTTCTGGTTCAACCATATCCTGTCCATCGCATTTCCTGGATCGCTGTGATGTCAGCTTTATATTTTCCGAGGACATCCGCCAGTTGGAAAGTAGCACCAGTCCTGTATAATGTTCGAACATTCCAGGTACATACCCTTAAATCATGGTACTTATAACATAACGGTGGCGGGAGGCAAACCCAGCCCACCGTGGTTAGCATTTTACCTACTGCCAGGATGATTGTGTTTCAGCCGCCCATTATGGATCAGACGCTGACCAGAATGCAGTGTGTCGAAACTGGGTTTTGGTTTCTTCAATTTTGATCCGCCGTTGGCCAGGGGTGTTGGCTCATCCGCCTTCAAAAGACAGAAGAATATGTCCACTACTTCGAAGAGCTTCAGTGACAGGGTCACCTAATAATCCTGAGACAGACTTATGAGTGATCGCATTACCACTCAGGTTGCTCATTCGTTTCGCCTTCTCACTTTAGCTAGCTATCGGAGGTTTCCGATAAGCCATTGCCCAGGACGTACTGCGTGGAAGTAGTGAGCTGCTTGGACTGCCCAATGAAGGAATCATTTCTGGCCACTCCCAAGTGAATGGCTATCAGAAACTTTCCACCTCCAAGGACAGTCCCATGTGATTTATAGTTTGTTTAATTCACGGATAACCGAAATTGTAGTGACAACCTTAGCCTCCGACGATACAATGCAACTAAAATGTCACTTGGCCAGGCAAAGTATTACAGGAAGTTTATCGAAGGCTTTCGAATTTTTCGATTATAATATGAATTACTGTGATTACTGTCATATGTGGGTGCAGCGTTACTTGCATGAAATTTTCATTGAAAGTTGGGATGAAAGCAAGGGGTATCAATGAGACAGCTGATCAAGTTAGTACTTGGACAACAAATAGAGAAGACGCTTTCAAAGAAGAAAACGTGACAGGCTACTGGGTTGCGTGGTGTGAATTTCATACTTTTGCTGCCACGTGTCAAGCGAAATGTTCAAAACACATCAACTGGGAGTAAAAATTGGCAATTAAATCGTTTAAAAAATGCATATTCAGTGAAAAATATCAAAATGTAATGAAGTGTTCGAGTAAAATTATTTGTGTAGATCCTAATTAACACGCAAATTATTAAAATTAAAGATTTCTCTCATTCCACTCTCAGTCTCTATATGTTTTTCAGGTATCTCACGGTCTTCGTTGATACAAAAAACAGCTATTTCTCTATGGATGAAAGTAACCAAGATGTTTGTGTTAGTGAAAAAGTGTGTGTATTCAGTTTTTCGAACTTTCACTTGCATGTGGATAAATTTTGGCATTTTTCGTGAAAGTGAACTGTCGAAACTGAAAATACAGTGTTGCCCAATATTTGGAAAAACAGATTTAAATGGGAAATAAAATTTGTAAAATCTGTTTCAAAGTTTGTACTAAAAATTGTATTATTTCACGGATAGCCGCAACTGCAGTGACAACCTTTGCCTCAGACGACATTGTGCAAACAAAATTTCACTTGCAAGTGTGGCCAGGTAAAGTATTTCACATTTCATGAAAGTGATTACTTTCATATGTGGCTTCTGCGATAATTTTGCCAATTTCATGAAAGTGAAAGAACGAGGTAACAGTCCTGGTAAAACCCTCCCCCAAAAAAAAAGCAAAACTAGAGTAAAATTACAAAATAAACGAAAAACAAAAAAAATTGTCCTATGGCGCCCACAAAGTCCAAAAAAGAGCTCCAAATAGACCAAGTAATTAGAAAAAAAATCTATTTTTTAACGCGTTTTATAGTAAGGGTCAAAATAACAGCAAAACAAACTATTTTTTTCGATAACTGTCTTAGTTATCGAGTTATCGACAGATAAAATCGAAAAATTTTTGAAAAATAATTTTTTTGTACAAGGGATACAAATAAGTCGAAAATATCAAATATTGTTCGATAACTGTTAGTTATCGAGCTTCCTTCGTGGCCGGCCTCCGGTAGGGTTTAGGGAGTTTCGCTTCTGGGGTATGTTCAACACCGGCTTCGGCATAGTATTTTTATGTTTAAAAGCTTTCCGCGTGGCCGATCTTCGGTCGATCTTAGGCATTTTTACCCCTGGGGTAGGAACAGGCTTCGGCGTATTATTTTTCTGTCTCACACAAAAAATAATGGCACCGGTGAATTCGTGAGACGAATACCTTTCGTTTGAGTACCCAAACTTGGGCATTCCCAAGTATATCCAGGGTTATTGGTTTTTTGGACCCTTTGTGCCACATAGGTCCGTCCAACAGCTAAGTTTGAGATTTCGGCTGAAACCGGTACACCCAGGCACATTTGGGTATGAATTAGTGTGGGTACTTCAACGAAAGGAATTCGTGTCACGAATTCCGCGGTGGCATTCTTTTTTTGCCGGATGTTTGTAAGCGCATATAAGTCCACTTTTGTACGCACAATGACCATGCGATTGGTTATGATAACCATCCAAAATAATAAAAAAAACCTGCGAGAGCTAGTTTTCCATTTTCTCACACTCTTTACTTTCAATAAGTGATGATTTATCGTATTATATTCAAAAATTAAATTGTTCGAGCGTTTGGTATTTTCAATTAATTTTATTTTTCGATTTTTTGCTTTTCTTCAACATTTTTTTGCCTGCCCCTGGTCATGAATTTTTGCCGAGATTTCTTTACTTTTGGTTTTTATCATACATTTTGGCCCCTGCCCCTGCTCGTGTAATCCAGGCAATAAGCTTGCCCTGAAACTTAAATCCCGCTTAGCCACGACCGCATACTCTACCTTACTGCCTTGTTCAACACTGGCCAACAGAGATTTTGACATTTCAATTCGCCGTACTTTTTCTGTTTCTCTTTTATTTGGCATTTTATCTTCAGTGGAAAAAAAATTTACTGCAGCGAAGTTGGAGCAAAAGTAGAAATTCATTTTTTCGTGACACATCTAATCATCGGTCGAGGTGTGGTTGTAAAATTTTGATAAATTCCAATAAAAACATTAACCAAATCTTTAATTATCTGCATAAGCTCTTGGTAAACAACTAGAGCTTCAAGTTAACAAACGAAAAAACAATGGCGAACAGATTACCGGCTTGTGTGATTGATGTGGGCACCGGGTAAGTGTCGAACGGAGTGCGTGTGGTTATAGTCTCCCTTCCAGTGCTGTGAAATAGTGATAGAAGGCAATGATTGTGAGGGGCACAATCTATACAGATGGCCACATACAAGTTTCTCAAAACTGGGACATGGCACTGATTGAGTGATGAAAATTAATTTGTGTTTCTTCTTCGTGTTATTAAAAGCTATACAAAGTTGGGATTCGCTGGTAATAAGGAGCCCCAGTTCATTATACCCTCGGCCATTGCCATCAAAGAGTCAGCCCGTGTGGGAGACACAAATACGCGACGGATTACAAAAGGTATTGAGGATTTGGATTTCTTTATCGGTGATGAGGCCTTCGATGCCACTGGCTACTCAGTTAAGGTAAATTCATAGCCTTGATTATGATTAATAATGTTATGAAAGGAAACCTGGGAATAGTGTGAACTGTGTGTGTATTGTGTTTTTTTTTTTTGTGTGTTGACGAGCGAGTATGACTAATAATTGTTATCTTCAACTAAGTTTTTATTTGTCATAAATAATCTCCCATCAATGTTTACCCTAATATGCCCTTTATGCTCTTCATCATTGTTGTAGTATCCCGTCCGTCATGGTTTGGTCGAAGATTGGGATTTGATGGAACGTTTTCTGGAACAATGTGTATTCAAATATCTTAGGGCAGAGCCTGAAGATCATCATTTTTTGTTAACAGAACCTCCATTAAATACTCCCGAAAATCGCGAGTACACTGCCGAAATTATGTTTGAGACTTTTAATGTTCCTGGTCTTTATATTGCTGTGCAGGTAAGTCGTCCGCGTTATCTTTTAATAGTTTATACGAATGTGGAATTTGGAATAACTGTTTTTGTTTCAGGCTGTTTTAGCTTTGGCCGCCAGTTGGGCTTCCAGACCAGTAGAGGAACGTACCCTCACGGGCATTGTAGTTGATAGTGGCGATGGTGTTACTCATGTCATTCCAGTGGTAAGTCAATTGGGCTTAAATTGTTTATAAAGTGGAAATGCCTGGAGGGTATGAATTGAATGACATGTTTCTTCGATATTTTTGCGGAGAAATTTCCTATGACCTTTTAAATTTAAAGAAAATTACTGAAATTGAAATCTAATTCAAGCATAACATGTTTATGTAAATCATGGTCTCCTGTGGAAAAAGTTGTTGATTTCTCTGCAGAAATGAGGGAGTTGACAAATTTCTGATTAACAACCAACTAAAAAGTCGAGATTTTGCTTTTGTATAATTGTAGACTATACTGGTCTTACTGTCTATTATCTTTCACTTCGTTATTTATTTATTCACACTTGTAATTTTAAGCCTCTCGGCCAATTCAAATAAATTACAAAAGAACTACTCCATTTATAACACACATTATATGTTTTCTTACACTTTTCAGGCTGAAGGTTACGTTATTGGCTCATGCATTAAACATATACCAATTGCTGGACGCAATATCACCTCGTTTATCCAGAGTCTGTTGCGTGAACGTGAAGTTGGTATTCCACCCGAACAAAGTTTAGAAACTGCCAAAGCTATTAAAGAAAAACATTGCTACATTTGTCCCGATATTGCCAAAGAATTCGCTAAATACGATACAGAACCGGGTAAATGGATGCGCAATTACACCGGTATAAATGCCGTGACAAAACAACCCTTTACCGTTGACGTTGGCTACGAGAGATTCCTGGGTCCAGAAATATTTTTCCATCCAGAATTCTCAAATCCTGATTTTACCATACCATTATCGGAAATTGTCGATAATGTTATACAAAACTGTCCTATTGACGTGAGAAGGCCGCTGTACAATAATATCGTTTTAAGTGGTGGCTCGACAATGTTCAAAGATTTCGGGCGACGTTTGCAGCGTGATATCAAACGATCGGTGGATACACGTTTGCGTATTAGTGAAAATTTATCAGAGGGAAGAATAAAGGTAAATATAAATATATCAATATATAGATTAACAATTGTGGGAAAAAAAAACCTTCTGATCGCTCAGTTATTTGTTAGTAAAGAATTTGAAACAGTTGCAAGTATGGCTGGACCTTACACTGCCGGACGATCGTTTGTAAAACTTGCCTACTAGGCTATATTTTACTATTTTTGGAACTCTACAGTATCCATTATACTTCTTATACTGTTTAATATTTACAATATATGTTTTTGTTTCGTTTAATTTTAGCCTAAACCAATTGATGTTTCTGTTATTACTCATCATATGCAACGTTATGCGGTTTGGTTTGGTGGCAGTATGTTAGCTTCAACGGTAAGCTATTGAATATTTTAAACATTTTATATACTTATTACCACGAGGGTTATCCGAAAAGTAGTATGACTTGACGACCTGACATGCATGGGTAATATACAATTAACACTTTAACGGCCCATCTGAACTTTTTGTGACTCAAAGATGTATTAATCAAATTAATGTTTTTCGAAAGGGAATGTAGGTTATTTTTCTCAGAGATGCCAACATGCTTTGAGTATATCTTGATTTTTGTTTCTAAGAAGTCTCAGAACTGAAACTGTTGAGAGATTTTTTTTTTTTACTTTTGAAATTCGAAGAGCATCGGGCGGAATATCGGATTGACAACCCGCAGGACCACCAAGGTTTTGTATGGGAGGTACCAGAATGGGCGTGTAAATCTCGCCGATTTTCTCCAGTTATGCAAACATTTATAGATTATTATGCATTGTGTGAGTTAAAGCTAATCACATCTACCAGAAAAACGTTTTAGAATAAATATGATTTTCTACTAAATGTATCTAATTGTATGGGAGGTACCAGGAGGGACGTGGTCAAAACGACCATTTTCAATCAAAACTAAATGTGGACAAATAATAGTCACTGGCAACATTTTATTGTGATCGGTAATGATTTACGGCAGTAGCCAGCCGACAGACGGACATGGCTCAATCGTCTTAAAAAATCCCAAAACGAATTTCGTCCAAAGATCTCCTTTCCTTCTATGCGTTACATTTTTTCCCATATTAAATGATATACACACCTCTATCCCTATGGGTGAGGATATACAAATATAAATTATTTGAAAACATTACCAACAATTACATTAGATTACCAAAACAATTGGGTCTTTTATTTTGTAAAACAAAATGGTTTGGTTTGTAAAACAAAGTGGTTTGTTTCAATTAAAACCAACAATGTCAATTCGATTTTCCATTTCTAATTTAATACATCGTTTTCGATTTCGTCTTATGCAACATTTGACTTCATGTGACGTTGTGTTTAAAACAAGCTGAAGCTGAAATCCGCAAGCACAATTAAAAATCCGTGCCGTTACATTTTGGTCGTCAAGGGGTTAACTAGGACGTTCAAACCCAAGACCAGTGAAACGGGTTAACCGGTTTCAATCCCAATAACCATTTGCTGGTTTTTTAAAAAACGTTTTTATCGAATAACCGAATCCACCGACTTTTCACGACGGTTAACCGGTTTCATGGTGAAAATTAAAATTTTCATTGTCATTAAAAATTTGCATTGTTTATATCAATTCAATTGTATTCAATTCGTTTCAATTGAATTGAATTTAATTCAGTTTAATTCAATGCCATTGAATTCGTATCAGTTGAATTTCAATTTAATTAAATTAATTTCTATTCAATTAAATTCACTGCAATTCAATTCAATTCATTGCAAATCAAATCAGAGCAGTTCAATTCGATCCAAATTCAATTCATTCCAAATTCAATTCGATCCAACTTCAATTCAGTTGAGTTCAATTCAAGTAAGATGAACTCAATTAAACCGAATTGGGATCAAAATATCTTCTTTAAATCGTAATACTATTCCTTTATCCAAAAAACATTTGCGGCTATAAATGATTTACAAACATCGAATAGCAAAATGCTTGTTACATGGGAGAAAAGAGAATGACTTGCCGACGACTGACCTATGGATACACTGATGACATGGAAATAAATATGCTGACCGAACAAATGATGGTGTTTCCTTAAAAAAAATAATGATAGTAAGTGATAGTTGCTTAAGGGGAATGTAAAAGGTCATGATAGAAAAATTTTAATGCATGTAACATACTTGAGACGGATTTAAGGCAATATCGTCAAAGCAGTTCCAAATTTGTCAGCATTGTTTTTCGGATTATCTTCGTAATACAATAACTTCACATGTGATGTCATTTTTAACAACTGTTTTAAATTTTCAGCCCGAATTTTATCAGGTTTGTCACACAAAAGCTGCGTATGAGGAATATGGACCCGGCATTTGTCGTCACAATCCTGTGTTTGGTACCATGACATAATCGCATTCTGTTTTTTGTATTGTACCTTTTAACATTTCACAAATACTTTGATTCCTTTATTTATTTTGTTGGAACAATCTATTTAATGTCTTCAGAAATGTCATTTAACTTTAAATGGAAACTTTTTCGCTTTGTTTGTTTTAATTTTTTTTAAGTAACAAACTATCATTTATTCTAACAATTGATCTTCGGAGGACAGTCTATTCTAGACTTTGTTTTGCATTTCTTTTTTGCCTGAGTATTAAATAATTTTATATACATATTTTTAAATTTTTTTTTACAAAAGTATTTTTAAAGTTAAAAACAGAATAAACAAGTTATCAACACTAAATTTGGCCAAATGAAAAATACAATTTTACCAACCAACTATATTAAAATAAATCGAGTCCCAATTTTAACTATCGTTTCATATACATACATACATACATATATATAATTTCAGTGTTGAAACCAAGCTTTTCTGTAAGTCTTGTGCTAAAAAATAACAGACAATTTTTATTTAAAACTAATATATAAAAATAATGAATAACGATGACATTGCACAGATGTAATCTGTTTCTCTCTATCTTAGATTGGTGGATAGATTTGAAACTCAATATGAGTTTTATAGAAATAACATTCAAGTACATGCAGAATTTAACGTAACTCAAAACATCCAACCAAGCAACCTTTAACAAACTTCATTAGAAAAAAAGGAGAAGAAGAAACCCATTACAAACGCCTTTTTCATTTGCAGATTTAAAAATATAGATTATGAGAAAAAGGAATTTTTAAGTATAAATCGAAATAATAATAATCTGTTTGTTACTTATATTGCAACAATAATAAACGAAACAATTCAAGTCAATATATTATTTATATTATGTAATTTATTTACAGTTTTTGTATAAAACACATCAAGCATTCAAATATGTACATAAATCGAACTTCAACTTTTGAGCTCAATAAATATGAATTCTCAAGGGATCCAATATAAATAATTGTAGGTATACAAAAAAATAAATAAAATCAAATAACTAGCTTAAAATGCTTCTTGCTTTGAAAGAAAAAAAATTGTGCAAAAGCCATTGCCAACTAAGAAAAACTTCCCTACTATCGATACGTCTGCGCGAAATGATTGTGTGGCCAATTTTACAAAATTTACTTTTTTAATACAACATTGTTATAAATCATACGACAACATTTAAGGCGTAAAAGTTTTTAAACAAGCGTGCAAAATATACTTTTTGTCACGATCATTCTGGGCAGATTATTCTGTTATTTTATTTATTCATTCAGGTTATATCAGCAGCACATCTAATTTCATTCGTGCCTAATCTTTAAATTTTTTGTTTAAATTATTAGTTCAGTTTCAAAGAATTTATAACAAAGTAGATTGATTTGCCTGCGAAAACAATTTGTTAAATATTAAAGGGCTTTACAAAAATTGGCTTGAATCATCATTATGAGCTCTAAATTTAACACAATTGAAATTAAATTGCCAATTACAACATTGAGTTTACATCAGCAAACTGACTTCACTTTAATTACATCAACAGCTGCGGCTATAACCTTTTTTTTTCATACTGTGTTTTTTTTTTATTGAATCTGCTTTTAAAGAGCCTAACAATAAGTATTCGAATCTTATATTCTAATCAGTTTAATTCAATTATTATTAATTAAATTGTTGTTTAAGCGGGCCTCTGAATTATGGCGTCAGGGATTGATTGGTTGATTTATAAAACTGATGGGAAATCTCTTCATCGTTGTCGGGATGAAGTTGTTGTTATTATCAAGTTTCTTGCCAGAGGGTTTGTGTGCTGTTCCAGTTTTTGATTATGACTGTTTGATGCGCTGGAGTTCGTCTCTTACAGCAGGTATCTTTAAATCTTTGTGTAGGTTCTCATTTCTAACATACCAAGGGGCACCAGTAATTAACCGTAGTATTTTAGACCCCAGTCTTTGTATTACTTCGATGTTACTCGCGCTACCGTTTCCCCATATCTGGGACCCATATGGCCAAATAGGCTCACAGTGTTGTAAATCTGGACCTTATATTCTAATCTCAGCCTTGAGTTCGAGTTAAGTAGCCAATGCAGTTGATGCGGCTTCAGCTTTATTTGTGTCTTCTTGGCTTCTTATATGCCTTTTCCAGGTCAGTCTACGATCTAGATGTATACCCAGCTAAGTAATATCATCACATAAGGGAATTGGTACACCGTTGAGTTGTATTTGTGGGCAAGTTCTTGCGTTTAATGTGAACGTAATTTGGTTGCTCTTCGTCTCGTTTACTTTTATCCACCAGTTAGCAATCCAAGATTCGATTGTTTGGAGATGCTCAGTATTGCCGTATCGTCTGCAAAGGTATACATATGCAGATCACTTCTCGTGGGAAGGGCAGCTGTAAATATAAGAAAAAGAAAAGGACCGAGAACACTTCCCTGCGGGACCCCGGCATATATTTTGTATTTATCCGTAATTATCTCTCCCTGCTTGACTCTAAAATATCTATTTTTCAAGTAACTTTCGAAGAGGGAATGTGTATTAAATGGCAGATATTTTTTAATTTTATGTAATAGACCCTCATGCCAGACCTTGTCAAATGCTTGAGCAACATCTAAGAATACAGCCATGGTAAAATAAGTAAGGTAAACGCACTAGGAATTGTTACAACAAATACAGGCATTTTGTTTTTGTTTGGTGTCCATAATCTGTCAAATTTTCTTCATGTGTGTATCTACTGTAAAAGTAAACAAAAAAGTACACAAACAAAATGCATGTGAATTTGACATAAGAATTTGACATATGTTGAAATCAGCTGTTCTAACGAGTTTACCTTACTCATTTTACCATGAATACAGCACAACAATATTCTCTTTTTTCATAAGCTTTTCTAATCTCGTTGGTCAAACGATTAACTTGTTGTAGAGTACTATGGCCCTCCCTAAAGCCAAATTGGTGATCAGGGATGATATTATGAAGCGAGGTTTTGATAGGCACGGTAACAAGTTTATCGGTCTATATGATGAAGCTAAAGTTTTGTCCTTTCCTGGCTTTAATATCATTTTCACTGTAGACATTTTCCACGCATTAGGGAAGTAGCTATATTTTATTATATTATTGAACAAACCTACGAGGAACTCGATGGCTATTAGCGGAAGTTCTGATATCATCCTCTGTGTTATTAGATCATAACCAGGAGCTTTTCTAGGATTTGCTGTTTGCTTTATAATATTGACAACCTGCCCGACCGTTATATCCAATGGGACTATAGATGTCTCCGTCAGAGAAACAAGCCGAGGCCAATTCGTCGTCGGCGGCGGCTCTGAGATTTTTGGCCGGTCGGCGGCGGCCGTTGTGAATTTTTGCCGGCACAATTTTTTTGTTAACCCTGCTGTTAGATTAGAAAAAACTTACGAATCTTAGATTGAGGGACCATTTGGTCCATACTGCAATTTTCATCCAAAATAATAATTTTATCTTATTCTTTGTAACTATTTTGGTTCAAAAATTTCTAAAGCAAGTATTTGACATATCAAAAACATCCGCTAACATATCAAAAACATCTTCTAAATATTTGACATGAATTTACATTCGCTTGGTAATGAAAAAATTTACGAATCTTAGGTTGAGGGACCATTTGGTCCATACTGGAATTTTCATCCAAAATAATAATTTTATCTTATCCTTTGTAACTATTTTGGTTCAATAATTTCTAAAGCAAGTATTTGACATATCAAAAACATCTTCTAAATATTTGACATGAATTTACATTCGCTTGGTAATGAAAAAATGTACTATTGACCAAATGGTCCTCTAACCTAAGATTCGTCATTTTGTATTTTTCTCAGTCCTGAATAAAGTTAGAAAATTTAATTTTCGCACATAACATTGTTTTATTAAAAGACCCCATTAGCAGAAAAATTTAGTCAGTATATATCACCGTTCCAAAGTTACAAGGGAAAACAGAAAAAATTTGGACCAAATGGTCCTAATCTAACAGCAGGGTTAATTGTAATTGTAATTGTTAAATAACAAAAGAATCACAATTGCCAAAAGGCACAAATAATTACACACTGATTTAAAAGTTAAATTTAAAGTTCATTCCCTTTTTAAGTTTCAGGCGATCTTCAGCGTCTTATTCGGAGCTACAGCCATCATAGAGGAATTTAGGGTAGAGTAATTTATTCTTTCGTCTGACGTTTCATTTCACACTCTTCGTCGTAGGTTTGTGCAAATGAGGGAAATTCGACGAAAATTAACTTACAGCAGGTAGAGGTACAATAACTGTTGATTTAACTGTTTTATTTCGATGTCGTATAGAACTGAGAAATTTAAATGTATTTTTCACTTTTTTGTTGATTTTTATCATTGGTATACATTTGTATTGTATTTAACACAACTATTTTGCCACAAAAACACGAAATGCGGTTGTTGTTGCTTAACAGTTAAAAATTTCAGGAAACGCATAGTTTTCAAGATATGACCTTTCAAGTATTGGACATACAATTTGGTACCGTTGTAAACGCTCTGTTAACCCACTGAGGAGAGGTTTAAAGTTTTATGTTTTTAGTCCTAAGTTTTTACGAAAAATTTTCATTATGTCAAAATATAATCCATGTGAGGTGTATAGTTTTACTTAGTAGGGACATAAATATTGTTACTAAATTGAACATACCCCATTAGAATAGTAAAACCTTACACACCCTTTTATTATCATATGTTTTTTGAAAGTTAATGTCTATAGCGTTAGTCAGTTGCGGGAGTTTGAAATTGTGTACATTTTCACCATGGAGTGGTCAGATAAGGAAACCCGTATCGCAGATATGAGTCGAGTTATTAAAAAAGACTTGGGACTTGGAGCTTTAAAACGGCGTACATGACATTTGTTGACTGCAACTTTAAGAAAAATAGGATAGGAAAATCCAAACTTCTTTTGGTGAAGTACGCTGATAACTTGCATAGAAAAATCTTGTTTACGGATGAAAAATTTTTTACCGTACAGAAAAAATTTAACAAACAAAATGATAGGGTTTATACACGCTTATCTAAAGCAGTATCTGAGCTCATCCCACGGGTCGAAAAGAGTCATCATCCAGCTGAAGCCATGGTTTGGTGGAGTGCTTCATTTGATGGAGTGCTTGCATTCCTGTTAACAATGGGTCAAAACATAGGCCAAAGTTTACGAAGAACCCGTTTTGGAAGCAGTGGTGAAGCCGCTTAAAAATTCCCTGTTCCAAAACCAGCCGTGGACTTTCCACCAAGATTTAGCACCAGCTCATAAGGCTAAAACGACACAAAACTGACTTCGAAATAATTTACCAGCTTTTATATACTCTGAAGACCCTCTGGATTACAAATTGTGGACACGTTTTAAAGGACATGGTCTGCCACAAAAGAAACCCCAACATTGATTCTCTTAAGACAGCTTTGGTTCGTGATGTAGCTAATTTTCCAATGGATGAGGTGCGTGTAGCTATTGATGATTGGCCAATGGGATTTGAGGCGTGTGTGAAGACCAAGGGTGGGCATTTGAATGAAACTGTACACAATACATATCAATAAATATATAAAAAAAATTTATCCAAAAACGTTCATTAGTTTTTGTTTTATAGCCCAAAATATAAGTAACAGTATTTATGTCCATACTAAGTATATATATTCTGAAGGTAAGATTTCAAGCTTTAATTTGCGGTATTAATTGTATCTTTAACCTTTTAAACACCATTTTTACATTTTTTGTTCCAAAACTATTAGGAAAACTGCAGCCGGTGGGACGGGGTTTAAAAAGTAAATAATATGAGGAACGACGAAAAACACCCATTTTGAAAAATTATTTTTAAAAAAATCGCGCGGATTTGATGAAATAAATTGCATAATATGGGTTTCCAGGGTTAATGAGACATATTGTACCATGTTTCCCAAAAAGTTTGAACCAAAACCTGAAACCGCCCACAGTGGGTTAATGAAATCGGAAAAATTAGACGTTGTTTCAAAGGGGTTTACATAATCTTCCCAATGACAAGCCGATCCGATAATAAACAACAGAAGATATGTATGTACATATATTTTATTTAAAAATTGGAACGACCTAATGTCGGAAACAAAATTTACTTTGTTTTACACGTTTCACAGGAAAAATAAAAAAGATAACTTAAAATTACGCTTTAAGAAGGATATTTTCTTCGAAGCAGTGAAAACAAAATCTATAACCCTTTAAAATGATTCTGCCTCCAATGATGAAGGTTCCAAAATGATTCCAGCATTCGGAGCCGGAGCCGTAGCATGGAAAAATTTTTGCGTGTTCTTTCGCATATTATTTCTGTTTTACCAATTTCTGATATTATGTTATGTTTTAGTTTGTGCCATTTTCACTATTTTTATATATTTGTCTTTCTCGTTTTATAACGGAACTTGGTGTCATGTTAGACAGTGTTGTGCAAATCATCATGAGTACAAGTACCAAGTATCTCGGTATACGCTATTCGCTATTGGTTACATTAAAGTACTTTAGTTTTTAAGTACACCTAAAGAAAAAATCGGCGGCTTCGAGTTAATCGACTCATATTTTAAGCTGATTCTAGCCGATTAAATCGGCGGCGGCTCGGAGTATAAAAAAATCACAGGCGGCGGCGGCAAGTCGGCTCAAATTGCACGCTACATTCGATAGACTAAAACTGTTAGTACATGGATTGGGACGGAAAACTTCAGTCAAGTGCTCTGCAAAAAGTTTAGCTTTTCCCTCATCTGTTGTAACCCAGTCACCATTTATGTCACGTAAAGGTAACTGTCTCAACTGGCGTTTTAAGATTTCTTATTGACTTAAACAAAGAAAAATTTGTGGATATCGTGGGAGTCAATCCCTCAACATATTTTCCATGTTGAAGATCATCCTCGTTTTTCAAGGCTACTCGTAGTCTTCTTGTGGCAAGTTTGAGTCGAAGACTTGCAGTAGGGGATCTATATGCCTGCCAGTCTCACCTGGCCCTTCGTTTCTGATTTACCAAATATTATGTCTGTTCCTTTACTTTACCGCGGGAACCCAAATTTACCCAAAAGCGTTCCCGTACGCAAAAATTGGGTAAATGAGAGCGATTTTTTGTTTCTCTTAACGTCAAAATGCGTTTCTCTTTTTACCGAACTTACCCAGACTTTTTCTTCGGGTAAGTTTGGGCAAAGTGTCAAACAATCAGCTGTTCGAAACGTCAATATAAAAACATGTATTATTTGTGAAAAAACTAACGCAAGTGAAAAAAAATTATTGAATTTACAATTTTATTAACTTGAAAAGTGATTGCTTTGAGAGTGCTTATTTAAAGAAGATGGGAAGTGTGCAAATGAACAGTGAAAATTAACATGATATGCAAGATTTGTTGTCAAGCATGTTTTCTGTTTTGACATTTGTTTTCGGGTAAGAAAAGTTGTTTTTTGCGTTCCTTTACTTTTGGGTAAATTTGAGTATTTGACAGTGAATTTTGCTTTTAATCTCATTTACCCGAACTTTACCCGAAAAGAAAAGGAACAAACTTATTCTATGTCTGCATTCGAGTATGTGTGTGTGCTCTTGTTTATCGTCCTGAAGTGGGATTGCGTGAAGGGCTGCACCCTCGAGCAAACAGCTAAAATTGGTGATGTGATTTTCAATATCAAGCTCATTGCCTATACTTTTGTTCAAAATTGGGACATGGCTGCTTATGTATTTTCTGTATTTCAGCCAGCTAGTTTTCTTAGATGTTAGCATCAAAGGGGATTCTATCTCGTAAACCGCGTTAATTGAGAATATAACAGGGGAATGGTCTGAAGACTGTCCGGTGGACGTTGTTGCCGACGCGTTAGTCTTTGAAATTACCCTAATTATGGCGAAGTCAATTAGATCAGGCTGTTTGTTACGATCATGCGGCCAGTACGTTGACTGACAGGGAGATAGGTAATCGACCCCATTTTGTCGAGACATGATGCAGTTGTACAATTGTCTGCCTTTTGGGTTTACGAGACGGGAGCCCCAGAGAGTATGTTTGGCATTATAATCTCCGGCGGCTAAAAATGTGTGTGCTCGTAAACGTATCACTCGATATCGAAAATCACTAAAAAATAATCAATAAAACCAGCGCATTTGTCAATTGTGTACGAACACATTCCTAAACAAATTGATTAAATTGTAACACAATAAGGGTTTCGCAAGCTCTCGTAGTGTCGTAATGTTGTACTGGAATGTCGTGCATAAGTACTAGTTGTGAACAACCTTTATTGCATTTTTTGTTGTATGTCGTATGTATCCAGCTGATTGCATAAATAACTGATTGAATAAAAACATTTTTTGAAACTAAAATGACGAAACTAAACGAAAAGGATAAAATAATAACATCAATAACGTAACATAATAATCGACCCTGTTCTGCATTCAGAATCATTTTGAATCAGAATTTTCTTTCAGAATAAAAAGTCTACAACTTTGATGTTCTTAAAACATGAAATATTTTTGTTCGGAATTGTTTGTTTTTAAAATCATAAGGTATTTGCATTCTAATTCAAAACTGATATTTTTCTTCTGAATTGATTTACAGAAACCCACAAATTCTGAAACGTTTTGTTTGTCGGGAGCCTGTTTACAGAACAGGGCCGAATATCTAGAGTTGTGTAGTTCACGAACGAACTAGTTCAATCAACGATTCACTCTTGTGAACTAGATGAACTAGTTCACACTGTACCGCTCTTGTTTCAGTTTTTCAATTGTTTCAGCAGTTTGCCTGGTTCTAGACGTGTAATTATAATTGCTGCAATTCTTCATGATTCTCTTTTTGAATTGCAAGTTGCTTTTACACGCACGCAATTCTGTTTGTGCAATTCCAGTTTTTATTATTGCTGCTTCTGACATTCGTATAAATCTGCGACATATGCAGACTATTCGTGTGAAATTTTTACGAATGAGTAAATAAAAAGAAATGTCAAATTATTCTGCAGCCGCCATTACTAAAAAATTACGAATGAGAAGAACTGAAAGAATTGCAGAGTTCATGCAAGTTTTTTCCTCGTTCCATTCTTCGTACCTATCTCTCCTACGAACTGATGAATTGCAGCAAGCCTGATCTAGTAGAGGTTAACGCATTAGAACAGCTGATTTTGACTACTTATGACTCTTATCTGTCAAATTCAGTGTATTTTGTTATTGTACTTTTTGTTTACTTTGTTTGGTCATATGTATTTGTGTTGAATTTGACATTTAGAGTCATAACACAAAAACAAAATCCCTGTTGTTGGTGCCCACTACAACAACAAATCCTACTGCGTTAACCTCTACTAGATCAGCCTTGAATTGCAGCAATTATAATTGCACGTCTAGAAACAGACTTTTTTGTATTTCAGTTGTGCAGTTCTCCGCCATTTTCTAGTTTATGCTCTCTTTGTCTCACTCGATTTGCACAAACGTGCCTAATGTTGCAATCTTTGTGGAATGGATATGTAACCGGCTTCTACGCAATAACTACAGGGCTAATCACCATTATTATTCCAAAATATAAAAAGATTACGTGAACATCAATATTTCAGAAACTGAAAGTCGATCTTCAATAGGGTGATTTAGTATAAATAAATATCACAGTATCGAAAACACTTTAGAAATCTGCAAAAATCAGATCATTTGGGGATTATTCGCTCCGGTTGAACTAAAACTACAAGTTGAACTGAAATGAGCTCTTTAGTTCAACTCTCGTATGTACTGTTAAGTTGCAATGATACAATAAGTGTGTTTTTTACCCCGCTAAAGTTAATTATAGCTTAATTTATACGGGACAGCTAAACGATATTAAGTGGCATTTCAATTTCCCACTTAAATTCCGACTTGAGCAATGCCAATGTTGCCACATGTTCAATTTCAAGAAATGGCAACAAAAAGTTATCTTATTATGCCTTGTTCACGCTGCCACGAAATTGACAATTTCGGATTGAAATTGTCGAACGAAATTGAAATCGTTCACACTGGCTTTTGAGCAATTTCGTTGAAAAATGACAACTGTTTGTTTACAAATATTGCCATTAGTAAAATTTTAGTGCCTGGGCATAATAACCAAAATTCTGTTAGGAACTGAATGAAAACAATTAAATAAATGAATGATACGTGAACTTTAACATGAATCACTGATTCAGCACGGTTTATAGTTTATTGTCTCCACCCTATTTCGATGTAAACTTAAAATTTCAATCTGTTGAATGAGGCGGCATACAATTGTTTTGGTTTTTTTTTGCAATTTTAGTAACCACGTGTTCGGTGAACGAAGCCGATCCAAAATTATCGACGGCGTTAGAGCAACAAAAAAAATATATCAACGGCGGCAACTGAGTTTTTATTAAATGTAATTTTTCGACAGACGTTAGTTTTAGGTTCATCTCGTTAGTTGTATAAAAAATTTAGGTAATTTTTTTAGTAATTCGGGCTAATAATATCGGCTAACATTTTAAGTCGAAGAATGCCTTAACGACGGCGGCGTGAACTTCAAAAAATGATCTACGACGGCGGTACATCAGAAAATTTTCTGTCGGCTTCGTGTTCTTGCATATGTGCAAAAAAGAGTACTAAGTTAATTTTGCTGAGTGAAAACAGCGTTGTATACGACAATTTCAAGTCAATTTCAACGAAATTGTCGTAAATATCTCAATTTCGTAGTTGTCAAGATATATGCGAAATTGAGCAATTTCAACTCAATTTCGGCCCAAATTGCGAAAGACTTCAATTTCGCGGCAGCGTGAATAAGGCATAAGATTTGTTATCATTTCTTGCGAATGAAAATGTTATCAAGGAGAGACTCAAAAGCAGAAAGTTGCAAAATGGCTTATACATTTTAAGTTTATTAAACTTCTTTTATTTAATGGAAGACTACGTTATATATCTAAATTTAAAGGATAGATTTATATTTGCGATAGAAAACAAAATTGGAAATAAATTGTTCACAACAACGCGCGGTAAATGTTATGCATACATACTGAACATGGTGGAATTATCTATCAGGTATAGTCGTTTAAACAAGTGATGTAATGTTTTCCATGCCATTTTTAGTTTCACTTGTCAAAATCATATGTATTTTGATTTTATACTTGTTTGTATTCTTGTATTGATGGTATATATTTATGTAGAGTTTGACAACTGAAACGAATGAACGAAAATAAAACGTCTGTTGTTGCTGCTTACAACTACAACAACATGTGCTGCTACCATGTATTTGTTAGCACTGTGTTTGCACGTGTTGCCATATAAATGTTTTTTCACCCATTACAGCAAATGTTGCCACATTTCGTAGTATTAAGTGTGGATCGTTTTATTTGGAAAGCCGTAAGTGGCGATAGCTTAATGGAATAAAAAAACAGCCTTAATAATAATAATAATAATGAACTAAATGAATGAACTAGTTCATTCTGTTGAGCAAAACTAAAAAGGGCGCTCACTTGAATGAACTAAAATCCCCAGCTCTACGAATATAACAAAATAAGTAATAAATAACAACAACAGATCTTATGGTAGTGATGTTACTTACCAAGTGTATTCGGTAATAACAAACTCGGTACAAAAAGAACAGCACTAGTAAAGTATGACAATCAGTAAACATACCTTCGATGTTGTACTTGTCGTAAGCTAATTTTATATGGAAACCATCAACAAAATTCGTGCAACTATTGTGAGAAGTACGAGACCTTGTGAAATGCCTAAATCTGTTCTGTTCTGTATCTGTGACATAAGTATTTCTATTCTGCATTTCGATTCCGTTTTTGCATTCAGTTACGCAAACATCGAAAAAAGGTATTTTCAAAACCAGCTGTTTGGCTGTGGAACGCATGAAATAAGAACAGAAAAATAAGCAACTTTGTAACCATTTTATAAAAAGTTCAATTTAGTGCATATCGTATAAAGTAAAGCAGTGATTCAACACTTTGGCGAAACTGAACCAATCAGCTAAACAGCGAACGCTGGATGTTCCGAAGGATCGGCTGAGGAAAGGATTTGACCACCGGAGGAGCAGAACACTACGAAATCGGTGGCAAAAGGAATTAACTCGGAAACCCCAAACCCAATAGTAACCAGGTTGTTCCATGGAATACCAGGGGAAAGGCAATGCGGTTACCAGAAAGACCATTACTTCATCTAAATAAACCGAGGGAGAGAGGGCCCGAAGACACGAGCTCAATCCAACTCGGAAAAGGAAGCTGAATGTGGAAAGTGGTGATGAACCACCGACCTGCATAAAGGCAGCTAGAGGGCAACACCAGGTCGACCTCTGATATGCAGTCATCGACAGCGGCAACCCAACTGGTGAAATATCAAGAGGCCAACACCAAAACGTGGAGGACGTAGTCAACACGAGGGTCAGGAAGCCCGAAGGTGGAACACCTACAGAAGTCGGCAGCAACGGCAAAGAGGAGGTACTAATACTGCAGCTGGCATCACAACTTTGCGCGGCACCCTGGAAAAGTTAGTGGATGGTATCTCCGCCCCATGGGAAGGCGGTAAACTGCCCTTGGGCGGAAAAAGCTGTCTACGTCAAGATTGGTAAAGTGCCAATAGGTATGACGGTAGGAACAAAACGCCCGAACAATACCCACTTTCCGAATGGAAATAAGGAAATGGGTTACATCATGCGCCAATCGTCACGAAACCAAATACATAGCTAAAAGAGCTTCTCCACATATAAACCTGCGGGACCGAATGGGATCTACTCGGCTATCCTACAACATGAGGTAGGTCTTATACTTCCGTATCCGGTCTCGTACAACCCTGGGGGGACAGGGGCCTTACAAAACGAAGATAACATATTTCGCTAACCAGTGCGATCTTTTGCTTATCTCTCCAGTTGGTAATACCAAGTGTACCCAGGGATTCGCCAACGTGATCCATTCAGATGAGTCTTGGCCTTCCTATTTTTCGCCTTCCTTCGAGTTCGGTTTCGAACCTTCGTGCTGGTTCGTCTTCATCCATTCTACTGACATGGCCCACCCAGCGCATTCGCGTTATTTTGATCCGCTTAACTTTGCCGATGTCGGAATAAAGCATGGGTCATGCGTCGCCGATACTCGCCGTTATGCACTATAGGGCCATAAATCTTCCGGGGTATTTTTCTCTCGAAGACTCAATCAGATGTTTCATCCGCTTGCGATAATACCCAGGATTCTGCGCCATAAAACAAGACAGTGATTGCTTAGCCCAAATTAACATCTATTCGCAAGCGCAATTCTCCGCCTGATCTCAAGGCTGACGTTCTTGGTTTTGTTTACGGCAGATCAGAGGTATATAAATTCGTCCACTGCCTCGAAATTATATCGGTTATCAACGTTCACGCTCTGGGCTAATCGCGTCGAGGCCCTGCTCGTAGAAACCATTAATTTTGTCTTGTCTCAATTCTCGAGAAAACCGCAGTAACTTCTCTAATTATGCGCCCAATGATATCTATATCATTAGCATACGCGAGCAGCATGTGACTTTTGCTGCTGATGGTTTTATTCATATTGTCTTCAGCTTTTCTCATAATGATCTCCATTAAGATGTTAAAGAGATCGCACGATAAGGTGTCGCCTTGCCTAAGGCCTCACTTGGTTTCGAAAGGTCCGGTATGATCCTCAGACATTGCTTCGTAGAGTTTCTCCCTTATCAGGCTATCGAAGACCGCTTTATAATCGACAAATAGGTGAAAGGTGTCGATTTATTTTTCGTGGGTCTTCTCTAGGATATGGCGTAGCGTGTAAGTCAGGTCAGTTGTCGATTTTCCAGGCCTAAAGCCATACTGATATGGTCCAATCAGGTCAGCGATAATTGGTTTTAATCATTCGCACATTATACTTGATAGAACCGCATATGCTATGGATAAAAGGCTTATTCCACGGTAGTTGGCACAGACTCGGGTCACTTTTTTAAATATGGGACATAGTACACTGAGACTCCAATCGCCGGGCATGCATTCATCTAACTAAATTTTGCTAATGAGCTGATGCATGCACCTTATCAGCTCATCACAGCCAGCCTAAAATAGCTCCGCCGGTAATCCATCGGCTCCTTCGGCTTTGTTGTTCTTAAGCCGGGCAACAGCTGGTCTGACGTCGTCTTGGTTAGGAGGTGGGCAATCGACGTCGTCATCCAAATGGTGATCTATTGTCCCATCGTCATTGGATATCTCAGATACCAGTAGCGCGGAGAAATGATCTCTCCATATTCCCAACATATCAATGTCATATCGACAGAAACTCTCTCTCCTGCTAGAGCACTCACTCAGATTCTTCCACTGAAGATCAGGAGGTAATGATAGTGGAAGTAGTATAGATTGTACATATTACATTACGCGGTAATAATGTAAAAGACGAAATTAGAACGGCGATCTCCCGCCTGAAGAATAATAAAGCCGATGGTGCGGATGGCCTACCCGCTGAACTTTTTAATGCAGGTGGCGAAGGACTGATAGCCCACATGCACCAACTGATATACGGTATATGGCTGGGGGAATCTATGCCCGACGATTGGAGTCTCAGTGTATTATGTCCTGTATTCAAAAAGGGCGATCCGTGTGTCTGTTCCAACTATCGCGGTATCAGTCTTTTACCCATCGCATATAAGGTCTTGTCGAGCGTATTATGTGAAAGACTAAAGCCAATTATTGAAAACCTGATTGGACCTTATCAGTGTGGTTTTAGAACAGACAAGTCCACAACTGACCAAATATTCACGCTACGCCAAATCCTGGAAAAGACCCACGAAAAGCAAATCGATACATACCACCTTTTTGTCGATTACAAAGCTTCTTTCGATAGCCCCATACAGGGAAAACTGTACGAAGCTATGTCTGAACTTGGTATTCCGGCAAAACTGATTCGCCTCTGTAGAATGACGCTGACCAACACCAAATGAGCAGTGAAAGTGGGGAAAGACCTCACTGAACCATTCTGTACCAAACGAGGACTTAGACAAGGCGACACACTTTCGTGCAATCTCTTCAACATCTTAATGGAGATAATAATGAGAAAGGCTACAGTAAATACCAACAAGACCATTAACACGGAAAGCCATATGTTGCTGGCGTATGCTGACGACATAGACATCATTGGGCGAAATTTGCGAGAGGTTACTGCAGTATTTTCAAGAATCGAAAAGGAATCAGCGAAGGTGGGCCTTGCTGTTAATGACGGCAAGACAAAATTGATGGTGTCAACGACTAGAGAAACCTCTCGACTTGGTCCGCACTTGAACGTTGACAACCGATTTAATTTTAAAGTGGTAGATGAATTTGTCTACCTTGGATCTGTCGTGAACAAGGACAACAACGTCAGCCTGGAGATAGATAGGAGAATTGTGCTTGCAAATAGATGCTATTTTGGGCTCAGCAAGCAGTTTAGGAACAAAACCCTCTCTCGACGGATAAAAGTTCAGCTATATCAGCCTCTCATTTTACCTGTCTTGACATATGGCTCCGAAACTTGGGTTATATCGCAAGCGGATGAAAAACACCTGGGAGTATTCGAGAGAAAATACTCCGAGTACCGACGTCGCTGGAGCCCATAGCTATATAATCTGAATTCTGACGTGGATATAGTTTGGCGAATCAAATTAGGCAAATTGCGTTGGCTAGGCCATGTTATCAGAATGGATGAAGATGAGTCAGCGCGAAAGGTTTTCGATACCATACCCGATGGAAACAGGAAAAGAGGACGATCAAGACTCCGCTGGAAAGACCAGGCAGAAGAATCCCTCCGTATACTTGGTGTTACCAACTGGCGAGAAAAGGCGAAGGATAGAGCCAGTTGGAAGAATATGTTGAAATTTGTTTGTTTAATTAATATGTGTAAGACGTCTGACCTCATGAGGTTGTAAATAGTCAATAAAAGTAAAGTAAAAAGTATGTGATAATTTTTATTTAAAAAAATTTTCGATAGCGTTAAAAAGTATGCAATAATTTGCGGTAATAATGTAAAAAAAAACTTGAAAAAATATTTGTATTAATGCTGCAGATACGAGTACATCTTGTCCTACGTAACTTTTTTGTTTTTGAATAAAACCATGGTAAAATAAGGAAGGTAAACTCGTTAGAACAGATGTTTTCAATTTTTTCATTGTGGTGATGATCGTTTCAGCTGTCAAACTGGATGTACTTTGTTTTTGTACTTTTTTGTATTCTTGTTTTGTTGGTGTACTTACGTGTATAGTTTGACAACTTAAGCAATTGATACAAAAACAAAATGCCTGTTCTTGCTGCCTACAACAACAACAACGTCTAGTGCTACTACTTGGTTATTTTACTATGAATAAAACTGTATACAAAGCCACTAAAACTTAAACACACTGTCCGAACTGATGGGGATTAAAACAACTTAAAGAGATTCGCTCTTTCCGCGCACGCTTGCGAGCGAGTAATTTTTAAACTCGCTCGCTAGTTCTATGGGTAAAATCGTGAGCGGATTGTAAATTGCGCTCGCTCAAATTTATTGTTTGGCGAGCGATCGGAAAAAGAGTGCTCTCCGTTCTATGCTTAAAAAAAATAATTAAAAATTGAAATGGTGATAAGCATACATTCGCTTTGTTTATTAATTTCTCATAGATACAACAAATAAAGTAGTGGGTTTTTATAAATAACATATTTTTTATTTAAAAAACATTTCACAATTTACCAATTTTTAATTTTTTCAACCATGAAAAAATCCACAAGATAATGAATTAAGATTTATAAATTTACTGCATAAATTAACATGACTTTTTTAAAACTCGTTAAGTAATAAAGTGTTCATTTCTGATGTTATGTGTATTACAATAATAGTTAGCTATTTAAAATAGAAAAAATTTCTCCAAACTTTCTGTTATTCAATAATTTCATTTCGGTTTTTATATATGTATGTGTGTATGTATATAGACAAAGCGCCGCTATAGATTAGTAAATGGATTTATCAGAAATTTGTTCGACTTTGTTTCTAAGTAGGGCTAGGGACGAAAACGAAGTCTATATGTTCTAATATTATAAAGTTTGTTGCATTTGTGGGGTCTTTGTGTTCATTAAGTGTGACTATAGATGGTTTTTTTTTTTGATTTGTTCTTAAGTTTTCTTTCTGTCTTCTTTGTTATGATTGAGAGGAAGAAGATTAATGGACAGTGTATAAATTTAAAAGACTTTAAAAGACTTTGTGGTTGTTTGTTGCTTGTAATAGACATGAAAAGCCATAATATTTAAGTAATTTCAAAATATATTCTTTAAAGGTAACTGGAGAATCTTAGAAACATTTTTTTTAAACGTTGATGCTTTCCTTTTGTGAGACTTTTCAATCGAAGTAATCAGTCGTGTCTTCTTCGGTAGTATCGTTTCCATCATTATCACCCGGTTGCATGTGTTCCGTGGCACTGCGTACACTTTGTATAAACTCACGCATGGCATCAACAATGTCGGTCAGGGACTGTCTTAGAACACGATATGGTTGCTCTGGTGGCCCATCTTAAAAGATATTTTTTTTTGTTTTAAATCAATTGATGGAAATATACATACATATACACAAAAATAAAAAATTGAAACCATTAAAACACTATTGTAGAGTGTTTTAAAACCACTTCTACTCTAAAAACATATCTGAGTAATACTTTTCTTAGGGTACAAAACAAAACATGTACAAACTTACCTTCTCCTCTTTCCAAGTTCATATGCAATACCTGCAGATGACGATCAACTTCCGCAACATCATCATCTACGTCTCCTGCTGCTGCATCCTGAGCGACACGAGCAGCTGCTTGTTCCACATTGTCGATTACATTTTGCTGTTGTTGTTGATCTGCAGCATTTGCTGCTGCATTTTGAAGATTAAATGTTGGCAATAATGATTGGAAAAACATTGAAACCGAACGATTTGTTGCAGTAGTGGGACTACTTGACGATGATTTCCTTAAGGATAACAATAATTTAAGTTACTGCAGCAACAATATGTAATATATGTATGTATCCAAATTACCTTTCATAAAAATTAACTGAATCTAATGGTGGCAATGGATCATACATCATTATTGCTTCTTTTTCCTTGGCCACAAATGGCGCCAATGGAACTTTCTCTTTGTAGTCTGAGAGTATAACATGTCGGAGAATCGGCCTTGGTGGCTGGACATAACGTGCTGCTCTCTTTTGACTATATTCTTGTATGGCTTCATCTTTGTTGTCGATTCGATCTAAAGCTGCATGTACATTACGTTCCAACCAGTGTAGAATGTTGTTTTGCCTCCAAATAACCTTAGCACGGCAAATGTATAAGCAAACCAGTTGATGAAGTGCCGGGGACTGGCTAAAAAATATATTTTAACAAAATTTTAAATTGAACAATTGTTGCGATATATTACATTGTACGTTTTGAGAAATCGGAGAAATCTTAGTCGTGTTTTGGTTACAGGCAAGCGATTATGGCTTGTTAGTTGTAAAGAAAACGGCTATTTAGCAATAAGTTGGAAATGAAAAAAAAAATTATGAAGCTTATAAAAATTTATTTTATATTTTAATTATATTGAACAGTAAAGGAATTCAAAAATATGAAAAATGGTTGAAAACGGATTTGTTTAAACTTAGCGAAAATGATTCGCATCGCTAAGTACTTCATACAAAACAAGCGATTATATAGGGTGGAGCGCAGTAATTTGCTTATTTGGGAATGAAAAAAAAAAATTATGAACCTTATAAAAATTTATTTTTTATTTTAATTATATTGGACAATAAGGGAATTTGCTGCATACGTTTTCTGAAGTTTTCATGAACTCTAACAAGCATGTCGACTTGTATTCTGCCCATTTCAGCCTCAATATTGTTAATTAGGTCTTTCAAGGTGTTGGGTGTTGTAGGTGTTGATATACACCTTCGACTTCAGGTAACCCCAAATGAAAAAATCGCATGGGGCTAAGTCTGGTGAGCGTGCCGGCCAGTTCACATCACCCCTCAAAGAGATAAGTCGTCCAGGAAACATTTACCTCAAACAATTCATGTTAACCCTCGCTGTGTGTGCAGTGGCACCATCCTGTTGGAACCATGTATCCTCTAATTGCATTGCCTCAAAAATCCGGTGGAGAGAACGTCTGGAAATGCCAAGAGCAAGTGATTGCTTCCGAGCTGAGCGTTTCGGAGATTGCAGTACTGCTGCTCTAACTCTCTCGATGATTTGTGGTGTTGTAATCCTTCTCTCTAACTCTCTCGATGATTTGTGGTGTTGTAATCCTTCTCTCAGGTCCCCTTCGTACACATGTCGCATTCCCTGCTGTTCTCAATGAAGTTACCCAATTTACAATTCATTGCCGTCCAGGAACACTTCCGCGTGGGTGAACAGCGAATCGTAAACAAAAAGCACGCTGCACTGCAATGATCGAGTGCGCATTTGAAAAATACGCTTCAACACAAAATGACCTCTCCTCACGTGTCCAATGCATGAGGGCAACTGAAAGGCAGACGAATACAATTCTCCCGTCAGCCACTATAAGCCACGCACACTTTCCGCTCTCTTCGACCCATAGTGCCGGCACAGTCTGCAGTGAAAAAAAGCAAATTACCGCGCTCCACCCTCTATAAGCAAGCGGTGTAACCAAAACACGCTTGTTTTAAATAAATATTATATTGACCATTAACACGAAAAGCCATATGTTGCTGGCGTATGCTGATGACATAGACATCATTGGGCGAAATTCGCGAGAGGTTACTGCAGTATTTTCAAGAATAGAAAAGGAATCAGCGAAGGTGGGTCTTGCTGTTAATGAGGGCAATACAAAACTGAAAGTGTCAACGACTAGAGAAACCTCTCGACTTGGTCCGCACAACCGATTTAATTTTGAAGTGGTAGATGAATTTGTCTACCTTGGATCCGTCGTGAACAAGGACAACAACGTAAGCCTGGAGATAGATAGGAGAATTGTGCTTGCAAATAGATGTTATTTTGGGCTCAGCAAGCAGTTTAGGACAAAAGTCCAGCTATATCAGACTCTCATTTTACCTGTCTTGACATATGTCTCCGAAACTTGGATCATATCGCAAACGGTTGAAAAACACCTGGGAGTTTTCGAGAGAAAAATTCTCCGTAAAATATATGGTCCTGTTAGGGAAAACGGCGAGTACCGACGACGCTGGAACGCAGAGCTATATAATCTCTATTCTGACGTGGACATAGCTAGACGAATCAAAGTGTGCCAATTGCGTTGGCTGGGCCATGTTATCAGAATGGATGAAGATGAGCCAGCACGAAAGATTTTTGATAACGTACCCGATGGAAGCAGGAAAAGAGGACGACCAAGACTCCGGTGGAAAAACCAGGCAGAAGAATCCCTCCGTATCCTTGGTGTTACCAACTCGCGAGAAAAGGCGAGGGATAGAGCCAGTTGGAAGAATATGTTGAAATTTGTTTGTTTAATTAATATGTGTAAGACGTCTGACCTCATGAGGTTGTAATATAGTCAATAAAAGTATTATTATATGACCTAGTTTTACACCGCTTCCGAACGATTTTTTGAAGCTTTTGCATGACTAATTACTCGTTAGCGAAGGTCAGAGCAAGAATCAAACCCAATTTCTCATGAACAAGAATCGAGGTAGCTAACCATTGCACCACCGATGCACAGTGGGCTTGTGTAGGATGTCTCAGTAAGATTGCACTTTTTATATGTAATGCATTTTTTTTGTGGAAGTGGCAACTCTGCGATTTGGCAGTTGTCACATACATATGTATGTTTATTCCGATTATTAAAAATGGAGCTCTTTACGAAAGAACAACGCGTTATAATTGTGAAAACTTATTACAAAAATTTGGAAAGTTATGCTAAGACCGATCGTAATCTTAGAAGAATCTGCAATCGAGAAAGTGCACATAAAACTTTACATTGTTGCAAAAACTAGCATTAAACTCAACAACAATACAAATACAGCAAACCGAAATGTTCTCAACAAGTTGACAAAAAGAAGTTGACAAGTCTTTACACTCAAATGAAACCTTTCGAAAATGTACAAGCAATATGTGTGTATGAGCAAAATGTATGAATAAAATGTATTAATAAAATGTATGATTAAATAATGTATGATCAAACGAATGGATGATTAAAAGAATGTACATAGATACATCAATTAATGTAATTGAGGAAGAATCAGGAACATAACGTTACATCTGTGAACATATCGGCCAACATTGAAAGGCTCCCTTTTTAATCATCTAAAAACAACGAACATAGCTTTGATATTGGCTACTTTTGTATACCTTTCCTCGTCTGAACCGTCGCCACTCGTAAGATACCGTCTTTTCCAGTATGAGTTGCAGAAGGTGGAATATTTTGTATTTTTGATAAGAACCATGTCATCAGCTTGTACATTTTACAGCCACTTTGGCCTCCTTTGAAGCTGAGTTAAGTATTCTGTTGACCACTTCGCTCAGAAGTGTTGAACTAATCTCTGAATATACTGCCATCTGCTAAGGCGATTCACGTTGACATCAATTAACCTTTCATCAGGGATTGAGCTCATTGATCGTAAAATTAAAAAATGAGCCGGTGTTAAGAGATTCATGTAACCCTCAAACTTCAAGCACTGTGCCCTTGAATAGAGACAGTATTCAATTTGGCATAACAATGTTGATAACTCTTCGTAGGTAGCAGCAAAGGCGCCCAATACGCGGTTGAGATGGAATTTCATTGACTTGACGCCTGCCTCCCAGACGCCACCTAAGTTTTGTGCAGAAGGTGGTATGAAATGCCATTGAACTTGCGACTTGGCCATTTCCTGGTAGATGATGTTATGTCAAATTGACAACAAAAAAAATGGTACAGCTCTTTCAACTCCTGACTACATCCCACGAACTTAGTGCCGTTGTCTGTATAAATGTGCAGTGGCTTACCTCGTCTGAATATAAAGCTGCGTTGTGATGCCGTCGGTGGTGCAATGGTGAGTGTCACGGCTCTTGTACATGAGAACTTGGGTTCGATCCCTGCTCAGACCACCTTACATTTCTTTCGACGACGGTCACCTCGCTTAGTGATGGCGACACTATCAAGTGCTTAGTCATGAAAAAACTTCTGAAAAATACCGTTCGGACCCGGTGTAAAACTGTAGGTCTCAATCAGTTAGTGTAAAAACTAGAAAGCCCACATCTCACTGGTTGTGAGTAGCTCTCCTCAATCCCTTCATGTGATGTTATGGGACACCATTATTTTTAAGAGATGCTATTGTATTCAGGTGAATTGCCTTGTATTCAGCCACATAAACAAAGCTTCCCAGCATTTGTACGTACACGAGCCACGCGAAGTCTATCCCGACGTGCAGAAACGTGGACCGTGGTTGTAGGCGACAACATGGAATAGGGTCGTTGTCTGTACCGCATACACGTTGTACAGCGATACACTGTTCGATTTGTGAGTTGAGTTACTTCAGGAATCCAATATTTTAAACCTACCAGGTACTGCAATTGACGCGTGCCAGCATTTTGATACTTCTGATGATACTTGCGGACTTGTTGAGTTGAGTCAAATGATTGTGTTTATGCAAAATGTATGAATGTTTTTGGTCATACCGTATATCCAAAATGCATCAAACCATTGTTGTCGATGAATGGAGTTAGGGCAGCTAGGTTATTTCCTCGAAGAAAGCTGATTCCCAGAACTCATTGGTTGTGATGCCCTAATCAAAATTTGATGAGCCTTACCCAATTCAGTTGTCGTGATAAAAGTTGTCTGGCGTTCAGAATTAGGCTGGCAGTTGTTGACATACCCTAGTACCAATGCCGTTGCTAGAGTGTCACTTTGCAGCATTTGTGGGCCTTGTCACCTTAAAGAATTTGACATAAGGTCTACGGATGAAATACCCCTTGTGGCCAAATCCCCTGCGTTCTGCCTTGAAGGAATATGGCGCCAGTTGCAAGCTGGTATGTTGTCTATGATGAAAGACGTGCGGTTGGCGATGAATGTATTCCAACGCCTTGGGTGATCGCTAATTCAGGACACAACAATTGTGGAGTCAGTCCATCCAAATGTCGTCGTATTGTAAGGCAAGTTGCCATTTAAAATCTCAATTTAATAGCTAACAGCAAATTTTCATATTAAATGACAAATGTCGGGTATTTAAAGTCCATTTAAATGGAAAATTTTCAACCGTGAAACTGGGCATTTGTCGCACAAAACTTTAAACTTTTCTTTCTTGAATCTAACCAAACTCCAACTAAACACAATTTATTGGATCCTAATGCAAAGCGCAATAGTAAAATTGAGCCAACGGGGCTTCTCTAACCATTCAGCAGCGCCCACAATCATAAGGTATGGCCGTATGTAGACTTTTGCCAATGCTTTTTTTGAAGTGCATTTCCATCTGAATGGTTTCGTGAATACACGAAATTGTCGAATTTTGGGATCAGAAATCCATGAAAAACAAATGCACCCACAACGAGCAACTGTCTGGAGCGGATTTTGATCAGGCGGCTTGATTGGGCCTTATTTTTTGAAGATAAGGCCAAAATTGCAGTGACTGTCAACGGCATTCGTTACAGGAACATGAGTGAACTCCTTAAGGTTTAAAAGGGCGTCAGATCAACAGGTTCCCCCTCCAAATATTCTGTCGAATTTGAATATTATTTTCGGTACAACTATTATGTGTTTAATTTACATTAAATTAATTATTTAAATCGCATATACACATTTTTGATGTATTTTAAATAACGGGGTTTTTCAATAAGAGCGCTACAAAAGTTTTTTTAAATAGATACCAATGAAATTCTTTATTCCTGTGAAAGTACGTTCTCGATGCCATTATGTATGGAACTCGATTTCTTTTGCATGGCCACCACGGGCACGCTTGCAGGAGTTCAGACGCTGAACCCAATTTTCGACGGTTTTCAAGCATAAATCGGCCGATACTGCTGCACTTTCAAGTTCGATATTCGTACGAAGTTCATCAATCGTCGCTGGCTTGTTGGCATAGACCATAGACTTGACGTAGACCCACAGGAAGTAATCGAACGGCGTCAAATCGAACGGCGTCAAATCGCACGACCGAGGCGGCCAATCGACTGGGCCATTTCGTGAGATAACATATTCACCAAACTTGGTTTCCAATAAATTGATTGTGGCATTCGCTGTGTGGCTTGTGGCGCCGTCCTGTTGGAACAACATGTCCTCCAAGTCCATATTATCCAATTGGGGCCAAAAATATTCGGATATCATTGAACGGTAGCGATTCGCATTCACAGTAATGTGCCGGTCTTGATCGTCACGGAAGAAGTACGGCCCAATGACGTCGCCGGCCCATAAATCGCACCAAACCGTAATTTTTTCGGGATGCAATGATGACTCATGGATTACGTGTGGATTGCTGTCTGACCAAAAACGCATATTTTGAATCATGAAAATCATGAATTTGACGTAGCGGTCATAAAGTTGAGGCCACTGATTCCAAATTTCGGTAGTAAATTTTAATAATTTTGACTCGTTGTTGGCTCGTATATCTTTCCATGATGAAATGGCAAACCTTACTGAAGAGAAATGTCAAAAGAGCGGAAAAAAATATGGCGTCGTTTGCTGTCCCTATCGATTTACTTTTGTAGCGTCTCTGTTGACAAAACCCTATATTAAAATCTTAATATTATACAAAATGTTATATACATATGTATACATATTTAGAGGTTTATTAATCATAAAGTTTTTGTTGATACTCGTATTATTATTATTGTTGAAATAAACAGATGCTAATATGTATGTTAGATCGATGGATTACTAGCTTTGTTTCTTTACTTTTTGGGTAAAGTTTGGGTAGAGAGTAAAGAGTAAAAGCTAAATTCTCTCTCAAATACTCAATATTACCCAAAAGTAAAGAAACGCAAAAAAACACTTTTCGACCCCGAAAACAAATGTCACAACACAAAAAACATATGCTTGACATGAAATCTTGCATATCATGTTAATTTGTAGAAGTTAACAGATGTCAATAATAAAGATGACACTTTCAGTTAGTTATCGGTAAAATACGTATGCACTATGTATTAGTTTGGATTAGTTTGAGTGGTTTAGTGATTGATGTATTAGTACACTTAATAGGAACATTGTCTTTAGAAATGTTAGCTGTAAACTAACGTTACATCAAGAATAGAATTGGATACAAGACAAGAAATAATAAATCAAAAAGTACAGTATTCTATAAACCTTTAAGTCAGGGTCCATCATAAAAAGAGCCAGCTTAAAAATGTGTGTGTAGTGGTGTGTATTTTGAGTGCACTGGGAGAAATTTCGTGCTACATATGTGTAATATTTTTATATAAACACAAATGAGTTCCTAAACATAAAAATTGTATGAAAATATGAATGCGTGTACGTTTGGATATGTGAATTTATGAATAGTGCAGTTTAATTTAAATCAGTTGAAGAAAATAATTAAATTATCTTGACAAATAATTATTTTCTTCAAACATTTTTCGAATATACATATTTAAATTACAATACATATATATATTTAAATTACATATTTAAAATATAAAAATTACAAAAACCAAAAAAGTTTTTCCCACTCTACTTTCCACAATAAGCGAAAAATATTCCAAGTGTACTGAAAATATTTTATTTTCTCATTAAAGCTAGAGAGCTGGCATACAAAATTAATATGTTTTGTTTTTACAAACACATAGCGACACCGACCTACTTTATTGAAAGCTATCATACAACCATAGAGTAATCTCAGACTAGAGAGAATATTTGGCTCATTTGACGTTTCCTTTCACACTCTTCGTGATACACCACGTGGAATTACAATAGGTTTGTTTCTTTACTTTTTGTGTAAAGTGCGTGTAAATGAGAGTAAAAGCAAAATTCACTGTCAAATACTCAAAATTACACAAAAGTAAAGAAACGCAAACAAATGTCAAAACACAAAACATATGTTTGACAACAAATCTTGCATATCATGTTAATTTTCACTGTTCATTTGCACACTTCCCATTTTCTTTAAATAAGCACTCTCAAAGCAATCACTTTTCAAGTTAATAAAATTGTAAATTCAATAATTTTTTTTCACTTGCGTTATTTGTTTCACAAATAATACATATGTTTTTATGTTGACGTTTCGAACAGCTGATTGTTTGACTCTTTACACAAACTTACCCGAAGAAAAAGTCTGTGTAAATTTGGGTAAAAGAGAAACGCATTTTGACGTTAAGAGAAAAAAAAATCTCTCTCATTTACACAATTTTCTAGTAAAGAAACGCTTTTGTGTAACTTTGTGTAAATTTGTGTAACTTTGTGTAAATTTGTGTAACTTTGTGTAAATTTGTGTAACTTTGTGTAAAATTGTGCAAGTAAAGAAACAGAGCTAATAACTTCTTGCTTTAATTTTTCATGTCGTTTTGGTGAAAAACTGTGAAATTTAAATGTATTTTAAATTTTTTTATTGACTGTTATTGTTAGCATACATTTGTGTTGTATTTAACACAATAATTTTAAAACACAAAACGAAATGCCGTTGCTGTTATTTTGTTCGTTGTTTTGAACCATTGCCTCTATCTGGTATTAGAAAAGGAATTCTTTTCAACATCGAACGTAAATATCACACCAGGCCAAATGTCATAAATTTGGTGGGAGAACTAGTAGATCTAAATCTATGCATACAACTGAATGAAAATTATAGTTTTTACGCTCTTTGCACAGAAGATTTTCATTAACAGTCGTGTTGTGTACGTGTAAAAAGCCGATGGCGTTAGGCCCCTGGGGCAATAGCATGATGACCACTGCATTATATGCTGGTCCTACCATTCAAGCAAAACTGTTCAATACACTCCTGCGATACCAATTCTTCAAGGTAGCACTCAGTGGCGACACATGTAAAATGTACAGGTGTGTACGAGTTTCCCATCCCGATGATTTTTTGCATGGCATACTCTGGAGGGTAAACGTGAGCGATGATATAAAGGTCTACAAGCTCAATACCGTAACCTATGGGACTAAGCCAGCGGCATTTTTGGCTATTCGGGCGATGCACCAACTGGCATCCGATGAAGAGTCAGCATTTCCCTTGGGCCCGAAAGTCGTGAAGCGTGATTTTTATGTGGACGATATGCTATCTGGGGGCACTTCAGTCAAGGAAGTTTTGGAAATAAGGGAGCAAGTGTCATCGTTGCTTAAAAAGGGTGATTTTGTAATACGCAAGTGGTGCTCCAACGTGCCGGACGTTTTATGCGATCTAACCTCTGATCAGTGCGAACAAATGGTAAAATTTCATGATGGAACCAACGACACGAAAACCCTTGGACTCGTTTGTGACCCTACTAGTGACAACTTCATGTTCTCCTTTTCGCCTATAGAACCTGACAGGGTGGTCACTAAACGTTCTGTTTTATCGTCAAATGCCCGACTCTACGATCCGCTTGGTCTGATTGGTCCAGTTATAACGAAGGCAAAAATGTTCATTCAACATTTGTGGAAGCTACAGCTTCTATGGGATGAGAGCTTGCCGCAATCGTTGCACACATCATGGCTCGAGTACATTTTGACGTTTTCTGCTGTTCACAATTTTACTTTTCCCCGCTTCGCTTCTATGGCAAATTCCAACGTTCAAAGCCATGCTTTCTGCGATGCGAGTTTGGCTGCTTATGGTGCATGTATTTACGTAAGGTCTGAATTTGATGGTGTGGTGAAGACAAATTTACTGTGTTCCAAATCGGGAGTATCTCCATTAAAAACACTCACTGTGCCTAAACTGGAGCTTGCTGTTGCCGCTCTGCTAGCTGAGCTTGTTGACGTCATTGGTAAATCCTTACCGTTCAGGTGCAAAGTGCATTGCTGGTCGGATTCCATGGTGGTATTGTCATGGTTGCAGGAACAGCCTTCCAACTTTAACGTTTTTGTTTCCAACAGAGTGTCTCGAATACAGTCAATTATGTTCCAACCGAGTTAAACCCAGCTGATATTTTGTCTAGAGGTGCAACACCTGAAGAGCTTCTCCATTCTACCCTATGTAGATGCGGGCCGAGTTTTTTGTCTTATGAGTCTTCAAGGTGGCCAGATAAGGTGGAGTTTCTGGCTGAGTTACCTGAGCGCCGTCGAAATGTCTTATTGGCTGTTTCTCTGTCAGACTTGTCGATACAATGTAAATATCATAATTCCTTCACGAAGATGCAACGAATATTTGCGTATATATTTAAGGTCTTACATTCCAAACCAAGCGTCCCAAATGAAGTATTAACTCCAATGGATGTAAAAAAATGGAACTCAACTTTTACTTAAAAACATTCAGCTAGTGCATTTCGCACTTGAGCACAAAACCTTGACGGCAAATCAAAGTATCTCGCCATCCAGCAAGCTATATTCATTGATGCCGTTGATCGATAGCTTTGGCCTAATTCGAGTCGGTGGCCATCTCCATCATTCGAATTTGGATTATGATGCTCGGCATCCCATAATTTGGCCCATGGGCATCCAATTACTGCATCTATGGTGATGCACTTCCACCAAAAACTACCACAGAGTTTGCTAGCTTCCATTTGTCAGCAGTATTGGCCTATTGTTGGGCGTAAGCTCATAAGTTCATTAATCTCCAAGTGTTTGCGATGTTTTAAAATGAAGCCAAAACTGAACCAACATATTATGGGCTGCCTACCATCTGATCGCGTGACACCGAATAGGGCCTTTCATACAACTGGTGTAGATTTCTGTGGCCCATTCTACTACAAGTCCGAAATGAAGAGTCGTCCGCCAGTGAAGTGTTTTGTTTCCATCTTCATATGTTTTTCAACGAAAGCAACCCATCTTGTAGTCGTTCAAGATTTGTCTACGCCAGCCTTTTTGTACGCTCTCCGTCGTTTTGTTGCTAACAGGGGCAAACCCAAAACTATTTGGTCGGACAATACAACAAACTTTGTAGGCGCAAAGATTTCTACCGTACAGTCGGTCTAAACATTTTGACATGTGATTAGCTGCGATCATTGGTATCTCAAATTTCAGCTATCCTCAATTCTCGTCCTCTGTGTCCTATTTCAGAGAACCCTGATGACCTTGACGTGCTGACTCCCGGTCATTTCTTAGTTGGTGGCCCACTCACTTCAATCATCGAGCCCGAAATGTCATGGATCAACTTTGGTAACCTCAATAGCTGGCAGAGGGTTTCTGAAATGCAACAAACATTCTGAAGGAAATGGAGCAGCTCTTATTTATCATTGCTGCAAGAACGTAGCAAATGACGCGAACAAGCTGACAACATCACTCGTGATACCATGGTTATACTAAAGGAAGAAATGTACCTCCACTTAAATGGCAAATGGGTCGAGTTGTTGACGTCATATGTGTTGATGATGGTGTTTCTCGCGGCCTTTACCAGACAACCATCATAAAACAATCGCTTCTATGTAAATTGTTGTCTAAAGTAGTACCAATCGATATTATTTACATTCTTACTGTTGTTCGTTTTGGCTTGAGTTTGTGCGTGTACACACATCCACAAATTCATACATATTCTTGTGCGATCGATCGACAAAGAAAGCAAGATATTCCAAGGACTTGCTTTCACTCTGTTCACCGGCTCTACATTCATTTGAAGCTTTATATATCGTCACCTAAAATTCAAAACGGCGTAACAGCAAAATTCCAAAATTTTCTTTCTGATTGATTACGATATGTTTGATTAAAATACACGATTTGACAAAGTTTTAAACAGCTAAGTTCAAAATCAACGATTTTATTAAAAAGATTAACTAAATGAAGTTTTTGATAAATCCACATTTTTCCTTTGAACTGTAATTTTATATAAAATTTCGATGCCCCTATACATACAGTTGACTAAACTACATATCCCCACGAACTTTTAGAAACCTACGATCCAAAATGGCAATTTTATTCACAAAATTCCGATTCTATATTTATCTATTTTTTGCCTCTCCTGTAAAGTGATGAAAATGTTGTTACGTCTGTTTGAATTTTAGGTGACGATATGTGAATGGCTGTGTGCACACACATATCCATTTGAACTAACAATAAGATGTAAATAAATGATGTTATTTTGTCGAAAGCCTTCATGCATTGTCTGCATTTGAGGTTTCGGTTATTTGTCGGTCGTCTATACTTGAATAAAATAAACAAAATTGTACTGAATAATTAATTTGAATATTTCTAACTACAAAAACGCTTGCAGGATCGAACAATTGTATTCCATACATAATTGCCGACAGTAAATAAAACATTTATCAATACAAGATCCATTCTCTTTCATTTAATCAAAAATTATTAACAAACAAGTAGTGTACCTTCCCGACGGACACCCTGTATAACAATCGTGTTTTTTATTGCTGTTATTGTCTTTCTGCGCGCTACTTTTAACATTTATTATTATCAATATCATTTTTTTTTATTAGTTATTTTTTGCCTAAAGCGTGGAAACTTTCCCTAGTAAAAACGATAAAACCTGGAAAAGATAGAAGCTTATTATTTGGGTTTTATAACCAGGGACCGAAAATAATGACTATTTTCGTATTTTTAATCAAAAAAATCATGTATATAAAAAAGTCGTACATAAATTTGGTTAATACAAAAATGGGCCATCCAAATCCGCAATGCTTTTGTTGTTTATTAATTTTTATTATTGATTTGTATCAATTATTCCAAAAAATAATAATTGTCATTCGAAATTTGTTGCTCAGACGATAATGATAGTTTGTTAGTTTTATATTGCGATCAAAAAAAAAACTTATTCCTTGTATTTTATAATTTTCTTCATTTAACGGGTCGCCAAATAACTTTTTTTTTTTGAAAATGCTATAAAAAAAACTACTGAATATTTTCTCAAATTTCCTTTTTTATTTGAAAGTACAATCCTTCCGGTTAATAATGAAAAATAATTTCATTCAAATGGCTGCCTCGGCTGGCCATGCAGTAGCCTACACGATCGGTCCAATTTTTAAGCACATTGTCGATTGTGCGCAGCTACATTTCACCAATGGCTTCACGAATATTGTCCTTTAAAGCGTCAATTGTCTCTGGCTTGTCGGCGTAACACTTATCTTTGAGGGCACCCCACAAATAACAGTCCAACGGTGTCAAATCGCAGCTCCGAGGTGGCCAAACGACATCAGCTCTGCGGCTGATAATGCGATCTTCAAACATCGAGTGTAGCTTCGGCTGTGTGGCACGTAGTGCCGTCCTGTTGAAACCAAATGTTGCCAATATCCTCCTCTTCAATTTTTGTGAACAAAAATTCGTTCAACATGGCCCGATAACGATCGCCATTGACTGTAACGGCCACTCCTTGCTCATTTTCGAAGAAAAATGACCCAATTATGCCTCTGGACCAAAATCCGCACCAAACAGTGACTCGTTTTGGGTGCATCGGCATTTCAATGTATACGTGCGGGTTTTCTGTACCCCAAATGCGACAATTTTGCTTGTTACATACCCGCCAAGATCAAAATGAGCTTCACCTGAAAAGATGATTTTTTTTTGGCAAAATCGGTATCTTCGCAGGCCCATTTTTCCGATATTTCCCAGCATTGTTCAAGCGTATACACAACCATATTCGTTCAGCGGAAGGATAAAACTAATTATCTGTCAAATCAGACATGAGCTAAGTGTTACCATTCACGAAATAAGCACTAGTTGAAAAGAAAAAGTTAGATGGCGGACCCTTTATAAAGCAACGAAATGTAAAAAGCCACATGCGCATGTGACTTTGACGTCATAAGAATGTTCAGCATGTTGGTTACATTTTTTAAATGAATCATAGTGGCTACATGCGGTAAAATTTTGATAGTACGCGAAATGTCTTGTCCCAAAATCCAAATATGCCACATGTGGTAGGTACTAGTAGACATTCTCATGTTTACACATGTGCTACCTCTGCAAATGTAAGATAGCACATGTGTCAACATGTGAATGGCTACATGTATGTTTGTTATTAGTACACAACATGCAGCATATGACGCATTTATAGTGTGAGCATTTGCGAAGGCCACATATGTCTGTGGCTTTCTAGTACACGGAACATCACTATTTCCTATCGCTGTGACTTTATTTGAAAAATATTAGTAGAAGTTGATTAATATAATTAATATTTTTGATTTTTTAACCCATGATTGAGTGTAAATCTAGAACGCGCACAGTTCACTGGTTGTCCGAAACTCTCCCCATTCGCTTCATGAGATGTAATGGGAGACAAAGGTAATGTCTATTCGCCCAGACGGAAATACTCAATTAATTTGATGGTTCGTTAATTGAAGACGTGGAGTCAACCAATTCAACCGTTTTGAATTCCTAAGCCTGCACAAAATCTGTCGCAATAAGAATGTTATCAACAATTAAAAAAATTGCGAATATTTATCTGCAGTGTGGTCTTTACTATTTTACGTTTTTACTACTTGCAATGACGAAGCTGATAATGAAGAACTTCCAAACGTGTATCAATCGTTGTCTGGGACGGATTTACTGGCCTAATACAATTTATATTGAAAAACTCTAGCAACGCACATGTAACAGTCCTATTGAATTGGATATACGTTGAAGTAAATGGGCTTGGATCAACCATATATGTACTTAGGCGACCAACCTCAGATATTGCTAGACAATGGAATCCGCAAGAGTATCGAAAGCCAGGAAATAAATGGAACCGGTGCCTGGAAAAGGAATATAAACAAACTCGACTATCATAGAACCAAATTAAATCACTTGGCAGAGACAGAAATCGATGAAGAGAATTCGTTCACGCCCTATGCTCTTCGTGAACCATTTTTTTTAACATTGAATTGTAATATTGTTATATTTTGTTTAAAGGACACATATATATGTATCTGTCCGTTTTAGGGTCGAAATAAAACAAATCAAACAAAACAAAATACCTACTATGCGTTGTTCTTCTTGCAGCGTCTGCAGTATGTTTTTGTTGTGAGGTTGATAGTTTTATTGTTACATCCTTAATTCTCCTTATGACCCATTTTGCTTGTGTTCTACATTATTCCTTTACTTAGGTGTTGAATTTCCCCTTTGACCCTTTCTGTTCTCTATCCAACTGTCCTCTTTAGGTAAGGAATAAAACAAAAAAAATACTCAAAAACAAAATACCTGCTGTGCCTATACTTCTTGCACGACCTGCAGTTATTTTTTTTTGCTAAGTTTTTCTTAAATGCTAAGTTTTTCGCCGAGAAAAATTCTCAATTTTTGAGGGAGCTTAACTTCCTAATTTTCTGTGAGACATTATGTCATAAAACAGCATTGATTTGAAATTGATTGTGCTAAAAACCGTGTGTTTATGTCCATTGCCTCTTTCTGGTTACTGCTAACCAATAGTTATAGATTTTAAAATACCACATTTGTAGGTAGACGCCTAGCTATGTTTTAGTTAGCGGTTTAAACAAATATCTTTTGGCATAAATCATGTTTAAATGGGCCTTACCTTCCTGAAACTTCTGAATTGAAATATGAATTTGACAAAATTCGCTGATCTGTTTGAACTGACAATTCATCCAATAGAGGTTTTAACACACCCGGAAACATTAGCAATGCGTATTGCAAAGCTTTATCAGCATCCTCACATTCTGCAAAGAAATAATAACTCTGTATATTAAACTTGCATCTTTTAACCCTAATCTTCATTCTTACCACCATTCAGACAGAATAATGCCATAGCATATGAGTATGCCATATTAGGCAGCTGCGAAAGATTGCGTATGACCTCGTATTCTTCAAAAAATTTTACCAGCCAACCATATTGTTTGCTACGCAATGCATAATAGTCGATAATCAAAACCATAGCCAAAGGATCCACATCTGGATTAAGGCTTAAAATCAGTTTAGATATTTCAAATGCGGTACGACAGCAGGCGCGTGCCTCCAAATATTGAGCATGTTTGAAGAGAACAACAAATAAAGCACGATTCTCTTGACGTTTATAATCCAAGCGACAGTTGCCGTTGGTTAAACTGAAACTGGGATGCAATGATGATTCCAAAACTAAAACGGCTCTTTCGATAAGCTCAGCGGCAAGTGAAAAATCTTCCGTCATTTTGCCTAGAAATTAGTGTCAGTTAAAATAATTTTATTTTCTTTGATTTAGTTTTCGATATTACTTACACAGTTCACTTAATTGTATTAAAGAATCCACATGATAAGGACATCTGCGTATTAGATTTATTAAAAAGTCAGAATCGGTTCTTTCTAATGCGGTTAAGAACAGATTTTGTACACTTTGATAATACTGGCTGTGTTCAAATGCAAACCATTGTACTTTATCGATACCAGTATAATTCGACGATTGACTTGGAGCGGTGGTAGTAGAAGCGTTGTCGGGTGCCTGTGTTGGCCTCATTGTTATGATATTCTTTGTTACAGACGGCCATGATTCTTTGGCAGTCACCATATAGGTGGACTTCAGGGTTAACTTTTGACGTCCACGTTTGTTTCTGGAGAAATTTTTAAAAATATAAAGTTTGTTAAATTATGTACATATATTCACATAAACTTACTCAATTTTGACCACTCTTTTGCCAAAAGTACGTCTCATTTCGTTTTGGGGGTTAAGATTTTTCAACTCAACTGCCAATAGGGATTTGTCGATTTCAATCCTTGGCGTTATTAGCTTAGGATTTTGTGTGGTGGCATTACACACTTTATTGATCAGCGGATCAATGTCTCTAATGTATTTATCGGTATGCTAGAAGGGAAAGGAAGATAAGTGTTCCGCATTTAAGAGCTGTTGTGTGCCATAATATGATTGTATAGTAATTAAATAAATGGTTTCCCGTTACATCCCATGAAGGGATTAGGGAGAGCTTCTCTCAAACCAGTGAGCTGTGCGCGTTCTAGTGTTACACTTACTGATTGGGACCTACAGTTTTACACCGGTTCCGAACGGTATTTTGACAAGTTTTTTCGTGGCAAAGTACTCGATAGTGTCGCCGTCACCAAGCGAGGTGACCGCCGTCGAAAGAAATTGAAGGTGGTCAGAGCAGGGATCGAACCCACGTTCTGATGTACAAGTGCCGCGCACACTACCATTGCACCACCGACGGCCGACATATGTATTGTAAACAAAATCTCTTAAATATGAACAAATATTCTAAACACTATTTATGTACCTCATTGTTTATTATAATTTTTACACTATTTACCTCATTGTTTGTTATTATGAAAAAAATAAATGGTTTCCCATTACATCCCATGAATGAATTGGGGTGAGCTTCTCACAACCAGTGAGTTGGGCGCTTTCTAGTTTTATACTCATTGATTGGGACCTACAGTTTTTACGCAAATTCCGAAAGGTATTTTGAAAAGCTTTTTCATGGCTAAATACTCGATAGTGTCGCCGACACTATGCGATGTGACTGACCATCGCCGAAAGAAATTTAAGGTGATCAGAGCAGGGATCGAACCCAAGATCTCATGTACAAAAGGCGCTCACACTATCCATTGCACCAAGGACATTATTATTATTATACTATTTACCTCATTGTCCTCGCTGCTTATGTGGTTGCCGGTATATTTGGACTTCTTCTTACGCTTCTTCTTTTTCTTCTTGGAAGCCACTGGACCGGCATCAAGATTGTTTGCCGCTGATGCATGTTCAGTTTCGTTGTCATCTTCTTTAAATTCACTTTCGGAAAGACTTTGTTGATTCAGCTGGTGTATATGATGAGGCAATGTTAAAAAAGTAACATGAGAAAAACAAACAGAATAACATAAATAAGGAAACCGAATAAATATTCAAGTATTTAGTCAATAGTCACACAAAGAAATTCGTTCGTATGTATGTAGCTACATATGCAGTAGACACATCAACCAACAACATATGTTATGGTTAACTAACCTACATTTACAACGAATTTTCCTGTATAGTATAGAGAAAATAAAAGCTGAATGGAAAACTATTCCTAGCCCTTAACCACCCACAGCAGACCACCACTCGCAGGCATTCTAAACGACCGTGTGCTGCTTTTCCCATGTCCTACATAAGCGTACCACCCACTATCTTACCAAATCAAAGAAATTGGATTTTCCTTTGCCCGTTTGGAGATCGGGATCATCCTCAGGACTACTTAGTTGCTCATCGTCCTCTGCATTGGGCTGCAAATCCAAATCACCACCTTGCAATTTCTTAAGAACTCTTGATGACATTGCGAGTTAGTTGGATATTTCCTTTTTTTGCTGTGACCAACAATTTCCGTGTTTACTACAAATTAATTTTCCTTAGATCTCGCAACAAGTGTAGAAGATATAATTGATCACATTTATATTATATATATGCGATTACTTTTTTATAATTTTATAGAAATATGATTAGAGAAAACATACTTCGTGGTCGATGAAAAATATAAATATGTGAAGAGGAAGCAAAACAGACAAAAATTATAGACTACACATATGTAGATTGGACAATATATTACGACATATGGCAACCATCGTAAGAAGGGCAAACAAAAACGATATAAAAGTAAACAACCAAAATTTGTCTTCACTGCTATGCTAACAAACAAAACTAGTGAAACCCTAGCCATCCTCTGCTCTCTCTCTGCAATATATTATAATATTTCAATACACGAGCAGCTTTTTGATAGTGTTATCTATATATATAAAAAAATAGCTTTACTGACTGACTGACTCAACATCGCCCAGCCCTAAGCGTTGGAGCTAGGACCTTGCAATTTGGCATTGAGATCCATCCTCTAGCGCTGACGTCCGTTAAGACGGGTTTTTGGAAATTCCTACGGGGAGGGGCAAAAAGCGGAAAAGTCTCTCCCATGGTGGCCTGCCCAAACACCTTTGGCTAAAAAGCTGAAATTTTCAATATTTGTTAATCCGGATATGCCATTACTCCCTGGTATATTACTATTTGCAGTTTAGCCCAGGAACTTGGTAAATTAGCGAGTAAACGGGGGGAAAGTTTCCCTTTGGTGTTCATAAAACTACCGATAACGCAGTATCGGGCTTTTCAGCTAGTTGTATATAACTATACAAATTCTAAACATGTTGAAGTAAAATTACACAAACTATGCAAAAAGCATTCAATAATCAAGATATGACGCGAGAGAGAGAAATGCGTTTGAGTGAATTACTACCACTTTTTGGTTCTTTTTTACCAGAGTTGCCAAATTGCGCACATCTTCTGGTTGTCTATTTGGGCAAAAATGAAGAACACAAAAAAACAACTTGAAATTTGAGTAAAATATGGAGCAAATTTACAATAGCACCAAATGCTTTATTGTTTTGTTTTTTTGGGCTGATAGGGAATTAAACCGTGATAAAAAAAAGAAATTTTCCATATTTTCCGAAATATAGCCCTGCAAAGCTTGAATGTATCGGGCATAGATCAACCATTTATTATCCGATATGGTTGAAATGGGTATCATTAAAAAGGTCTTTCTAAACTCTTTCTCGTTTGTTTTTTTTTAGCATTCGAGTGAAGGTAGATTTTGACTGTCTACTTTTACATCGTTTTGGAGAGAGCAGCAACTATGTACTACAGTAGACAGTCAAAATTGCTCTTCAAATAAATGCCAATAAACAAAACAAGTGAAGCGTTAATCATTCTCTGCTTACAATCTTAAAGTGCAGTTACACCAACCAAGATTATCGCTTTTTCGGGATTATAAATGTCGAACTCCATAAGAAAAAAAAAACGTCAATAATCCCGAAAATGCGTCAATCTTGTTTGGTGCAAATGTCGTATTACTCTCTCATTGAATATTTCAATACCTCAGTTGCGATGTCAACTGACAACGCTACTGAAATAAAAATTGGTATTATGTATGGTATCTTTTACCAGTAATAGTGGTAACAGTGTTTTGGCGTCGATAACAGAGTTTTGTCACTTCGCTAGCTGTAAATATTGTAGACAAACAATAAATCTAAAGTGAGTTTGAGAAATTAAACCGATGTCTAACCAAAATTTAACTAAGAAACGAAGATCACCACTGACCGAAAAACTGGCCATAAGTGTCTTCTAATAGATACCACGTTTTGTACTTTGTTATTAAAAAGGTTTTTCTTTTTTTTTAATTTAATTTAGATTGGGTGGTTAAATCATAGTTTAACAATGACTAAAAAACACAATTCGATGTTTAACCACAATTTAACTAAGAAACGAATATCACCACTGACTGAAAAACCGGTCATTAGTCATTATTTAACTATGATTTAACCCATAATGTTGATTGGTTAACTTTTAGTAAGAACCATATAATTTTGACAATCAAATTACTAACTGTCAAAATGAGAAATGTTAAAGCTTGTTTTTTTAATTCCTGCTTAACTAATTTTTCGACGACTTTGTATGGGCTGCCGCTTAAAATCGCTTAGCTCCCCATATAAAGTGACGAAAAATTAGTTTAGCAGGGAATAAAAAACATGCTCTTAGATTGTATAAAATATGTGCTTGTTTTGCGTATTTGTACACATACGTTGAGTCTAGATCGTTAAATGATTGCGCCTATTTAGTTTTTACACATTTTTGTTAAAATAACTTCGATGTTATGCATCTATTCCTTATTTTACATAATTACATTTTGTTTGTTCCACTAGGTTGTTTGTTCCGTCATAAGTTGATTATTTCATACTTTTTACATTCTTTATGTAATTTTATTTAAACATGGTTGGAATTTCTATAGTTAGATACAATAACGTCATCAGAAAACCGCTCGTGTATTGAAATATTCAACGAAGAGAGTAAGAGAACGAGCAGAGAAACGACACGCTTCACTCATTTTCTTTGTTGGCATTCCACTCCAATAGTAAATTTTCTTCTCTATACCATAGTTGCTTTATGCTCATAGTTAACTACCCACTTAAAAACTGCCCATAATACATTAGAATTGCCGGTTATGTGGCATTTACACCTACCAAGATAATCGCATTTTCGGGATTATCGACGTTTTTTTTTGTAAAACTGCAATTAAACCTACCAAGATTATCGCTTTTTCGGGATTATAAATGTCAAACTCCATAAGAAAAATGTCAATAATCCTGAAAATGCGTGTATCTTGTTTGGTGTAAATGCCGTATAAATGTTATTGCTGACTATAATTGGTAATAAATAATTAAGGCATATTTCCGCCTCCCAAAAGAAGGAATGGATTATTTAGTGGATACTTTGGAAAATTACTTCAAACGAAGTCATCGGGCGACAGCAATACCTCCACTCTTAAAAGTTTGTGCAGCTTTAAGTTTTTTTTTGCGGAGGGAAGTTTCCAAATCTCCCATGGCAACGACAACAGGTTACTGATTTCAGGGCGAACACATGGCTACTAGAGCTAAATTGCCGGAGTTCAGGCGCAACTCAAAACTTGATAAAAAAAAGGGCCAAAATTAGAGAAAAATTTAGTTAGTTAGTTTGAAAAGAGGGGTGCGGTGTTGAGTGTTCAGAAGGAGCACTCTAAACCTTCGAGAAAAATGTAAGAAAACGAAAAAAAAATAAATGTTTTTTTTTGTCGCACAGATCTATGTTCCAGACTTTTTATTTTAAGTCTTGAAAATTGTTCTGGAAAGTTTTTAAAATGAGTAGCAATTAATTTAAATACCCACACTAAATGTTTGATATTATCCGATTCTCAAGACATACTGTAATATGGTAAATTGGGGTTATCTGGGAGCACAGGATAAAACATTACGCAAAATTCTTTTTGTCCAACTGCCTTCAAGGCGCCAATAAAAATGGTGTCGATATTGTATTGACGTCGACGACGACAACGGGAATAAGGGCGCATATAACATTGAATAATCAAATTTTTTAAAAGACATTTAGCCATAAAAATAAGTTTTTGCTACAAAAAATCATTCTTTTTCTTATTGTACATAAAAATTCCTTAATTAATAATATAAAATTTGTCTCTTTTTTATAAAAAACAAATATTTTATTTCTTTCCGCTATCTCAAGAGCAACCGAATAATCTCAAAAATTGAGTTCATTTCTGTTCGAAAATCGAGATACATGGTTCAATCTTTCCGAAAATTGAAACTAGAATCCGACTTTCGGATATCTCTCATTCGAGATCCATGGTACCAAAAATTCGGTTCCGTTAAATTTTTCTTTCGAAGCGAGTTACATAGTTAGGGCCCAGATGCCGCCCCATTAAATTTGGGATAAAAATACCTCTCAGTTGAGTACCCACAGTTGCCTGTTCCCAGCAGTCTCTAACTGGACTCTTTTTTTTCGACCCTGTGGGTCCCATAGGTCTGTCCGACAAAAAAATTAATTTTTCGTGTTCTTATATTTTCCACTAATTTGGTTTTTCATCAAGTTTTGAGCTGCCCGAGCTCCGACAATATTGCCGCAACTAGTTACAATTTTTTATAAATAATACTGTATTTATTATGTAAAATTTTTTATAAAAATTACAATTTAACCATATAAAATTAGGATTTCCTTTAAGCAATTTACAGGTATAACGAAATTTCAACTCACCACACATGTTTTGCAGTACAAAAGCAGCTGTGTATTGAAAACTGTAAAGTTTTTGGTTTTGTTTTAAAAACTATACAGCAACCAAAAATTCGTAGTTGCCAATATAGGCTCTATCAAGCAACTGAAGTTGCCAGCTGTCATATGTAATAACTTTTCGGCAACTGGCAACGATACTGAGGTTCCGTTGCTATCAATAATCGACCCATAAGTAAAATAACATTTGAATTGTTTCTATTGTTTACTATAAAAATAAGATATAATTTAAACCCTCTTTTTCGTATTGTCAATTCATTTTGTTCCTTAGTCATTCGTGTCGCTATTTTACTTAGACTAGGTGATTTTGGAAATGTTAGAAAAACTGATGTCGCTGGAGTTTTAATTAATGGCTAAATTGTGATATTTCTGTAGTCTTCGGCATGTGACTAGACCATAAATTTAATCCTTAAATTGTAAAATTTTTATCGAACACTCATGTTTAATTCGGACGGAATCGGTTAACTAACCACCCCAAAAGCCTTTCTGGTTTTTTTTATGTAACCTTTGTAATTTTTTCATTTTGTCCTGTAGCTCTTTTCTATGTTGTTCGTCAGTTACATATTTAATACTATCTCTTAAAAAACGAATGAGCTCATCGACGTATTTTTCCATCGTATCGAAAGAACGTCTTATGTCTCGTAATGTTCCTGGAGGTTGTGCATCATCGTCTGTATGGTCACCATCCGATTTTTTACCCATTTTCCATCGTTTGTGTCGAGATGATTGTTGAGGTGGCTCACCTACGTCCGAATTTGAACTTTCATCTGCAAACTAGGAATACAAGTTAAGACTTTATTTTAATAGGGTCCCCTTTGTAATATCATACATCATTTTCCGTCTCCCTGAATGTCGTCCGTGTTTTCTTTTTCTTCCTTCGGGAGGACGAGGCGGTATCGCTGTTGTCACCCGTTGAATAATATGGGAATTGGTTGGTACTTTCACTTACAGCATTTTCTAGAACGGGCGGCTGTTGTCTTGGCTGTTCAAGGAAACAAATAAAATTTATTGAGACTGGTTTTAAAAAAAATATGTAAAATAGCTAGGATAAACATCAAATATGTGTTCGTAACTGTAGAATACAACGAAAAGATTCCGAACTATTCTATTAAATAACTATGCCTAATTGCTGGCAATAAATTTGCTTTTTAAATCATTTTCATCAAAATTATGGCCAGAAAGGCCAACCTTTTCAGCTTCCAATGTCCGTCCCTACTTTTCTTACTTGGTTTAAACAGTCATCTTGCACATCTTCATTAGAACTCAGTTGCCGTCCATCTTTTTGGGTTTCCAAGACCAAATGCCCAACTTCAGCCGCTTCCTTAGGAATCTCTGACATGGCACTGGACTTGTGCGCTTGCTTTCCAAATATATTTGGCAAGTCCTATTCTGGATTCTAACAGCAAATAAAAGCCGTTTTCCTTTTGTTTGTTTGATGATTTGTTGTTTATTTATACCGTTTGTAGCCTTGTAGAATTCATATAAATTACAGAATAATACGGGTAGTTGCATTAGAACACCTGTCAGTTGTTGTTGCCCAAAATTACAACAGAACCTCGGGAAACGCCTGAATTATATTATCACGGTTTTGACAGTCAGGGTTCGGATTAACACATAAAATAAACATATTTAGGGTAGTATTCTAATAGCTCATTCGCACTGCAAAATATTTTCTGATTTGGTATCAAATGTCCATGGTAAAATCAGTAAGGTAAACTTGTTAGAACTGCTGATTTCAACATTTTTCTTGCTTTGGTGTTTCTCTTATGTCAAATTCATATGCGTTCTGTTTTTGTACTTTTTTGTTTACTTTTACAGTAGATACACACATGAAGAAAATTTGACAGATTATGGACACCAAACAAACTGCCTGTGTTTGTTGTAACAATTCCTCCTGCGTTTACCTTACTTATTTTACCATGAAAATGTCCTAACAAAATCTGAATTGTTCGGATTGGGATTTTTCCTGATTTTATTGAAAGTCAAAACTCATGGACGAGGTTGTGTAACTACGACAACAAACACGCCAAGCCGACAACAATAGGCATTTTGCTTTGTCTGGTCATGTCAGCACAGTCATGTTCAGCACAAATGTATTCCAGGAATAAAAGTAAACAAAAAAGTATAAAAAATATATGTCTGAGAAACAATAAATGCGCTAAATAAAGAAGTCGGGTACTCTAGTGGTACCACCACATCGATGCGCCGTGATTGAAATGGTTGTAAACAAACATACTATTTGTTCGTAGTGTGAGATCAACTTTAAGTAATTGTATTTAAATATGGTTGGAATTTCTATAGTTATATAGAATAACATCATCAGAAAACTGCTCGTGTATTGAAATATTCAACGAAGAGATTAAGAGAGCGACCAGGGAACGACATGAGTAAATTTTCTTCTCTATACAAGCAAATCAAGCATTATTTTCCTGATTCCTAGACAAATAAGAAAAAATATCCGATTTGTCGTATGTCAAAATCAACAAAAGTTTCAAAATCATGAAAACCGATGCCAGTGCGAATAATGTATAAAAGTCCCGAAAGTTAACATAAACGCATTTTAATTTCCCACATAAATTCCGACTTAAGCAATGACAATGTTGTCACATATTTAATTTCAAGAAATGGCAACAACAAATTATCTTAGATAAATTTTGTTTCCATTTCTTGCGAATGAAAGTGTTATCAAAAAGAGACTCAAAAGCAGAAATTTGCAAAATGGATTACACATTTTAAGTTCATTAAAATTTATCCCAGTTTATATTATTCGATCTTTCATTTGTTATGTTCTTAATAATTGTTCGGTTCAAGATCAATAACTATTAAAAAGAAAATTATTATATTTAATGGAAGACTACATATACTTTTATATCTCTAAATTTGAAGGATGTGTTTTTAGTTCCGATTGAAAACAAAATTATTCACAACAACGAGCGGTTACATATTGATCATGGTAGAATTATCTAACAGGTATAGTCATTTAAACACGTGATGACATTTTTTCCATGACATTTTTCGTTTCACTTGTCAAAATCATATGTATTTTGTTTATAAATGTTGACTCCAGATCCTCTTGATCTGAATCTGAAGTGCGGTACTTGATTCCCTTTGTTTCTCCTTGAAATAAAAGGCCAGTTTGAGTTGCTGGAACTGGAATTATTTAAATGTTTTATTTCAAATTATGTAGTCTTCGTGACTTCAGCTCCTGTTGCTAACAGATTTTTGAAAAAATGGGTTACTTAAAGCCAAGATTTCTTTTTATGTGCATAAGAATGGTTACATACATTCGACAGCCGCAACTGCGGATTGAGTGAAATTAAGCTTAAACGTAAAAATAAATGTGGCTCTTCTTGAGCTGTATTGTTTTAAATAACGGATGAAAAAATGACGATACACCGAAGTGAAATATATAAGGGTGTGACGTTCTGGGTTGTTGAACTCGCTTCAACATATTCCCGCCTCAATTATAATAATTGTCTTCTACGGCTCGTTCCTCATGAGTGGCGCAGTCGCAACCCATCCAGGCTCCAGAAACGACCTAACCTAAAGAGGAAGCTTGGGCAGTCGGCAAGTTTGGGGGTTCGAGGCTTCCTGAAGGTTTTAATAAATTCCATGCTGTGAGTCCGATATACCCGTCGATTCTCGTCTTTTCATGGAGCTGTGCGTGTGGGAGCGGATTTAAATAATTGAAATGTTCGAGCAATTTCAGGTCGTTCACTGGTGTGGGATGTGGGACACCTAGATCGGTGCTGGTTGGTACTATCCACTTGATAGGTCTGGTAGCATGGATGAAAAACACCCCCATTTCTTCATTGTTGCAAATCTTTGGTATGCAATTTTGGAATCGTGATGCTGCCGACTTCAGCAGAAGGGAACGGGTGGCTTCGTGGTTGATCATGAGCGTCATCCATTTTTTTGTCGACGGTGGTAGACCAACACTTTTACAACCTGAGTAATCAGATGGGGTGGAGGCAGGATCGCCCGTATTGGGTTTATGATTATATCGATGAGGGTGGTCTCCTCATCTTCGTCTGAGCTTACTGGGGTACTCTCATCTTTATTATCTTTCCATTCTCCGAATGCCCACACTTTCCTGGTAGCTTTGTGTATCATCGTATGGTGTGGTTGGCCGCATATCTGGCATCGATTTGGCGATTCACATTCAGTCAGCAGATGCGTGTGCGCTAAACAATTCGTGCACATGTACTTCTCGTCTACCGTGCGTCGTCATTCGGAGATTGCCATGTTTTGGAAGACGGCACAATATTTTAGAGGGATGGTTTTTGGGGCAAAGATGGCATCGTGGCATAGTGAACTAGAAATAAAGAAAAAAAAGGGGAAGCATGCACAAAATATTAAATTAGTTACTATCACGATCTGAGTTGATTTTAGGGTGTTGAAGGGATTTTTTTTTTATTTCTAGTTAGTGTTAGGTATTACGTTGAGGTTGTTTTGCCGGTTGGCAAGAGACAGTTTTACAGTTGGACGAACAATAATTCCGTTTTGAGTGCGAACCTCGCTTACTCTTATATTGTTGTCCATGCCAGGGAAAACGCTGTTCACGCGACCTAAGCGCCATTATGAAGGTGGTGTCTAATCGTCATTGACCACCACGAAGTCATTCATTTTTAGATTAGTCTTGGTCACTTTCCATTTCAGCTGCCGTTGTAATTCGGTGATATATTCACTTTTCCAACATTGACAGAACGCAGCTTGTAAAGTTTTTAAACGATTCCAACGATTAATCAATGCCAGGATTTGGAGGGGCATTGTTTCCGGAGCCATGGGGAAAGATATTATCGGAGCTCCACCCAGAAAATGTCCGGAAGTGAGAGGTAGCAACTCCTGAGAGTCGTTGGACATAGCCGACAATGGTCTAGAGTTTAAAACGGCCTCTAGTCTTACGAGAAGAGTCGTAAATTCTTCGAACGTAAAGTTGTGGTGAGCGGCTATCTTCTTGAGGTGTGTTTTCATAGATTGCACTGCCGCTTCCCACAACCCACCCATATGAGGTTCGTGTGGGGGATAAATGACCAGCTGAACCGTGGGTGGAGTATTTCTCCTGGATTGCCTTTTCCGCGAGTTTTAGGAACTTCTGATGTTCTTTAAGCCATTTGTAACTGGCCCCAACAAAGTTCCTCCCGTTGTCGGAAATCATTGTTTTCGGCAGTCCTCTTCTGCCTGTGAAGCGGCAAAACAGGCATGAAGGCATTCGCTGAAAGGTCTGAACATGCTTCTAAATGTACTGCCTTCGTTGAAAAGAATACGAAAACTGCGATATAGTTTTTAATGAGTTTGGTATTGCGGAGAAGAGATGCTTTAATGTTGAATGACCCTGCAAAATCTGCTCCGGTGTACGTGAAGGGTAACGAGAATGTAGAGCGTTCTGCTGGGAGGCACGCCATTACTTGTTGTTGTATTTTGTGTTTGTATATTGTACACTTCTTGCAATTTCTTATGCATTTTCTTATTAGATTTCTTAGCCTCGGTATGTAGTACCCTGTCGTATCGCATGTAGCATTATATGGTGCTCCGAGTGAAGCAGGATTTGGTGGGTGAAAGTTCTGTTAATTTTGATTTCTCGGCATGAATTACTGGATGTTTTTCATCGTAGCTAAGTGCGGAATTGGATAACCGGCCGCCTACTCTAATAAGTCCCGCGTCATCTAAAAAAGGGGTTAAGTTCATGAGATTGCTTCTTCAGCTGATAGGAAGTCTCCCCTTGCGACATCTGTACTCTTTTGTAAAAAATTGTTGCTGAGTTAGGTAAATTATTCGGTGCTTTACAAATTGTATTTCCTTTGTGGTGATGGCAGCTCCTTCTCGGAATGTCGTTTTCTTACATGCATTGTTAAAACGAAAAAATAAATAAATAAATGGTTTCCCATTACATCCCATGAAGGGACCGGGGAGAACTTCTCTCAATCACTGAGCTGTGCGCTTTCCAGTTTTCACTCATTGATTGGGACCTACAGTTTTACACCGATTCCGAACGGTATTTTGAGAAGCTTTTTCATGGCTATATACTCGATAGTGTCGCCGTCACTATGCGAGGTGACCGCCGCCGAAAGAAATTTTTTTTTTTTTTAAGGTGGTCAGAGCAGGGTTCGAACCCAGGATCTCATGTACAAGAGCCGCGCACACTAACCATTGCACCACCGACGGCCATTGTTAAAACGAAAGATGTGCGAAATCACTCGTAAGCATCTGTCTAATGAGGAAAATCTTTGCAATATGTCCCCGTTCGGTAAATCCAACGAGATATACGTATTTGAGATATGTGTAATATGTTTTCAATGAAAATTGTCCATCTTTTGAGTATTTCTTGGGATACGTCTTCATCCCAGTGGATGCCCTCTTGCCAAAGATCTTGCATTATTATTTTAGCCGTGATGATAATTGGACTTAACCATCCTATGGGGTCGAACAGTTTTGCTATGACTGATAGAACCTTTCTTTTCGAATATTTGGGACCTGTATCAATGAAGTCAACGACGTAGTAAAAGTAATCGTTCATGGCATCCCAACGGATTCCCAAAGCCTTGGTTGTGCTGTGATCTTTTAGTTTTAAGAATTCTTCGTTTAGAAGATCTTCCCCGGGCACATTTTCCAAAAGAAAACGACTATTCGCGGTTTTTTTTTTAGTGGTAGTCCAGTGGAATTTAATGCTTTGATTAGCTGGTCTTGTTTATGTTTTGCGTCTCTTAGATTATGTCCTTCTGACAATATGTCGTCGACGTAGGTTTCGCTGGTTAATATGATGGATGCTGCTGGAAATAATTGTATGCAGTCTTTGCTTAGTTCGCGCAAAGTTCGAATTGCAAGAAAAGGTGCCGTGTTTACACCGAATGTGACTGTGTTTAACTGCTATGTTTGAATAGTTATCGTTGGTCTCTTCATATATCCCAATTTGTCGGTACATCTTCTGGATGTCTCCGTTAAACACGTATTTGTAATACTGCCAATTGAGGATAGTTTGCGTTAAGTCTCGTTGTAAAATCGGCCCTGTGTGTAACATGTCATTGAGTGAAAATCCGCTTCATGCCTCCTTTGATGCGTTGAATACGACTCGGACTTTTGTTGTTTTGCTCTCTGGTCGTATGACGGTGTGATGTGTCGTAAAGAAATGCGATTTATCCAAGGCTTCATTTTCAGTGTAGGCAATGCACTTCATGTGCTTTAAATCGATGTATTCTTGTAAAACGTTGTTGTATTCCTCTTTTAGAAGTGTCGTTTTCTCTAGAGTTTTTCCATTCTTAAGTATTGTGTCGTTGCCATGTGGCGGGACTGACCAAGAAAGATTGTTTATGGGAATTCCTCTTTGAAAGGTAAACGGACTGTATATCGACCATCTGGTTGTCGCACTGTAGTAGAGGTGTAGAACTCCTCGCACCCTGCGTCGCTTGCTGATTTTGCTCGTGGTTTCTCGGCTTCTTCCAGCTCCCAAAACATTCGTAATAGCTCATTTAGAGTTGTGTCTTCTAAATTTGTCACTGTAGTCGAAAATGAATGTATTTCATTTGTTTTTGTCGGACCCGAAAGATACCAACCGAAATGTGATTCTCGTGCCTCCATTCCGTCGCCTATTCGCATTTTAATGCCTTCCTTTTTTATGAATGGTAAGTAGTCCTTGCCGATTATAAGGTCTATAGGTCCTGGCTTGTCGAAGAATGGGTCTGCGAGATTCATATTCTGAACTTCTTCTGAAAGTCTAAGCTTTACGGGCCTTGAGGGTAAGAAGTGCGCTAATTTGTTGACTATTAACGCTTCTATGTGGATTTTAAAGTTTGATATTTGAGATTGTATGAGTATTTTGCATTTGCCCTTGGAATGGCCTACAATTGTTCCTACTAGTTCTGAAATTTGGGAGTCACTGGTCTGAATTGGTAGTGACAACTTTTGCTGAACTCATCTTGAAAGAAAGCTTTTCTCAGAGCCCGAGTCTAAAAGCGCTCGCACAGCGAAGATATCTGCATTTTGAATATTTTCGCGTGCAGTTGGCAGAATAGTTGTTACCTCATTTCGCAAGAATAATGTATTGATATTTTGTGTGTTCAGAGTATTCGAAGAGGATGGCTGAGGCCTCATGCCTGAAGATACCGGTTGTTCCTCTTATTGAGAATTTTGGAGAGATTTGAATTTGTCTTGGACATTACTTGTACCTCCGTGGAGTAATGTATGGTGTTTTTTGTTGCAACGCATGCACAATTTGGTACTAGCACATATGGCCTTAAAATGGGTTGACGAATGACAGTTGAGGCAACATTTTTGTTCCATCGCGTATTTAATTCTATTTAAAGTGTGGACATGAACGCAATGAATGTGACTGATTGCATTGCTTACAATGTGATCGGTCGTTGGATGTGGCTGACTGAGCATAAAATGCCTGATATTTATTTGAATTTTCACGGTTAGGTTTTTTAAAATCCGCAAGTGTTTCTAATCTTTCGATTCTGGTTGAATGGAACGTATTCATCTCTTGCCATGTTGGCAATTCCTTGTGATTTGTCAAGGAATCTTCCCATGCATGCAACGTTTCAACTGAAAGTTTGGATGAATAAATGTGTATGAAAATGGGGTCCCAATCTTTTACTGATATATTATACGATTTAAATATATCTAACCAGTCCGATATTGTTCTTAATACGTGTCTGACTGATTTAGGGGATTCAGTTTGTACAGATTGTATTCCAAACAAGATCTTCAAGAGATTTCCATGCAAGACTGGAACAACAATATACTGTTTTGTTTTTTTGTATCGTTGGTAATATATTTGTGTAGAGTTTGACAACTGAAACGAATGAACGAAAATAAAATGTCTGTTGTTGCTGCTTACAAATACAACAACATCTGCTGCCACCATGTATTTGTTGGCACTGGCTACAAACGTGTTGCCGTATCGTATTTTTTCACCCATTTCAGCAAATGTTGCTACATTTCGTAGTATTAAGTGTGGATCGTTGTATGTGAAAAGTCGTAAGTGGCGATAGCTTAATGGAATAAAAAACAGCCTTAATATTCACATAAAATGTGTGGAAACCCTACACAGAAATCAAAAAGCTGCTCGTGTATTGAAATATTCAATGAAGAGAGTAAGAGAGAGAGTAGAGAAGTACTAGGGTTTCACTCGTTTTGTTTGTTGGCATTTGAGTGAAGAGAAATTTTTACTGTCTACTTGTACATCGTTTTTGGGTAATATAGCCAAGTTTGGGTGTGGTGTTTTTAAATTCTTTATATTAACTTCACCTGTCTGTATGTATGCCGGGGAAACTTTAGAATGATTTTTAACTCTTTTCCCGTGATCCAGGCAGGCAAACTAATGGTGACATATTAACTATCAAAATATGGGCGGTATTTGACAAAGGGGCGTGGTATCCCATACAAATCACAAAATAAATCAAATATAATCAACTTAGCTTCATCCGGTAATTCTTCCCTTGTATTTGTCAATTCGTTAATTTAAAAGTCAAACACAAATCAAAATTCTAAAAAATTCAATGTAATATATGAGATGGTTATACTGCATTCACATTGCAGCAGCATTCTCTCACTTGGCAAGTAGCATTGAAATATTGTACTGAAAAACAGATGTTTGGGTAAACGAAATCTCCAAACACGAGATTTGGATTCCAATGGTTCAGTACTTCAATGCTACATTGGGGTATCACCGAAATTAAAAATACACCGGGCATCTATCTATCGCCACGAGTCATAAAAATGATACGACTCGAGAGAACGTGCGAAGAAGAAACAAAAAAACCCTGGCATCCCTGAGCAAGACCCGTGCATTTGTTTATATGCATTTTCGAACGCACTTTTTCGACTCAAACGAGCAGAGAAGTAAGGGCAAATGGGTCCAAGTGATGAATGTGGATCGGTGTCCTCATTTATTCTCCATAATTTGCACGAAAAGTACATACAATTTACCATAACGTACATATAATGTACCAGAAACTACATACAACATACCACGCATTTGAAAGTGCAGAAAATGTACCACAAAATAGTACATATCATGGTCAATAACGTATATAACCTGCAACAGAAAGTATATAAATTTTGTCAACAATTTACAAAAAGTACACACCAGGATTTCTTTAAACAAAATACTTAAAGTGTAGTAAACCCCACGTAAACTGCACCAAAACAAAAAATAACGATACTAAAATGTGTACCTAACAGTACATAAAGTGTATGCAAATAGTACATAGTGTACAAAAAGTACACAACGTTACCAAAACGTGCATAGTATATCAAAAAAGAATACAAAGATCATCAAACAGACAGAACCGACGCTGTTCTTGCGAATCGAGCCATGGGAGAATATCGGTGAAAGTATCTGTTTGTGAGTCGCGCTATTCCTCGGCTTTCTTCTTCAATTCACTTCCATTTTGGGGTTGCTTTAGTTGTTGTTTGTTTTCAGTATTGTCTTGGAATTCTGCTTGTGGAAGAAGAAAAGAACAATAATATTTTATACAACTTTTTAAACATTTTGTTTAAAAAATATCTACCCCTTATATTTACATCAAAATTTTCGAAACGTCGTGGAAATATAAGAAATTAAATGACATACATTTTATATTTTTCATACAACAAAGTAAAACTTGGTAACACTTTTATCGGGGTTATTCTCAACGTCTAAATTATACATGTTATCGCGCAGGTTTTCATTCTGTATGAGTTAACGTGTATAAGTTACGAAAAAACGCGCCTATTATTGCCTAAAATTTGCATATGAATGTTGGCAAATTCCCTATTTCTTATTTGCACATCAAGATCATGGTACAATAATATCTTCATGGTAATAGCAGCGCGTGTTGTTGTTGTTGTAGGCAGCAACAACAGGCATTTTGTTTTTGTTCTATTCGCTTCAGCTGTCAAAGTCTACACAAATACATACCAACAACACAAGAATGCAAAAGAGTACAAAAACAAAATACATGTGAGTGTGACAGCCGAAGCGAAGAACCTCATGAAAAAAATTAAAACAGCCGTTCTTACGACTTTGCCATGAACATATTATTGTACCAGGAAAAGTGAAAATGTAATCTGCATGTGTTTTTTAATAAAGAATACATTTCTACTTGCCAAAAGTTTATGTTGTAGAACTTTTGTAAATAAAAAAGTCAGTTCTGTTGCTTGTCTCTTATATATTGATCAATGGAAAAGTGTCGAACATATTTTAAATAAGCACATCTCTTAGTCATTTAAAGAATAGAAATGTGTATCTTTTGTAGAAACGAACAAATTTGATACCCACGAGTTTGATACTTTATCTAATCATTAATAAATTTCTTCACAGGGAACGTGGAAGGAGTCTTCGGCAGTGACAAACGAGAAGTGCTACTACATTTGAGGAGCCTGGTAATTGGTGATTATAATATTAAGCGTGTTTTTTACCCCGCTATAGTTAATTATAGCTTAATTTGTACGGGACAGCTAAGCGATATTAAGTGGCATTTCAATTTCCCACTTAAATTCCGACTTGAGCAATGACAATGTTGCCACATGTTAAATTTCAAGAAATGGCAACAAACAATTATCTTAGATAAATTTTATTATCATTTTTTGCGAATGAAAATGTTATCAAGGAGAGACTCAAAAGACTCAGTAAAATAAAATTAGCTTAATTATTTTTCGTCGTTAGCTTCCGGTGGAGATAGCCTATTACACATTTTAAGTTCATTAAAATTATTTTATTTAATGAAAGACTACGTGTACTTTTATATCTCTAAATTTGAAGGATAGATTTTTATTTCCGATTGAAAACAAAATTGGAATTAAATTGTTCACAACAACGAGCGGTAAATGTTAAACGTATTGATCATGGTATAGTTATCTATCAGGTATGGTCGTTAAATCATGTGATTAAATTTTGTCCATGTCATTTTTCGTTTCACTTGTTAAAATCATTGTATTTTGTTTTCATACTTTTTTGTATTCTTGTATTGTTGGTATATATTTGTATAGAGTTTGACAAATGAACGAAATTAAAATGTCTGTTGATGCTGCTTACAACAACAACAACATTTGCTGCTACAATTAGGGAGTTCACATGGTGTACTATTGTGTTGTATTTATCGTATATGCTAAAATAATACAACAGTTGTAAATATGTTGTTGGTATTCTTCATGTAAATATATTTTACGACTATACAACCTGAGCATGTCTGTTTTTCCAGTGTACTATGTTGTATGTTCAGTGTCAGCTGTTTTTTGTTTACTATTTAATCAGATATATTGTTGTGTTTTGAAGAAATTTTGCATTTTTCGACAACATTAACTCAAGAATTAATTTTAATTGGTAAAATAATAAAAAAAAAGGAAATTGGACAAATGGAAGGAGAAGAAACTACTTCGGTAAGTTTTTGTGCACAAACTTTTCACACAAAACCGTAAAATTTTTATCTTTTTCGCTTCTTGTTGGCATTTTTTAATTTTATTTTAATAATTTTCCTTTGTTGCTTGACGTTTTTATGACTTATGATTTAGCACATACAACATGCTGCTCACATGTATAAGTCATATGTACTAATTTGTTAAATATGACTACGACTTATGACTTTAGGAGACCATGTGAATTCCCTACATGTATTTGTTGGCACTTGGTACAAACGTTGCCACATTACGTAATATTAAATGTGGATCGTTTTATTTGGAAAGCCGTAAGTGGCGATAGTTTAATGGAATAAAAAAAACAGCCTTATTATCATTTATTTAAATGTTACTATTGTAAGCAACAATGCAAGAAATACTTTTTTAATTAAAAACAAAATTGCTTCCGTAAATATGAAAACAATGGGTTGAACATTTGTTGAGATTGCACATTGAAATTAATCTAATTCACCTACAATAAATTCTGTAAATTGCCCTTTTTGCATTGTGTAAATTTACAAATATGCGAGACACATTTTCATGTTAGGCGTGTTTTGGTTACACCGATTGCTTAGATTATCACTTATTTTGTATGGAGACCTAAGCGATATTAAGCGGCAATTGAAGTTACCGCTTCCATTTCAGTTCTAAGCAGGCATAAAGTTACCAGTCGGAGAAAACTAAGAAAAAATGTGTTGGTATCGTTAAGCAGAAGAATATAAACATTTGCAAGAGTAACTACAAACCATGCGTCAGAGCAAGACGATTATATGTATTTCCGGTTGAAAAAGGCAGAAAGTTATCAGTATGAAAAAATCAGATAAACAGTGTTGGTTATCGTCATTGGAAGCCAAAGACAAGAAGAAGAATATACACATATTCAAGAATAACTACAAACCATGCATTAGAGCAAGACGATTATATATATTATAATAAATTATCGCTAGTTTGGCGTTTTGGTTACTAGCAAGCAAGCGACAATCGCTAGCTTGCAACAAAAACACGCCTAATGTGAGTTTACATAAAAACGTGACACAAAAATACTATGCCGAAGCCGTTGTTGGACCTAACCAGAAGAGAAAGCCCTTAATACCCGCCAAAGACCGTCCATGCAGAAAGCTTCATAAGAAAATCTTTATTAACATTTGTGGGTTAATTGTTTTCTCTTTAATATCTCCGGTCTTTACAGTGCTGATGAGCCGTATTGTACCTTAAACGAATTATTGTAAAACTTTCCAATTAACGTATGTATGTAGAGAAAACTAAATGTGTTTAGAGAAATATACGTAGTTTGAAGAAAAATTGAGGTTATAAAATCTTTATTTTATTATTCCACAATGGATGAAAAAATTAAAATATTTTTACCAGGATTCATAGAGCTTAGAAGTATCTTTCTAATGAGGTCCATTTCAACCAGATCGGACAAGTGCTTTCAGAAATTTTTGCCGATTATACACTCAAGCTTTGTAAGCATATATCTCAAGAAGTTAGGCCAATCTTGATTTTTTTTTATTTTAAGCACCGTTAAATGGTCTATCAGATGGAAAAACGAAAAAAACTAGGTTTGGTGCAGTGACGTTCCCTCTAAGGTGCGCAGGTGGTCTCCGAACACCCTAAAATATTCATTTTTAATTTGATTAATTTTAGGAAGCTTGGTAACAAAACAACAATATGTGGATTTAATATTTACTAACGACAATTCGAAACCATAACAATAACTGTTATAAAAATTGAACGTTGGACTTGCGCCAATACATAGCGAACCGAAACAACAAACGAAACATGTCAAACAGAAAACACAATTTTACATTTAGACCGTTCGCCAACCCATAGCGAACCAACATCTTAAAAAGAAAACACAATTTTCATATAGACCAGCCATGAGCATTGTCTCTAGATGCACCATTGAGAGTTTAATAAATAAGCCCTTTTCACAATTAAACCATGAAGAAAAAAATGAAGTTATTAAAAGTGGAAGACCTATTCCAGAACTTCCCAATCTAACTTCTCTAGTAAATACGAAAAATAAATCATATACTAGGCATTTTCAGATTTCTAATTGCCCTGTAATTAACAAGATATTTTGTTAGCCTTGTTTGCTTTTTGCACGTAACAATGAAAAATCTGTTTGGACCACAGGTTACAATGATTTGAACCACTTAACTGCTGCAACGGTAAAACATCAGATGACTCAAGTTCATATTAATACCAGCATTAATTTGAAAACATTCGGAAATATTCGCGTTGACTTATTACTCGACGAACAAAAACGGATTTCTGTATCAAGGCACAATGAGCAGGTCTCAGAAAATCGACTAGTATTAGAACGACTAATTGATACAGTTTGTTATCTTGGTTCTCAAGAACTAGCTTTTAGAGGCAACGACGAATCTGAAAATTCAGATAATGAGGGAAATTACATTGAACTTTAAAATTTTATTGGTAAATACGACAGTAAATTAAATGGTCACTTATCTTCTGCTCAGTGTTTTAAGGGCACTTCTAACCACATACAAAATGATTTAATTTGCTGTGTTGCTACCGTTATTTTAAATAATATTGACAGTGAAATTTCTGAAACCTCATGTATATCGGTAAAGCTAGATGAAACTACAGACATTAAAAAAAAAATCACAATTGTCTATCGTTTTTCGATATGTAGATTGTAAAGGGTTTGCAAGAGAACGATTTTATAAATACTTGGATGTTAGTGATGATCGAACAGCGAACGCAATCGCTAAAAATATAATAGACTTAATGGAACTTAAAAATTGGGGGAAAAAGCTAGTAGCTCAGACCTATGACGGCGCTGCGGTTATGTCAAGTGAATTGAATGGAACTCAAGCTAAAGTTAGAGAGAAGTTTCCAAATGCTATTTTTATTCACTGTAATGCACATGTTTTAAACCTAGTTCTATCACAATCTGTAAGCTTTCTCCAGGAAGTCAAAATATTTTTTACAGCTTTGTCTGAATTATCAGCATTTTTCTCCCAATCTACAAAGAGAACATATTTTTTTGATCAGGTGGTAAAAAGAAGGCTTCCCACTATTGCCACAACGAGATGGAATTATTCGTCTCGGCTAGTAAATATAGTACATTCATACCGTTCTGATCTTATGAAATTATTTGAAGAAATGGTTGATGATTCAGATACTTGGGGCGCGGACGCAATTCTCTTGCCTGATTTTTAAATAATTTCAACACAGTTTTTATGTTAAAAACTTTTAATGAAATTTTTTCGTTCACGGATATATTATTCGATATTCTTCAAAAAAAAATCATTGGATATTCAATATTGCTGTGAACATATTGAAATAACAAAAAAATGTATAATAGATACTAGATCTAACTTTAATTATGTATTTAATACTGCAAAAGATATTGTTTCTGCAATTCCCAAGCGAGGAGAAGATTTGGAATCATTTGAATTGCGATATAAACATGTATTTCACAAAATAATCGGCACATTGCACACTCAAATGGATACCAGGTTTAAATCTTTAATAAATTTGAAATTTTTAGATTTACTAAATTCAAAGAAATATTTCCAATTGATGCTTTTGAAAGCCTAAAACAATTATATGGATCTTTTTTTGATATTGTAAAACTTAAAAATGAACTAACAGTTTTTTACTCAAATGCACACTTCAATCAAATTTCTATAAACGAAATACCTGGGATTTTATTAAATTTGGATTTGAAGGTCACATTTTCTGAGATATTTAATTTAAGTTCTCTAACTCTAACAATTCCAATATCAACTAGTTCAGTGGAAAGGTCCTTTTCTGCGCTTAAGAGAATACAAACTTATTCAAGAAATCAAATGCACGAAGAAAAATTATCTGAATTCGTATTAATTTCAATTGAAAAGGCTTGTTTAAAAAATATAAAAACAAAAAATATTTTCTATGACCAGGTCATCGAAATTTTTATACAAAAAACTCGACGTATTGAGCTGATGTATAAATAAAAATTTTAAATAAAAAAAATTTATTTTAGTATTAATTCAATACGTCGTTTGTTTAGTAAAGTTTCGATGACCACGTCATAGAATGAGTTTTGGTTTTATATGTTTAAGAAAATATTTTATAATTAAAATTGTTATTGTATTTCATATTTTTCTATTTTTTATATATTTGTTATATTTGTAAATTTAAAATATTTTTTAGCATAATAATATTATTATAAATAAAAAATATTTCTAATAATATTATTAATAAAAAACATTTTAGATTTTCAAATATATAAAATGTATAGGATATAGAAAAATATGAAATAGAAAAATATGAATAGAAAAACATGAAAATATGAATAGAATTTTAATTATAAAATATTTTCTTAAAAATTATAAAACCAAAAATCATTCTATGACATGGTCATCGAAACTAATAAACAAATGACGTATTGAATTAATATTAAAATAAGTTATTTTTTATGTAAAAAGTACATATCGTCACCTGAAATGCCCAAAGACGTTGCCCTCAAAAAATAAATACTGTTTTTTTGATTGAATATAATACTCCGCACTAAAATATATATGTGCAAAATAGTAGACTTCCAAGTTCCTAAGGCAAGCTGTGGAATGAACGCGTTTAAAATTGAAATACTTTGGATTTTATAAGGTTTTTTGCTTCTCCTGTAAAATTTTGAAAATGAGGGTTACGTCTTTGGGCATTTTAGGTGACAAAATACAAAAAATAAAAAAATATATATATATTTGAAAAAAAATACAAAAAAAACTTAAAAACCAAAAATACAAAAAAAATACAAAAAAACCAAAAAAAAACTTCAAAACAAAAATGGGATCGTTGTCTATCACGTCCTCGTCGTGGTCCTGGATATAAACTAAGTATAGACGCAATTTAGAAATAAAAAAAATTGGAGAACACCTCGTTCAAAACCTCACCGCACGTCCCTGGTTTGGTGCCATATTTCTCTATGGCTTCACAACGTAAAATTAACTGCGTTTATTTGTAATATTGCTCAATGAAATAGCTGACAACATATTGCCTAATATACATATATATTGCCTGACCATGAATTTAGGTTTAATTTTTTGCTTTATGAGGTTAACCTATACAGTGGAGTGGAAACAATATGCATAATATGTGTGTTGGGTTATTCTTTTGCCATAGCACAGGGTGACTCTTTTGTCATTCTTCGCAAGACGTTTCATCATAGTGTAATAATATAAGTGGAAGCATAAGCCCAGCTGATCAGGCATTTTGTTATCGGGTTGTTTCTTTTTATCATTCTTTGTTTACGTAATACACTCGAAGTGTCAAACTTGTCGCATCATTTGTTTTGAATCTTCCTTGCCCTCTTTGCTTACGCTGGTCGTTTCACCGCCTGTAGTTTTTTTGAGGGCTAAAAATTTATAGAAGAAGTAACTAAAATTACCTACATACATATGTATGGACTTACTGATGGATACTTACCAATTTGGATCTTAAATGCGTTCCAACTTTCTGCCTATTACTTTTTTTTAATACATGTAATTCTATGCATGTGATTATTTACTTTGGCGTTTTTCCTTTGCCTCTCTTCGTATATAAAATGATTTTGACATATCGAGTGTATTGTCATAACAATAGTACAACAAATTTCTGTCAAAATCGTTTATTATTACAACAACACGCCACGCGTCGACTTATATTATTAGACTATGCGTTTCATCGATTCTGTTGCCTTTTCGTTTTCTGTTGTTTTTGTTTTGGCGGTATTTTCGCTATGTAAAAATATGCCGCACAATGTGCGCCATATTTGTTTGACCGGTGTTACCTATGTCAAGGAATCTCATTCCATTCGGAAACGAATTTCTATGCAGACATACCAAAAGATAAGTCATTTGGACTTGTATTTATTAAAATTAAATAAACTTGTATAGCATTGTGTAACAGCTCTCAATAATTGTGTATATCAATAGGAATTTGAACGCGATTGCAAATTTCGTACTTTTCTGATGCAACTTTGTGCAACAGACACAAACAGACAGACGTGAAGAAGCACGCTACTGCTGTCATTCTCATTATCTGTGTGTTACTCTTTGTGTGTGCATCAGCGTTCAATTTTGCGAAAAGGATTTGTCTGCAAAAAAAAAAAGTTAATAATTGTTCAACAAATTGGTGTGGCTTTAAGCCTTTTTTCCGTAAAAGCAGCAACATTTCCTAAGAAAAGCTTGTATTTTCGAGTTTATTGGAGAAGTTGTATGTGAAGAACTTTATTTTTGCGTATTTCCGCTGACGTTGAGGTGTGAAAAAATCTGAAGCATCAACATGTCGAATATTGTGCTGGATAAGGAAACTTTTATGAGACGAATAAAACGTCTCTACGACGAGTGGAAGGTAAGCGCACACGGGAACTGTTAAGATGCCTATAGTGTTTTAATTGTAGTTGTGAAATTAGAACGAGACCTAGAAATAATAATTCCAAAAAGTGTAAAATGAACGTGGGTCTATCAGGAGCATGGTGAGGAAGGGACATAAGTGAGGCTGTGTTATCATCGCAGATTACAGCTTCTTGATTATTTGTTCTGAAGAAGACGTTATTGGAAGAAACGGATGTAGTCGACAATACAGTGTTTGAGGGGTTGAAGATACCAAGAACTGTTTGTGTTGGTCACACACAATTACCAGTACAATCGTCTGAATTCCAATGCATAGCAGAATAGAGATGCGGCCTTTTCAGTCTACGGTGAATAATAGTAATAGTAAATTATATACCACATGTTGACCGAAAAAGAGCCAGTCAGCAAAAGCATTACTTGATAAATATTATTTGGCAATAATTCTGCAGGATATTGCAAAAGAGCATTTACTGATACTCAAAATATTAAGCTGTATTAAATTGCTATTGCCAATTGGTGCTGTTAGTTAAAGGATAGTATTAAAATCTCTGGAGCTTCAATCTTGGATGTTTCTCTTAGGTTCCACCATGCCTTCATTGCTTTACAGTGAGTTGTGCGAATGTTCCTTTTAATATAGAATCGATGGTTGTTTTTGAGGACGTAGATATCTCATCGCTGTTGTGTTTAAACTCGAAATGCTGCAGATTCGCTATTTGAATTATGCAGAACAAATGGAACACCGCAAATTTTTAATCCCTTATAGGAATTGTAGCAAATTAGTACTTGCCTTCCTCGGACCAGTTCCCACCACTCGTTTTCGTTATATAATTGATTTAGTGTTGTGTATCGAACAGGAGATGTAACAGCAAATACATTCTGACAAACCGGTTTATTCAATACTTTTATCCCTATACCTGGATATTTTTGATGCTCATTCCACTTTTCCACTATCTCAAAGTTATAACTAACACTGTGAAGTCGAGAAAAAGATACAAGCGAATTCAACGAGTTTTCCCTAGAACTGCATCATTCGTTTTTGGCCTATAATGAGGTTTCATGTTATTTACAAGTTTGCCTGAAACGCTTGCTTGGGAACATATCGCCAACCAGTACTTAGGAGTCGTCCAAAATGTTGCAAAACCCATAGTACCCAAACACGTAAAACAAAATCAGTCTAATTTGTGTACGTTGTAGCCGGGAACATTCTTACCGTAAAAAATAACCAGATACAAGTTATAGACCTTAAAAACCATCCTATGAATTAAAGAATAACTTTCTTTGAAACCATCAGTATTGGTCAAAAAGCTCTTTTCAATTTCTGGGACTCGAAATAGGGTAAAAATGTAGTCTATTAAATTGAAAAAAAAACTTGCAACAATATTATTTATAAAACTTGTGTAAATATCAAATTTATCACAATATAAAATTTAAATTCTAAAAATTAAATATCATTGTTCGCATGCTGATGATCAGTGCAAAACAATTGTCATTGACGTCGAAAATAGGAAATTTCTGCATACAAATTTTAAAATTTATATATATCAAATGCTCAATTTTATTGTTTATACTCCTAGGAACCTACCATCTCACACGATGACTCACTTAAAAAAGTCGATTGTTTGACAACCGTTGTGGGTGTAGATGAGGACATCGTGTATTCCAAGTCAACGGCACTACAAACCTGGTTATTGGGTTATGAACTCACCGATACCATTTCATTGTTTGCCGCCGATGGAGTATACTTTCTGACCAGTAAAAAGAAAATCGAATTCCTCAAACAAATTGAGAATTGCAAAGCTGAAGGAGTACCGGACATTAAACTATTAGTAAGAGACAGAGTAAGTACCGCGGTCTTATAATTTATTCCATCTATCAATTATACTCATTCTATATTTCATCATTTGACATTTACAGAACGATAAAGATAAAGCCAATTTCGACAAACTCAAAGGTATTATAAAATCATCTAAAGATGGCAAGAAATTGGGTGTATTCGGTAAGGATGGATATCCTGGAGAGTTTTGCGAGTCATGGAAAGCTGCCTTGAAATCTGAATCATTTGAAAATATTGATATAAGCGCCGCCATTGCTTACATCATGTGCCCCAAAGATGAACCAGAAATCAATAATGTACGCAAAGCCTCGCTGGTTTCGGTGGATTTGTTTAACAAGTATTTGAAAGATCAAATAATGGACATCATTGATTCAGATAGGGTACGATGAACATTCATAAGGTCATAATAATATGTAAAAGCGTAAACTGTTGTTTGTTTTTTTTATTGATTGCAGAAAGTCAAACACTCCAAGCTATCGGAGGGCGTAGAATCAGCTCTAACAGATAAGAAATATGTATCTGGTGTTGATGCTTCATTGCTGGAAATGTGCTACCCTCCTATTATACAATCAGGCGGGACTTACAGTCTAAAATTTTCCGCTCTAAGTGATAAAAATCACGTTCACTTTGGATCTATAGTTTGTTCACTGGGTGTACGTTACAAATCGTATTGTTCCAATATATCCCGGACATTTTTAGTAAATCCCTCCCAAGAAATGCAAGATAATTACAATTTCCTAATGAATGTACAAGAGGAAATCTTGAAATTGCTGATACCAGGAACGAAGCTTAATGATATCTACGACCATGCCGTAAGCTACGTAAAAAAAGAAAAGCCAAAACTATTGGATAATTTCACAAAAACCTTTGGTTTTGCTATGGGCATTGAGTTTCGTGAAAACTCTATTATAATTGGCCCCAAATGCCCAGCGGAAGTTAAAAAGAATATGGTTTTCAACGTTAATGTTGGCATATCAAGTCTTACCAATTCCGACGCCTCCGAGAAGGAAGGCAAAACATATGCCCTCTTTGTGGGTGACACGGTGTTGGTGGGTGATCAATCTCCTGCTAGCATCATGACGCCCTCAAAGAAAAAGATTAAAAACATTGGTATTTTCATCAAAGACGAAAGCGAGGAAGAGGATGCCGATGAAAAGGAAGAAGTAAAAGAGGATAAAAGCTCAGCAATTTTGAGTAGCAGAAGTAAACGCAATGCTGTCCTGGAGAACAAATTGCGCACGGAAACCAACACGGAGGAGAAGCGTAAACAGCATCAGAAGGAATTGGCTCAACTTCTCAATGAGAAAGCAAAGGAACGACTTTCTAAGCAGGGTGATTCCAAAGAAGTGGAAAAAGTTCGCAAAAACACTGCTTCTTACAAGTCAATGAGTCAGATGCCACGGGAACCGGAAGTTAAAGATTTGAAATTGTATGTGGATAAGAAGTACGAAACTGTTATAATGCCCGTATTTGGAGTACCAGTTCCATTCCACATTTCCACCATTAAGAATATCTCACAATCCGTTGAGGGTGAATATACCTATTTGCGTATAAACTTTTTCCATCCCGGCGCTACAATGGGTAGAAACGAGGGTGGTATGTTCCCCAATCCCGAGGCAACATTTGTTAAAGAACTGTAAGTTGTGGATAATAACGCAGAAACAAAAACAACTTTTTTACATTTCCAAATTTGTTTCTATTTCCAGCACCTACCGCAGTTCAAATGCGAAGGAGCACGGCGAAGTGGTCGCCCCTTCATCAAATCTAAATAATGCTTTCCGTCTTATCAAGGAAGTGCAAAAACGTTTCAAAACTCGTGAGGCCGAAGAACGAGAGAAGGAAGATCTTGTGAAACAAGACACCCTTGTCCTATCACAGAACAAGGGAAATCCCAAATTAAAAGATTTGTATATACGACCAAATATTGTAACCAAACGTATGACCGGCAGCTTGGAAGCTCACACAAATGGCTTCCGTTATATCTCCGTAAGGGGAGACAAAGTCGATATTCTTTACAATAACATCAAAAGCGCCTTCTTCCAGCCTTGCGATGGTGAAATGATTATCCTTCTCCACTTTCATCTCAAGCATGCCATCATGTTTGGCAAAAAGAAACACGTAGATGTTCAGTTCTATACAGAAGTTGGCGAAATTACCACCGATTTAGGTAAACACCAGCACATGCACGATCGTGATGATTTGGCAGCCGAACAGGCGGAAAGAGAATTAAGACATAAATTGAAGACAGCATTTAAAAGTTTCTGCGAAAAGGTCGAATCAATGACAAAACAACAAGTGGAATTCGATACACCATTCCGTGAACTAGGTTTCCCCGGTTGTCCCTACCGCAGTACTGTTACTCTACAACCCACATCCGGCAGTTTGGTTAATCTCACGGAATGGCCACCATTTGTCATAACACTGGACGATGTAGAATTGGTGCATTTTGAACGTGTCCAATTCCATTTGAGAAATTTTGATATGATATTCGTATTCAAAGATTACAACAAGAAAGTTGCTATGGTCAATGCTATACCCATGAACCTCTTGGATCACGTTAAGGAATGGTTAAAGTAAGTTTAGCTAAACAAAAATATTTTAAGTTTTTGATTTATTGATGTTTATTTCGTTTTATAGTTCTTGCGACATTCGTTACTCTGAGGGTATACAATCGTTAAATTGGGCAAAGATCATGAAAACTATTACAGATGATCCGGAGGGTTTCTTCGAGCAAGGTGGCTGGTCTTTCTTAGATCCCGAATCGGGAGATGAGGGTGACAACGAGGAAGCTGAGTCCGAAGAAGATGATGCCTACGAACCTACCGATTTGGAGTCGGACATTGAATCCGATGATGACTCAGAATACTCGGAAGCGTCGGAAGATGGCAGCGAAGACAGTGATGGTAAGTGCTATTTTTGGTTTTCTTAGATATTGGAGACTCTTGTTAGTTTGGGGGATCTAATAGTTTATTTGGATCAAAATTGAATATTCCGATAACGTATAACGATGTAAATTTTAAAGCAAATGTTGATTTTATGTAATAATTTATGCTAGAATCAGGCACCTGAATAAAATGTAGAACAGCTTAATGTTACAGAGCTTAAGAGCTCACTAGATTCGAGCGTCTTAGAAAAGACTGCATGTTCTTGAAATAAATCGTATTCAAAAACCAAGAATTTGTAAGGTATTAATGGGGTAAACAGTGTAATTAATGTAAATAATTTGGTTAAAAATATAAATATTTTATGTTTAATACTTAGTTTTAAATTTAAATAACCATGAAAAGTTTCACTACAGTTTTTATTTTTTTTTATTTTTATTTCTCTTATTCTACAAAAGAACTTGGCTCTGATGAAGAATCTGGCAAAGATTGGTCAGATTTGGAACGCGAAGCTGCCGAAGAAGATCGTAATAATGAGTATGAAGGTCGTGAACCTCCTAGCAGTAAAAACAATGGAAAGCATCATTCATCGAAACATTCAAAGAGTTCGAAACACGGGTGAGTAAATCCTTAATTTCATTATGCACTTAATTTTATTTTGTGGTGTTTGGTGGATTAGTTTTTTTGTGGCTTTTATTTAAATTTAAAAAAGTGACAAAGTTATTTTGGGTTTTGTAGTTGCAAATAAAATGATAATATTTTGCAAACATTTTGTCAATTTAAAAGACTTCAACTTTACAAATTTAGGGCTTTAAATGATAATCCGTTCTCTAAAATTTGTAAAACAAAATCATTGAAAAAGTTTAAAATTATATTTATTATCTCCCGTGGAATAATCGCAAGGGAAACTTGTCAAGATTTTATTAAGTGCAATATATACATGTTTTGAGTACGACCAAAATAAATTGAAGAGGTACCTGCTAGCTCTTTTGTAGGAAGATATCATCTCTCTTGCGGAAAGTGTGTAGGAGAACGGGGGAAACTGGGTGGTAGAAAATATATGGTCAATAAATTAGATCTTCAGATTCCGTTGACTGTGATCACCCAAAAATCACCCAAATCGATGGAGAACAATAAATTATTATTTAGCTGTTCTAGTAAGAACTATAAGAAATCTACACTCCGGTTCACTTATTTAAAGGCCCTAAAAATTCCATATTCAGCAGCCTGTATCTTTTGCAATTTGTAACCGATTGCAGAGTTTTAAAATGGAAATGGAAGCTACACATCTTGATGTATAAACAAAATCATGACAATAGTGGTTTCTTAACTAATGAACTTTTTTTGAGCAATTTATAAAAAAAGTCAAAAAATGTGCTATTTTTTTTAACTAATTTTAATGAAACACAGTTTTTCTTGTTTTTTTTTAAATTTATTTTACTTTATTTAAGAACTATTAGTAATGGCTACAACCCCCATAGTTTTTAATAACTTCAAATATACGGGTTTTCATTGAGAGATATATAGAGAATTTATGTAATCCAACGATATTTCATTCCAAGCATCCTTAATGGGCTGAATTAGTGACTGCTTGTCATCAAATTGTCTACCTCCTTCATTGACCTTACGAGATAACCAACCCTAAACATTTTCGATAATGTTTAGATCTCCTTTAACTCCTTTACTACTCTGGCGTTGTGTATACGGGCATTATCCTGTTGCAATATCCAAGATATGGGACCAAATAGTTCACTGAACTTCGGAAAAATCGATTCCAATAACGTTTTATAGCTTGCACCAGTCATTTTTGCACTTTTAAATTCCAGATCAATGGTGCCATAGTACGTAATAGCACCACACACCATAACGCCGCCCTCTCGGTTGTGATGTCGGTTCAAAAAACGATTTTCTTTGCGCAGATCATGGAAATAATAGTTGTAGCCATCAGGCCCATCCGAATTAAACCCATCCAAATTAAACTTGCTCGCTTCCACTCCAGCTTGATCTCTTATTTTTGACAAGGTAAGGCAGAATAGAACGGTCCTTGACTGTAAGAAGGTGATAAACGATTACTCTATGCACGGCAGACTCAACATCATCTGGGTGCCGGGGCACAGCGGAGTATTCGGCAACGAAAGAGCGAACCTCCTGGCAACGAAAGCCAGGGAACTCCAAACGGTGAGCCTAGATGGAGCGAAACCCTTTGGAGTGACTAAGGCTGAGTTAAGTAAATGGGCGGAGTCGGCACATATAGCCCAGTGGAACTGGGAATCAGTAGGCAGGATGACAAAGATCCTATGGGGAGACCCAGATGGATTGAGGACAAAAGGTTTGCTGAAACTGGGAAAATCCGAAATGAGCAAAATGATGGGAGTCTTAAGGGGGCATTCGGGATTACGGGCCCACCTGTACCGTATGTACACCTGTATGAACAGTGAGTGCAGGTCATGCATGGAGGACGATGAGACGATGAAGCACTTCTTATGCCACTGCCCGGCGTTCACACAAGCTAGATCCAGATATCTTTCGGATAGTACGATACCGGACATGACCAAACTTGTGGGTATGGACTGGAACAAACTAAGGAATTTCGTGAATAGCACCGAATTCCTACAAGGGATATAGTGAAGTAGTAGGATAAACGTAGAGTGCACAACAGGTCGAATTAGCGGCTTAAGTGTATGTCTTATTGACATGGGAAGGTTTAGAGTGCTCCTTCTGAACACTCAACACCGCACCCCTCTTTTCAAACTAACTAACTAACGCAGAATTAGAAGCAATTCTCATGATTTTTCTTTTCTCATACGTAGAGATAAAGACAATGAAACCCTACCTTTAAAATTTTTTCCCTACCCCTCGGGGTCCTTGATGTAATTGTCGACAACTGTTGGGATACGTCCAATTTTTTTTTTAGCTATTTCGCGGTTGGAATATCCTTCAAAACGGTAAACATCGATTTTAGATTTTTCCGATAGATTTAAAATTTTTTGTTTTGCCATTTTGACTCGTAAAATGATTAAGATGTAATAAATTGTAATAAACAAACGCTCCCTACAAAAAATCATCGCTTACTTTAGAAATAATAAAAAAAAATAATAAAGTGCCTTTATTCAAGTGAACCAACAAAAATAGCGCATTTTTGGACTTTTTTTATAAAATGCTCAAAAACAGTTCTTTAGTTAAGAAACCACTATTCTCGTGTTTTTTTTTTATTTCTCAAAATGTGTAGCTTCCATTTCCATTTTAAAATTCTGCAATCGGTTACAAATTGCAAAAGATACAGGCTGCTGAATATCGAATTTTTAGTGCCTTTAAATAAGTGAACCGGAGTGTACGTATGGTAGCGTATTTGGTAGTACGAGTATAAGGAAATAAAAACCTAAACGAATTTTCAGAATGTATTCAATCTATATTTAGTTTACAAATATAAGTGCGATTTACCTCATTCAGAGATGCTCGTAATCTACGAGGTACATGTATCAATATACATGATAAACATTATTAGATTTAGAAGCTCAAAATCATTGGTGATTAGCAATTATTTTTTAGGGATATATTACACGTATTTTGATTTCATAACGTACTTAGGTTATTATTATTTTTTTTTGTATGGAGAAAAGCCCTGTATTACGTTTTTGCGACATTTTCACCTTCCATTTGCCTGGTGGTGCTCTGCTTTTTGCGAAAAACTCAATTGTAAGCTTGTTTGAAAGCAATTGTTTGAAACCAAAATTTGGACATTTCGATTATTTAAACTATCAAAAGTACCACAACCGTGTGGAAATAAATGACAAAATATCCTACAAAAATTTAGGAAGAACTGAATTTTGGGCTTTAAGTGGCCACTAAATTCCCAACAAGTGAGATGGAAAAATGACGCTTGCTATAATTTGTTATGAATTAAAATAAATCAGAGATAAGTGGTAACTCTGAAACAAAAATTACCGTTTAAAGCCCGGTATTCAGTTCATCTGTCTCCAAACGGAAAAGTTTTGTTGCGGAGAGTTACCACCTACCTATCTGATTTATCTCGCAAATACCAAAAACAATGTACAAGTAAACAGCCAAAATTTCTCTTCACTCAAATGCCAACAAACACAACGAGTGAAACCCTAGTAATTCTCTGTTCTCTCTTACTCTCTTTATTGAATATTTCAATACACGAGCAGCTTTTTTATAGTGTTATTGTATATAACTATACAAATTCCAACCATGTTGAAGTAAAATTACATAAACTATGCAAAAAGTATGAAATCAAAGACGATTTACAATTAGACGACCAGAAGATGTGCGCAACTTGGCAACCCTGGTAAAAGAGGACCAAAAAGTGCTAGGAGTTCACTCAAACGCATTTCTTTCTCGCGTCATAACTTGCTTATTTCATACTTTTTGCATAGTTTATGTAATTATACTAATAGACAGTCAAAATTTCTCTTCACTCAAATGCCAACAAATAAAACGAGTGAAACACTAGCACTTCTCTGACCTCTCTCTTACTCTCTTCATTGAATATTTCAATACACAAGTAGCGTTTTGATAGTGTTATTGTATATAACTATACAAATTCCAACCATGTTGAAGTAAAATTACATAAACTATGCAAAAAGTATGAAATAAGCAAGATATGACGCGAGAGAGAAATGCGTTTGAGTGAACTCCTAGCACTTTTTGCTTCTCTCTTACCAGGGTTGCCAAATTGCACACATCTTCCGGTCGTCTAATTTTAAATCGTCTTTGCAAATACTTCATTTATAATTCCTCTCAAAGAGTATGGAATTTTAAATAGAGGAACAAATTTACTCGTGGAGTGGAATGCCAGCCAACAAAGAAAACAAGTGGAGCGCCTCATTTCTCTGCTCGCTCTCTTACTCTCTTTCTTCCTTGAATATTTCACAAAGCCGATTTAGAATTAGACGACCAGAAGATGTGCGCAACTTGGCAACCCTGGTAAAAGAGAACCAAAAAGTGCTAGAAGTTCACTCAAACGCATTTCTCTCTCGCGTCATATCTTGCTTATTTCATACTTTTTGCATAGTTTATGTAATTTTATTTCAACATGGTTGGAATTTGTATAGTTACATATATACAATAACACTATCAAAAAGCTGCTCGTGTTTTGAAATATTCAATGAAGTGAGTAAGAGAGAGAGTAGAGAAGTACTAGGGTTTCACTCGTTTTGTTTGTTGGCATTTGAGTGAAGAGAAATTTTGACTGTCTATACATCGTTTTTGTATTTCAATACACGAGCTGTTTTCTGATGATGTTACGCCGATTCAGCCATTTGAATGAAATTATTTTCCATTATTAACCGGAAGGATTGTACTTTCAAATAAAAACATAAATTTGAGAAAATATTCGGTAGTTTTTTTTATAGCATTTTCAAAAAAAAAGTTATTTGGCGGACCCGTTATAATTTCCTCTATGTTAAAATTATGGAAACGTCAAAACTCCGGTCCCAAACAATTACCAAACAATTGTTTTCGCACGAAATAGCTTTGGCGTAACAACCCTGTACTTGATTTTGTTTAGCGAATTTTGCAAATTTCATAAAAACTAAATACCAGGCTTCACGAGTGATTAAACCTAAAAAACATATTTTGACACTCATTGTACAAGTGTAATGGCATTGACTAAATTTTCGTTATGAATATGGGGGTATATTTTTAATTTAAAAAATAACTTATATTTGACGACCTGTTCTGTTCTCCCTGTTTGATATAATAATTCATTGTTATATTTTTTACAAATTGCATACTATATTTGTTATCACGTGTATAGCCGCCGAGATCGGGCAATGCAGGAACAAAATCATAAAAAACATAAATCTTCACACTCCTCGTCTTCGGCCAATCCCGCATCAAAAAATTCCAAACATTTGAATAGGTTTGTTATGGATTAAATTACATATCACCTGGACACATACGAGTAACACATACATATGTCATTACTCCCACACATAGTATTTCCTTTGGCACAATCTTATATAGGGTTTTTCTTTTCCCGAGAAATTTGTCATTTCGGGAAAACGGATTAATTTTTGAATATCCTGGGAATTCCGGGATCCCGGGAGAAAAAGAAACTAAGAACGAAAATATATTTTTGCAAAATTGTTATGCTATTCTTATACATAATTGTGTAAATTTGTTGCAATTATATAGTTTAAGATATACGTAAATAGACTAAATGAATACTTTTTCAAACGTAGTTCAATATCTCAGTATTTATTTTTTTAAAAATTTATATACAGTGGTGTGCGATGAAATAGAGTCACACACTCTTCACAACTTTTATTCTCTGCAAATCAGTTGTCAAATGTGTTTCATGTCAAGAAATTCTGAACCTGATTGACCGGTCCTCTGCTGGATGTAATTCCATAATTTTTAATCAATTTTGTACACTACTGTTCTCCAGGTCAGTGTCAGTATTTTAAAGGCTATGTAATGACGTGTCCTATAAAATAGAGTCAATTATTAAAAACTATATTTTTTGAAATGGTTAATGGTAGTTTGGATTTGAATTTGAAATCAAAGGTAATGTTAGCTTCTAAATATGATTAATGTTTAGTAGCATTAATAAATTGCCATTATTGACGTTTCAAAATGGGGCGATCTAAGTACTGCAATCATGAGCGCCAAGAAAGAATAAAAGAGCTGAGAAAAGAATTCAGAAGCTAACGGGGTTTTCAATAAGAGCGCTACAAAAGTTTTTTTTAAATAAAACAAAACCGGTTTTAGATACCAATGAAATTCTTTATTCCTGTGAAAGTACGTTCGATGCCATTATGTATGGAACTCGATTTCTTTTGCATGGCCACCACGGGCACGCTTGCAGAAGTCCAGACGCTGAACCCAATTTTCGACGGTTTTCAAGCATAAATCGGCCGATACTGCTGCAATTTCACGTTCGATATTCGTACGAAGTTCATCAAGACCATAGATTTGACGTAGCCCCACAGGAAATAATCTAACGACGTCAAATCGCACGACCGAGGCGGCCAATCGACTGGGCCATTTCGTGAGATAACACGTTCACCAAACTTGGTTTCCAATAAATTGATTGTTACATTCGCTGTGTGGCTTGTGGCGCCGTCCTGTTGGAACCACATGTCCTCCAAGTCCATATTATCCAATTGGGGCCAAAAATATTCGGTTATCATTGAACGGTAGTGATTCGCATTCACAGTAATGTGCCGGTCTTGATCATCACGGAAGAAGTACGGCCCAATGACGCCACCGGCCCATAAACCGCACCAAACCGTAATTTTTTCGGGATACAATGATGACTCATGGATTACGTGTGGATTGCTGTCTGACCAATAACGCATATTTTGCTTATTGACGAAGCCATTCAGCCAGAAATGAGCCTCATCGCTGATTGTTGAGGCCTCTTAAAGTTGAGGCCACTGACTCCAAATTTCGGTAGTAAATTTTAATAATTTCGACTCGTTGTTGGCTCGTATATCTTTCTATGATGAAATGGCAAACCTTAGTGAAGAGAAATGTCAAAAGAGCGGGAAAAAATATGGCTTCCTTTGCTGTCCCTATCGATTTACTTTTGTAGCCTCTCTGTTGAAAAACCCTTTACATACAAATTACTGGGATAATTGGATGCTCAAAGAAAATGGTGGAGACCGGAATAAAATATAAGCCTAATCCAGGAAACAGAAGAGAGAAAACCTGAAAATTACAGAACATTTGGAACCAAAAATATTGCGCCACGTAGAGTTCGACTTTTGTTACCTCTTCCGCCCTTAAAAGGCAATACGATCGGGATGTTCACACCTCTACATTAAGAAAAATTGTAACTAAAAACAATTTAAAAGCAAAAAGTTTCATTTCTATCCAATCGGAACGTTCAAAAAATGTTGCATTTTGCCAAGGAGCATGTGAAATGGCCCGTACGCAAATGGCGAAATATTTTAAGGGCAGCTGAAACAAAAGTGAGCTTGGTTAATTATGATAGGACTAATCTTCCTGTACGAAGACCTTCCAACACCGAATTCCGGCCCCAAAACACAAGCCAAACAGTTAAACCTGGTAGCGGAAACATAATGCTATGGGGTTGTTACTCTTACAGTGGGACAGAAACTTTATTCCAAATTGAACAGACAATGGACGTTGCATATTATACCACTATATTAAAAAACATCATGATGCCTTGTGCTGAATAGGAAATGCCGCTTCGATGGGTGTTTCAACATAATATCGACCCCAAACACATATCGAAGTGAGCAAAAGTTTGTTTTGAAAATAATAAATCCTATTGAGAATTTGTGGCGGGACATTAAAGTGTCTATCAAAGGAATAAACCACTTTAATAAAGATGAGCTTAGGGCACTGGTACAATCGGCGTGGAAAATATTCCACACAAAACCTTTTGAAGACTTGTGGATTCAATGTAAAGGCAAAATAATAATTATTTCACAAAGTACTGAGATAATATAAAGGATGAATGAAACAAGTATTTTATTTGACACAGGTATTTATTCTAGTTCCGATGATGAATATCGACGACTCTATTTTAATTCACAGACAAAACGGGCTATTTTGAAATATTTTGATTTATACCTAAGATTTAATTTTAGATTACGACATTAGTGTTCGAAAATGTTATATCTAGTTCTTAATTGAACAATAAAAAATAAAAGTTATAAACAAAATGTTTTTGCTTTGGAAATGTTGATTAGTGTTGGCGCTTTTTCAACGCACACAACAGTATATTAAGCTCCTTTCAAGGATTTTATATTGCACAATGCGCATTTCGAGATTCGTTTGAAGTTACATTTCTTATTTTGGATGCAAAGTTACCTGTTACAAATAATATTCGTTCATTTTCTACTGAAGTTGGTTTTATAGATAAAACTGAAGTATATAAATGATCCACATGTAATCCTGTTCACCTGTTGCCACAATTAATTTAAAGTCGGGTTTAAATAACATTTTAAGACGACTTTTTAACTTACATTTCAAACGATGGAAGGAAGAACAATCAAAATCACAATTATCGTATTATTTTCGGTAGTTTGAAAACAATATTAAATTAATCGATTAAATTGGCTAACGGCAAAGTTTGAAAGAAATCTCTTGATCTGCATTGGCAAAAAGGTCTGAATGTTGTGGATACTTTAGGGAAGTGCACAATACAATCGCCCTTATTCCCGTTGTCGTCGTCGACGTCAATACAATATCGACACCATTTTTATTGGCGACTTGAAGGCATTTGGACAAAAACAATTTTGCGTAATGTTTTAAGAGGGTTGTTTTTGGATCATAGACATCAAAAACTTTATTGTTGTCGATGTGACAATACATTTATAACGCTCTAAAGTTGGCAAAAATCTGATGACGACGTCGACGACGACAACGGGAATAAGGCCGAATATTTCTGCGCTCATTAATTCTTGAAATTAGGGCTTCTACCATTTTCTAATTAAGAATGATAAATATATCGTCGGTTTAGAAGTAATACTCATTTCCTGCCATTTTTTTTATTCCAAAATCGAGTTCAGTATAATACTTATTACGAGCCTCGTAAGCTCTTTAACGATTTTACGGAAAAGTAAAATTCTTTTTTTGCACAAAATATTTTTTTCATTGAGGCAAAACTCAGTTTTGTTAAAATATTAGTTTTTTCCTTGTTGTTGTGCAGAAAATGAATTTTACCCTAAACCGACAAATGCATAAACCAATCAGAATATCAGTGTTTTCTCGAAAACATTAAAACGGCATGAAATGAGTTCAACCTCTACACCGACGATATGCAATACCGGGTTTTTCAATAAGAGCGCTACAAAAGTTTTTATAAATAAAACAAAACCGGTTTTAGATACCAATGAAATTCTTTATTCCTGTGAAAGTACGTTCGATGCCATTATGTATGGAACTCGATTTCTTTTGCATGGCCACCACGGGCACGCTTGCAGAAGTCCAGACGCTGAACCCAATTTTCGACGGTTTTCAAGCATAAATCGGCCGATACTGCTGCAATTTCACTTTCGATATTCGTACGAAGTTCATCGTCGCTGGCTTGTTGGCATAAACCATAGACTTGACGTAGCCCCACAGGAAATAATCTAACGGCGTCAAATCGCACGACCGAGGCGGCCAATCGACTGGGCCATTTCGTGAGATAACATGTTCACCAAACTTGTGTGGCTTGTGGCGCCGTCCTGTTGGAACCACATGTCCTCCAAGTCCATATTATCCAATTGGGGCCAAAAATATTCGGTTATCATTGAACGGTAGCGATTCGCATTCACAGTAATGTGCCGGTCTGGAACATCACGGAAGAAGTACGGCCCAATGACGTCGCCGGCCCATAAACCGCACCAAACCGTAATTTTTTCGAGATACAATGATGACTCATAGATTACGTGTGGATTGCTGTCTGACCAATAACGCATATTTTGCTTATTGACGAAGCCATTCAGCCAGAAAGGAGCCTCATCGCTGAAGACCATAAATTGGACGTAGCGCTCTTAAAGTTGAGGCCACTGACTCCAAATTTCGGTAGTAAATTTTAACAATTTCGACTCGTTGTTGACTCGTGTATCTTTTCATAATAAAATGGCAAACCTAACTGAAGAGAAATGTCAAAAGAGCTGGAACAAATTTGGCGTCGTTTGGTGTCCCTATCGATTTACTTTTGTAGCGTCTCTGTTGAATAACCCTTTATTTACTGACAAAATATTTTGTACAGATAATATTGAGTCTAAATTGCTGTTCTTGAACTAAATGGCTTCAATTATCAGTGATGTTTCTTATTTTTTAAAATGCTTTTCGAGCTAAAGCGCCACTTGTACTCCTTTAGAATTGCAACAATATTGTTGCTGGAGTAGAAGTAGATCAACGTTTGCACAACTATTGAAGTAGTATATTGTTGTACAAACAACGAAATGATATTTTATGATATAGTTTAAATTAGAATGAGAGGGCACGAGTGATAAATTTACAATGTGTATTGTTGCTTTACTGAATTTAGAAACATTTTAATTCGTATAATAATTCCCGGGAACCCGGGAAGCTGGAACGACAAATAATTTGAATTCCCGGGCTGGAAATCCCGGGACATAAGCCCTAATCTTATATCTATGCTAATGTTTGCATTCGAAAATCGTAATTTTTTCGCCAAAATCATAATTCATACATTCAAACACACAAACCAATCTACACTTCACAACACGTAAGATATTATATTATTGAAATGCTAATATATTTTTGTTTTGTTTTTTATCGTTGACGTAAACAGCCCTGTAAAATCATCCCACAAAGATAAACATCATGATCGTAGTCGTGATAAACACCATTCCTCGTCTTCGTCGCACAAGGATAAAAGTCGTGACAAGGATAAAAGTCGTTCGCATCACAGCAGCAGCCACAACAGTAGTAGTAGTAGTCACAAACGCTCTCGAGATGACAGTCGAGATGGTGGCCATCATAAATCTAAAAAATCGCGTCATTAAATCCTTTGTGTCTATCGCTCGCTTTTCTTGTTTACATCTCATATTTTTCTGTTTTCTTTTTCTACTTTCTTTCTTCCCATAGAATTTTCCTGTTTGGAAAATATTGTCGCATATTTTACTATAAACTTTGTGTAAGGTTTTCCACATTAATTTTTATACTAAAATACATTTATACAACAAAATTGTTTTCTGGTTAACAAATTATAAAAAAATAAATTTTGTATTTTGTTTGAAAAGTGTTTTCTTCTAATGAGAGGAACTTTGAAATTCATTGTTAATTAATTCCATAATTCTAAATTGTATCGCGTTTTTCCTTTAATTCTCTTTTCACTCTACTGTTTTCATAAGATTGGAATCCCTCTTTTTTTTTCTATTACAACACAACAGATTTTAAGATTCTACAAAAATAAAACAATAAATATTTTTAAAGTGATGACAACAAGACTTGTAATTACTTATATATTTGAATTGATTCAAACTTAAGGAAGGATTGTGACATTTTTAGCGCCACATGTAAGTTAATAAACATAAAATATTAAAATCATTTGTCTTATATATTTGAATTTTGAAGAAGCTTATCAGTCTTCGCCTCTTTCTCGACTTATTTAGGTCCAGAGTCCTCCACAACTCTTATGAAATTTCCGTTACCAAAAGAAGTAAAAAATAAAATAAATAGTTTCCCATTACATCCCATGAAGGAATCGGGGAGAGCTTCTCACAACCAGTGAGCTGTGCGCTTTCTAGTTTTATACTCACTGATTGGGACCTACAGTTTTACACCGGTTCCGAACGGTGTTTTTGTGAAGCATTTTCATGGCTAAATACTTGTTAGTGTCGCAGTCACTATGCGAGGTAACCGCCGTCGAAAGAAATTTTAAGGATCTCAAGTACAAGAGGCGCGCACACTACCCATTGCACCATCTACGGCCACGTAAATAATGTAAACAAACAATAAATCTAAAGTGTGTGAGAAATAAACGTGTCTTTAGGAAGAAAAGAAAAAACTTTAATAATAATGATTAGTTCAGTGGAATTATTTTTTGACGAGGAAGACAAAGTACAAAACGTGGCATCTATTAGAAGACACTTAGAGACAACTCCAATCCTTTACAATTGCCGGCTACACTGAGTGAATGTTATTGCTGAGAATAATTGTTAATAAACAATTCCGTTTTAGGTTCAAGGCATATTTTCGACTTCCAAAGGAAGGAATAGTTTATTTAGTGGATATTTTGGAAAATGACTTCAAACGAAGTCATCGGGCGACAACAATACCACCGCTCTTAAAAGTTTGTGCAGCTTTAAGGTTTTTTAAGGAGGGAAGTTTCCAAAAGTCCCATGACAACGACTTCAACCTTGGCATGGCGCAACTTATGTTGTCGGTTGTTTTCAAGGAAGTTGAGCATCGAATTGAAAACAACATTTGTAAGATGTGGATTATTTCAAAAATGACGGAGAAAGAATAGACCCAAAATAAAATCCGGCTTACAAGAAAACGAAGTTTATTGGTATTGTTGAATGTATAGATGGGACACCCGTACGTATCATTGGAGCGAAGGAAGAAGTTCGCCATTTATAGATAAATAGGATCGGCTACTTTAGTTTTAATGGTTTGCTGGTAAGTTGTAATACTATAATAATTATTTTGATAACAGTGGTCCAATTGTAGATGTGCGACTACCAGGTATGTTGACGCCAGACATCCTGGTTCTACCCACGATGCCCTCATTTTGTACAAAAGTCCACTGAGGCAACAGGTTTCTGATTTCAGGGCAAACACATGGCTACTAGGGCTAAAAAAGGCCGAAATTAGAGAAAAATATAGAAAACGAAAAATATATTTTTCGTGTTCTTACATTTTTCTTTAATTTCGTTTTTTCATAAGTTTTGAGCTGTTTATATTTTATATAAATAATCACCCTTATTATGTATGTCGTAGTCGAACCCGAATTTACTTTTAATTGGTATTGTGTAACACTTTCGACGTGAGTGTTTTTGTAATAGATTCTTGGTGCACATTTTTACAATTTATGTGTCACCCTGCCACCAAACCAGATCAACTGATAGAAAAAAATATACCCAATGTGCACAAAAACGGATGCGGATCCGTAATAAACTTAAAAAAGGAATCAGTGCAATCACGAATTTACGGATCCGTTGCGGACCCGTTTCGGATCCGTAAAAAATTTATTTTTTTGTATTCAAAATTTTGTTTCAATTGATTTTTACTTTTATATTTTAATTTAATATGAACAGAATTTTTTTTGCTTTTCACTTTAATTTAATACGAAATGACTGAATTTATATAATAATAGTACAAAAATTAAAATTAAAAAAAAAATGTAAACTTCAAATTTATTACAATCCGTTTTATTAAAAAAACGCGTCCACAACGGATCCGAATATGAAGTCCGAAACGGATCCCAAAAACGGACAAAAAATCCGTTTTTGGATCGGATATTTTGGGAGGAATTTCTCCCGCTTGCGGATCCGAAACTGATCTGTAACGGATTCCGCTACGGACACGTTTTGTTAAAATACACGAGTCCGCAACGGATCCTAATGTGACGTCCGTAACGGATCCGAAAACCGGACATAAAATCCGTTTTTTTGAGAGGAATTTCTCCCGCTTGCGGATCCGAAACTGATCCGTAACTGATTCCGTTACGGATAGAAAGTGCGAACAAGTGGATCCGTTACGGATCCGTTTGGCACCCTGGGTAGTTAAACAGTTTTTGTAATCGTGGTCGTGTGTTTATTTAGTAAATTAAAAAAAAAAATAAAAAAAAATACTACGTGTGGCTCATTTTTCATCTTCTAATGAAGAACATGAATGCCAGCGCAGATAAGTCATCAATTACACAGTGACACAAATTCAAACTTTTTGGAAAACACCCGAACGTGGCTATGCAGGTTCGATAGTACTACCGGAGCTGAGTAAAACCCTATCTCAGTTTGGCTAGATTGGTTACCCAATTTTTTTTTTGGGCCCCTAAACATTTTGAAAACCGGTAGGCCCCTCGAAAAAAGTTGACATCAGGTTTTGGCCAACAGTTCCAACAGTTTTGGCGGTAGCGCTTTCTACCATTCAGTAAAGTTGGAGGTAATAGTCCGCTTAACAAATTCCTAGAATAGTATATCCAAAAAAAATATCTTTTCGTTGTTTTTTTTTTCAAAAAACTTCGAAAAAAAATAAAATTTTTTCAATTTTTTTAGTCTAAGTCGCAGGGAATCCAGATTTTTTGCATACTCTATTCAGCAAAATTATAGTATAGATACCACTGAACAACTTCTCTGAACAAACCTATGCAATCTGAACATGTCTAGGGCTATTAAATAGCTGTCAAAGCCAACTATTTACTTACAAAAATACTCTTTTTACAGGTTTTGGGCCATAGAATGCCTAGTGTTGGAGATTTATTTATTATTTTATCATATTTTTGTTATGTTAATCGATAGTTTATTTTATTCATTTTTATTTCATGCATTTTCTAATAGTTTTCAATATTATAAGTATTTTGTTTTAAAATCCCTAAATATCGGGTCACCCTACCGTCAGAATATTCTATTTTCGTTCGACGGACGTTTCATTGCAACACGAACCTCATCAAAGTAACCTTGCTGAAAGTGGAAATATGGTAATTGTTAGTTGTGACAGCTCAGAATCAGACAACCATTCAGAATATAGTCCTGGACCATACCATGCACAAATGGGGCCAGTCCTAATTACACAAGCCCGACTCGATTTTATTGTAGCAAAATTGGAGGTATCACAACGCAAGTCAGAAGAGCTTGCTAAACTCTTGAAACAGCAAAACATTTTGATGCCCGATGTGAAGATCTCTGGTTACAGAAAACGCCAAGCAGACCTTCAACAATTTTTTACTGTTGACGAGGAAAAAAAATTGGGTACTGCCGGGATACCAAAAAACTAATGGAACACATGCGTATTACATATGATTCTGCTGAATGGCGCCTATTTATTGACAGGTCAAAGCAAAGCTTGAAAGCTGTTTTATTGCATAAAACCAATTCAAAGCCTTCTGTCCCGATTGCCTACAACATTCATACAAAAGAATCATATGAACGATTACAATTAATTTTGAAGTTGGTAAACTACTGCGACCATAAGTGGCGAATTTGCTGCGACCTCAAGGTGGTGGCTATGCTGTCAGGATTACAAAGCGGTTACACTAAATATATGTGTGTTCTTTGTAATTGGGATTCCCGATACAAAGGAAACCAATACCAAAATCATTCGTGGCAAAATAGGGGACTGCCCAAGCTGGGTTCGATGAATGTGGCAAACGAGGCAATTGTGGCACGAGAAAACATTCTTATGCCACTTCTTGGACTTGTCAAAAACTTTATTAAGGCTGTCTTGCGTAATAAAGACAACCCTGCTCATGCGCTTGAGGTTTTAAATTTTTTGAGACACCAAGTTTTTCAAGAAAAGATCAGCATAGACAAATTAAAAGAAGGTGAGAAGCAACACTTACTATTAATTCTTTATTGTTTTTAAAAATGTTTTGTTCTTTTCTAGGTGTGCTTAACGGTCCCGATATTCGAAAACTGATGAAGGACAAGCGTTTTGGCAGCATTTTGCTTGACGCTGAGAAGAATGCCTGGAGCTCGTGAAATATGTCATTGTAAGCTTCCTTGGAAAAAATCGTGCACAAAATTATGAGGAATTAGTTAGCAACATGCTGGCTTCATTTGAAACAATTGGTGTTCATATGTCATTAAAGATTCACTTCCTACACCATCATTTGAACTACTTCCGCCGCCAACTTTCGACGGAATCCGATGAGCAAGGAGAACGGTTCCATCAAACAGCATGGCCATTTGAATTAAGGTAACAAAATCTGCTCAAATAAGTTTTTTATCACTTTTACGCTATACTAGTTTCTGAAGCTTTCTTTTTTTCCTTTAATTCAGGTACAGAGGGAAGGGGCGTCCAGACGCGATCATGGCCGAAATTTGCTGGCGTGCAAGAACTTTGCTCAAAGAGCAAATCGAAAAACATACAGGATCGATTGTAGAAGAAAGTGATGAAATCGGAGAGAAAGTCCAGGAAGAAACTGCACATTTTTCGGACTATAGAGATTCAGAAGCTGATGATGATGATTATTATGAAGATAATGAAGTTTTTTATGATGAAAATTAACGGGTTAGGAAATATTTAAACTGAATAGGTGGGTGTTGCAACATACAAGAGTACGTAGCTGTTATATGCTTTTCTAAAGCTGCATTTTTAAAAATTGTCTACAATGATGTTTTAAACATTGAATTTTAATTGACTTTCAATAAATTTTTGTTTACTTTATTTGAAATCTACTTTAAAAAATAATTCTGCACAAAGTATTGAATAAAAACCTTGAATTTTATTTATTTTAACATTAAAGTTTATATTGGTTGTTTACAGACGTTTGTGAGTTTTGCAATAATCACGTTTTTGGCAAAGATAACGCGCAAAAAACTTTCCAAGCATATTATGGGACAAAACCCGTAAAAAACAGTATTTTTTTAAGGAAATAATTGGCTTTGGCAGCTATTTAATAGCGCTAGTTTCATGCTTGATGTTGATTGTTAGTCAAAATAGAATATTCTGACGCTAGGGTGACCCGATATTTAGGGATTTTAAAACAAAATACTTATAATATTGAAAACTATTAGAAAATGAATGAAATAAAAATGAATAAAATAAACTATCGATTAATATAACAAAAATATGATAAAATAATAAATAAATCTCCAACACTAGGCATTCTATGGCCCAAAACCCGTAAAAAGAGTATTTTTGTAAGTAAATAGTGGGCTTTGACAGCTATTTAATAGCCCTAGACATGTTCAGATTGCATAGGTTTGTTCAGAGAAGTTGTTCAGTGGTATCTATACTATAATTTTGCTGAATAGAGTATGCAAAAAATCTGGATTCCCTGCGACTTAGACTAAAAAAATTTAAAAATTTTTATTTTTTTTCGAAGTTTTTTGAAAAAAAAAACAACGAAAAGATATTTTTTTTGGATATACTATTCTAGGAATTTGTTAAGCGGACTATTACCTCCAACTTTACTGAATGGTAGAAAGCGCTACCGCCAAAACTGTAGGAACTGTTGGCCAAAACCTGATGTCAACTTTTTTCGAGGGGCCTACGGGTTTTGAAAATGTTTAGGGGCCCAAAAAAAAAATTGGGTAACCAATCTAGCCAAACTGAGATAGAGTTTTACTCAGCTCCGGTAGTACTATCGAACCTGCATACCCGCGTTCGGGTGTTTTTTTCACTGTTGCACTGTGTTATCGATAGCAACCGAACCTCAGTTGCGTTGCCAGTTGCCGAAATGTTATTACATATGGCAACTGACAGCTAGCAACTGCAGTTGCTTGTTAGAGGTTATATTGGCAACCACGAATTTTTGGTTGCTGTATAGTTGTTAAAACAAAACAAAAGGTTCAGGTGAACGATAAGGTGGCAAAAGCTGTGGTTCTAAAGAAAATCCTAATTTTTTGTTGTTAAATTGTAATGTTTATAAAAATTTGTGCATAATAAATACAATATTATTCATATAAAATAGATCCTAGTAGCGGCAAAATTGTCGGAGCTCGGGCAACTCAAAACTTATGAAAAAACCAATTTAAAGAATAATATAAGAACACGAAAAATACATTTTTGTTGTCGGACAGACCTACTTTACTTACTTTACTTTTATTGACTATTTTACAACCTCATGAGGTCAGACATATGACACATATTAATTAAACAAACAAATTAAACAAATTTTAACATATTTCACCAACTGGTTCTATCCTTCGCCTTTTCTAGCCAGTTGGTAACACCAAGGATACGGAGGGATTCTTCTGCCTGGTCTTTCCAGCGTTGTCTTGGTCGTCCCACAGGGTCAAAAGAACGAGTTCAGTTAGAGTGCTATAAACAGGCAACAGTGGGTACTCAAATGAAAGGTATTTTTATCTCAAATTTAATGGTGTCTTTATTTTTGTGGAACGGAATCTGTACACCCAGATAACCCCAATTTACCATATTACGGTACATCTGTCTTGACATTCAGTGTGGGTGTTCAAATTAAAGGGAATGATGACTCTGCTTCATTGCTGGTGATTTTAAAAACTTTCAAGAAAAATTTTCCAGACTTTAAATAAAAGGTCTGGAACATAGGTCCGCGCGACAAAAAATAACATATTTTCCGTTTTCTATATTTTCTCTAATGTCGGCCTTTTTTTTATCAAGTTTTGAACTGCGCCCGAATTCCGGCAATTTAGACGTAGTAACCGTGTGTTTGCTCTGAAATCAATTTTAATTTTTTGTGGATGCGGGTTACGAACGTTTGTTATAACGTGAATAGTCGCACACACTTCCCAATGTATCAATGACGGTTAGTTTTAGCACTAACGATTATATTTTTCAGAGTCAAAGTGCTCTGACTTTTTTGCCAAACAGAGACGCTGAAAACTCTGTATTTGTTTGTTGTTTGAATGAACAACATTCATTGCTTCGATGGACTGTTGTTCCAAATGAGGTGATCGTGAGTAGAACCAGGATGTCTGGCGTCAACATACCTGAATCGCATTTCGTAGTCGCACATTTGAACCCAAACTAGCCATTCCTATTTATGTATAAATGGCGAACTTTTTCACTCGCTCCAATGTTACGCACGTACATATGTCCCATCTATACATCCGACAACACCAGGAAACTTCGTAAAACCGTTTTTATTTTGGGTCTCTCCTTCCTCCGTCGTTTTTGAAATGATCCACATCTTACAACTGTTTTTTTTTTCAATTAGATGCTCAAATTCCACTAGACAAACTAAACAAACTAAACAAACTATTCCTTGTTGTGGATGGCGAAAATATGCCTTGAACCTAAAACGGAATTAGCCGGCAATTCTAAAGGATTGGAGTTGTCTCTTAAGTGTCTTCTAATAGATGCCACGTTTTGTACTTTGTCTTCCTCGTCAAAAAATAATTCCACTGAACTAATCATTATTATTAAAAAGTTTTTTCTTTTTTTCCTATGGACACTTTTATTTCTCACACACTTTAGATTTATTGTTTGTTTACATTAGGTCTGTCTGCGTACTGATAATTTGTAACAATTTGTACAAATTGTTACTGGATGTTGTCTGTGTACACCAAAAAGCCAGTAACGAGAGAGTAAGAGAGAGTTTATTTTGACAGTTCGATGATAGAGAACTTACAAGTTTTTACTGGAGAAATTTTTGCCAGTAAGAATTTGCAAGTTCGAACAGCTGTTTTGAATCATATGTTTTATGTAAACAAACAAAATAAAGTTGAAATTGAACAATGGCAGAAGTAAGTATTTTGCGAATTGTGTGAATCCAAATATTTAATTTGTAACATCATTATACTTACCATCTTGAACCCTCTTAAATGTTCCTGGCGAGCACTGCACATCGAGTTGTCTATCGCTACTCATTTTCAATTCAGTACTTTTGTTGTCTTTTAAGTTGTTTACATTGCAATCAGCTGTTTACGAACCAGCTGATTTTAATTTCTTGCAAGTTTTTACTGGATGTCGTCTGTGTACTTTTTGTGATATTTTCTACTGAGAGAGTAAAATTTTTTTTACTCTCCCAAAAAAGTTACTGCATATTTCTTACTGGAAAAGTACCCAGACAGACCTATTATTTACAGTTGGCGAAGTGTCAAAACTCTGTTATCGATCTTAACGAGGTTTCAGGATTGCGATGCCGTTCTTGTCTCGGAGAAGGAGAAGCACCTTGTGAAGAAACACAGGGAACACGTCACTAGGAAATACCCTGACCCATTGTTCCTTAATGATTCAATCCTGGAGCTTATCTCCTCAGACTCTTACGGTGGCTGCTAAGTTTTGAGTAGCCGCGCATCAATTCCCCGGTGATGAGCCAGCTGTCGATGTTAATTCTACGGCTCCAATCATCGACTTGGGCTGAGATAGTGGCTTCTGGGACAGAAATTTTCGTGAGGCAATCTACTTCAAAGGCGGCGATGAGTAAGAATCCGGGCGGCCCACATAGATTGTCAGACAATGATAACAAGAGTAAGAGGGCTAGCTCTGGAGACGAACCCATCAAAGGCGTGAAGAGGTTGAAAAGGCTGACGTACTTGAGAGTCAATCCCTGTTTTCAGGTGGCGGTAGTGTACAGGGCTGATATCGGTGGGAAAATCAGCACCATAAAATGGGTGGCACTTGAAAAGAAACTGACTGTTGATGGGCGATCCCAAAGTGGGCACTGAGGCTATTATTAGTACCCTTCGAATCACCTGATCCGGATGGTATAATACCAGTTATACTGCAGACCTCTGTGCATGATTTAACCCCGATTTTGGTGCATATTTTCAAGGCCTATATACGGCTTTGTTTTGTTCCGTAAATGTGGAGGGAGGATAGGGTTGTTTTTATACCCAATGCGCGTAAGCCCGTTCATGCCTCCCCAAAGGAATATAGACCAATTAGTGTTTCATCGGAACTTGGTGGAAGTTGCGTGAGGAAGCTAGCTACTAGGTGAACACCACACCAATTTTGTCCCCACTCCAATGGCTCCTGGTGATGAATGGAGTACTAAAGTCCCTTGATGAAGTTGGTACGAAAATTTCAGAGTATGCGGATGACGTGGTTATCATGATAGGTGGGAAATTCATACCAGCGACGTGCGACCTTATGCAAACTGCCCTTTGAAAATTGCTACGATGGGTCAGGACCTGTGGCTTGGGGGTGAAAAACCGGAATTGGTTCTCTTCATTCGTCGATATCAGATTAAAGACCAGGCCACCGAGTGTAAATGGTGTGGAACTGAAGCTTTCAACGGAGACCAAGTACCTATGTGTTCTTGTTCACAAGCTGAATTGCTCAAGGACCATCGAGAAATGTTCGTGCCAGAACTCTATAAGTGAGAGCGGGGCACTTAGCCCGAAGGTGGCAAAGTGGTTGTATACTGCGATAGTGCGGCTAATAAATACTTACGGATGTTTGGTTTTGTGGAACGAACTTGAAAAAAAAGTAGTCTACTGAAGACGCTCGACAAGGTTCATAGAATGGCTGCCATGGGGATCACTCGGGCTAGAAAAGGCACACGGTAAGCAGCCTTGGAAGTGTTTCTGGGCCTTCCGCCCCTGGCAATATTGTCAAGGCTACGATGGCCCGGGGGGTTATCAGACTGGGGAAGGCTGGTGGTTGGCATCAGTCTGCGCACGTCTTTTACAGATTTTTTGACGAAAAGTGTGGATTTCCGTAAAAGTGACGTCACCATTCCGGAAAGTTCGGAATGGAAGGACGGCGGGATCCCCTATGAGAACTCTATTTCTATCTATAAGGACGGGCCGAAGATGGAACATGGCACTGGGGCAGGTATACACAGCGAGGACCTGCAGCGAAAGTCTTTCCTTTAGGCTACGTAGCAATTGCAGTGCCTTCCAGGCCATTTAGAAGTCCGTGGATGCCATCATGGGATGTGGAATCGATACTAGCAGATGGATAACCATATGTGTGGATACTAGGCTGCGATTAAGGCGATCAATTCTACATGGTGTAGATAGAAGTTGGTGAGAAATTGTAAGGATAAGTTTCACTCTGGATGTCAGCCTTTGCTGGGTCCAGGACATTGTGATGTACCTGGGAACGAATCAGCGGACTTCTTAACGACCCTCTAGTGAATGTTCATTCGCCCATCTGCCACCTTTTTGGCTTAGTGGAGGGACTGGATGTGGAAAACAGCTACTAGACGTTGGGACTCCAAAGCCGACAGTGTAACTGCTAGATTAATCTGGTCCCAACACAGCAGATCCCGATCAGAATATATAGGGTTGGCCTGTGAACAGGACCTTTGAGACTGGCCTATGGAATTTTAACTGCAACATCAGACACCTAACGGGCAAATGGGATAGTTCTGTACCGGACTACTGTCGCTTGTGTGAGGACTACGAAGAGCCCGAGGCGATGGAACATCTTCTCTGTAGGTGCCCCGATTTGGCTGAGCTACTTGGGGCAGGAATTTATGGGGGACGTGGAGTCTCTCTCATGAAAAGGAGTGAGCATACATCATGAGGTGCCTCCCATGGTTGACCGGGTCAAGATGAATGGCCGGGTTTTCACTGCTGTGAGGGCTCCATCCCACGATCATCTCTTAGTCATTTTGCACGTACTTACTTTTCTGCCTTTCCCACTTATATATGTTTATTTCTTTTTTTATCTACTCTCTCATTTTTTCATCGTACAATCACAATGGATCAGTAGATCGCCAAGTGTAGTGTGACTAGTCCACACGTATCCCAAACCTAACATAACATAACCCTAAATATATTTTGTTTTACTCCAGAATTTTTGCGCTATTTTAGTGTACAGTTAAAGTCTGGCGTACAATTAATTGATGGCTTTAATTTTCAAACAACTGGAAACTTTGTTAAAATTTTATTTGTTATTTTAAGAATAATGCATCTTAACTTTTTCGTTATTTGGAGTGAAATAAAAATATAAATATGTTTGTTTCTGAGACACTAATGACCAGTTTCACAGTTGAAAATTCTCCACTTAAATGTAGTTTAAGGGGGAGTTTCACACTCGTCATTTAAAAGCTCAATTTAAAGTTCCCAGAATATTTTCATATTAAATGACATTGTATGACAAACATGGGGCATTTAAATTTAATTTAAATGGAGAATTTTGAACTGTGAAACTGGCCATAAGTATGGAAAATAATGTCCCTAAAATGACCCCCGTTTTCAGCTTCGCAATTACGAACTCGTTTTAGAGTATTTTCCATAACACCTTTCAAAATTTGTGGCTGTAGTTGGAGTATTCAAAAACCGAAACCGAAAACCGGTCCACCGTTATTTGGGTATTCACAAATTTACAATTTTGAACAACCGGTGTAACCGGTTTTTTCTCATCGGTTCCACCGGTTTTTTTTTTATTACATTAACACATTTAAACTTAACACAAAGCCTTATAAACTAAAAATATGTATTTTTTAAATGGACTTATCTCCAGAATTAAAATTTTTTCTTTTAAAACTATGTATTTAAATACTTTTAAATAAAATTCATTCATAAGTTTATCAACAATTAAGCGAGCCACGGACTTCTCATTCATGAGCATGAGCTTGGTCGATAACTTTTTATCTGGCTGATGAATTTGGAAAAATATTACCAAAAAATTATGTAAACATGATAGTGATGGGAACAACTTCCATTACAATCTTAGTTGGTATCAAGAGGGGCGGCAATGCTCATGAATGACAAGTCTGCGGTTTGCTTTAAATTCAAACAAATTAAAACATTTCTTTTGAGTTTTAAATTTTGATAAATTAAGAAATTTCTTTTTCAAAATACAAATATATGGGAAATTTTCGAAAGAAAACATGCAAAGAGTTTTAAATTCCGACAATTAAGATATTTATTTTCCAAACTGCAAACATATGGGAAATTTTCAAATAAAACTTGCAAAATAATAGAAGATTTCTCTGTAGAAAGTTAAAATTATTTAAATGTTCCCAATACAAACGTGAAGTTAGATGCGAGTTTTTCTAATAAATATTTTTTTTAAACTCAATTTTTATCATTAATTATGACATTAGGCAGTTTGTAGATTTTATATAAAAGCTTAACATAGTGTTTTAACATGTGAAGAGTGGGCCATTGCTAATCCTCGTTTGAGGTTATCGTAGCTATAAAACAACTGCTACATCTGCATCTTTATCTTATATAGATTATCTAGTGGTGACAATATTTGTATTTTGAAATCGTCGTAGTCGTCGATGGGATGATGAGACGTTCAGCAACTGTAGAGCTAATGGGTTATTGTGACTTGATAATCTGCTCGCATAACGTTGATTAACTTCATCGATTTCCTGTTGGACAGTACTTAGGTGACAGTCTATGTGAAGAATTTTATTGGATACATATCTTGGAGCATTAGTTATTATGAGCAAGAATTTTGATTGGAAGCGCTGGATAATATCAATATTTGTTTTTGATGCTGTACCCCAAATTTCAGATCCATATGACCAGATAGGTCTGAAAAGGGTTTTATATATCAGTATTTTGTTATCTGCTAATAACGGGTGATTTTTTTGAGGTTAGGATTTTCATGCATTAGTATTTGACAGATCACGTGGGATTTCAGACATGGTGTCAAAGAGAAAGATGCTCAGTATGCTTTGACATTTCATCATGAATAGACTTACTAACGAGCAACGCTTGCAAATCATTGAATTTTATTACCAAAATCAGTGTTCGGTTCGAAATGTGTTTCGCGCTTTTTTATCGACAAATTTTGTTCAGCGATGAGGCTCATTTCTGGTTGAATGGCTACGTAAATAAGCAAAATTGCCGCATTTGGAGTGAAGAGCAACCAGAAGCCGTTCAAGAACTGCCCATGCATCCCGAAAAATGCACTGTTTGGTGTGGTTTGTACGCTGGTGGAATCATTGGACCGTATTTTTTCAAAGATGCTGTTGGACGCAACGTTACGGTGAATGGCGATCGCTATCGTTCGATGCTAACAAACTTTTTGTTGCCAAAAATGGAAGAACTGAACTTGGTTGACATGTGGTTTCAACAAGATGGCGCTACATGCCACACAGCTCGCGATTCTATGGCCATTTTGAGGGAAAACTTCGGAGAACAATTCATCTCAAGAAATGGACCGGTAAGTTGGCCACCAAGATCATGCGATTTGACGCCTTTAGACTATTTTTTGTGGGGCTACGTCAAGTCTAAAGTCTACAGAAATAAGCCAGCAACTATTCCAGCTTTGGAAGACAACATTTCCGAAGAAATTCGGGCTATTCCGGCCGAAATGCTCGAAAAAGTTGCCCAAAATTGGACTTTCCGAATGGACCACCTAAGACGCAGCCGCGGTCAACATTTAAATGAAATTATCTTCAAAAAGTAAATGTCATGGACCAATCTAACGTTTCAAATAAAGAACCGATGAGATTTTGCAAATTGTATGCGTTTTTTTTAAAAAAAAAGTTATCAAGCTCTTAAAAAATCACCCGTTAGTTTAGAATTTCGTCCTATAATCCAGTAATATGAGGTAAGCTTAAGGCCTAGCTGTTTTCTTTTCGAGAGTATATGCTTTTGCCATGTGAGTTTCCGGTCCAGGTGAATTCCTAGATATTTAGCACTTGCTGCTTGAGGTAATGTTACTTGAGGGCAGGTTTTGATTCTTAAGTTTATATACGAGTAGCAGTCCCACATGCCAAACCTTATCGACATGCCAAACCTTATCGAAGTCTTGGCTTATGTCAAGGAATACAGCGGAACAGTACTTTTTTTTTCAAATGCTGTCCTTATAACCTTGATACTTCTACGAACTTTTTCGATCGTTGAGTGCTGCTCTCTAAAACCAAACTGGTGGTCAGGGATAAGATGTTTGGAACTTATTATAGGTTTTATTCTATTAAGGATTATTTTTTCAATAGTTTTGCCTATGACTGGAAGAAGGCTTATCGGTCTATATGACTTTACATCCTCGAGGGATTTTCCCGGTTTCAGTATCATTTTAATCTCTGCTACTTTAAGTTGGGCAGGAAAGTAACCAACTCGGAACACTGAGTTAATCAGGTTCCTCAAGTGTTTAATCGCTATGTCGGGTAAATCTTTTACAATTTTTGTTGTGATTAAATCGAAACCTGGTGCCTTTTTTCTGTTTGGTAGGTGTTTTATAATAGTTTTTATTTCGTTGCAGGTTGTAGTTTTTACAGGCAAATTCATTTGTCTAGGGGAAAACAAATACCCTTTTATTTGATTATCACTCCTAGTTGGTGGAAATGGTTTAAAAACTTCTGACAGATGCGTGGCAAATTGATCAGCTTTGTCTTTATCTGTTTTACACCAACTTCCATTAGAACCCTTAATCGGCGGTATTCTAGTTGTTTCCTTACTGAGGTTATATTTGTTGTTATCCGTGGGAGAAAGTCTTGAGGTATATATTTGAAACACAAGGTTATCCTGAGAGAGTAGTGCCTTTTTAAGTTCTTTTGTAGCTTTATTAAGGCGAGTTTTGTCTCTACGATGTCGCGTTTTTTGCGATACCCTTTTTAATTTGTGTTTCTTTCGTATTAAGGTCATAATATCTATTGTTACAGATTCTAAATTTTCTCGAGTAATGTCTGCATTTGTAGATTCCCAAGCTGCATGTTGAATATCTGCAGTATAGTTATGGAACGCTTCCTATATACAATAACTATTAAATCTGGAGCATTTTGTAAGGAATCCCAAAAAACATTTTAAAATTTAACTACATTCGTTTTTTCTGTGAAAATTAAAGTTTTATAGATTACATTTTATAATAAAAAATTTAGGTTATATAAACCGAAACCGGTTTATACCGGGTTTTAAATTCAAAAACACGGTTGCACGGATTTTTTGAAAACGGTGCTTTTCGAAACAACCGAAAACCCTGTTTTTTGGATAGGGCGGTGTTTTGAATACTCTAGCTGTAGCGTTCGGATTTCTGCAACAATGTGGGCCTTGAGTTCAAGGATTGTCTCGGGCTTGTTCACATATACTCGCTCCTTCAAATAACCCCAAAGAAAATAGTCGGGTGCTGACAAATCCGGCGAACGCGTTGGCCAATTAATTTCAGAATTTCTGGAAATCATTCGCTCTCCAAAAATGTTACTTAAAAGTGGTATTGTGTCCCGGGCAGTGGCTCCATCCTGCTGAAACCACATTTCAGGTCTGTTTGCAAGAGCAGGACGAAAAAAACCGATACCGCTCTCCATTTACGGTTACGAAGAAGTAAGTCCCAATGATATTTTCAGATGTAATGCCACACCATATTGTACATCTAATGGGGTGCAATTGGCGTTGATGAATGGCTCTTGATTTTTAGAACTCCAGAACCTACAGTTCTGCTTATTAAAAAAATCATTCAAATAAAAATGAGCTTCATCACACATAATCAGATTTCCCATAAAGTTAAAATAATTGAATGCTGATTTAAATAATAAAATTCTATTATTCTGATTCCTTGTTCAGTTGCGAATCACTCCATTATTTACTCTCCAGGTGTTATTTATATAATCAGGGAAAAAAAATTTGTGAACGAAAAAGATATTAAATTTTAAAATTCCATGGTGACTTTTGGCCCACCCTTTATATACGTTATAGTGGTTATCATGCGTCTTGAATGTGTTTTACTCTTTAATGGGTCTTTTAAGTATACTTTTTGTTTGTCCTTCGTCTATCTATCTATCAGAATATCCACTGGGGCTTGATTCCCCTCTTTCGTTTTTCACTTTTTGTCCTTTTCAGATTCTCATAATGGCTCGACTGACCTCCGAGTGTAGTGAATCTACTGTCTCTTACACAAATATCGGCCTCAGCAATATATTGCAGGAACCATGTACATGTTTGTAAGCATTGTTTTCGTGGATTGAAGATCTGCTGCCTTTTTGATTCTTTATTGTCTGTCACATTTCTGTTTTCAGCAGTTTTCAACAAACAAAGCCACATTTGGGTCACAAATGCATATATTATAACCTATTAATTATTGTGTCCGAAACATGTTATATTGAATAGCAAACACAATGTGTTTGGACGCAAGTATACTATATTTTCGAAAAGCTACAAACACATTGTACAAAAAAAATACATATTTTTCAGCGTGTATTATCACGTGTCCAAAACCGAACCTAAATATAGCCGGTGCCTAACTTTTAGTTTGAGACCCATTTATACTAAATTATGTACCTTAATTTCTATAATAAATAATATTAATATATAATTGTTATATTTGTTGTTCATTGCTTGTTTAGAGCTTTATTTACCTGTTTCAATTATAAAATTATTTTTCACCTTGTTGTGAGAGCTCTCCCCAATCCCTTCATGGGATGTAATGGGAAATCATTTTTTTGAAACATAAGTGATTAAGAGCGCGAAAAATTTTCATCAATTTCAATGTTAAAAATCTCTTTATTTTTTTTATTTTCATCATCGTTTAGTGTCTCTTGGAGAATATAAAACTAAACATTAATTTCTTACGATTTTTTAAATTTTGCACTTATACTGCGATATCTAGTAGTATTCGGAATCCTGCTGCTGGCACTACTGTTGTCGGGTTTTAAGGCTGTTCCACTGACACTTGTGCACTTCCTTAAACCAAATGGACGTTTAACATCGAACATATTACGTGTCTTGTTAATGGGGAAACGCATTTTATTCTTAAGCCACGTGGTAAAGGCTCTCTCATTGTCATGCATTTTACGCATATCATCTTCGGACGACTTCATTGTATGTTCCAGCAGGGATCGTTGCTTCTGCTCCAGTTTCATTTCACGATTTTCCAGCTGTTCCCGTGACAATCCATATTCCGAGAGATAACCCGTGTAGTTGGGCAATTTCTGCTGTGCATGTTTGAATTCACAGCAGGTTTTATAATGGAGCTTTAAATCTGTTACCTCGGGAGGCGGCAAAAAAGGACGACAATTAGGATTTTGATTTGAAGAAGCGACAGCATTCATAGAAGGCTTTGTCTTGCGTTTAAATGAGAAACGTTTATTAAATGGCAATTTTTTTGAGCGGAATCCATGATGTGTGCAGCTCTCTGAGGTTAAAGAAGTTTTATCACAATCGAAAACATCATCGGACAAATACGATGCTACTATTATGGAAAGTTTATCGTCCTCCTCATCATCCTCATAATATTCACTGGGACGGTCATTGCTGTTGCGGGTGAAAGGACGTGTGTCTTCATTGTCGGTGTCATCTATCAGAGATTCGTTACAGTTAAAATCTGGAGGATCGTCTAGATGGTCTAATTCATCTTCGTCTTCATCTTCAGAATCATCATTTTCATTATCTGATATTAGTAAATTTGTTAAGCTTTTGTTGTCTTGCTCTTCGTCATAATCAAATGTTATTTGTTTAAGCATTCTCCTTTGCAACGTTCCAGGACTCTCAGTTTGGACTTGTTGTGTGACTTCGGGTCCCTCATTCTCATTCTCCATATCCATTATTAAAATTTCTTCACAAATCTCCTCGATAACATCATTCTCGGTTGCAGTAGTCTCTGTTTGTTCTTTATCTTCTCCACAATTCATTTCTTTTTCCTGTGTTTCCGTAATTTGATCTTTATCCGACTGTATTGGGTCCTCTTCTGTAATAACTTCTAATTTTGGTTGTACGATTCCATTCACGTGTTCCGTGGATTCACTTTCCTTCCCCAATTCTTCTTCCAATTGCTGTGTACTAATACCACTTTGTGGCTCATACTCTTCTAAATTGGCAGCAAAACTAACTTTACGATTGGTGGCAGCAGCTAAATCCATCAATTCGCTAGCTCGTTCTTCCGAGTCCACATCGTCTTTGGCAAATAATTCCTTATTGGCTTCTTTAATTTTGTCCACTATATTATATTCATTGACTGGTTTTAGAACTATAAATAGGGATAAACAAAATGTAAGTTTTATTTAAAAAATATAGTACTTGTATTTCTTCGTTCGCCGTTGCCGGTCGTAATATTGTGAAACTCAATGCACGCAAAGAAAAAATCAATGTTTAAAGATCGTTTGACGCATTTCTTTGCCCCAAAAATATTTCGTTTGCTACTTAGTCTCAAGGCCGGTAATCAGGTTTTATGAAATTTTTGTTACCATAAGAAAGAAGTACGTGTACAAAAAATAAGGAAAATTTCAGGAACCGAAAATTTCGCACACTTTTCATTATCAATTGATGTTTTTACGAAGTTAAGAGCAGAGAAGCGAGGCCAACACAAAGATGGAATCGGGAAAGCGCAGTGCTTTGTGATTTTGCATCGATCGAAGAAACCTACACTACGTCCACGGATAACAGCTAATAAACTTTATGATCAATTGATGTTTTTACGAAGTTAAGAGCAGAAGCTTGGTACTCAGATCTTCGCGTTGTTACGCCAAAGCTCTTTCGTACGAAAACAATTGTTTGGGACCGGAATTTTGACGAATTAACAACGCGGGCGTTGAAAATAATATGGAGTGCGTAGAGGAATTATACATTAAATATTTGCAAGGTAAATCAAAGATAGGTGGCAACCCTCCACCACAATATTTTCCCTTTTCGCAAGTACTTAATACGGGGCTTCAATATTGACCGCAAAAGTTGATTTTTCCGCAAGTAAAAAACATATTTCGTACACGCTGGAAAAAAAACGGCCTCTGTAACATATTCTCCCAAACATACTCTTCAGAATCCATGTATGTATATGCTTGGAACACACTTCAAACATTTATATGTTTGCAAGTCCCAAACTCAGGCGTATTTAAATGCAAACATTATCATGTTTACTGAGAAATATGTTTGCTTTTACGTAGAAACATATGCGTGCTTCATCCTTAACATCCATATATTTACTTACGTGGGAGCATTCGCGTGTTTCCCCCAAACCTCCATATGCTTACGTTGAAACATAGGGGTATTTTCTCCCAAACATAATATTTCAAAACGAATTATTCTTTATTTATTTATTATAATTAATTTTATCAATATATTTCCACATTTACTTATATAAATACATAATTAATACAAAAAATTGAAAGATTTAAATGATTTTTACATTTACTTGCATTGAATGCATTATTTGTTTTGAATCTGCTGCTCTGTTATTTCTCCTTTCTTTGTTGTCTCTCACGTTTTTGTCTTCAGAAGGTTTCAACTATGCGTTGGTTAACACTATGCGTTGGTACACGAACAATACACTTATACACAAATCTAGTTCATGCAAGACAAGCGTGTATTAATTACTCGTGTTTTTTTTTATTATATTTCACAAATGGTTCGCCATTCCGATTTTTTCAGTAGAGGCTCGGCTAGAAAAAGGGATTCACGTTATTTCCCTCTCCAGTTTATTTCCTCAAAATCCTTTCTCACTTTGGTAGCACACAAAAATATATGCGAAACTCATACACAAATACCAAAGTAACATCACAAGCAACCGTCCGAGCGTTTGTTTATTCTTCTTTCACTGAACAAGCGCTTTTGATACCCTCTGTCCGATGAACAATTGACGACTGAATACATGCAATTAAAACGCAATACATCACACACATTCAGGAATATTTATGAATAACTCACTGAGAGAATAATGCAAAAATACAGATCATAGACTAATACATACCTAGATAAACTTATTCTCTCATCTGACGTTTCATTTCACACTCTTCGTGATGCGGTCGGTGTGATAGAGAGATGTTTGACGAAAAGTGATATACACCAGGTGGAATTACAATAACTTCTTGCTTTAATTTTTCATGCCATTTTGGTGAAAAACTGTGAAATTTAAATGTGTTTTAAACTTTTTTATTGACTGTTATTGTTAGCATACATTTGTGTTGTATTTAACACATTAATTTTAACACACAAAACGAAATGCCGTTGTTGTTATTTTGTTCGTTGTTTTGAACCATTGCCTCTATCTGGTATTAGTAAAGCAATTCTTTTCAACATCAAACGTATACATCACACGAGGACAAATGTCAGAAATTTGGTGAGTGAAAGATTTTCTCTACGTATGTATTACTCTATGATACAGATTCACACATGGTACAAAGAAATGGTAGAAGCACTAGCCCAGCTGATTTGAACTTTTTTCTGGACTGAGTGTGAGTAAGTTTTTCTCTTATGTCAAAGTTTGTTTACATTTGTTTGTCTGCAACCCCCGTTCGCCAGCAACTGCTGTTTTTGAAATATTTCTCTGCAAAAATTACATAGAAACGTTTTAATTTTCACACTTATACACTCAATATATCAAATAACACTCAATAATTTTCTAAATGGCACTTTTTGCAAACTTCTTTACATTTTCATCATTTTTCTATCAGCTGACTTGACACAACAGAGACACTGAACAAAAACAAAATGCCTGTTGTTTTTGGCTTGTTGTATTTGTTGTCGTACTGCATATACCATTATATTTCTACCATGGATTCACAATTGCAAGATATACACCATGATACAAATACTTATGGTAGACGCAGGAGGCGTTGTTGTAGATGATGGCAAATTGATGGCAACAACAACATACATTTTGTTTTTGCTTCTCACTTACGTTGTGTCAAATCCAACATATACATATACCAACAACAAATGTAAACAAACACATACAAAAACAAAGCACATGTGAATTTGATAGTTCGAAAGTGGTTTACAATGTAAACAAAGTAAAACAGCTGTGCTTATGCGTTCACCACCTATGAATCCATCTTGATATACACACTCGTTCCCCCCTTTTATTCTCTTGCTCACGAGAGAGCATAAACAGTGCTACCATAGACTAATACTTATAGTAGACCCAATAGTTCTCCCATCAAATTTATGACATTTGGCCTGGTGTGATATTTACGTTCGATGTTGAAAAGAATTGCTTTACTAATACCAGATAGAGGCAATGGTTCAAAACAACGAACAAAATAACAACAACGTCATTTCGTTTTGTGTATTAAAATTATTGTGATAAATACAACACAAATGTATGCAAACAACAACAATCAATAAAAAAGTTTAAAACACATTTAAATTTCACAGTTTTTCACCAAAATTACATGAAACATTAAAGCAAGAAGTTATTGTAATTCCAGCTGGAGTATGTCACTTTTCGTCAAACATCTCTCTATCACACCGAAAGGAAACGTCAGATGAGCCAAATATTTTCTCTACTAAGATTTACTCTATGAGTGCAACAACCACGGCTGTAGTTGTATCACGAACGCAGATATATGTATGTGGGTCGCAAGCACATCCCTGCAGTTTTAAAAGTAGAAATTAACTCAAAATCGTTAGGTATTTGGCTAATGAAAAATTGACTAGTGAATCCAAATGCCACAAGTTATGCAAGGGTTCGCCTTTTGACTCTCAAACTATTGATTTACTTCTTAACTTTGTTCTTACTTCTTTGTGTCGATACACATTTGTTTGCTCTTGATGAAAGAGATTAATATTCTTGCTCTCAAATTCCCGTAAATCATTTCAATGTTTTGTGCTCATTAACGATTTCATTAGATAAAAGTATTGCAACGATGGATATGTATGGAATGCAAAAAAAAGCTGTACCGTTATTCCAAAGGAGATAAACAAGAAAAAAATATTGGCTTGACTATTAGTTTGTTGTGTTGGCGTCAGTTGCAATTGGAAGTTCGTGGTCAGAAAATGTGTAATTTGAAGCAAATAAATAAATATATAATAATATAATAAAGTCTCAAATAACTGGAAAATGTTTACTGCGTACTGGTAGGTAATATAAATTTAAAATATTGATAACAGATTAAAATATTGTTTTCAGATTATTTTATCACTTTTGCAGAATCCATACCAATAAACACGAAATTCCCTGGGTCGGCGGAAGACCAACTAAGAAGACCTACTCAACTTAAAAAAAAGGGAGATAAGGGCAACCTCTGTTTCAAGGAAACAACATAAAGAAGCAAACAACTGGTAGCTGTAGAGTCGTCTTTAGTTTTACCTTTCAGTTTTTTATCTTTTTATTAAACATATTTTTCATCTTTTTAATTTATATTCTTATGAAAAGCGAAGAAACAAAAAACTCATAGATGTGACGTTCTTTTTAATTTTATCTTTAAGTTTTTTATCTTTTACGAAGCGTGGAATTTCATTATATTTTATTGGAATTTATTTAAAGTTTAAATTATAGTTTTTAAATGAATTATTATAATTTTAAGTTTTCATTGTTAAATAAATAAATATCAAAAAATGTTCTCGTCTTTTCATTATGGAAATAACTGGTACATTAGGAGTAGAGGAATCGTTTTTTTTTGCTGACCGGTGATTTCATCGGATAATCTTCATTAATCTTTTTGTTATGGCAGCAGTATTAGTGAATTCGTACATCACATGTTGTTAGTGAAATCATTAGTGAAAGGTTATGCACAAGATGGCAATTGGCTACCGCCAATCTCATCCCCATGTTAAATTCGTTAGTCGAAAGCATTGCTGGTAGTCTGGCAGGTAGTTAGTGGTAATTCTTGGTAGTTAGGGAAATCACTAAAGATTCGTTAGCTACGTCGACTGCAGGGATGTTATAACATATTAATCATTGTGTCTCAAACTTGTAATATTGAATAGCAAACACAATGCGTTTGGGCACAAGTATATTATACCAAACACATGGCATATTTGCATCCAAACGAAAAAACGACAGATTTTTCAGCGTGTAAAAGTAGTTCCTTTTGTTGAAAATAGACTTTAATTCACCGCAAAATTGTCGTAATTTACCTTTGCGGCAAATAAAGAAAACTGTTTATTGTAAACCCACATGCATACACTCAATGATCGTGATGAGTGATCACTCTCATTAAGTACTCCTCTCTTCCTTGGGAGAAAATAAGTTAATTAAAGTTCACACATTTACATCACGGTTCCTTGAATTTATTGGGGTTTCTTTCAACAAAAACAAAGAAGCAAATCGTAATATTAATGATTTTTTCGTATTCACCAAAAAAATGCATTTATTAATGAGGGTACATTTGCATCCAAAATAACTCCTGTTCTTGAAATATTACTTGTTTGTTTCAAACGGAAAAGCTGGTTGTCGCAAACATTTTTTGGCGCTAGTATAAAGTATATAAGTCACAGAGCAATACGAAAGAGCCTCCATTACTCTCTTCGATACCTCTTCATGACGACGAGGTAGTAGGCCATTTCATCGCCTTCCAATTTCTTTTTCTTAATTTACTCTTTGCTTGACATAATAGAAACAGAAATAAAGGGGAATGCGTATTTTCGTTCGATGCAAACATAATTTAGCTGTCATTAGTATCAATCAAACACTTTTAATCTTAGTTTGCTGCATGGTCTATAATCTGTATGTCTTCTTTGGCCTTTTCGATCAGCTGTGCCATTGAAAGAAACCCCCTGATATAAGTGGTTTGTGGTGACTAACAGGCGGGGAAAAGAAAAATAAGGGAGAAATAGAATGGAGTGCAAAGATGAATTTTTAATGAAATATTTTCAAGGTAAATCAGAGATATGTGGTAACTCTCTGTAACAATATTTTCCGTTTAGAGATAAATGACAACATTTCTTAGGTAAATTTCGGAAGAACTGAACACTTAAAAATGAACTTTAGAATTAAAATGGAGTAGGATGAGAAATTTTTAATTCAAATATAAATGGCAACTCTCTGCAATAAAAACTCCTGTTTAGAGATAAATAATACCATGTCTTCTGAAAATTTCGGAAGTACTGAATACGGGCCTTAATACAGCATTCGCACTGGCATCGATTTTCTTGATTTTGCTACTTTTGTTGATTTCAAGCAGAAATCAGGAACATTTTTGACAGACAACAAATCAGGTATTTTTTCTTATTTGTCTAGGAATCAGGAAAAAAATGTTTAATTTGCTTTATACAACGCTGTTTTATCTAATACTACGAACGAATAGTACAATTGTTTACAACCATTTCAATCATGGCGCACAGATGTGGTGGTACCACTAGAATACCCGACTTATTTATTTATCGCAGTTCTTAGGTATTTATTGTTTCTCAAACATATTTTTTATACTTTTTTGTTTACTTTTATTCCTGGAATACATTTGTGCTGAATTTGATTGTGGAAAAATACCAAACAAAGCAAAATGTCTACTGTTGTCGGCTTGGTAAGTTGTTGTCGTAGTAACACTACCTTGTCGATGCGCCTTGACTTTCAATCAAATCAGGAAAAATCCCAATGCGAACACTTCGGATTTTGTTAGGACTTTTGATACGAAATCGGGGAAGTATTTTGTAGTGCGAATAAGCTATAAGTCTCTAGTTATAAAAATCAGATATAGGTGGCAACTCTCTGCAATAAAAACTCCTGTTTAAAGATAAATGATAACATGTCTTATGAAAATTTCGGAAGAACTGAATAAGGCACTTAATTCTCTAGTTATAGTGCAATGGTTTGCGTGCGTGTCTCTTGTAAATGAGAACATAGGTTCGGTCCCTGCACGGACTACCTTACATTTTTTTTTGCGATGATGATGGTCACCACGGTTCGTCACTGTGAGTCCATCGAGGAATTGGACTGTATAAACTTTCTCAAAAAACCATTCGAACTCGGTGTATGCCACAATCAGTAACTGTAAAACTAAAATGCGCTCAGCCAATTATATTTAGGAATGCATTTTAAAAAGTAATTTAACCATTTAAGAAATAACATTATTTTATATCAAATAAAGACTGTTTTGTCAAAATTATTGGCCGCATTAGAGTTTGCATCAAGGTATTAGAGGTCGCTTCAGCCGAATTTCAGTTGTAGGAACTAAATTCAGTCATGCCAACCAGAATTCGATTGTGGCAACTATAAATTGATGGCTACAGACGAATTTTGGGCGTTATCGGAAATGCCTCAGCTGATTTGTATTTGCTTCGCATTTTGTTTGCAATTACCAACTCAAAACAACTGCATTTATGAACGTGCTGCTCATCAGCTGCAGAACAGTGATGTAACGGGTCCGCCAAATAACTTTTTTTTTTTTGAAAATGCTATAAAAAAAACTACTGAATATTTTCCCAAATTTCGTTTTTTATTTGAAAGTACAATCCTTCCGATTAATAATGGAAAATAACTTCATTCAAATGGCTGCCTCGGCTGGCCATGCAGTAGCCTACACGATCGGTCAAATTTTTAAGCACAACCTCTGTCGCTGCAACCTCTTTAAACATTTAGTTCTGTGAGCTGGCTTCGTTCACAAATGTTGGTAAATTTATTTTCCATCACATCCCATGCGAAGATTGGGGAGAGTTTTTTATATTTGTCTGTATGTCTGATCGGTTTTACACCTATTCCGTACGGCTGCGGTTGAAGATGACAAAAAGTGGTCAGGCGGCGCCCTCGACCGCAATAAAAAAGTCCCGTGCCATTGCACCGCCGAAATGTAATCTCTTTAAAGCCTTTCGTTTATTTTATATTTTGGATAACTTGTAAATGTTGAGTAATGTTGATTTTTAAAGAGAAATAAAAATAAAATATTTTCATTTCACAATTTTTGGTTTAGGTCCTTCAAGACGTTTATAATTTTAACAACTTTTTCATTGTTATAACTTTTTTTTTAGATATTTTTTAATATTAATCTGTGCGGTTTCAGGATTTCTTTCAACAATTATTTCGCGAATGAACACGGTTCAATCTCAAGTTTCTTTTTGCCACAATTTATGTAAAACCTTTTTAGATTTCAGATTATTTAATTGCTCTATTTTCGAAAGGTTTTCAAATGTTAACTGCTCTAGTTAATTTTTGGATCAAGTTTCACAATATTCCGCCCGACAATATTTTAAATACATATTGGACACAGATCATGAGTCGATACAACAACAAAAGTTCCACCGGATATCCGAATTTACAAATATTTTTTATCCATACTTACAATAGACTTCACAGTCCTCGTCTGATTCAGTTTCGTGTTCATATGAGTTTGCCATGTCTTATTTTCGACGGATATTTCTTAACTGCGTGTTGAAAGTACAAGAAATATATATATGGATTTCAAGTTTCATGCAATTGCTAGCACACCCTCTTCCAGCACCGCCAGCTTGGTGGATCTGTCTTACGCCTCCACAACGTGTTTATCCTTGGCCGTATATATTTAAGTAGTTCTTCAATAGTTGGTGGGAATTTTTTTATTTGTATTTTGGAAATTTTCCTTTACGAGCTTTTATTATTTTACATGTTGGCCAATAAATTGTGCAAGTATTCACCACTTCCGTTTCCGCCGCCGTCGGGTCACATTTCCACCCCCTCCTGTACCACTACATACATAAGAAAATATGAATAAATGTACTTTATACTATACTAGGATAAAGTATTTTGTGTAATTTTGGTTTTGTTTTCAATACAAATTTCACTCCAATAATAATTTCCACTCTTGATATTTGTGTGTACTATTTTTAACACATTACGTGCCACTTGGTGGAGACACAGACGTTGTTTCTTGATTTTACTTTTATGTAGAAATGATTCCGAATATGATTTTCATTGAATGATTTGAAAGTTTTGGCATTTTTTTTTATTTTTTAGTTTTGGATACAGTCTATTTCACCAAGGAAACCAATGGCAGTAAATAAACAAAGTAAAGGATTTTACATGTTTGATCGATTGGCTGATGGAATTTTTCATGCATTTTGTGTAACCTTACATGCTTGGCAGACATGGAGGTTTCCGGAATTATCTGCCATTTATTGCCTTTTGTCACAGAAGAATTAACATTCTGTCGGTTGGTGGGGTTTTGTGTTAATTATGTGGAAATTTTCCATTTGGAGTGTTGATATATAGTATACTGTCGCACTATACTCACACGTATGATACATTTTTATATGTTGTGAGAACATCTTTTTAGGACACTTTGAATGTAGAAGGACATAAGAACTATGAGCGGTAATTTTCTTCTTAAATAGTATTAAAGGTACAACAAACAAATCGGTTAACATAGGGATTAACATATTTCTATAGCTCATATATGTATGTACATGCTGAAAACTCTGTCTTTCTTTGTTGTTTGGATGCAAATATAATGTGTTTGTAGCTTGTCGCAAATATAAATACTACACTTGTTGTGCCCAAACACATTGTGTTTGCTATTCAATATAACATGTTTGAGACACAATGATTAATAGGCTATAATATAATTTTTTGAGACCCAAATATGGCTTTGTTTGTTGGACATTACTAAAAACAAAAACGAGACAGACAGCAATGAAACAAAAAGGCAGCAGATCTTCAATTCATAAAAACAATGCTTTCCTGCAATATGCTGCTGGGGTCGTTATTTTTCACCGTTCATTACCTCACCACCAGTCGAGCAACTTATCCACAGGTCTAAGGGCCCCTTTACACTGGTGCATAAGTTGATATCAACTTCAAAAAATCAAAATGGCTTTGATTTTACACCAACTAGTTTGTACAAACCACTAACTTCACCTTACACCATGGATAAGTTGATGTCAACTTGAAGTCGCTGCAACATATCCACAGGTCTAGGGGCCCCTTTACGTTGCTTACCCTGTGGTGTGGTTTTCCACACGTTTAATTTAAGTTGCACTAGAAACAGCACTTTTTATCGTCAAATATAATTTTAAATGTTTTTGATGATGAAGGTTTTTCCGCCGATGGAGATATTCTCGATTACTCGCCGCAAGAAAATTATGAATCGGAAGAAAGTCAACCTGATTCTGAATTTTATTCAATGGAAGAAAATAGGGATTTCATCCGTAGATCCATTTTTTGTCACAAGAGAAGGTTTTGAATGGAATCCACAAGCAGTTCTCGGTCGTGCTGGAAGATTACGGCTTTTATGTTGTTTATCCCACCGCCTATTGAGAGTGGTGTTCTGAAGTGGTCGAACGCATATGCAAAAGGGCAATGCGGCAACAACTATATCGAAATCGACTCACGCTTGTTACATGCATATATCGTTGTTCTCATTTTGGCTGGAGTTTACAGGTAACGGGGTTTTCAACAGAGACGCTACAAAAGTAAATCGATAGGGACAGCAAACGACGCCATATCTTTTCCCGCTCTTTTGACATTTCTCTTCAGTAAGGTTTGCCATTTCATCAAAGAAAGATATACGAGCCAACAACGAGTCGAAATTATTTAAATTTACTACCGAAATTTGGAGTCAGTGGCCTCAACTTGAATAGGCCAACTTTAAGAGGCCTCAACAATCAGCGATGAGGCTCATTTCTGGCTGAATGGCTTCGTCAATAAGCAAAATATGCATTATTGGTCAGACAGCAATCCACACGTAATCCATGAGTCATCATTGCATCCCGAAAAAATTACTGTTTGGTGCGGTTTATGGGCCGGCGGCGTCATTGGGCCGTACTTCTTCCGTGATGATCAAGACCGGCACATTACTGTGAATGCGAATCGGAAAGATTCAATGATAACCGAATATTTTTGGACCCAATTGGATAATATGGACTTGGAGGACATGTGGTTCCAACAGCACGGCGCCACAAGCCACACAGCGAATGCCACAATCAATTTATGGGAAACCAAGTTTGGTGAACGTGTTATCTCACGAAATGGCACAGTCGATTGGCCGCCTCGGTCGTGCGATTTGACGCAGTTAGATTATTTCCTGTGGGGCTACGTCAAGTCTATGGTCTATGCCAACAAGCCAGCGGCGATTGATGAACTTCGTAAGAATATCGAACGTGAAATTGCAGCAGTAAAATTGCAGCTTGAAAACTGTCGAAAATTGGGTTCAGCGTCTGGACTTCTGCAAGCGTGCCCGTGGTGGCCATGAAAAAGATGTCGAGTTCCATACATAATGGCATCGAACGTACTTTCACAAGAATAAAGAATTTCATTGGTATCTAAAACCGGTTTTGTTTTATTTAAAAAAAACTTTTGTAGCGCTCTTATTGAAAAACCCTTTATATTGTTTTATTTTCTTTAGTTACATATACATACTTATAATAGTAATAATTATATCAAAGAATGAAATAATGTTGGACTTGTTCGATGGTGAATACGGACGTCCCATATTTAGAGCAATCATGTGAATGATAACATTTCAATATACGAGTTCTGTTATTCGATTTGATGACGTTATGAGCAGACGTCAAATAAGCTCTGCGGACAAATTTGCTCCAATTAGCGAAATATTTGACAAATGGTCTGAACTATTATTTTTATTATTGATTATTTCAACCCATCGTATTGTGTAACTCTTGACGAGCAATTGCTTGGTTTCCGTAAAATATGCAAGTTTCGAAAATATATATTATAAGACTGTACGATGTGGAATTAAATTTTGGCTGTTACTTTGCTTTAAAATTTCTGAAAATTCAAACATATTTGGGTAACCCAGTTGGTGGTTTACCTGAGAAAAATCAAGGTGAACGTGTAGTTTTGGATTAGGTTCGTGGACTGAAGGGTCACAGTATAACAATGGACAACTTTTTCTCTTCTTACGAACTTGGCCAAAAGCTGTTGTCAATAGGGCTAACAATGGTCGGCACAATGCGTAAAAACAAAAGAAGCATCCCACCAAACTTTTAGAATGCTAAAAAGTCCCGATATTCCAATCAGCCTTTGCATTCTCCGAAAACATAACACTTGCATCATACATCGGAAGAAAGGATAATTGCGTAGTACTCGTACTGCAGAGCACAATGCATGATTCGAATGATTTAGAATGTGATGGAAAAAAGTTGTCAAAAATCCTTCAATATTATAATAAAACCAAAGGTTCGTTTGAATACTTTTCATTTTGATGCCGTGGTGTGGCAATTGCAAAAGACAGACAAACCGATGGCCTTTGGCGGTTGTTGCAAATATGATCGACATATCAGCTCTAACGCATTCAAAGATGTTTTCTTGCGTGAACTTGGAATATCACTTGCACAATCACACGTGTCACTGAGAAAAGGTGTGCCATGAACCGAATCAGCGGTGTCTTTGCTTTCTGCGATTAGCAACAATTCAGTAATACAATCAGGGGCGGAGCCCAGTAACTCAATAACCCAGTCCACATCCTCCTTCCTTCAGAAAACATCGTCCCGATCATTGAACATACATCCAAAAAGATCCAAAAGTGTTCCTCCGAATGCGGAATGTTTGTATAAAATGTGCTGAAGGGAAACTCATTTAATGTAACAGACAATAAAATATAAATGAATTATTGGTGGTAAATCATGATTTTGACTACCAACAAATTGTGTTTCTAGAGCAATATATGTAGACATGCCGTATGTGTGGAAAACCACACACAAGGGAACACAAGGTAAGTTATTTTGAGGGTGAGATGAAGGTTAACACGAATATACGACAACTGTGGCTCTAGTGATCCTATCGATAGTGTTTGGCTTTAATTTAAGATTTCGCAAATTTATCTACCACATACAGACAAGGGATGAACATACGGAACCTTCCTGGTAAAGATCATATCCTCGGTTTTCTCTGAATTTACATCCAATCCATTCTCTGTGGCCCACTTAGAGAGTTGCCTGAGTAAGCTCTGGAGCACATGTCTGCATGCGGTGGTGTACTTTCCTGTACTGCAATTACCACGTCTACTTACTAGGGATGCCAAACGGAAAATCCCGAATCCCGGGATTTTTCGGGATTGAAGAATCCCGGGATTTTAATAAGTAAATCCAGGGATTTTTCGGGATTATTATTAATTTTGAAAAACATAAAACTAAAAACAATGACACAAGTTTATTGTGGTGTTATTTTTTGGAAGAGTCGAAATGGAAGAGTCTACTAAAACAATACAATTTCGCAATTTTAAACGTATCAATTATCTCAATCTAAAAGAAGAGTTTGATAAAATTGACTGGTGTTTCATTTATTATATGTTATCTGTAAATGATCAGTTGGACTTCTTGGAACAAAACTTAACAACGTTATATAATACAATAGTACCAATTCAAACGAAGGAGCTGAGTAACCGTCAGAAACCGTGGTTTACGGCAGAAATTAAACTTCTTATTGCATATCGTGACCATGCCTACTCTCGATGGAAACGTTTTAGAACCGACGATCTACATAATGCTTTTCGCAACGCGAGAAAAATTGTAACCAAGGCCATACGAAACGCCAAGTCAAAATACTATGCTGAGAAATTTTCTAAATCAATTGGTTCAAAAAATACATGGAAAACTATTAGGGAAATTGGAATAGTGAATAATAGAACAAAACAAGATAGTATCATATCAAACCCAGAGGATATAAATAAAAGCTTTCTTAATATACCCATGTCAGAAGCTGATCATAGCCATTATTGTAACTATAATGCGGCCAATCTACCGCAGAATCAATTCAATTTTGATAGTGTCAACCAGTGTGATGTACTCAGAATCTGACTATCCTTAAAATCAAACGCTATAGGTATTGATGGCATTCACCCAGCCTTCTTAAAGATAATTCTTCCGCCGCTTTTACCAATAATCACACATATATTTAACACTATAATCATGACATGTACTTACCAATCAACCACTGAGTATCGCCTTATAGCTATATTGCCCTATATGTCAAAAGTTTTCGAAAAACTATTACATATGCAGATAACTGATTATATTACGCAGTATAATTTGTTAACTGATAGACAGTCTGGCTTTCGGGCCAAACATAGTTGCATTACTGCTCTCACAGATGTGACCGAGGATCTAAGGAAGGCAATTGATGATGGTTGTGTGGCAATGCTGGTGTTGTTGGATTTTTCAAAGGCCTTTGACACCGTTGACCACACTATATTAATTCAAAAACTGGGGAAAATGATGAATTTTTCACCTACATCGACCAAATTAATTGAGTCATACCTAAGTGGACGAGTGCAGTGTGTAGAAACTAGGCAGTTAACAACCTCAACTTTTCTTCCCGTTATAAGGGGGGTTCCACAAGGCTCTATTATTGGACCTCTTCTTTTTTCAGTTTATGTAAATGATCTTCCAGAACAGTTACACCACTGCTACATAAGAATGTACGCCGATGACGTCCAGTTGTACATAAGTGATAAACAGGGACACATTTCGCAATGTACTGCGAGGCCTAATGATGACCTAGAACGAGTTTCTCGTTGGGCTGATGTAAATGGGCTAAGTTTAAATCCTCGAAAATCTAAATGTATGATAATGCGTAAAAGAACGCAGAAAGTTTGTGAAACACCTAATGTCTGCATTAACGACCAGCGAATTGAAATTGTAGACAAGGCAAAAAACCTAGGTGTAATTTTTAATAATACCCTCACCTGCTCTGATCACATTATAGCTGCCTGTGGCAAAACATATTCGATGCTCAGAACCCTATGGCCTACACAATATTGCACACCAATAAAGATAAGGTTACTACTTGCAAAAACTTATTTGGTGCCAAATTTAACCTATGGATGTGAGATTTTTGCAAGTTGAGATGCCTCTAGTAAATCGAAATTGAACGTCACATACAACAACATTGCGAGGTACGTTTGTGGGGTCAGAAATTATGCCACTAATGGTAATTATGTGAGTATAACTCCTTACTCTGTCAAACTATTTGGCGTACAGTTCGAAGACCTTCTGAAAATACGAATTCTTATATTTCTACATAAAATTATAACCACCCGTGAGCCATGTCACCTGTTCAATCGATTGATTTTAAGTCAACTCAGAAGAAATAGATATATAATACAAATTAGACATTCTTCTTTGATATCAGAATGGCAATTCTACATAACTGCAATACGTCTTTGGAATAATATTATTCCTTCAGCAATTAGGGCAATCAGCAACGCCTCAGAATTTAAGAAAAAATTGTTTGAATTTTTCTCGTAAATAAATGTTTGTGTAATTTATTAACTGTTTATTAATTGTTAACCTTTTTTTTCTCCTTTCTTTATTTAGTTAATGTATGAATATTCAAATATTTTGTATGTAATTGTTATTTTACTTGCCTTAGTTTACCTTATAACACTATAAGAATTCTACTTTTTAAGACGAATGTTTTGTTGTAGAAGTGAAAAAGCAAATAAATAAATAAATAAATAAATAATGTGCACCTGAAGCAAAATGCAAATTATGCTAAAAGAGTTTAAAAACAAATGGCGGCTCTATAAAAGGTTTAATAATACATCTTAACGTACGTTAATTTTGGCATATGTATGTCTATTATACGGCTTACTCTCCAAAAATTACAACATTTATTGCTTCGCGTAGAACATGTTATTTTAAGCAAAGAAAGTAAAATAACAAAATCGAGGCAAATGAATAGTTTCGGAGTTATGGACCCCGACATTTCGGATACTTTTTCCACTAACGTAGCGTGTTAAGCCATTGTGATATCGCTTTTTTGTATAAAAGAAGTCATAACAAATTCAAAAAATAATGTAGAATTTTTCGATAAGTCGCTTAGTTACCGAGTTATCGGATGTTTACGTTTCTCAAACAAACATTTAAAATTTTTTTTAAAATAATTATTGTTTTTGTTTAAAGAAAGTACAAAAAAAATTTTTCGAAAAATCGCGCGATGTTTTTAAAATATTTTTTTTTGTTTGAGAAAAGTAAAAAGAAATCGATAAATTTTTATAAATGTTAACCTCCGATAATTCGATAACTAATGAGTTTGTTTTGAATTGTTTTATATAAAAAACTTTACACGGTACGTTAACGCCATAACCCTCTCACATATCCGAAATTTTGGGGCCCATAACTCCGAAACTACTCATTATTTGCCCCGATTTTGTTATTTTACTTTTTTTGCTTAGAGTAACGTATTCTACCCCACTTGTGGTCGTTTTTGGGAGTGCAAGCCGTAAAATAGACCTGTTCCCAAAAAAATTTAAAAATGTAATCCCGAGAAATCCCGGGATCCCGAAAATTCCGGGATTTTTTAAAATCAGTCCCGTTTGGCATCCCTACTACTTACTAATAAAACTTTCTTTCCGGGAGTCGAAAACTATCTTGGAGTTTTGAAAAATGTACATTAATGATGTAATGGCAGCCCTTGGACCTCTTCGGGTTGCTCTCAACCCAAATACGGCAATTTAGCGTACCTAAATGGGAATCATCGTGGAATAAAATTTGGCGAAAACATTGGCTCTTCTTCGTAGTACATGGGAATAATTTGAGACTTTCTATGATAAAATGCCCAAAAATCTAATATATATAAAAATGAGGTGGCGTGTGTTTGTGACAGCATAACTAAAGAACGGAGTGACGGATTTGGCTGAGCCTTTTTTTATTTTGTTCACTGTTGACTCCGAATGGTAAGTAGATAAAAAAATTTCCATAATTTCTATAGATAGGTGGCGCTGCAAAGTAGGTGGCGCTGATGTCGATTTCGGTTATTTATGAACCGATTTGTTTCAAATTCGAAACATATAATTTTTAGGCAAAAGTAAAGGTATTGTTAAAATAGATGTCGCCCACGTCGAGATATTAATCATTGTTTACCAAATGATGTTATAAATACTTATGAAGGCAGGACGAAGTCTGCCGGGTCAGCTAGTATTTAATAGAAATGCCATAGCAGTTTGATCTGTCATAACATGTCCCTGGAAAAGTACGTCTAAATGAGTCACGGATTATTTCTAGATGTCTTTTTTTCAATTAAAAAAAGTAAAATTAAATGTTGAAAAAGGCTTTATTAAAGTTGAATTAAAAATTACTTTTTAAAAAACTTTATATACAATAAATTAGTTTTGATTTGAAGAACACAACAATTTTCTTTAATTTGTATAGGGTATTACGTCCAAATTCTGGAAGAAAAAATACTGGCATAAAAAACTGTATCATAACCAGTGTTACCATGTTGGCATAATTTGTGCTGTCTTGGCACAATTTTTTTTTGTTTTGCCACTTGTTTTTTGAAAAATTATGCCAAATGCCGTATAGCACAATTTCCCCAACATTTTTGCAAATTTTTTCAATTTATTGTAATTTTTTAGCACAATTGTTTTGCGCACGTTACAATTTTTCGTACTAAAATGTTGTTATTAAATTTTTCTGAAAAATGAATTTTTACAGCATATTTATCGGTATCTTGTGGTAGAATTCCGCCTACACACCTATGTAAGCGTAGTTTCCGCAAAGCGACGGCTTCACAAAATAGTGAACACTAATGGTCTTCATGAAAGCTCGAAAGAACCTCGTAAACTCGAAAACATCGTAAACTTGCACGGCAATCGTCAAAACAAACAAATTTCCCATACAAAGCGACTTGCACAAAAGTGGAAAGTTTTCGAGGCAAATTTGCTGACCAAACCTGGAAAAAGAAACGTGAAAACTTTTGACATTTCAATGTCAATATTTTTGTGAAAATTTGTGTGATTTATGTGAAAAAAAAAATAAAATGTTGGAATAGGTAAAGCATGTACTTTTAATTTTACTTTGTTTCTTTACTTTATCAGCCTTTTTTTGACAATTGCTGTATAGATACACTGAGCAACTTCATTTGGTGCCTCATGAAACACTTCGGGGCAAACTTGCGCTGAGCAAAAGTTCAAGGTTTTCTTGTTTGCATGAATACCACTATTGTTTCTTATGCATTATCTCACATCACAACGTCTAATAACGGGTTTTTCAACAGAGACGCTACAAAAGTAAATCGATAGGGTCAGCAAACGACGCCATATTTTTTCCCGCTCTTTTGACATTTCTCTTCAGTAAGGTTTGCCATTTCATCATGGAAAGATATACGAGCCAACAACGAGTTGAAATTATTAAAATTTACTACCGAAATTTGGAGTCAGTGGCCTCAACTTTAAGAACGCTACGTCCAATTTATGGTCGTCATAATCGTCCTACCAGATCAACAATTGAGCGTCTAGTGGAAAACTTTGAATTCACAGGCACAGTACAAAATGTTCCCGTGCCAGTGAGACAAAGAAGTGCCCGTAGTGTCGAGAATATTGCTGCCGCTGAGGCTTCAGTTCAAGAAAGCCCAAATGTGTCTCTCACACGTCGTTCTCAAGCGTTGGGCATCTCTGTGACGTCGTTGTGGCGAATTTTGCGAAAAGATCTTGGCCTACATCCTTACAAGATCAAATTGACGCAAGAACTGAAGCCGCTTGACCACCATAAGCATCGTATGTTCGTGAATTGGGCTGAGCACAACTTGAAAATGATTCGGATTTTCATCGGAAAATCATCTTCAGCGATGAGGCTCATTTCTGGCTGAATGGCTTCGTCAATAAGCAAAATATGCGTTATTGGTCAGACAGCAATCCACACGTAATCCATGAGTCATCACTGCATCCCGAAAAAATTACGGTTTGGTGCGGTTTATGGGCCGGCGGCGTCATTGGACCGGCACAATACTGTGAATGCGAATCGCTACCGTTCAATGATAACCGAATATTTTTGGCCCCAATTGGATAATATGGACTTGGAGGACATGTGGTTCCAACAGGACGGCGCCACAAGCCACACAGCGAATGCCACAATCAATTTATTGGAAACCAAGTTTGGTGAACGTGTTATCTCACGAAATGGCCCAGTCGATTGGCCGCCTCGGTCGTGCGATTTGACGCCGTTAGATTATTTCCTGTGGGGCTACGTCAAGTCTATGGTCTATGCCAACAAGCCAGCGACTTTTAATGAACTTCGTACGAATATCGAACGTGATATTTATGCTTGAAAACCGTCGAAAATTGGGTTCAGCGTCTGGACTTCTGCAAGCGTGCCCGTGATGGCCATGCAAAAGAAATCGAGTTCCATACATAATGGCATCGAACGCACTTTCACAGGAATAAAGAATTTCATTGGTATCTAAAACCGGTTATTTAAAAAAACATTTGTAGCGCTCTTATTGAAAAACCCGTTACATACATATATCATTTAATTTTTGAGATAATTTTGCTTCTACTATTTTGCACAAAATTATGCTTATAAAAATGTAAGTTGTGGTACAGCCTGCCCAGTAACAGAAGTATTTGATATTACTTCCATCTGAGGACCTAGTCAAAATCTAGAAAATTATTGTATAACTTTTTCCATATCTCTAACGGTTATCTAGATACCTCTCAAATGCATATAAATTATGTCCCTACCTATAACCTATAAACAATCAACGGTGATAAATTCAGTTTCATTCATATTCATCCCTTTCATATAATACTAATGCTGTATATATTGTCTTTAGCTAAAGTACAAATTTCTTTGAAGAACTAAAAAAATACCATTTATAAAAAATGTCCAGCTCACGGGATCTTAAGGCTAGACACAAAATATTTTGGGAATTATCATAAAACAAACCAATGTACAATTTGAAAGGTGGACAAAAAACACATGTTTCCCCACCATACAATGTGAGTCGGTCTAATATCGTATACATATATTGGTGATAAAGCCAAAAATAAATTCCCCGGTATTCTAGTATACACTTTCTAGTATACACTTCTAGTATACACTTTTTTAACGAAAATTAAAGTTTGGTTGGTACAATTTGGGGGGCTACAATATAAAGACGACCTTCTTCCATCTGGTATATAGGCGCCTTCTGGTATATAGGCGCAATATCAAAATGTTTACGGATATGGCCCCTTTACAAATGTGATTATCATTCGCATAAGGAAAGCTTATATACACGCTGAAAAAACAGCCTCTGTAACATGTTCTCCCAAACATATTCTGCAGGAACCATGTATATGTTTGCAACACACTTCAAACATTCATATATTTACAAATCACAAACTCACTTGTGTTTAAATGCAAACAGTAGCATGTTTACTGGCAAACATGAATGCTTTTAGGTGGACACATATGCGTTCTTTACCCCAAACATCTATATACTTACGTGGAAGCATTCGCGCGTCTCCCCCAAACCTTCATATTTCCTCTCAAACATAATATTTAGAAACGACTTATTATTTGATTTCAATATATATGTATTATTTATTATTATTAATTTTATCAATAGAAATCCACATTTATAACTAATTAATACAAAAAATAACAGATTTGCATTGAATGCATAATTTTTTTTTTCATGAAATGAGAATCTGCTGCTCTTTTGTTTCTCCTTTCTTTGTTGTCTCTCACGTTTTTGTTTTCAGAAGGTTTCAACTATGCGTTGATTATCACTATGCGTTGGTACACAAACAATATACTTGTATACAAATCTAGTTCATGCCAGACAAGCGTGGATGAATTACTTGTGTTTTTCTCTATTATATTTCACAAATGGGCCGCCGTTCCGATTTTCCCAGTAAAGGCTCGGACAGACAAAGGGCTTCACGTTGTTGCTCTTTCTAATTTCTGGCCTCAAAATCGTTTCTCACTTTGGTAGCACACATAAATATATGCGAAACACATACACAATAACCAAAACAACATCACAAACCATTTAACCGTCCAATTGTTTGTTTATTCCTTTTCACTTATCAAGCGCTTTTGATGTCCTCTGTCCGATGAACCATTGACGACTGAAACTAAAACGCATTTCATCAGCCAACATAAGAACCACTGAATTTATCTGCAATTTTGCAGACACCTTCACAATATTTATGAATGAATCACTGACTGAGAGTATAATGCAAAAATACATATACACACTCCCCCTTTTATTCTCTTGCTCTCGAGAGAGCATAACCAGTGCACCAAACATATCTGTATTTGTATCACAAACACAGATATATTTGGGTCTCAAACACATATATTATAACATATTAATCATTGTGTCTCAAACACGTGATATTAAATAGCAAACACAATGTGTTTGGACACAAGTATATTATATTTGCGACAAGCTCCAAACACACGTTATATACAGAAACGAAAAAGAAAACATAAACAGCCCCTATTTGTTGATGACCCCCGCAAACGTTATATGGACCATGATTTACGGATATGCACTTGGAATATAAGAACTATATACAGATCCGATGCAGAGCAATTGACAGATGTCCTTGAAAGTTATAAGCCTGACATTAACGCAATCCAGGAAATGCGATGAACAGGACATGGCTGCTCAAGGAAAAGACTGCGACATACACTACGGTTGCCATGGAAAAAAACATGAATTTGGTTGCGGATTTGTAGTTGGCAAAAGACTGCAACAGCTAGTCTCTAGATTCAATCCTGTGAGTGAACGTATGGTCACAGTCTGCATAATGGCGAAATATTTGTATATTTCCCTAATTTGTGTGGGGCATGCCAAAGACATATTCTATGAGCGCCTAGAGGAAACGTATGACCGCTACCCAGACCATGTTATTAATATTGTACTAGGAGATTTTAATGCTAAAGTAGGCTGGGAAAATGTATTTCATCCAACTAGTGGCAGTTTTAGTCTACATGCTGACAGTTCCGACAACGTCATGAGACTGATTGACTTTTCCGCGGCAAAAACGCATGGTCAAACAAGATTCCAGCACAAAGCCATCCACAAGGCTACTTGGGTATCCCTTGATCAAAGAATGAAGATCCAAATTCATCACGTGGTAATTGATGGAAGGCACTCATCCAGTGTAGTGGACGTACGAGTGATCAGAGGAGCTAACATCGACACAGAGAAAGCTGCAATTACCAGAGGCAGCCACAGCCTACTCAAGGAAGCTCTCGCAAGTTTATCGACAGAATTCACCCTATGACTATCCCAAAGCGCAGTGGAAACCAATTATCGACTCTATAAAAACTCCCGCAACAACCGTACTTGGTTTTGAAAAACCGCTTCGCAACAAACAGTTGCACCATGAAGAGTACCGCTGTACGTATGGCAATGTTTCAGTCAATTGCAACGCGAGCTGCGACAGAGCGGCATAGGTAAAAAAGAAACCGCAGTGGAGAAAGCGCGAGAATGAGCAAATTGGGATATACAGAAGGAAGAACGAAGCCCGAAAATTCTACAAAAAACTCAAAAACAGACTAATGGACATGGTTCAGGGAGCCCCTTCTGTCAAGACAAGGACGGAAATCTCATCGCACATCTGCAGAGCATGTTGGGAATATGGAGAGATCATTTCTCAGCTCTACTGGTACCTGAGATATACAATGACGATGGGACAATCGATCACAATTTGTACGACGACGTCGATTACCTCCTCCTAACCAAGACGAGGTCAGAACAGTTATTGCCCGGCTTAAGAACAACAAAGCCGCAGGAGCCGATGGATTACCGGCGCCGCTGTTTAAGGCTGTCGGCGCTGAGCTGATAAGGTGTATGCATCAGTTCATTAGCAAAATTTGGTTAGATGAATGCATGCCCGGCGATTGAAGACACACGAAAAACAAATCGACACCTATCATCTATTTATCGATTATAAAGCGGTCTTCGATAGTCCGATACGGGAGAAACTCTAAGCGCTATAAGAGCGCTACAAAAGTTTTTTTTTTAAATAAAACAGAACCGGTTTTAGATACCAATGAAATTCTTTACTCCTGTGAAAGTACGTTCGATGCCATTATGTATGGAACTTGATTTCTTTTGCATGGCCACCATGGGCACGATTGCAGAAGTCCAGACGCTGAACAAAATTTTCGACGGTTTTCAAGCATAAATCGGCCGATACTTCTGCAATTTCACGTTCGATTTTCGTACGAAGTTCATCAATCGTCGCTGGCTTGTTGGCATAGACCATAGACTTGACGTAGCCGCACAACCGAGGCAGCCAATCGACTGGGCCATTTCATGAGATAACACGTTCACCAAACTTGGTTTCCAATAAATTGATTGTGGCATTCGCTGTGTGGCTTGTGGCGCCGTCCTGTTGGAACCACATGTCCTCCAAGTCCATATTATCCAATTGGGGCCAAAAATATTCGGTTATCATTGAACGGTAGCGATTCGCATTCACAGTAATGTGCCGGTCTTAATCATCACGGAAGAAGTACGGCCCAATGACGCCGCCGGCCCATAAACCGCACCAAACCGTAATTTTTTCGGGATGCAGTGATGACTCATGGATTACGTGTGGATTGCTGTCTGACCAATAACGCATATTTTGCTTATTGACGAAGCCATTCGGCCAGAAATAAGCCTCATCGCTGATGATGATTTTCCGATGAAAATTTGAATCATTTTCAAATTGTTGCTCAGCCCAATTCACGAACATACGACGCTTATGGTGGTCAAGCGGCATCAATTCTTGCGTCAATTTGATCTTGTAAGGATGTAGGCCAAGATCTTTTCGCAAAATTCGCCACAACGACGTCACAGCGATGCCCAACGCTTGAGAACGACGTGTGAGGGACACATTTGAGCTTTCTTGAACTGAAGCCTCAGCGGCAGCAATATTCTCGACACTACGGGCACTTCTTTGTCTCACTGGCACGGGAACATTTTGTACTGTGCCTGTGGATTCAAATTTTTCCACTAGACGCTCAATTGTTGATTTGGTAGGACGATTATTACGACCATAACTTTGACGTAGCGCTCTTAAAGTTGAGGCCACTGACTCCAAATTTCGGTAGTAAATTTTAATAATTTCGACTCGTTGTTGGCTCGTATATCTTTCCATGATGAAATGGGAAACCTTACTGAAGAGAAATGTCAAAAGAGCGGGAAAAATATGGCGTCGTTTGCTGTCCCTATCGATTTACTTTTGTAGCGTCTCTGTTGGAAAACCCTTTATTTTATTGTGAAGTTTAAAACAAATATTTTACTTAAAATAATACTTGCCGCCATTGCATTGACGCTGTGTTTTAATTTTCTACTGCAAAAAGAATTCATTTACAGCTGGTCGTAAACCATAACGCAACAGAATCCATTTGTTGGATTTATAAAATGTTTACTCTGCACAAGAATCTTTTGCACAAGAATCTTTTGCACAAGAAAATGTTTGCTTTAAAAATTACCAGAAACAATGAACGTTTGACAAATAGTGTTGCCACCTGAATTAAAATTTTTATTCGAAAGTAGTGCCAACGTGTGGTCACACTTTTTGTTCGATCGAAAACAGCTTGCAAACAGTTTTAGCATTCGAAACGAGTTACATATGTAGTAGGAGCTCAGGGTAATTTGATTACTAGAACTAAAACTCGATTGACAGATCACATTTATTTCTTGTAGATGTGCCTTCAACTAAATATCTCAGTTCTTGCAACAAAAACTGAATTAAAAATCAATTGATATTTACAACATTTGATGATACGGAACACAATTATTGATAATCACAACTGAATTATGTGAAAGTCCAAGGAAATGCCAAATTGTAGTGGACTGTAAATATAGTTGTGACAACGAATCTCTTTTCTGTGTGTAGAAATCGCACAGCTCTATGTTTGTAAGAAGCTGACCCTTGGGAACTACGTACGTAAGTAAGTCAAAGTATTCCGACCAGCATATTTCTCAAAATGCTACCTAACATTTAATATGGCCAGAGTTTCGTCCATATTTATTAAAATATATATTTTTTTTTTAATTCAATAAAAAACACCAGAGAAAACTTTATGTGTTAATTTTATATTTTGTATTTTCTTTATTTGCATTTAATTGTTATTATGTAATCTACTTAATAAGTATTTTTGTTTCTCAGTATGTATGTATGTAAGTTATTATAGTATTGCACAGGATATAATTAATACAATCTTAATTTAGAATATAACGCAAAATTTCACAGAAAGAAGCTCTTAGTGGTAGTTAAGATGGTGACAGACTATTGGATACAATCGTTAGATGTGTCAAGAGTATTTTATTCCACATATACGAGTACTAATTTTGACAGATACAACGAAAATCGTTGGATTTGATCGAACAGTCTGTCAACGCCTTTAGTTATGATTTATAATATTTCTTTATGATATTCTAACACTATTAGATCCTTAATAGTTTTGTATAAATTGTGATGTTTAACTTTTATACTTAATAATTATTAAAAACAAAAGACAAAATCATTTATTCACATCTTGCGAGTTTCTTTAATGTGAGTCAGAGTTTTTTTTTTCAAAAAATAAATGTATATTGTTTATTAATTCGTTCCTTTTTGGCACATTTGGAATGAGCAGGATTTACATGTCTATTCCAATATTAGTTAATGTTCTAAGAATTGTAGATTGAGTGATTTTCAAAGTGTTGACCAAACAGTTTATTAGGATAATTTCATATTAAAAATAATATGCGACCATTTTGGTCTAGAACTTTTATTGTAAGAAAAGTATTTAATTATCGAGCGCGTTTTATGGGGTTAAACTCTGCTGTTTGCTGTTAATAAAGAATGTTTGCTACTTATCAGAAGGCAATTTATGTGTTATTACAGCAAATGTACTGTCATAACAACAAATTGTTAGCAATGTTGATAAAATACTGGGCAAATTGTTTGCTAAAATAACAATAATGTTCGCTTTCCCTTCTCAACAGTATTTTCTGATGTGTTTAATAATATCTATATATCGCTCACTGACTACAAAAGAGTCATAACACAAAATTTTCAGATTTTAGGTTTTTGCTTAAAAACAATAACCATGGACAATTTTTATCTGCCCTCAATTTCTTTACCTTTTCGCCAAAGAAATCCCGTATGAATATGTGTACAATTGGCAATTTGCATACAGTTTTTAACTTAAAAAATCAGTTTTTTGGCTCTACTGACAATTTGTGAATATTTGAGTTATGCCCCTTTTATGGTTAGGGTGCGATATGTTTTTGAGTGCATTTCAAACGAAAACACTCTCAATTTTGCTCTCAAAAATTTCGATAAATTCAAAAATATGGGGTTTCATTGAAGCTAAATTCATCTTATTTATACCTCGTCAAAGTTGTATATTTACGAAATATCAAACATTTTTCATACAAATTTAAAAATTGAATATGAATTTTGTTCGAGGTACGAGGTATACGAATTAAAGGGTGTTTTTTGCTTTAGACAGAACGAAATATTGTGGTCACTTTTTGACATATATGATTTATTTTGTACTCTGGATAAGTTGATTTCGAGAAATGGACCTGTCATTTTGCCTCCAAGGTCGTGGGATTTGACACCTCTCAATTATCTATATCCTATGGTGCTACGTGAAGTCCACTGCCTTATGCTGATAACACTATGCAACAAAATGAAAAAAAGTTGATCAACCAGAAATGCCAACCCAATTTTTTGACGTAGCCTTATTAGTAGTAGTAGCCTTATTAAGAAAAACAACAACAATTTTTGAATGGTACAGAGTTTTCTTTTTAATTTTTTTTTTAAATTTCTTGTTTTTCAAAATTGTACGTTCATTTTATTTGAAATTTCTATTTCTAAGGATTCCCTTCATCGATTTTCTGGAAATTTATCTTAAAAAATGTCCATAAAAATACCTTTGAAATGAGTGAAAATATTTCAAATTACAATGCTTTGTTGAGAACTTATTGAATTTAACATTTCAAATTTTGCATTTTTTTTGCAAACAATCAAATAATTTTCATTTTAAATTTATCATAAAAAAAAAAAAAAAAAAAAAATAGATATATTTTTTTTTATTTTCCTATATAATACACTGGACTGTTGTTCAAAAATTAAGATACATATCAAAAACATCCATACAGAAATACAAGAGTTATAGCCATTTTAGTAGATTAATCCAAAACATTTTTTTTATTCTTCGTTAAAAATACCAAAAATACCATACAGTATCAAGAAGTTGTCCAATGTAAGCATTGCAATATTTTAACGCGCATGTAAAGAAGAATTAAAAAAATGATTTTGGGTTCATCTACTAAAAGGGCTATAACTCTTGTATTTCTGTATGGATTTTTTTGATATTGTTTCTTATCAGTCCAGTGTATTATATAGGAAAATAAAAAAAAATATATCTATTTTTTATTATTTTTTATGATAAAATAAAAATGAAAAATATTTGATTTTTTGCAAAAAAAAAAAATGCAAAATTTCAAATGTTAAATTCAATAAGTTCTCAACCAAGCATTCTAATTTGAAATATTTTCACTCATTTCAAAGGTATTTTTATGGACATTTTTTTAAGATAAATTTCCAGAAAATCGATAGAGGGAATCCGTAGAAAATTAAATTAAAATGAACGTACCATTGTGAACATGGTAAAATAAGTAAGGTAAACTCGTTAGAACAGCTGATTTCTTGCTAGGTGTCTCTCTTATGTCAAATTCACATGTATTTTGTTTTTGTACCGTTTTGTTTACTTTTACAGTAGATACAGTAGAAAATTTGACAGATTATGGACACCAAACAAAAACAAAATGCTTGTGTTTGTTGTAACAATTCCTAGTGCGTTTACCTTACTTATTTTACCATGATTGTGAAAAACAAGAAATTAAAAAAAAAAATTGTAAAAAAAATGTACCATTCAAAAATTTTTGTTGTTGTTTTCAAAAATTGTTGTTGTTGTTTTTCTTAATAAGGCTGCTAAACTACGTCAAAAAATTGGGTTGGTATTTCTGGTTGAAAAGTCATGTTGCATAGTGTAATCCAGCAACAATTGACGCCTTGGGTGCCACAATTGTTGGTGTTATTCGTGACATACGGCCAGAAATTCTCGAAAAAGTGATCCAAAATTGAACGTCCAGAATGCCCTTCGACATGTACGTCATGCCGCGGTGGCCATATGTCCGAAATCATTTTCAAATGATATTTCGAATAAAAAATTTGTTTTTGATTAACATTTAATTTGTTGTGTTATTTCAATAATCACATGATCATTCCACAATAATTCGTTTACATTTTTCAGATAAAGGGTTTTTCAACAGAGACGCTACAAAAGTAAATCGATAGGGACAGCAAACGACGCCATATTTTTTCCCGCTCTTTTGACATTTCTCTTCAGTAAGGTTTGCCATTTCATCATGGAAAGATATACGAGCCAACAACGAGTCGAAATTATTAAAAGTTACTACCGAAATTTGGAGTCAGTGGCCTCAACTTTAAGAGCGCTACATCCAATTTCTGAATTTAATTTCTGGCTGAATGGCTTCGTCAATAAGCAAAATATGCGTTATTGGTCATACAGCAATCCACATGTAAACCATGAGTCATCATTGCATCCCGAAAAAATTAAGGTTTGGTGCGGTTTATGGGCCGGCGGCGTCATTGGGCCGTACTTCTTCCGTGATGATCATGGCCGGCACATTACTGTGAATGCGAATCGCTACCGTTCAATGTTAACCGAATAATTTTGGCGCCAATTGGATAATATGGACTTGGAGGACATGTGGTTCCAACAGGACGACGCCACAAGCCACACAGCGAACGTCACAATCAATTTATTGGAAATCAAGTTTTGTGAACGTGTTATCTCACGAAATGGCCCAGTCGATTGGCCGCCTCGGTCGTGCGATTTGACGCCGTTATATTATTTCCTGTGGGGCTACTTCAAGTCTATGGTCTATGCCAACAAGCCAGCGACGATTGATGAACTTCGTACGAATATCGAACGTGAAATTGCAGCAGTATCGGCCCATTTATGCTTGAAAACCGTCGAAAATTGGGTTCAGCGTCTGGACTTCTGCAAGCGTGCCCGTGGTGGCCATGCAAAAGAAATCGAGTTCCATACATAATGGCATCGAACGTACTTTCACAGGAATAAAGAAGCCCATTGGTATCTAAAACCGGTTTTGTTTTATTAAAAAAAATTTTGTAGGGCTCTTATTGAAAAACCCGTTATTATTTAGTTATATGTCAACTCTGATCTAAATTTTATCTATGGAAATAATTATTCACTTACTTGGCAACACTTCTTTTAATGCTATGTATTCAATGACCATCATGGGGATTTGATAATTTCAATATTATTTTCAAACAATTTCAATGTAATTTAAATCGAATGTAAACGAAAAGTTCTATACGTTTTGATTATCGGCATAATACAAAATGTTTGACTTGAAAAGGTAAAACAAATGATAATGAATATGAAAAAAAGTTTGTAGCTACAACAAATGGCAACAATTGTTTCCGTACGATATATAAGAAATTTTGGCATAACAGCTCTGCAATTGATTTTGCTTACGAAATTTTCGCAGAGCTGCGTACCATGTGAATAAAAAGTGATCGATATTTTCATTTGTTTTTTATATACTGCCAGCGTAAAACGATAGTGTACACGTTTGTTAAATATGTATGTATATATTCGAATTTATTTGAATGCTAAAAATAAATAATTAATCCAACACTTTATATTTTCTAAACATGGTCTAGGACCCTTCATCAATTCATGAAAAAATAGCAACAAAAATGTTAGAACTACAAAAAATGCATTGAAATAAAAAAATAATTGATTTCCATTACATCCCGTGACGGAATTGGGGAGAGCTTCACTGATTGGAACCTATAGTTTTACACCGGTTGCGAACGGTATTTTGAGAAGCTTTTTCATGGCCAAATACTCGATGGTGTAGCCGTCACAATGCGAGGTAACCGCCGCCGAAAGAAATTTAAGGTGGTCCGAGCAGGGATACATACATAACTAAAAAAAAAAATTTGTTCATATTTCTCGCATCTAAAGAAAGTGTACAATGCAAAAATTAGTCATAAAAAAATTATTTCAATAATTTGTTTGTTTTCCTTTGGCTTTAAAAACAGCTTGTAATTTCTTCGACATTGGTTTAACTAAATTTGAGGATATGTCAGGTGAGATTTTTTACCGTTCTTCCATTATAACTGATTTGAGAGATTATTGTCTTTCGCGATCAAGATGCTGTTCGAAATGTTCGATCGGATTGAGGTCCGGCGACTGTGTAGGATGATCCAATTTGTAGCTACTAGGAGCCAAATTTTCTTTCAAAATATGAAGGTATTCTGTTTTAGTCATGGTACTTTTTACTAAATGGGTGTGTGAAAATCGTATATTTTCAACAGCCTAGAGGTATTTGACGAAATGATGCCTAAAACTGAATTTTATAATGATCGGTTGTGTTTTTCGAAAATTATCGTGTAGACCAATCAGCCGGCAACTCTACTTTTGTATGCGAGCTAACAAAATGGAGGTGGCATAATCAACTTTTTGCAGTAGGTGAATTTCGTCTAAGGAAAAGTATACATAGCTTAATACCAAATTCCATTAACATTGGTATTGGATTTACTAGAGTCATTGTATCGAACGGGAGGTATTACAATAGGCGTGGCAAGTTCAACAATTTTCTCTAGTTAAATAAACATTCGAGGAAAAACTTTTAAACGAAACAAGATCAAAGATGATAGAAAAACCCTAGATGGAGAAATGTATGTGGTGGATTTGAAGGTCAATATTATATATACAGGGTGATATATACAGGGTGTTGTTCATTTCCGGGACGCTCCATTTGTGTAAACAACGTACCTTCACGAAATCGGCGGTGCGTCCCACTGAATGTTGTTCGGTTTGGTGGTCGTCGATTAGGAAAACGTAATGCATATTCACGCGCAGCAGCTCTTGCATTACCATCGCAGAATCCATACATGTAATGAATGTCTGCTAATTCTTCGTTTGAATAAGTTGCCATTTTTACTAATTCACAACACAAAACATTTTTACTAATTCAAAACACTGTTGCTGCAGCAGAGATTAGCGGAAACAAATAAATGTGTGCTGTTATTTCGCTTCCAAAAACAAAAACAAACATTTTTGCATTTCAGTAAAATGGTCATAACTTTGGAACGATAAGACCTATAGGCTTCGTTTAGGTAATTTTGGAAAGGTAAGAGGTATGGCTATCTTTCAACATAAGTTACCTGCCATCTAGCTGAGCAAATTGAGGTTATGTGAATTTTTGTGAAAAGCTCTGTATCTCGGCGAGTTGACTTTTTTCTATTAATTCTGAAAGGCCTCTTAAAGACCTTTCCAACAAACCCAAAAACAAAAAAATCCGACTACTGGCTCAGAAGTTAGCAACTTTACCCTACTACCCTCCGACCGCCAATCCGAAAATTTTGAACCCGCTGCCATTTCGCACCCTTGCATTTTCGGACATGGTCCTAGTGGACTTTTCTTCATGAAATCAGCCACGGAATACGCTGGAGAAATTTGTCCGGAACTTCCTGAATCACCCTGTATAAATATTCTAGATGGCACAACAATGGTGGAAATTGGCAAATTTCAGTGGAAACAGAAACTATTGAATAAACGATTTACCCATGCTTTTTTGCCTTTTGTATTGTCTAAAAATGTCAAAAGCGATATGCTTTTATATAAGTATTATCTCTATAATAGACAGTCAAAATGCCTCTTCATGCCAATAAGCAAAACGAGCGAAGCGTTAATCATTCTCTGTTCTCTCTCTTACTCTCTTCATTGGATATTTCAATAGGCGAGCAGCTTTTTGATAGTGTTATTATATAAATATAACAATACAATTTCCAAACATGTTGAAGTAAAACATAAAGCAACTATGGTATAGAGAAGAAAATTTACTCATGTAGTGGAATGCCAACAAAGAAAACGAGTGAAGCGCGTCGTTTGTCTGCTCTCTCTCTCTTACTCTCTTCGTTGAATATTTCAATATACGAGCAGTTTTCTGATGATGTTATTGTATCTAACTATAGAAATTCCAAACATGTTTAAACAAAATTACATAAAGTATGCAATAGTCAAGTTAAGTCGCGGGAAAGAAATGCGTTTGAGTGAATCGCGTCGACTTTTTGGTTCTCTTCTACTAGGGTTGCCAAATTACGCCGGTTTTTCTTCTATACTTGTACATCCTTCTAGAGTAAAATTACATAAACTATGCAAAAAGTATGAAATCATCAAGATATGACGCGACAGAGAAATGCGTTTGAGAGAATTGTTACCACTATTTGGTGCTCTTTTACGAGCGTTGCCAAGTTGCGCACATCTTCTGGTCGCCTACTGCTTGATCGTCTTGTTCTATATTTTATTTTTAAATTTAAGTAACAGAATCCAAAGAGGAAGTACAAGTAGAGAAGAAAAACCTGGCGCAATTTGGCAACCCTCGTAGAAGAGAAATAAAACGAGTGAAGCGCCTTGTTTTCTGCACTTTCTCTTACTCTCTTCGTTGAATATTTCAATGCTCGAGCAGTTTTCTGATGATGCTACAGTATCTAAGTATAGAAAAATTATTACATAAACTATGTAAAAAGTATGAAATAATCAAGTTATAACGCGAGAGAGAAATGCGTTTGAGTGAATCGCGTCGACTTTTTGGTTCTCTTCTAGTAGGGTTGCCAAATTGCGCCAGTTTTTCTTCTATACTTGTACATCCTCTTTGCAAAATCGAAATAAAAGTGATTTTTGAGTGATTTTTCGTCGCAACCGAGTGAAAAACATAAGGAAACAGCATGTGGCGTCTGGTGAAATTAATGAATAACCGAATGGATCATCTACGGTATATCGTATTGCCTTCTTTCAATGTCAAATTTAATATTCACAAATATTAATCAAAATTTCATTGGAAGCGGCAGATTTAAATCATTTATCGTGTTGACCATGACATGACACAATCGTCTTTGAAATTTCTAAAGCAAATTTGGTCCACATCTAATGTTATATACATCCATTCCTATGGGTGACTGTATAGAAAGGGGTTCCAATAGTTCAAGTTGAAAAATGTTGCTTAGTAGTTTTAAATAAAGGCCTGCAAAGAACCATCCAAACACACTTGTTGCTTATTGTTCATTTTTATTATATCTGCTTGTATCTGTTTCGCTCGCTTTGGATTGAGTGCGTATGGAATATTTCTCTTTTAGATATCGATGGAATAGGTATGAGAGAGTGAAAGTACCAAGTATCAAAAATACTTGTATGATAACATACACAATAAACAGATATATCGGTATTCTTGTTATCTGTTCTTGAAATATGAGGAGAGCGTTTGTTTACTTACGTTAGACAATTTTGTTTTGCCACAGATAAAACTTACACTATCACTTTTTGTAAAAACAATGGGAAAAGTAAGAGAACAGCATCAACGCAAAGCGTACGATCTGGAATATCCATATTAAATGGATATATCCATTTAAAAAAGAGGTACAACTGTTACTTCACTGAGTGGAACAGATAAAGAGAAAAAAACTTCCACTACAATGAGAGCCAGAGAAAGAGATGATACGGTCTCTACTCAATCCAAAACGCATGAGCACATGTTGTGTTCTACTCTTTGTTGTATTTGTACCGATAATATCAGGTTCTTACTTGTTTTATCTGTTCGTACAAGTAAAATGAATGGAACGCTGCAGGCCTTTAGTTTTAAAAGTGGCAACGCTATGCAGTAATTAATCATGAATAATTTTTTTAAAAACCATGCAGAACTGGTGTAAAACTATAGCTACCAATCCGTGAATATAAAAAATAAAAAGCCCGCAACTCACTGATTGTGAGAAGCTCTCTCCTGGGCCTTCATGGGATGAGATGGGAAATATATATTTATTTATTTTATTTGTCTTTTTACCAAAAGTGGTTAAATCCCCAAAAGATGGCATTATTTTTTTTTTAAATCTATTTTCATGGCTTATTTTATTTTAAAAATTTAAAAATATTTTTGTGCATTTTTAAATAATCCTCAGGATGATGTGTTTGTCGAATAACTTGCTTATATATAATTTAATTAAGCCGTAAGCCTTTTTAGTTTGAATATAAAACGCGGAGAATATTGAATGTATAGTGTGTGTGTAGGTGGCACACAGAGGTACTTTAAATAAAATTCTGGTTTGAAATTCTAATTTTTGTTTATTTTAAATTCCACAAGGGACGTTCGAATTGCGTTTGTTAACATTCTGGCCGTTGCAAACGACCATTTTTAGTTCAACTAATTATATAGTAAATAAACTACTAAAACACACGTTGCAGCATCGTATCATGTGATAATTTCAAAGTGTAAACAAATAGATTTTATATATTATTAATTCATAGAATACAAAAAAATTATTTTATAAAAATAGGAATCAAAAATTAATGAATGGATCATAAAAAATTAACGATGGATCATAACAAATGTAATTTTAAGAATTTGTTTAATTCCCAATAAGCACAATTTGTGGAATTGTGTTCTTATAACAGTGTAATTGAACGGCTTTAATCTAATGTAAAGCTTTTTATATAGCCTACAAATCCTTTAAATCCGAACAATCAAAACTTGAATTTCAGTCGAAAAAAGTCATCTAGTGCACAGCCTAATAAAGGGGTTTCCAATAGGTATTTGACAACTTTAAATTTAATTTGTGAACGCACTATTTCACTGATCATCTAACTGTTACTTTCCTTTTTTTTCAGTAAACTCAACATCAATCATGGTAAAGTACACGAACGAACAATGTATACAAATTGTAAAAATGTGGTACCGAAATTCGGAGTCGGTGACCGCAACTATAAGAGCGTTAACTCCAATTTTCGGTCGTTATTCACGCCCTAGTAGACGAGCAATAACAAGTTTAGTGCAACAATTACCTCGTTTATACGGCACTAAAAACGGCTTCCAATGAAAGCGCTGTGGTTCGATACACATAAAACGCGCCCGTTTATAGTTACAACGAAAACAACTCTGTGTGAATACACTTTGAAGACGAATCGAAAACAGCTGATTATTTGTTGACATTTTTATTATCAGTCATTAAATATTTGTGGTACACGCTATGAGCCAATTGAGTCAATTTTTATTACTTTTAATTGAGCGACTGCGAAAACAGCGAAGATATATCTTTTCGCAGTATCTTAATGACCATCAGCATGAATTGGTTACGAAAGCATGAACAAAAAGCAGCTGTTAACCAGCGTATTGGCAAAGAAGGCGTTTATACGGACACTCACTACGGTTTGGCATTCGTCAAGTCGAATTGAAATCTCGATTCTCGTCGCTACGCTTAATTTTTTAGATACGGTTATGGCATGCGTTTATACGTGCGTATCGAACCACAGCGCTTTCATTGGAAGCCGTTTTTAGTGCCGTATAAACGAGGTAAATATATGAGTCTACATATTCATTGCATGATGCTGCCGTGCCAGTGAGACAACGGGTTGGTCGAAGTGACGAAAATATCGCTGCCGTTCAGGCGCCCGAGGCAAATGATCCAAATCTGTCGATTCCGCGGCGTTCTCAAGAACTGGGCATCGCCAAGACCACTTTATGGCGAATTTTGCGTAAAGAACTTGGTTTACACACATACAAGATCAAGCTGACTCAAGAATTGAAGCCGATGGATCATTTGACGCGACGTACATTCTCCGTTTGGGCTCTGGAGAAGATGCGCCAAGATGATCAATTTCGTCGCAAAATCATCTTCAGTGACGAAACTCATTTTTGGCTCAATGGGTTCGTCAATAATTGTGAAAATCCAATTATTGTGAAAATCCACAGGTCAATTATTGTGAAAATCCACAGGTGCTTCATGAATCATCACTTCATCCACAAAAAGTAACTGTTCGGTGAGGTAACGATCGTTACGTTACTGTGAATGGCGATCGTTATCGCGTCATGATTACCGATTATTTTTGGCCCGAATTGGAAAACATGGAATTGGACGACATGTGGTTTCAACAGTACTGTGCCACAAGCCACACAGCACACGTTACAATCGATTTATTGAAGAGTAAGTTTGGTGAGCGTGTTAATGGACCAACACGAAATGGACCAGTCAATTGGCCGCCTCGTTCGTGCGATTTAACGCCTCTAGACTTTTTTAATTGGGGCTACGTCAAATCATTGGTCTATGTCAACAAGTCGACGACGTTGGAAGAACTCAGAGCCAACATTGAACGCGAAATAGCGGCCATTACGGCCGAAATTTCTGACCGAGTCATGGAAAATTGGGTCCAACGAATCGACCGCTGCCGTTGTGCCCGCGGTGGCTATATGAACGAAATCGAGTTCAATTCATAAATGTTTTGATTGTATTTCAAGTCGATCATAAAGTTTTGAAAATACCTCAAATTGTGTGCGTTTTATTAAAAAAAAAAAGTTGTCATGTCCTTATTGGAAAACCCGTTACAAGGCGAAAATGCAAACGTCGAACACAACAGCTTATTGAATTTCAGTTATACTTTAGCACTCACTCATATAAAGATTTTCTTCCTAATATTCTAATTACTTTTCTTCATCGGAATTGGCGGCTTAGCATAAAGTACAATTCAAGCAAAAATGGAAAGCGCTTGAAGCGCCGCATTCAGTTCTTATGAAATTTTCAAGTACGTGCATTAAAAATAACGAAGATTTTGTGAACCGAAAATTTCGCTCACTTTTCATTTGCTTCGTACTCCGAAGTACTTGGTTGTCAAAACCTGGCTGCGGTAAATGTCTTGAAAAAAAAAGAAAATGTCTTGAATGGCCAATCAAGACGTCTTGTGTAGATGCCTACTTGGTACTCAGCTTTCTGCGCTTTTTGTAAGCAAAATCAATTACGCGGTTGTTATGCCAATCAATTGTTTAATAATTGTTGGCGTTTCGATTATTTTAACAAACAAAAGTAACTCCACATGCGTTAAAAATAAAATGCAGTGGGAAGGGGAAATATTCACGAAATAAAAAAAATGGTTTCCCATTACACCCCATGAAGGAAATGGGGAGAGCTTCCTACAACCAGTGGGCTGCTGTGCGCTTTCTAGTTTTATACTCACTGATTGGGACCTACAGTTTTACACCGGTTCCGAACGGTATTTTTGAGAAGCTTTTCATGCCTAAATACTCGATAGTCTCTTCGTCACTATGCGAGGTGAACGCCGCCGAAAGAAACTTAAAGTGGTCAGAGCAGGCATCGAACCCAGAACCTCATGTACAAGAGGCGCGCACGCTACCATAGCACCACCGACGGCCAATATTCACGAAATACTTGCACAATAAATCAGAGATATGTAGGTGATAACTCTCTGAATCCAAAATGTTCTGTTTAGAGATAAAGCCCCACATTCAGTTCTTGAGAAATTTTGTCATTTATCTCTAAACGGAATATTTTGTTGCAAAGAGTTACCACTAAATATTTCATTAAAAATTCCTCACGTAATCCATTTTATTTTTAACGCACGCGGAGTTACTTCTGAGTGTTAAAATAATCGAAATGTTAAAACTCCGGTCACAAACAATTTTGGTTACAAAATTTTTTTGCAAACAGCTGAGTATCAAACAAACGACAAGTGAGCCAAATTTTCGGTTCACGAAATTTTCGTTATTTTTTTCGTACATGAAATTCGTATGGGAAGGAAAATTTCAGAAAAACTGAATACAGGACTTAAAGGGCAAAATTTTTATGAAAAATTCGCTAGAACTGAATGCGGAGCTTTTTAATGGGCTATTACTAGATATGAAAAAGTAGTATGTAATCTGTTATTTAACGCATTTAAAACCGGTTTTCAGTTCTTGCGAAATTTTCATAATTCTCATGTCATTTATCTCTAAACGGAAAATTTTCTTGCTGAGACTTACCACCTACCTCTAGTTTACCGGGCAAATATTTCTTTAATAATTCCTCTTCGTGCTGGATTTTATATTTTAACGCATGTGGTGTAACTTTTGTTTATTAAAATAAACGAAATGTCAAAATTCCGGTTCCAAACAATTGTTTCGTACGAAATAACTTTGATGTAACAACCCTGTAATTGATTTTGCCTACGACATTTTCGCAAAGACCTGAGTGCCAAGCAAATGAAAAATGCCCGAAAGTTTAAGTGCATTACATTTTCGTTACTTTTCATGCACGTACTTCTTATGGCAACTAAAATTGCGTAAAAACTGAATACGGGACTTTAATTCGAACTTCTCTGGCTGTTTTAGTGAGTTACGGTAACCAAATGTCCCGCCGTACTTTTAGGTTTAATTTTTTCCAATTTATTTTTGTCAATTTACATGTTTTTGTCAACGTTACAGAAAAAAATAAATATATGTTTTATGCAAAAGAGATTTCTACAGGAGTTGGAAAAATAGTTTATTGAATTTTTAAAGACACGTACATATAATAAAATCACATAGTTTTGAAATATTTTGCGCAATGAAAAATATTCGCATTTGCGGAATATTTGATCACTTTCGTCTAATAGAAGCGCTTGAATACATCAAATTCAAATGGTTTCAAATTTTATCTTCTGTCCAAGGTTTTTGCTTAAACACCCCTGTGTGCGAGGGTTTACTTGTAACGCAAGATTCAGTAATAAAATGTTGTTATAATTTTTTTATAATAATTTCCTAAGAGATATTACAAACTTATGTGTTTAGTCCTAAGTATGCATATGTGTATTTGTGTTTAAAAATTAAGGCCTTAAATGAGGGGTATTATTATTATTATATATTAAGGGACGGTATATTTGATGTCAGTAGTAAATAAAGGAAAACAAAAATCAATATGATTCCTGAAAGCAAACATGGTTTATAACACCTTACTAAAGTTATGAATAAACGAGAAATCAAAAAATAATTCAGAACTGGTTAAAATAGACAAAATCTGGGTGAAATAAATGCAATGTGAAATGTAATGCAGGGGCATGATTCACACTATACACATATTTTGCCAACTTCGAAAAAAATGTCACTGTCACCTGGATTTTTGTGCACTGTGCTACAAAAACCGAAAAACCGGTGAAACTGTACATGTCGTCGACTAGACGATAATCCAGTTTTTGTTGCCGCTAATCGATGAATTTGAACCGGATGACATGCAGTTACAACAGTGCAGTTACTGTACACTAGACGTGTGCACAAGACGTCTTGAAAGGTCATTCAATAAATTTAATTTTTTTCAAGACATGTAATGTAGCGAAGTTCCAGTAACCAAATACTTCAGTGTTCTAAAAAAAAGAATTCTTGTATGTGCGTGAAGCTGTAGAGCACAAAAAACAATACTACTACTCTTACTTCGCTTCTCATCGTATTATGTTGTTGTATACACTCACATACACGAATGCATTGTCGACCGTAACCCTAAGTACTTGGTTGTCGCAACTTCGTTACAGTAGATGCCTTGAAAAAAACAAATGTCTTGAATGACCATTGAAGACGTCTTTTGGTCTACTGTACACAGACACACACACAGAAAAAAAAACCGAATTAGTCCTAACCGAATTTAGATGCTGTGAATAGATGTCACACATCATAATTAGAGGTTGTCACAACCGCATTACAAGTTGTCACAACTGCATTAGAGATTGCCACAACCACATTAGAGGTTGTCACAACTGCAATACAGGTAGTCACAACCGCATTAGAGTTCGTCACAACTGCATTATAGGTTGTCACAACCGCATTAGAGGCTGTCACAACTGCATTAGAGGTTGTCACAACCGCATTAGAGGTTGTCAGAAACAAATTAGAGGTTGCTTGACCCGAATTTCCGTTGTTTTATAACTAAATTAAGTCGTGACTTACTGAATTCAGTTGTGGCAACAGCCAAATTTGCGGCCGCTGCAAACCCAATTAATTCTGTGACTGAAGCTCGCCGGACAATGAACTCTTTGATGGATGTATTTCCTGGTCGCCTAATTTTTCGTTTTGGCGATTTGCATTGGCTGGGAAGATCGACCGATATTACCGCTCCAGACTTCTTTTTTTTTAGGGGGTTTTAAATTCAGTGCTCTTTGTGAACAAGCCACAGACTATGGAAGCTCTAAAATGAAATATCTGACAGGAATGCGAGAACATATCGCACGAAGTTCTCGCCAGCACCATTAAAAATGCGGTAAAAAGAGCCCAAATGCTGATCAACAAAGGCGACACCCACCGATATCATCTTAAAAAAAGTAATGGACAACAAATCATGTCTAATGTTGACAGACAGGAAACAACAACGAATGAGTGATTGTTTCTACTAGAGGTGTGCGCGAAAGTGAATTTTCACTTACGACCACGCACGATCACGTGGTCAAAAAAACTACGGTCTAAATGCAACATTACACCGACCAAGATTAGCGCATTTCGAAGGTTAACTCCGTAATGTCGCCTTTATACGACATTTACACCAAACAAGTTTAACGCATTTCGAAGGTTAATTCCGTTAACCCGCGCTAACCCAGAAGATTACTCATCAAATTGTAATCTGTAGAAACCAAAGTTTAATATTTAACCTCATTTTAAACTGGTGTACATTTTGAAGCAACACTGTTAGTTACTAAAAAAATGCAACCATAATAAAAACGTACAGAAAAAATCTGTTTGACAGTTAGAAGCTGTACGCTGTTTGACAGTTAGAAGCTGTACGAAAATTTGCCAACGCGTCGCCGCCACCAAAATTTTTTTGAAGCTCACGTCGCCGCCGATATAAATGGCTCTTATTGGTTTCAACTGGGAGCCGACTTTATCGACAAAAACATCCCAAATTTGGACAAAACTGGCAAAGTCAATAGCCGACAAGTTAATTTTTTTTTGTTGTGCCGCCGTCTGCTATAATTTTGTCTTGGTGCGGAGTTTGTCTAAGTACGGAGTTGCCAACTGAAATTTCAATTTAATCTCTAATTGTGTGGTGTAAACGGCAGAGATTAGAGAACAAGGTTATCGCTAAACTGACCGCGCAGTGTACATGCGTTATTAGACCATAGTTTATCGGGGCCAGGTTAGCGGTATCCTTGTTCTCTAATTTTTGCCGTTTACACATTCCATTTTGAGATTAAATTGACATTTCAGGTGGCAACGTTGTGGTTATAGCAACTCCGTACCGATACCAAATTATCGACGACGACGACGGCACAGTAGAAAAATTAAATTGGAGGATCTTGGTTGTTTTTTTTGGTTTTTAGCCATTTACCCCGACCAAGATTAGCTCATTTCGAAGGTTAACTCCGTTAACCCACGCTAACCCAGAAAATTACTCATACAATTTTAATCTGTAATAGCGTAGACAGACGACAGCGTTAATTTGCATTAAAAGCTCACTAATGTGAATTAACATTTTGCCATGACAGACGACAGTTTTTCCATTTAGTAAAGAGCTGTTTGTTTGTAAACAACTGTTTGTTTGTCAAGTAATTTTTTGGACTTTTACATCGAAATCAAATGGATAGAAGGCGGAAAATACGATTAGCAGCTATTCTGTTGGTGCTATTCTTCTTTCCCTTGGAAATCTTAAAATAGAAAAAATGCGTTTCGATTTTAAATATTTCTCATTTTTTTGCAAAAAACAATTAAAATAACTCACCTTTGCTGACTTTGAATCCATTTTCAATTGACGATAGCAAACAATTTGACAACAGCTGATTCAAGATGCATCAAATACATGGTGATAGCAAAGTTCCACTTCCACTGTATTCCGGCTATCACCTCTATGTATAGATACATCTTGAGCTGATTGATTGTCGACGGTGTTGCCATATTGAAATACCCAAATGCACTCTGATTTCATGCATTTACGCCAAAGCTAATACACATTGGGACGGGGATAATTCACAAGTTAATTTGAATTAAGACTGCTAATGCAAATTAACGCTGTCGTCTGTCTACGCTATAAGAACTGTAATTTTAATTTTTAACCTCATTTTATGCAACACCAAATGAAACCAAAAAAATAATAAAAACATACACAAAAAATCAACTGTTTGCTAGACGAAAGCCGATCGAAAATTTTCGGACGCGTCGCCGCCACCAAAAATTTGTTTAAGGTCACGCCGCTGCCGATATAGTTAACTCTTATGGTTTTAAAATTGTGAGTCGATTTGAGTGAATATCCCGATTTTACCAACTTATCAAATTTTAAAGTTTCAATTATTTCAAAAACATTCCAAATTTCTACACAGCTGGCAAAAACCAAGAGCCCCCAATTTAGTTTTTCTGTTGTGCCGCCGTTTTCGACAACTTTGTCTCGGCACGGAGTTCTTCTAAATTGGTCTGAGCACAAAGTTGCCACCTGAAAGGTCAAATTAATCTCAAAATGTGTGGTGTGGTGAATGATTAGAGAACAAGGTTATCGCTAATCCGGCCGCTATAAACTGCAGTTTAAATGCGACATTATCAGTCTAGAAATTAGATTAATTATTATTTAGAAAACAGATTAATTATATTTTATTTTCTGAATAACAATATCGCTTTTGATGGGCAAAAGTAAAAGTAATGTTATTTAACAGTTAATTAATCACAAAAAGGACTAAAATGAAATTCGTACAAAACAAGAAAAACCGAAGGGAGACGGTCAAAATATCTGGTTTAACCGGGTTTTCTGGTCGGTAAAAGCGAAACTCGCGATTTAATTGTTTTAATAAACCAAGAACGGGTTTTGAATATTTTGTGTTTTTTGACGATTCTAGTGGTCGTATTTTCTTCTACCTTCCGGTAAACTTTAATTTAAGTTATAAATATTAGAACGTCGTTGAATGGATTTTCACAAAACTATACTTACTTTAAAATATAAATCATAAAAACTTATAAAACCATAAATAATTTAAATAAAACAAAATCTTTAAATAAAATTGGGAAAAAATTATTATTTGGATTTTTTGTTTTCTTTTTTTTTTATAAATTGGTGTTTTGCTTTTTTAGTTTGTTCGTAATTCGAAGCGTAAAATTTTCAATGGATTTGTTGTTTAAATATGTATATCTTTATGTATAAATAATACAATTTCATGCCTTTTTTTCTTTCTACTTTATATAAAATACAAGAAGAGTATTCTTAAAAAATTCCAACGATTAGGGGCACAAACGAAAATTTGTATAAGATTGAAATATTTGCAACATTTGCCAACTGACAAATTTCATTATAAACTAAAATGAATGAGAAATTTAAGCTTAATGTTGGGGACTTAAAAAATAGTTTATGTAAAAATACAGGTAAATATTTAAAATCGAAATATTTATGAATATTATACGATAATTATAAATATATATATTTTTTCTTTCCTTCTATACAACCCATACAATGTTTTTTTTCCTCATAATAATCATTAAACTTAGTTATAAGTAAAAAATAATAAAAATTATAAATTAAAACAAGGAGAATTTGAAATTCTAATAGAAGAGATAAACTACATAACTTTCGTGTATCTTAAGCGCGTAGTACTTTTATGTGTAGTGGGGGGTTGGTTTTGGACGTTTAGGTAGTTTAACTGGGCTGTGGGATTGTAAATAATCAACATTTCGATTAAGGGCATTTCACAGGTTGACTCAAATAGTCAACATTTCGATTAAGGGCGTTTCACAGGTTGACTCAAATAATCAATATTTCAATTAAGGATGATTCAAATCTGAACTTTAGAAACAAACTGCAATCAAAGTACTAAATTAATTTATGCTTGTGATTGATTACCTCTTCCATTGACTTAAACGTTTCCAATTTGTGAATTCACGATGAACATAAATTATATGATTCAAATTTTTCTTAAAAAAAAAACAGAACAATTGCTAAGGAATTTATTTGAAATATTTTTGTAGAGATTAATCTATTTAAATGGATACAAATTGTACGAACACGTTGCAAGAGGAAGTTTTGGTTAGTGTGAACTATCACTAATCGAAATTTTGATTAATCCCGGTATTGGATGAAACACTTAAGCATCCAATTTTTATAATTTATGTTTATTGCATTAGCGGTGAGATGCTAAAGCAAGGAATGAGGGAGGAAGGAAAAATGTGGCGGTATGTTGATGTAAGGAATTTATAGCCATTTTTGTTCTTACATCATAATCGTACTATATATTTTTGTTTTTTTAGAATACGAGTAGTTTTGCGTTAAAGAAAACCAAATAGGGATTCTGATTCATTTTATGTGTAATGCGTAATAAATTAAACATAATATTGTTTTTCTTTTTCTCGAATATTTAAACTATGCCTATGTACTATGTATTTAAAAAATAGTCTTTCGTATCGATTTAAAAAAAAAAGTTTATAAAAAAATTGTTTTTTACAAATAAAAATTGATATACAAAAGATTATTTGATTTCCATATTTCTGATTTTGTATTCACTTCCATGCAAATGGATCCAGTCATAATTTGTATTTTTTCTGCTTTTCTTCAAAAGAAATATAAATATAAATTCCATTTCAATCAATTATTTAATACAAAAAACAACACAAAATCAAGGTGGGTAAATTTGTAAACTAAACTTTACTTTAAATCTTTCTTATGCTTTTCGCTTGAATTGTTTTCTTATGTTGTTTTTAAATAAATAACCACCATATATAAATATAAATATGTATACAAAATTCGATATTTAAATTATTTAAATTTTAAATTGTACAAAAAGAAACGAAGAATTCCTTTTGTTTTCTATTCTTTAGTTTAAATGTTTCTCCTTCTTATATATTTCGCTCTGGTTTCCTAACACAATTTTTTATGTAAATAGTGGCAAATGATAGAAATCAAACCCTCGATACCCTTTGGCCGCTAGCCAAATATAGACGACATGATAAGCGCCTGGTATGAAACATATCAGACCGGCCACAAAGAATACTACACCCTGTGACGTATTCGCCGGATCGGCCACAGCAAATGTTCCCATCACAAAGAGACCAGTGCCCACTATCAACAGGGTGACGGCTGCCAAAACGGTGCGCCAATTCTCTCGTACCTTTGGATGTCGCCAACAGTAGGTGCTTACTTCGTCTGTGGAGATGTTGCCATATTCTTGTATTAAAGAATCACTATCACGTGATGTGGTATCTTCGGCATATTTGTTATAACCCCTGAAAGAAAAAGAGGAGGAGGGTAAAGAAAGTGTTAGCAAATACAAATAAATTTAAATAAATTGTATAAATTTAGTTAAAAATTAAACAAGAACTATTTTTTTTTCAATCCAGAAAATATTCTTCAAATTATACACACAGAGAATAGATTCGTTGTCACAACTATATTGGTTCCTTGGATTGGATTATCACATTATTCAGTTGTGATTACCAATAATTGTGTTCAGTATCACCAACTGTTGTGCATATCAATCGATTTGTAATTCAGTTTTGGATGCAAGAACTGAAATAACGGGTTTTTCAATAAGAGCGCTACAAAAGTTTTTTTAAATAAAACAAAACCGGTTTTAGATACCAATGAAATTCTTTATTCCTGTGAAAGTACGTTCGATGCCATTATGTATGGAACTCGATTTCTTTTGCATGGCCACCACGGGCACGCTTGCAGAAGTCCAGACGCTGAACCCAATTTTCGACGGTTTTCAAGCATAAATGGGCCGATACTGCTGCAATTTCACGTTCGATATTCGTACGAAGTTCAACAATCGTCGCTGGCTTGTTGGCATATACCATAGACTTGACGTAGCCCCACAGGAAATAAGCTAACGGCGTCAAATCGCACGACCGAGGCGGCTAATCGACTGGGCCATTTCGTGAGATAACACGTTCACCAAACTTGGTTTCCAATAAATTGATTGTGGCATTCGCTGTGGGGCGCCGTCCTGTTGGAACCACATGTCCTCCAAGTCCATATTATCCAATTGGGGCCAAAAATATTCGGCTATCATTGAACGGTAGCGATTCGCATTCACAGTAATATGCCGGTCTCGATCATCACGGAGGAAGTACGGCACAATGACGCCGCCGGCCCATAAACCGCACCAAACCGTAATTTTTTCGGGATGCAATGATGACTCATGGATTACGTGTGGATTGCTGTCTGACCAATAACGCATATGTTGCTTATTGACGAAGCCGTTCAGCCAGAAATGAGCCTCATCGCTGAAGATGATTTTCCGATGAAAATCCGAATCATTTTCAAGTTGTTGCTCAGCCCAATTCACGAACATCCGACGCTTATGGTGGTCAAGCGGCTTCAGTTCTTGCATCAATTTGATCTTGTAAGGATGTAGGCCAAGATCCATGATGAAATGGCAAACCTTACTGAAGAGAAATGTCCAAAGAGCGGGAAAAAATATGGCGTCGTTTGCTGTCCCTATCGATTTACTTTTATAGCGTCTCTGTTGAAAAACCCGTATGAGGTTGAAGCCACAGCAACAAGAAATAAATGAGATCTGTCAATCGGGTTTCAGTTGTAGCAATCAAATTATCCTGTAGTCGTGAATATTCTATTAGTTGGTTGAACGAAAAATGTAAATACTAATTCGGTTGTACCAAATAATATTGGTATGCTCAACTAATTACTTGAATTTAATGGCTGTCATAACCATTTGATGATGCTTTATTAACCCATTATGAATTTTATAGAAAAAAAGTAAAAAAAAAAATATTTTTATTAAAGTTGTGTATTTTATTATTAAATATAAAAAAAATTATTATTATTTATAACCAGGCTTCGTATTTCATGGCCATTTTTGATCGAAAATATGACAAATTTCTATATCTCGAAAGGTTTCTCACAAAGTGTTCCAATTCGCATGAAATAATTTTTTCCCAAAAAATCGCCAAAATAAGAAAATCGCTAAAATAAAAAAAATGGATATAACCCGGAAACGGTGCGTCCAATCGTAAAAATAATAAATTTTTTACTTGCAAAGGAGGCTGTGATCAATGGATTTCTTTCCCACTGCATTACTTTTTTTTAAACTTATCGCTAAAACTAAATTTTTTCGTATAAAAAATCGCCAAACCGCCATTTTGTATATATTTCGCAACCGGAGCGTTCAATTCAAATATAATTAATTTTTTCGGCTTTCTAAGGGTTTCTCATAAAGTGGTCCAATTCGTATGGACTTTATCCTTCTAAAAATCGCCAAACTAAGAAAATCGCTAAAATAAAAAATAACTATAACTCGGAAACGGTGCGTCCAACCGCAAAAGCTATAAATTTTTTACCTCCATAGGAGGCTTTAACCAATAGATGCCTCTCATACGGCATCACTTAAAATCCGTTAACATTTTTCAAATAAAAAATCGAGTGAACGAGTGAAGTGAGTTATAGCAATTTTTTATTGCAGCGTTTCTCATTTTTTGATGAGTTTTTTTAACAAAATATCTTCCATACGATGGACCACTTTATGAAAAATCCTTAGAAACTCGTAAAAAATAGTTTTGTTTTCGATTTATACCAGTCGACAGTTTCCGAGATACTGGTATAGGGGCGTTTTAGCGATTTTTGATCCCAGAAATTTTAGTTTTAGCGATTTTTTAAAAATAAAAGTGATGCCATATTAAAGACTTCCATAGATGAAAGCCTCCTATGGAGGTAACAAATTTGTTATTTTTGCGATTGGACGTACCGTTTCCGAGATATAGCCATTTTTTTATTCTAGCAATTTTCTTATTTTGGCGATTTTTAAAAAAAAAAATTATTCCATGCGAATTGGAACTCTTTATGAGAAACCCTTTATTTTATTATTTTTTTCGATTGGACGCTTCGTTTTCCAGATACAGACAGTTTTTCTAAATTTGTCATATTTTCGACCAAAAATGGGGATGGGTTACCCTGGGTATCATATCGCACCCTAAATACAAAAGTGTCACAACTCAAAATTTACAAATTTTCAGCAGAGGTAAACAACTGGCTTGCAAAGTTAAAAAAATGTTTGAATAGTCTCAAAAGTATACATATTGATACAGGATTTCTTTGACGAAAAGGAGGAGAAACTGACGCCAGATTTTTGCAGAAGATAGAAATGGTTCTCGGTGTTTGTTTTTAAGCAAAAAATTAAAATCTAGAAATTTTGAGTTATGACGCTTTTGTATTTAGGGTGCGATATGTATGTTTAAGCATAGATAAAGGAAATAAGTAGATATCGCCATAAAGCAACTATTGTATAGAGAAGCAAATTTACTCATGGAGTGCAATGCCAACAAAGAAAACGAGTGAAGTGTCTCGTTTCTCTGCTCTCTCTCTGACTCTCTTCGTTGAATATTTCAATACACGAGCAGTTTTCTGATGATGTTACAGTATATAACTATAAAAATTCCAACCGTGTTGAAATAAAATTTCATAAACTGCAAAAAGTATGGAATAATCAAGACATGATAAGAGAGAGAAATGTGTTTGAGTGAATATCTGGCACTTTTTGGTTCTCTTTTACCAGGGTTGCCAAATTGCGTACATATTCTGGTTGTCTAATCAATTTATGACGGGAGATAGAAACAGGGTCACCAGTTTTTTTTAGGCGAAATCCCCGAATCGTTATTTTAAATCCCCGAAAATCTCCACAAAAAAATTTTAAATCCCCGGAAAAATCCCAATAGTTTTAAAGGAAGTTCGAGAAAGTTTTAAGTTTTAATATAAAAATTTGTTTAGAATTCAGTTTAACAAAACGAAAACTTAAATATTGAAAAATGTCAATATAATAAATTATTATATTATTATTAAATTATTTTGGAATTTCTCGTTATTTCTTTTTCACTGCTTCTATTCTTTTCAGCGACGCCTAATATCAAAAATTTTTGTTACTCGTTTTATTGTTGTCATCACGTACAGCCTTGCCAGTAAAACATTTTCATATTTTCTGGGACTGACAAGAGCATAGAGTAAATCTTACTAGAGAGAATATTTGAATCATCTGATGTTTCCTTTCACACTCTTCGTCATGCGGTCGGTGTGATAGAGAGATGTTTGACGAAATGTGACATACACCAGGTGGAATTACACTAACTTGTGACTTTAATTTTTCATGTAGTTTTGGTGAAAAACTGTGAAGTTTAAATGTGTTTTAAACTTTTTTATTGACAGTTATTATTACCATATATTTGTGTTGCATTTAACACAATAATTTTAACACACAAAACAAAATGCCGTTGTTGATATTTTGTTCGTTGTTTTGAACCATTGCCCCTATCTGGTATTAGTAAAGCAATTCTTTTCAACATCCAACGTAAATATCACACCAGGCCAAATGTCATAAATTTGCTGAGAGAGCTGTTAAGTCTACTATAGTAATTAGTCTATGGACAAGTGTATGCAATTCTTTTTTCTGACAAATTTTGCAATAACGATTTGCAAGTGTTTACTGGCAACGCCAAAAAACAGTATAGACTGGGCACAGTAACTTTCTTCTCTTTGTTTTTGCAATCACACATACGCAAAACCAAATATTATATGTGTGTGTATGCTTGCTTTGATTTAGGTAGTGCCAGATCAAATCTTTCAAACAATGATACAAAAGCAGCACTTTTAATAAATACATCTTAAAATTTCATCCCCAAAAAATCCCCGGATCCCCATACCAAAAAAACAATCCCCTGTTTTGAAAAAAAATCCCCAATTTGCTACACTGGATAGAAATGCGTTTCAGTGAATCGCGTCGACTTTTTTGGTCTCTTCTACTAGGGTTGCCAAATTGCGGGTTTTTTCTATTCTACCTGTACATCCTTTTTGATATCGCACAGGCGTTGTCAAGTACTACCACTAGGTGCTGTGTTGTCGTTTTGTAACTCTCATTGAAGTTTCTCGTAACATTCATTGACGTTTATTCAACACTGAGGGAATTTTGATCCATACACATTATTAAATTACAAAAAAAGCCGCCATTTAATGCTCCTCGTAAGGAAAAGCGGCTTCAATTCTCAGGAGACTACCTGGTATGGGATGTGCAGCCAAGAGGTCATGTAAGTGACTGGAGAACCGTTGTATTTACGGATGAGAAGAAGTTCAATTTGGATGGGCCTGATGGCTACAACTATCATGCCCATGATCTGCGCAAAGAAAATCGTTTTTTGAACCGACATCACAGCCGAGAGGGCGGCGTTATGGTGTGGGGTGCTTTTACGTACTATGGCACCATCGATCTTGAATTTGAAAGTGAAAAAGTGACTGATGCAAGCTATAAAACGTTATTGGAATCGCCTTTTCCGAAGTTCAGTGAACTATTTGGTCCCATATCTTGGACGCCAGAGTAGTAAAGGAGTACATTGCAAGCCAAAATGTTAATATTCTTGACTGACCACCCTATTCGCCAGATCTAAACATTATCGAAAATGCCTGGGGATGGTTATCTCGTAAGGTCTATGAAGGAGGTAGACAATTTGATGACAAGCAGTCACTAATTCAGGCTATTAAAGATGCTTGGAATCAAATTTCGTTGCATGACCTAATTTCTATATATCTCTCAGTGAAAACCCGTATATTTGAAGTTATTAAAAACAAAAGGGGTTGTACCTGTTGGCGCCAATAAAAAGAGGGAGGCGAATTTAAAATCAGGAGACTTTATTTCTGTATACAAAAAATGTGTTAACAAAAAATACAAAAATTAAACATAAAACAATTTAGCTCACCGCAGTTTTTCACTCCTTTCTGTTCAAGCGCCAAATAATCTCAACCGAACATTTTATGTATGCCAGCGAATGCAAGAACAAGAAGCAATGTAAAACTGAAGTTATGGAAAGAGACATAACAAGATCAATGTAATTGATATCGATAAATACATTAGGGCTGTTCACAACAGTACCCATTACTAATAGTTCTTAAATAAAGTAAAATAAATTAAAAAAAAAACAAGAAAAACTGATTTTCATTAAAATTAGTTAAAGTGCCTTTATTCAAGTGAACCAAAAAAAAAATAGCAGATTTTTTGACTTTTTTTGACGTAGAATACGTCTTACCTTACGGTATGAGGAGTCATGTCAGGTTTTTATTGTTGTAATCTTTATTTCATTGAATTTGAGGAAACGGCTAGATGAATTTTTTTAAAATTTTTTTTGTAGGTGAATGAAGATGTTATCTTTCGTTTGATATACATTTCATATTGGTTGATATATTTCTAGTATTTTAATTTCTCAAATGAAAATTGTTTAAACACATACACTCAAACATATGTGTGGTGTTTGGTTGAGTGTTTTTGGTTGCTCAACATTGCTTAGGAACATGTATCTGGTAAAAAGTGAAACGAACAGCAAGCTAATGTTGCTTGGCAACATGTATCTAGTAAAAAGTGAAACAAACAGTAAGCTAACGTAATAAAGCTTTTTTGCGAAAGCTTCAATAAAGCTGTTGTAACATTAATTTTGAATTGCAAAGCGTAAAGCTTTCACACAACGCTCGAATGCTAATGCGAAGACTCGATAAGGTAAACCTTTTTTAATATTAGGGCGGCCCTCTCAACATTCGCAGAACTTATTTCAATAAAAATATTAATTAAAATACATAAATTAAATTAAGTTTAAAAAAATTGAACATAATATTTTTTTTTTAAACGGACTCAAATGCCGTTGGTAAATATAAAAATTACAGCAGACAGTTGTCCGAGGCCTTCGGCCACGGACTGTCCCTACAGGCTGTGTCAGAGACACGGCCATTAAGTTTAACGTAGAATACGCCATCCGATAAGACAGAAAACATATATAACAATAAATGATAAATAATATAAGCAAATGAATTTATTGTTATATATGTTTTCTGTCTTATCGGATGGCGTATTCTACGTTAAACTTAATGGCCGTGTCTCTGACACAGCCTGCAGGGACAGTCCGTGGCCGAAGGCCTCGGACAACTGTCTGCTGTAATTTTTTTATAAATTGCAAAAGATAGTACAGGTTGCTGAATATGGAATATTTAGTGCATTTAAATAAGTGAACCGGAGTGTATTTTTGAAATTTGGAAAAAAAAGTTTGAAAAGCTTAATTAACTCTTAATTAATTTTTAATTAATTCATAAAATCATAAATCATAAAATCATTTTGAAGTTTGAATAAAAAAGTGTGGGGAAATATCATTTAGAACTTATTGAAGCATAAAATCATATTTGGGACTAGAAATTATGTTTTTTAATTCCAAAATTTCATTAAAATTCGAAAATCATATCAATTATTACTAATTTTTTAAGGATATTAACACAAATTGAAAAAAAAACGGTTAACCGAAGACAAATAACCGGTTTGTTCGAAAATTACGATTTTTAAAAAACCTGCCCACGGTAAATAGTAAAAAAACCGTTTACTATCGATAACTTTTATCGATAACTTTTTGTCTGACTGATGAATTTTAAAAAATATTACCAAAAAATATTGTGAACATGTTATATATTCACACTGCAAAATATTTTCCCGATTTCGTATCAAATGTCCTAACAAAATCCGAAGTGTTTGCATTGGGATTTTTCCTGATTTGATTGAAAGTCAAGGGGCATTGACGAGGTACTATTACTACGATAACAAACACACCAAGTCGACAACAATAGGCATTTTGCTTTATCTGGCATTTTTCTACAATCAAATGCATTCCAGGAATAAAAGTAAACAAAAAAGTATAAAAAATATGTTTGAGAAACAATAAATACCTAAAAAATGCGATAATTAAATAAGTCGGGTATTCTAGTGGTACCACCAAATCGATGCGCCCTGACTGAAATGGTTGTAAACAAACGTACTATTCGTTCGTAGTGTGAGACAAAACAAAGTTGCATAAAGCAAATCAAGCAATTTTTTCCGGATTCCTATACAAATAAAAAAAAAAAAAATAACCGATTTGTCGTCTGTCAAAACGTATGGGAAATCAAGCAAATTTTCCTGATCTCTGATTAAAATCAACAAAAGTGGCAAAATCAAGAAAATCGATGCCAGTGCGAATGCTTGTATTAGTGATGCGAAGACCTTCGATTACATTCTTAGTTGGTATCAAGAAGGGCGGTAAACCGATAAGAAACATCAACGATAGCTGATGTTTCATTTTCATGAATGACAAGTCTGTGGTTCGCTTTAAAGATTATTCTATTTTGTTTCGAAAAAAATTTAAATGGAATTCTATCGATAAAATATGTTTCTAACACAAGACAATATATGCGATTTATTAAAAAGTTCAATTGGGTACCATCGTTGGAATAAAGTCAGCCATGAACTGACGTCTCAAGAAGAAGAATCAGAAAATTCATTGAGCTGTCATATGGAACGTGCAAAGTTTACTCACTGCAAGAAACATTTCAATATCATTTTTGTGGGATGTAATGGGAAATCATTTTAGGTTTTACTGCATCGTACAAGATTTTACTGCAGTGCCATCATACAAGGACAAACTGCGACGTCTTTTTCTGAAGGCAGTTTTATTTCAATCATAAGTTACCTGCGCCATGCAAGGTCATTACTAAATATATCTCTGGTTATTAATTAAATACACGATTTTCTTTCGTTCTGTGAAACTATTAGGGCACTCAAGTACCCAGTCTATTTATACTTGATTAAAACGACAAATGCCCAAGACGTTTTTAATTCGCTTTATTTGTTATTTAAATAAAACGCATATTCATAATAAATTCCATTCCATTGTAATAAATGAGTGGATTTTGTTGTTTTGTCTTTGTGAGGTTGGCAATGCATGCGAATGGCAAATGCTATTACTTGACTGCATATTAAATAGTTGGTTGTTGTATTTATAAATGCATGAGTAGATCGATTTGTTGTTGCCAAGAGTTGCAGTACGAGTTCTCGTACTGGTTGGTTTATTAAAATGTTATGACCATATGAAAAAGGCATCACTGCTGCCGCTGACTGACGGACTGCGTCATTTGGTCGTCGTCGGGCGGTTGGTATAAATTAGACATTATCTTGTTTTACATGCAAATAATTTGTTAATATTTATATTTATATGCAATAATCGCATCAATTGCTGTTTTCCATCTCAAATATTTGCAAACGCTGAACTATTTGAGGTATGGGAAGAGAAGACGAGGGGTGAGCTGGATTTTATTGGAAAACAACAGCAGTAATGTATGAAATACAAAGGAAATTCATTGATCAATGTCAAGATGGGAATACAAATAATGATATGCCAAGACCAAATGTATGGACATGAATATATCGATTCTGATAGTGATTCGATCAGATATATATTTAAGTCTCCAGTAATTTTGTGTTTTACAAATATGAACAATAACTCATAAATAATACAAACACCAGAGATACATGTGCCGACGGACGGCACTTACTCGTGTGGCACAAAATAAATATTTTATTTTCCCAATTCCTTGATCTTTACTATAATTGAAAATAAAGTGCTGTCCTGCCAAGATTAATATGGGGAATACATGCTATTGTTTCGCCAACACCGTGTGAACCCACAAATGTGAACAAGTAGCCACTGTAATTGTTTTCATATCATTAGGTCTTAGGAGACCCTGACACACCATACTATTTACCAGAGTTCGTATTTACCCCCCCCCGCCCATGTATAAACATACATATCGTCGTAGTGAGTGTGCAATGAACGTTTACCTAAATATAAATAATGGGTAACTACACAAGACAATGGAGAATTACCCATCCGGATTACACATTACCTTTAGGGTAATGGGGAACATAATGGGTAGCTACCCACGACAATGGGGAATTACCCTTCACTTTTACACATTACTCTCAGGATATTGGGGAATATAATTGGTAGTTACCCACGGCGATGGGTAATGGGTTATCCAGGGTAACCCATCCCTATTTTGGATTGAAAATATGAAAAAATTGGAAAAAAAATTGCTATATATCGGAAACGGAGCGTTCAATCGGAAAAATTAACCAATTTTTGACGGCTTCTAAGGGGTTTTCAAAATGTGATCCAATTCATATGGAAGAATTTTTTTTCAAAAAATCGCCAGTGAGTAAATTGCTAAAATAAAAAAGTGACTATAACTCGCAAATGGTGCGTCGAATCGCAAAAATAATAAATTTTTTACCTCCGCAGGAGCCTTTAACCAATGGATGTCTTCAGTATGGCAAAAATCGTGAAAACTAAAATTTAAAAAAAAATAGCTAAAACGCACATATAAAGTGGTTTTCAACAGAGACGCTACAAAAGTAAATCGATAGGGACAGCAAACGACGCCATATTTTTTCCCGGTCTTCTGACATTTCTCTTCAGTAAGGTTTGCCATTTCATCATGGAAAGATATACGAGCCAACAATGAGTCGAAATTATTAAAATTTACTACCGAAATTTGGAGTCAGTGGCCTCAACTTTAAGAGGCCAACTTTAAGAGGCCTCAACAATCAGCGATGAGGCTCATTTCTGGCTGAATGGCTTCGTCAATAAGCAAAATATGCATTATTGGTCAGACAGCAATCCACATGTAATCCATGAGTCATCATTGCATCCCGGCGGCGTCATTGGGCCGTACTTCTTTTGTGATGATCAAGACCGGCACATTACTGTGAATGCGAATCGCTACCGTTCAATGATAACCGAATATTTTTGGCCCCAATTGGATAATATGGCCTTTGGAGGACATCATAAATTTCTTTTGTACTACAATATTATTTTTTTTATTGGAATATAGTAATTTTATAGTAATTCGATTTTTTTTTAAATTTTAAAAATTAATTTTTTTGGAATTTGAAATATTCTGGTAACTAGTGCAAAACATCCCAGCAAAGAATGGTGCTTGTCAAAAATCAATATTGGAAGGACAAAAATGCTCAGAAGCTCTAGCCATGCGCTGATAGAAGCGCTTGGTTTTCGAACAAAATTCCCACTCAGAAGCTCTTGATAAGCACTGCATTCCTTGTGTCTAAGAAGTGATTCAGTGTTAGCGGAAGAAATGTTTTGTTTGTCTAAGATAACTAAAAGATAAATTAAATAAATTGTGATCAATTTCACTGCTTCTTTACTATTTCTCAGAAGCACTTCAGTACAACATACCTAAAATCTCTATATTCCATTGCAGTTTTGAAGCAAGAAGCAGAGTAGGAGCTTTTAGAAACATGTACTGCTTCAAAATTTTAAATATTTTTCGCTGGGATATTTGCATGTAATTATCTTCAAATGGAGGAGAATGCTGTTCGAATTTGCTCAAAGAGGAATCCAACGACAGTCTAGGATAGTAAGTCATGGTATTTAGCAGGCATACCAGCAGGCCTGAATTCCTACTAGGCGGCATCTTCTTTCCATGGTGATCCATGTTAATTTGAAACTAGGATTGCCAGATGTCATTCAAAGAAACACGCTTAAACATATCGCACCCTAACTACTAAAGAGTCCTAACTCAAGATGTACAAATTTTCAGTAGAGGCAACAACTGGATTTGCAAAGTTAACAAATGTATGAAAATTACACTGTGATAGTTTTTTGGAAATTTTTTTCAAGACAAGGCCGGAGAGAACGGTTTTACACTAATTCGGTACGAGAAATCGAACTGCATCATTAGTTTTTTGAGTTACAATTACGGTTTCATACAAAATTTTTTTTTAAAGTTTTTTCATCAGTGTACGGTCATAAATGATAATGGTGAAATTCGGTGGCCTGTAACTTCTTCTACTTCTTCTAAGGTTAATGATTGATAAACATAAATTTCTAGTAATCCAAATTATTTTCAGTAATTAAATTCCAACATAGGTCAGCCAACAATGAATTTAACTTTTTTCCACAATACCACTGCTCGAGAGGAGCAGCGACTTGGTGCAATCTTTCTCCATGCTCATCTGACTCTGTCGGGATTTGACGGCTAAAGTGGTCCTTATGGTAATGGAGAAAATGTATTTTTAGCGATATATGAACGCCGATACTCTCGAAGGATGCAAGCATATTGTCAACTAGAGTTTTCCAATCTTTAGACCGATGAAGTCCCAAGAAATTTTGAATGACAGCTTTCAAGGAATCCCAAAATTCTTTGTTTTTCATAAGTTTCCTTATATCAGGACCATTGAATACACCTGTAATTAAAATGTTAAATATTCATTATTATATTATTTTTTTTGGTACTAAAAAAACTGTTAAATCAGTTAGGTACCTTCTTTTATCTTCGCCTCACTAAGTCTTGGATATATATTTTTCAAGCATTTGAAAGCTTCAGCATTACTTTTTAATGCTTTGATGAAGTTTTTAATTATTCCCAATTTGATATGGAGAGGAGGTAACAATACTTTGTCAATCAGCACAAGTGGAATATTTATAACATTGGATTGGTTTAATTTGAACTCGTCTCGGAGCATCCAATCATTTTGTTGGTACTAGTTTCCTCGGTATCGGGTATCCCTGTTGCAAGCCAGTAAGTAAAGCAATTACCTTCAAGTCCGCACATATTTTCCATTCATGCTCCACATACTTAACACTATCCAAAATAAGTTTCATTGATGTGTAAGTCTCTTTCGTATTGGTGCTTATGGCAATTGTGATAGGGTTTCGAGAATTGCCTTTATGCAGCAGTACAGCTTTTAAGCTATTCTTTGACGCATCAATAAACAAACGCCATTGCATTACACCCGGAATATTTGTACAGTATGCAAACGTATTGTCGCTATTACCTTCGAAGAATTCTAACAAGTCCTCCTGACGTTTGCGGTATCCGTAAACTTTAACGTCCTTCGCAAAATATATTCACTGACCGAAGATGATGAGTTAAGCAAATTGCATGCCTTTGGGACAATTTAAGTTGTCGCACCATCATATTTAAACGCGCCTTGGATATTTCTACATGCTCGCATGGTTTTTCGGCTACTGACGGTTCGTATACCGAATGTGCGTCGTGAGTTGTGGAAGAAAAAGTTTGTAGAATATATTCTCCTGTTGGACTCGGACATTTCGGAATGGGAATATTTTCTGAATGGGGTTGCGGTACCTGAGCAGATGGAACGCTTTTGTACATTGTTGATTTGTTGTTATTCAGTTTGCTAAACTTGTTAGTACAAACATAGCAGTTTTCGATGGAGTGGCTTTGTGGATTCATCCAAATCATTGGGACGCCGAAACACATTTCTTCACGCAATCTTTTGGACCAACTGACTAAAGAGTTGTTGCAGCTTGTGCAAATAGTTCTTGGTGCCCAATAAGGTAAGGCAGCTGTTTCAAGCGATATTTTACGCCTATTCTGCGGCTTGACAAATTTTCCACACACGTAACAAAAAGCATGTATGTATATTTCCTGGGCAATTATTCATTTTTCGAAATATATATATACAGGTTCCCGTCGTTCACAAAATCGTGGTTCTAATCACAAAAAATCAGTCGCCGACTATGTTTAAATATGGTTTCTTTTCAGAGTAAACAATAGAGTAAAACACTGATTAATATTTTTATATTCTTTATCTTTTATATACATATATAATTCTACTGTACGTGTGTTTGCGACTGTACTCCTCCTATACAACTGGACCGATTTTAATGAAATTTTTTGCATGCGTTGGGGTGGCGCCCTGAATGGTTTAGATTCGACAATCAGCCCGGCAGATGGCGCTGTTGCCGAAATTAAAATTTTTTGTGTTTTATATTACAGGGGCGCCCACTAACCTTACGTAAGGTACATGCCGTTAAATATACGAATTTTTGAGGAAGTTAATTTAAGATGAAATTTACTATTTTCACTACAGAATTTGTATTTTTAATCCGATTTTGGTTAATAAGGACTTTAAATTTTTATAACCAAGTAGGCTATCGATACAAATCATAAAAAATTACACAAGAGACACTGGGTTACACTCAAAACAAAATTGTGTCTAAAAAATCTGATTTATTTTCAGATTTTTTTGTGACATGCCAAATAATCTTGCCGAAGAGAGTTTAACAATCCAATCTACGTAGAAGAAGTTACAGGCCACCGAACTTCACCATTATCATTTATGACCGTACACTAATGAAAAAACTTAAAAAAAAAATTTGTATGAAACCGTAATTGTAACTCAAAAAACTAATGATGCAGTTCGATTTCTCGTACCCGAGTTAGTGTAAAACCGTTCTCTCCGACCTTGTCTTATTTTTCGACTTCCACAGTGTTATCAATAAAGGACAAGTGGATACTATTATTTTCATGAAAGGGAAAAGAAACTGACGGCAGACGTTACAGCAAATAAAAATTGTCCTCGAATATGCCAAAATATGAATATTTCAAAAATTTAAATTGTTCGTTATAACGCTTTTGAAGTTAGGGTGACACATCGCTCGTTGTCGTACGTTTGTTTCGATGTCTTCGTAAATGACGGGTGTTTTTTTCAGATTGTGTCTGTCTGTCAATGATATGGTAATGAAATCATTGTCGTTGGTGTTATACAGTAACTGGTTTGACATTATGTTGACCAACACTCGGGAGATGGCGCCTTTAAATGCAATACATTGTATTGGACTTAGGATAAGGATAGGAGTAGGAGGAACGAGCGTTGATGTTTGACTTAGGCCCATTTGTTGACTGGTTATTTAAATTGGTAATCAGTTGATTTTGATTTATGTTTAATCTGACTTTAAATACGAAAAGAGTTTTTCAGTGCTTTATCAAATAATCTTACTACCATGTGGCAGCAGTGGCAAATGCTACGAAAAATAACCGGTATTCATACATTTATCGGCTAATCGTTACAATACAGCAAACTGACGCCATTTGCAAAACAAAAGTGAAGTGATAAAATATAAAATATTTAATGAAATTGGATAGTGTTTGAGCAGAAATGAAGTTCTAACTGCAGTTAAATGATACGTTTTTGTTGTTATTTCAAATAGGATGGTGATTATAATTATTCACATTAACAATTAAAGAAGCTTTGTGTTTGTTATTCTTGTTGTTTTCTGTCAAAATCATATGGCCACTTGATCATAGTTTAAATGTCCAACTTTGGCTCTTTAAACAGCAATTAACTATTAACATAAAAAGTGAATTCAGAGCTTAAATTATGTTTGATTGTTGATCAAAGATGATTTTCCACTCAAAAATTAGGCCTTAAACTTGTTGGTATTATTTTTAGAGTAATTCTATACCTAGAGGTGCCATCTGTCTCATCTGACCTTTCATTTCACTCTTCGTGTGGAGGTCGGTGCGATAGAGACATTTTCGACGTAAATTGACTTACATCAGGTGGAGTTACAACAACTGTTGACTTAAATTTGTTATGTCGTTTTGGTTGACAACTGTAAAATTTAAAAGCGTTTTTTTTATTTTTTTTTTATCTTTTAGTGTTGGTATAGATTTGTGTTGTACTTAACACAAACATTTTAACATCCAAAACTAAATGCTCTTGTTGTTATCTTGTTGGCTGTTTTGAACTAATGTATTGGCAATACTTTTCACCAAGACTAATCTCACAAATTTATTGAGAGAAGTGTTTACTTTAGGTAAAAAATTACTCTATGGTATCATCAGTAATATGGAATACTCTCACCGGAAGCAGATTCCACATACGGACTGTTCTGCTGACAAATTAGTTCGATTTACAAGCCAAGTGACAAAAAATGCATGTGCATTTCCAGACAACCGTGTTGTACGGTTAAATCACAGAGCAATGCTAAAGAGCCTCCATTACACTCTTCGATGCCTCTTCATGACGACGAGGTAGTAGGCCATTTCATCGAGTTCGAGTTGCTTTGTTAATTTACTCTTTGGTTGGCATAATACGGACAGAAATAAAAGGGAATGCGTATTTTCGTTCGATGCAAATAGCATAAAACATAATTTAGCTGTCATTAGTATCAATCAAACACTTTTAAACTTATGTCCCTATTACGGTTCTCAACTTTTGTGAGAATTTGGTCGTAATCGATGAATTGGCATTGCCGTTCTCATCTGAACGGTCGAGTCAACTCAACTGAACAACAGCTGATTTTTTGGTTGGGTTCACTTACTTTTGTCGTATTGCCGTTGACAACTCTGTGCCAGTTTGGTCGACAAATGCGTTAAATTTACACCACTGCTTGAGAGCAGTTGAGTTTATAGTTGTGCGTGTTTTTAATTTGATAAGAGATCGTAAGTAGATATTAAGTGTGTTTTTTTTTACACCGCTAAAGTTAATTATAGCTTAATTTGTACAGGACAGCTAAGCGATATTGAGTGGCATTTCAATTTCCCACTTAAATTCCGACTTGAGCAATGACAATGTTGCCACATGTTCACTTTCATGAAATGGCAACAAAAAGTTATTTTGCTATCATTTCTTGTGAATGAAAATGTTATCAAGGAGAGACTCAAAGCAGAAATTTTCAAAATGGCTTACACATCTGAAGTTCATTAAAATTATTTTATTTAATGGAAGAATACGTATACTTTTATATCTCTAAAATTGAAGGATAGATTTTTATTTCCGGTTAAAAACAAAACTGGAACTGTGGAACTGGAACTTCACAACAACGCGCGGTAAATGTTATACATATTGATCATGTTAGAATTACACAGTACAATAAAAAGACCCCTGTCTCCCAGTTTTGCCCAAAGTCCTCCAGGTTTTTTTATGGGCCCCCGAAGAAGTGGGGCCTCAGTGTCATTTTTGCAAAAAAGTGATGATTTTCTCAAGCTCATATCTTGCAAACTGTTCGGAATTTTGATTTACTCTCTGAGGCAAAGTTGTAGCTCTTGTCATAAAGAACAAAAATTGTAAACATGTAAAATGTTGGTGGAGTCACAAGATCACCCTGTATGATGTTAATGAAGTATCTGAAAAAGAAAAAGCTGATGATGGAGGGCAGTCCGGAAGTAACGTGCCTGTGGACATCATAAGTTCTGAATCAGAGTCAGATTCGGACGATTTGGATCCACAACGTTAGAGGGTGCGATTTGCAAGTCCAGGGCCATCAACATAAAAATTTTTGTAATAGATAGCATAGTATTGTAGTGCCATCCCTGCTGAGACTACTAGTCCCTACAACTGAGACTGCTGAGACTACTAGTCCTACAACACTGAATTATTACTAAATATCCATGCTACTACTTTTTGTTACAACCCTAACTCTAAATGTCAACCCATACCACCTAAGGACTAAGATTAATAAAATCAGTAATAGTATAACAATGAAACCTGCAACATACCTTTTCACTTACGGGAGAAGGCTTTATAGTACCTCAATGTTGAAGTAAAGAAAAAACAAATGAAATTAAAAAATTTTCGGGAAATGTTTCACTTTTGCGGCTACCTAAACAGTGTTAAGAATCATTGCTAGGAAGTTCATATGTTCTAGAAAGTTGTTTATTGAGATCTTAGGATCATTCTTGTAGTTGATTGTTTCCTTGAATTTTGAACGGTTTGCTATCTATGGACCTGAACAGGGGAAAAAAGGAAAAAAAATTTAATTTTTTTTGATTTTATGTGTTTAAAATTTTTGTTCTTTATGACAAGAGCTGCAACTTTGTCTCAGAGTAAATCAAAATTCCGAACGGTTTGCAAGATATGAGCTTGAGAAAATGATCACTTTTTTGCAAAAATGACACCGAGGCCCCACTTCTTTGGGGCCCATAAAAAAACCTGGAAGACTTTGGGCAAAACTGGGAGACAGGGGTCTTTTTTTTTGGTCTTTTTTCACGTAGTGGTGTCCGTATATGGTTATTTTGCCATGACTTAAAAAATTACACACTGTGTTATCTATCAGGTATAGTCGTTTAAATAAGTGATCACATTATTTCCATGTCATTTTTCGTTTCACTTGTCAAAATCATATGTATTTTGTTTTTATACTTTTTTGTATTCTTGTATTGTTGGTATATATTTGTGTAGGGATTGACAATTCAAACGAATGAACGAAAATAAAATGGCTGTTGTTGCTGCTTACAACTACAACAACATCTGCTGCTACCATGTATTTGTTGACTCTGCCTACAAACTTGTTGCCGTATCGCATTTTATTTCACACATTACAGCAAATGTTGCCACATTTTGTAGTATTAAGTCTGGGTCGTTTTATTTGGAAAGTGTAAGTGGCGATAGCCCTAATGGAATAAAAAACGGCCTTATCATTTTGGATTCAAATTATAATTTTCATTTAACATTTGAACATTTTAATTTAACAATAATATTTTATATATTTTAGAAGTATCAAAATCAGAAAAAAGGCTCAGTTTGAGGAACTTGTCCAGCTAATGGAAAGTAATCCAGCCGTTGCTTTTGGAAAACCAGAATTTGGCACCACGCAGAACTGTGGGAAGGATTTGCTGTGGAGTTAAATAGTTCAGGACCACCGTCCAGAACATGAGTTAATGGTAACGTGTATGTGCAAACACATACCACTGGGCACTGGGCAGTTCAAGAGGGTTGGATGCATCACGAATATTTCTTCTTAAATGCAACACATATATATTAACGTTCTCGACTTCATCTTCATAAAATAAATCTATGCTACTTATATCCATTCCAATTTTGCAAGCCCAACACTTCTTTTATTTATTTTCACATAAATCAGCTGCTTTTATTTGTCAAAATTGATATTTCGAGCTGGTAACACCATAACAATTGCAACCAAAAACAGTTGTGAACCACAATACAATAGGTCAGTTTGGTCGTGTTGAAGTTGGGTCGTCTCTAGGTCGACCAAACTAAGTTGAGTGGTGGACGGTAATAGGGGCATTAGTTCGCTGCATGGTCTGTAATCTGTGTGACTTCTTTGGTCTCTCATTCTACATCATTTCCCTAGTGGCTTTTCGATCAGCTGTGCCATAGAAACCTCCTGGTTAAATATTCTCTTGTGATAACGCATTTACAGACACCAAGATAAGGTCATTTCGAAGGTTAATACGGCGTTTTCACATACGTAGATTAGAGCTTGAGAAGGATTACAAGTGTCAAATTGCAGAAAAAAAAAACTACGGTAATCCCGATAATGCGATTATCTGGTTGTGTGTAAACGTCGTATAACTCCGTTAAACCACGCTAAGCCAGGAGATTACTCAAACCATTTTAATCTGAAAAACTAGAAGTTATTTTTTTAACTCCTTAATATAAACTGGAATAAAATTTGATGCAACACGGCTAAAGTACCAAAATAAATGCAACAATAAATAAAAAACATACAGAACATTACTGCTGAGCCGATTTTAAAAGTTCATATATTTAATAAGTGGCCGTCGGTAGTGTAATGGTAGTGTGCGCGGCTCTTGTGCATGAGAACGTGGGTTCGATCCCTGCTCTGACCACCTTCAAATTTCTTTCGACGGCGGTCACCTCTCTTAGAGACGGCACTAGCACTATCGAAAAAGCTTCTCAAAAATACCGTTTGGAGCCAGTGTCAAATTCTAGGTCCCAATCCGTGAGTGTAAAACTACAACGTGCACAGCTCACTGGTTTGTGAGAAGCTCTGCCTAATCCCTTCATGAGATGTAATGGGAAACCATTTACCTTTTATTATATTTAATAAAACACCAACATTTTTTACAAAACTGGCCGTCGATTTAATTTGTTGTTGCTCCGCCGCTTTCGATAATTTGGCGCCGGCTTCGTTCACTATACGCCATTCCACCATTATTAAGCGTTTTTTTTTTGATTTCCCGCTAAACTAATTTTGCGACGACTGTATTGGGAGCCGCTTAAAATCGCTTAGATCCCCATACAAAGTGGTTGGAAAAATTAGTTAAGCTTGAAATAAAAATCCACGTTTATTGTGTCCACGTTTTATCTCAAAAAATCTAATTGTTTCTGCGACCAGATTTTTCTTTCTATTTTCGCATTAAGGTTTAGTTGAACACTTATAAACACTTAATTTTTATTTTTCTCTTTTTTTGTTGTCCCTACACGAAAATTTAGTTTCTTGTTTAATGACGAAGTGTAAACAAAGCGAAGGACGGATTTGCCACCTGAAATATTGTCAATTTAATCTCACATTGGTCGGTGTAAAAGCAAAGATTAGCAAAGAAAATTATCGCTTACCTAACCGCGATAAACTGTGGTCTAAAAGCGGCATAAAGGCTTGCAAAACAGTTGAGATTTTTTTATGTATTTTATTATGGTTGCATTTTTTGGTAACTTCGCAGTGTTGCAACAAGTTGTACACTAGTAATGATTTTAAAATATAACCTACAGTAGTTACAGATAAAATTGTATGAGTAGTAATCTTCTGGGTTAGCGTGGGATAATAGCTCCATTCTTTGGAAAATCTTTGGAAATGAGTTAATATGGTCTGTGTAAACACGGCACAAGTGTGTTTGTTTCTTTCCTTTACCTCCCGCTTACACATGCAAGTAAATTATTAAAAGTTGAGAATACGTATTATCATCTCAAATTATCCAAAACACAAACAAATTTTAGTAGCATTGTCTACACCAAACCAATCATTATGAATTTGTGTACTAGACAAAATGTATCCAAATGCCACCAAAAGGTGGGCGGATGACCGATTGATCGACACGATAACTCTCGTAGACTACAAGCGATCTTAATGATATTCGGTACTCGGCAATGTTTTCCTATAAATTAAAGATGAACTACAATGCACCCCCATTTTCGTACCTCCCTTACAAAAGTTGGTCTGCTTTCCGGCTCGATATCTTCCGTATACCACTCGATATCTTCCGACTCGAAATCTTCCGTATACCACAACCGATCTTAACAATATTTAGTACTGATCAATATTTTGAGAAATATTATGTAAAACAGATGAACTACTTCGCCATGCCCATTTTTGTACCTCCCATATAAATATTGGGCGGACAATTGGCTGGTAGTCACGATAACTCCCCATAATCACTTAAGAAATCAGTGAGTATACAACTAGAAAGCGCACAGCTCACTGGTTGTGACAAGCTCTCCCAAATTCCTTCATGGGATGTAATGGGAAACCATTTATTTATTATCACTTAGGATCGTAATTAAGTTGGGTATTGGATAATATTTAGTGCAATGCGACTTTGCTATAGAATATTGGCACATTTGCCAATATTTAATAGAACTCGGTCGCAATGGATGACTTCGGGTGAGGGTATGTTTAAGTCGGTTCACACGACTGAAATTTCTGTACTGGCTTTTAAACAAATGCACACAAAATTACTTATAATTCTAATTATTCTGAATTGGTATAATTTTATTACTAGGCAACACTGTTGTTCTTTTTGACATTTCACTTGCTGCAAGCACGGCACACTGGGACAGATTGAAAAAATGACCGGACAAAATTCCAAAAATCGGAGCAGTAATCCAGATAAAATAAGTTACTTAAACAGTGGCCAATTAACCACTGAGGTCGAAAATTAACTGTTTTGAAGGTTCCATGCACGTTGTTGATCAGGCAAGGAGCCCAAAGTTGAGTATTGTTTCAATACATGCATGCAGGCTAATTTTGGGTTATTTTTAGTAGATGTGTGTTATATGAAGGTTATGTTTCTGGTTGTTTTAAACTCTTTTTATTGATTTTGTGTTATAAGAGCTACGAAAATGTATATTAAGTTAATTTAATTTACTTAAGGTTTCTAGTTCAATTGCAATGAAAGTAGTTGACTAAAAATATTACATTTTTTAATCTCTTGTGGACCGCCAAAAATTAGCACCAACTAGGAACAGCGCGCTATTTTCACTTCTGAATACTTTGGACCCTAACCGAAGTCCTGATTTTATTTCGTTACCCTTTACTACCATTTGCTGAAGAAAATTTTTTTTTAAACTTTACTCTAGTTTTTGATTTCAAATTTAAATATAAATTACTTGTGTAAGAATTGATTTTTTTCAGTGTAAATTCAAATACATTACTGTGTCGGAATTTAGGTCTGGCAACACCATAAAATGTCAAACTAAAACTCAAACTAAAGAGTTTTGAAAGTTCCGAGGACGACGATGATGAAAATGTCGAACGTAATGATATAGATTTTTTTAAACCAGGTTTTTTTTTGTGGTCCCAAATAAATCATGTATGGTTACGAAACAAAATTCTCAAACTTTTTATTTATTTTATAATTCCTAATAAATTTGGTAGAAAAGTTTAAAACGTTAAACCTTATTAATTATGTGAAAAGGTAGAATTACACATGCTCTTCCCTCCGTTATGTTAGTTAACGAAATCCTGATCGAAAAATGTTTGCCAAAAATGAAATCGGGCCATCCAAAAACCTATGAAACGATACCATAACGTTTTTTTTTAAATTTAACCCCCCCCCCCTCCCCCCACTATAACTCCAGCCCCCTCCAACCAATGGAAAAAGCAATGCCAGAAATGAGCTCAGCACCCTCGAAAACCTACCGACTAATGAGTTTGACACGACTAAAACCAAAAACAACGACGTTATTAGTTTTGTCCGGTCATTTTTTCAATCTGTCCCAGTGTGCACGGTTGGTAATATCCAATCAAAATTGGTTACATTTAAAACGGCTTGGTAACATGGTAACATTTTATTCCATTAATGGAAAGAACTATTCAATAAAAAGATCAATTAATGTTTGCTATATTCATAACTTTGGAAGAAGTGTCAAAAAATCATATTGAATTGGATTTCAGTTTTGGATAGTCGAATATAAAACCGGATATTAGGTTGTAGTTTCAATGTTTTGATTTTATATACATCACTATGTACAAAAAATTAAATTTTGGTTAAAAATTTTAAAAATTGGAACGAAACTATTTGGTTGCTTAGGCCCCGTATTCAGTTCTTGCGAAATTTTCGTAAGAAATTTTGTCCTTTTGTCTCAAAACGGAAAATTTTGTTGCGGAGTGTTACCACCTAACTTCGGTTTATCTTACACAGATTTCATTTATGTATAATTCCTCTACGCACTCCATTTTATTTTTAACTCACGTTGGTTACTTTTATTTGTTAAAATAATCGAAATGTCAAAATTCCGGTCACAAACAATTGTTTTCGTGCGAAATAACATTGGCGTAACAACTCTGTAATTGATTTTGGCTACAAAATTTTCGGAGAGAGCTGAGTGCCAAGGAAAAGAAAAGTGAGCGAAACTTTCGGTTCTTGAAATTTTCGTTATTTTTTATACACGTACTTCATATGGCAACAAAAATTTCATAAATACTGAATACCGTTCTTTAGTAGGATAATGCAACACTATAAACGCTGCAAATAGACACAAAAAAAAATTCCAATAGTTTATAACGCATAAATATTTCAGTGAGGCACGCGTGAAATGTTAAAAAAATTATTTCTTTTGTGTATTAATGCGGCTAAAATAGCCTTAAAGAAGGGTTAAACGTTCAATAAAAATGGCGACGTTACAGAACTCTTAACAGACGAATTTTTCGATTATGAATACAATTTTTGGGCTTTACCTTCTTAAAGCTTTAACAAACCTATAATACCTTATGCATAAGGCCGTTAATGTTCTAAATAAGAAAAATTTAATAATTTGGTAATTTTTGGTAACTTTTTTTGGAAAATTCTGGTAATTAAAAAATTATCCCTGTGGAAACCGTTGCAGCAAGTACCAAATGTTTACTGCCTTCCAAATTTTGAAGGCAGTTAGCTACAAGTTGATGAGGTGCGACTGGATTAGTCAAAAAGTGTGAGTATGTAAGGGGTTTATCAATAAGAGCGCTACAAAAGTTTTTTTTAAATAAAACAAAACCGGTTTTAGATACCAATGAAATTCTTTATTCCTGTGAAAGTACGTTCGATGCCATTATGTATGGAACTCGATTTCTTTTGCATGGCCACCACGGGCACGCTTGCAGAAGTCCAGACGCTGAACCCAATTTTCGACGGTTTTCAAGCATAAATCGGCCGATACTGCTGGAATTTCAAGTTCGATATTCGTACGAAGTTAATCAATCGTCGCTGGCTTGTTGGCATAGACCATACACTTGACATAGCCCCACAGGAAATAATCTAACGGCGTCAAATCGCACGACCGAGGCGGCCAATCGACTGGGCCATTTCGTGAGATAACACCTTCACCAAACTTGGTTTCCAATAAATTGATTGTGGCATTCGCTGTGTGGCTTGTGGCGCCGTCCTGTTGGAACCACATGTCCTTCAAGTCCATATTATCCAACTGGGGCCAAAATATTCGGTTATCATTGAACGGTAGCGATTCGCATTCACAGTAATGTGCCGGTCTTGATCATCACGGAAAAAGTACGGCCCAATGACGCCGCCGGCCCATAAACCGCACCAAACCGTAATTTTTTCGGGAAGCAATGATGACTCATGGATTACGTGTGGATTGCTGTCTGACCAATAACGCATATTTTGCTTATTGACGAAGCCATTCAGCCTGAAATGATCCTCATCGCTGAAGATGATTTTCCGATGAAAATCCGAATCATTTTCAAGTTGTTACTCAGCCCAATTCGGGAACATACGACGCTTATGGTGGTCAAACGGCTTCAGTTCTTGCGTCAATTTGATCTTGACAACGACGTCACAGAGATGCCCAACGATTGAGAACGACGTGTGAGAAACACATTTGGGCTTTCTTGAACTGAAGCCTCAGCGGCAGCAATATTCTCGACACTACGGGCACTTCTTTGTCTCACTGGCACGGGAACATTTTGTACTGTGCCTGTGGATTCAAATTTTTCCACTAGACGCTCAATTGTTGATCTGGTAGGACGATTATGACGACCATAAATTGGACGTAGCGCTCTTAAAGTTAAGGCCACTGACTCCAAATTTCGGTAGTAAATTTTAATAATTTCGACTCGTTGTTGGCTCGTATATCTTTCCATGATGAAATGGCAAACGTTACTGAAGAGAAATGTCAAAAGAGCGGGAAAAAATATGGCGTCGATTGCTGTCCATATCGATTTACTTTGGTAGCGTTTCTGTTGAAAAACCCTTTATATGGAGTTTTTCGAACTTGCACTTGCATGTGTAAACAGGGGGTTAATGTGTTCCAGGGAATTAGTATATTTTTTTCACTCTATCCGTTTTTTGAACTTCTGTGTACACTTTTCGTTTTTTATGTACTCTTTTTTTACGCCTGTAAACATTGATTGTACTTTTGTGTACACTTTTTGTTCTTTTGTGTACACTTTTAGTTCTTTTGTGTACTCGCTTGTACTTTCGTGACCACTTTTTGCGCTTTAGTGTACAGTTTTCGTACAGGGTCCTGTATGTTTCAATATCATCCCACCAGAAGTTTTACAACAAAAACAAATTCCAGGTACTTTACTCTATTAAATTTGTATATATCCAGGCCCTACTGGAATATAAGATTTTGCGCTTTGCTGGGAAGTCAATTTAAAAATATTATCCATAAAACATTTTCCACTATTTTTCTCTGTGTCTCAAGTCTTAAAGTGAACATTTCCCCAACTCTATTATCCTCTAATCTCAAATAATAATCTATCATACAGCGAATATGGCAAAATAGAGTTCTACAAAATAATTGCAATTCTTGTTAATAATATAATTGTGGAACCATGCGTGGAGTGTCCATGTGTGGGATGGCACATCGACAGCGTCGGCTAAATGCGAAATATTTAAACCATCAAACATTTATGATTTATTTGTATCGATTTGTAAATTTCTGTTTACCCAAACCCAAATGCGAATGCAAACACTTCGAATGACGCAATATTTACATTTAGTACAATTTTGTAAAATTGTTTGAAACCATTATGGGCGACACAATTTTGTATCAATTTTCGATTGAATTTACTATTATTTCTTTAATTTTATTCTTTTTATTTATTTTAATTGAAACAACAAAACTTGTTTGAAACCCCACAACAAAACGGTTTCGAGACACAATTTAATTTCAAATACATTTAAATTGGGGTATGTAGTTTGAAAACCTACGCAAAAACACTTGAATGTGGTCTAATTTTGTGGTTCGACGATGATAACACACACACATATCTACATATGTAGGTAAAAATGTCAAAATATGTTGTAAAATGTGATAAACAGTTAAGCAATTAATTTAGAAACTTTGTGGGAAATTATCTGCAGATCTAACATTGTAGTGCAATAAAAAGAAAATATTACGAATTTAATATATTTTGTATCTAATTACAAATCAAAATAGCACTTCTAAACAAGAAAGTTGAACTTCAATTAAATATTATCTAGTTTTAAATATTATTTGAAATTCCGCATACTCGTTTACCGTTATTTTTGATACATTTCAAAGACCTTCAAGCAAAAACTATGTACAAGTAGACAATCAAAGTTTCTCTTCACTCGAATGCCAACAAACAAAACGAGTGAAACATTAACCATTCTTTGCTCTTTCTCTCTCTTCATGGAATATTTCAATACGCGAGCAGCTTTTTGATAGTGTTATTGTATATAACTATACAAATTCCAACTATGTTGAAGTAAAATTACATAGAAAAAAACCTCGCAATTTGGCAGCCCTAGTAGAAGAGAGCCAAAAAAGTCGACGCGATTCACTCAAACGCATTTCTTTCCCGCGTCATAACTTGATTATTTCATACTTTTTACATAGTTTATGTAATTTTATTTAAATATGCTTGGAATTTATATAGTTAGATACAATAACAACATCAGAAAACTGCTCGTGTATTGAAATATTCAACGAAGAGAGTAAGAGAGCGGGCAGATAAACGACACGCTTCTCTCGTTTTCTTTGTTGGCGTTCCACTCCATGAGTAAATTTTCTTCTCTATACAATAGTTGCTTTATATTCCAACCATGTTGAAGTAAAATTACATAAACTACGCAAAAAGTATGAAATAATCACGATATGACACGAGAGAGAATTGCGTTTGAGTGAATTGTTACCACTTTTTGGTTCTCTTTTACGAGGGTTGCCAAATTGCGCACATCGTCTGGTCGTCTACTTCTTGATCGTCTTTGGATGTCATTTTTGCAAAAAAGTGATAATTTTGTCAGACTCATATCTTGCAAACTGTTTTACTCTCTGAGGGAAAGTTTTAGATCTTGTCATAAAGAACAAAAATTGTCATAAAGAACAAAGAATATATAAAATCAAAAAAATCTTCATCTTCAAAGTCAAAATCCCAAAAAACTTTAAAAAATTAAATTTTTTTTACCTTTTTTCCACTGTTCAGGTCCATAGGTGGCAAGCCGTTCAAAATTCAAGGAAACAATCAATTACAAAAGTTACCTAAGATCTCAATAAACAAATTTCTAGAACATATGAACATCCTAGGAATGATTCTTAACACCGTTTATTTCTATATTGAGATACTATGCTATCTCACCGGATCATTTCTAGGAAGTTGATTGTTTCCTTGAATTTTGAACGGTTTGCTACCTATGGACCTGAACAGAGGAGAAAAGGTGAAAAAAATAGAGTTTTTAAAGTGATTTTGACCTTAAACATGAAGTTTTTTGATTTTATATGTTCACAATTTTTGTTCTTTATGACAAGAGCTACAACTTTCTCTCAGAGAGTAAATCAAAATTTCGAACAGTTTGCAAGATATGAGCCTGACAAAATGATCACTTTTTTTCAAAAATTAAACCGAGGCCCCAAATCTTTGGGGGTCCGTAAAAAAGTGCATGACTTTGGGCAAAACTGGGAGACACGGGCCTTTTATCACGTAGTGGTGCCCGGATATGGTTATATTTTTTCGTGTTGCACTGGGGTATTCAGAAAAGTCTTATTGAATTTTATCTTTCTATTCGTTCTTAACATTTACAAATGAAAAGCACAAAGATTTACTAGGAATTGAGTCACTTTCCTGGCCTGGTAATAGCCCAGAACTCAACCCTATTGAGAACTGTTGGCATTACAAGGGAAAAAGATTAAATAAAAATCGGTGTGGCTCAAAAATTACTAACCATTTTTTACTAAATGGGATACATCCTGAAAACATAGTTTCAGTTTACAATAAAATGTATGTATATAGAACTAAGAAATTTTCGCCGAATTAGTGAATTAAGATCGGTATCGGTTTATGTGAGATTTCGTGGTGTCGATTAAGCTAGAGGGTTGCTATTTGCAGTTTGGGTCCTCGCAGCACTAGTGTTGCAAACTGGATCTTCCATTGAAAAGATTGACGGGGCGTACGTTCTCCAATTGGGCTCTGGACAAGATGCCCCAAGATGATGAATTTCATCGCAAAATCATCTTCAGTGACGAAGCTCATTTTTGGCTTAATCAAAATATGCGTTATTGGTTTGGTTAAAATCCAAATGTGCGTCATGAATCACCACTTCATTCACAAAAAATAACTGTTTGGTGCGGTAATAACGATCGTCACGTGAATGGCGATCGTTATCGCGCCATGATTACCGATTATTTTTGGCCCGAATTTAAAACATGGACTTGGACGACATCTGCTTTCAACAGCAGACGTTACAATCGATTTATTGAAGAGTAGGTTTGGTGAGCGTGTTATCTCAAGAAATGGACCAGTCAATTGGCCGCCTCGTTCGTGCGATTTAACGCCTCTAAACTTTTTTCTTAGGGGCTACGTCAAATCATTGGCCTATGCCAACAAGTCGACGACGTTGGAAGAACTCAGAGCCAACATTGAACGTGAAATAACAGCCTTTACGGCCGAAATGTGTGACAGAGTCATCGAAAATTGGGTCCAACGAATCGACCGCTGCCGACGTGCCGCGGTGGCCATATGAATGAAGTTTAGTTCCATTCATAAGTGTTTTGATTGTATTTCAAGTTGATCATAAAGTTTTGCAAATATCTCAAGAGTTGTCAAGTCATTAAGTGTGTTTTTTTACCCCGCTAAAGTTAATTATAACTTAATTTGTATGTGACAGCCACGCGATATTAAGTAGCATTTCAATTTCCCACTTAAATTCCGACTTGAACAAAAATTTATGTTACCTGGCGTTTACACGGGACAGTTTTGCTCCGACAGTAGCAACTAGAGATGGGCACGTGAGTAATTTTGGCTCACGCTCACGCACGGTCACGACGTAATAATTTTGAATCACGCACGCTCACGCACGACGAATTTTTTTTCGCTCACGTTCACGCACGCTCACGTGAGTAAAATCAAATTTTACTCACGTTCATGCGTGAATCACGTTAGTCACGAAACTCACGCAAAAGAAAAAACACATTTTTATACAAAAAAAAAAATTCTCATTTTTATTTAAAGAAAGCTTCAAAAACAAGTTTTATTTTTATGAATAGATTAAATTAACTTAAAAATATAAAGCAAAGTTTATATGTGACCTGGTCTACGAAAAGGGAGCTTACGTGCGAAAACTAGTTTTCTGTGAAAAAGCTGTTAAAAGTAAGCAACTCGTTTCGTCAGTTTCTCATTATCTCGTTAATTGTTCTCCGCGCCGGACGTCCAGTAAGTGTTGTTGTTGGTCGGAATATTAATATAGTTCATCGTGTAAGTTGCTAGTGTGGAACATTTAAAAAAGTAACACTGAAGAAGTGACGTTTACTGTTTCTGTTGATTATCGTCTTCGCATTTCGCATGAAATGAAACATGAGTGTTGATGAGGAGTTCAGTGCCGTATACGGACAATATTTCCATGAAAAGGATGATGAAAACGATGATGAAAACTATGAAGAGAGCGATGATGATGAAGACGAAGTATGTGTATCTCAGGCAGAAGATGATACCGAACAAACTTTTGTTAACATGGACCTGTATGTTGTTGATGGTAACAAAATTTCTGTCAAAAGATTGTTGTAATAATGAATGTCATACACTGATACCACGGGAAATGATCGAGAGTACGCGGAACAATTGTTTAGAGATGACGAAAAATTAACTTGATTTAGTGATACTAAGTCACATCGAAGCTGGAATTATGAGTAACGAAAAGCTAGAAAGTGTATACGCAAAGCTTTCTGGGCGGAAGAAATATGGACAGAGACAGGATACAGAAGTTATGAGTCATAGAATTCAATTTACCTTCTACAGAGTACCTGTTTGTCGTTCGTTTTTCCATTTTCTACATGCCTGTACGACGAAGCGTTATGAAAATTTACTACGTCATTTTCACGCATAGGGTGTAACAGTGCGCCAACACGGACTGGCAAATAAACCATTATCATTTCATAATCTCTACAGATTGTGTAAAAACAAAGAAATTCGCAGACAGTGAAGAAGTGCAGTCCTTTAAGCTTCTGTTAAAACCTATCGATCCTGAAATGCCGAAAGTTATACAACCAGCCGGTTTATCTTTGGAACGTCAGTGGTACATCTATCACAATCTTCGCAGCTTAGTTTCGGATATATCTAAAGTAGATATTGTGGCTCCATTGCCGAAAGATTTGCCATCGAAGAAACGGAAGGCAAAAACTAGTGAAGATGTTCTCAAACCAGACGAGGAACCAGGCCCATCTTCCTCAGGATCAACACGTAAAAAGATCTCAAGAAAACGACAACAAAGAAAAATACATAAACTACTCAGCATTATTATTTTTGGCCCATAATACGTTTTTCTACTGTATAATCATGTCTTTATAGCTTAGAATTCAATGTATTTTGTTCATTACCAATAAATTATATTTTGTCGTATTTTTACTCTCCTTTCTCTACATTTTTAGTACACTTCTAAGCAAGTTAGGATTTTCTGCTTTTTGATGAAAAATTTTGATTTTGAAAATTGATTTTTTGACACCTAAGCCCCCTTTCCGTAGACCAGGTCACATATAATTAAAATAAAATACTTCAAGTTATAATTATAGTTAATGATTATAAAACAAAATTTTAATTCAGTTTCTTTTTCGTTGGGGTTAAAAAATTCAGGTAATTTAGTGTCTTTTGTAAAAAGAGTCTTTTAATGCTTCACACTCAAGCGAATATCCATAGCGAAAAAACGTGTGATCGTCACAATTGGTGCTGTTTTGTTTGTTTACACAAGAAATATGAAAACATGCGAATACCGCGGGCAACTGAGTAAAAACTTGACGCCGCCATGCGGTAGCGGCCGACAACTTATTGACTAGCAACGCCTTTAAAATATAGTAAAAGTGTTTATGGTTTATAACAAACTGATGAAGTTATTGGAAAACACGTTATTTTGAGCAAAAAATGTTAAACAAAAAATTTGGCTCCAAGGCCTATTTTTCCAGTTAGGTGCTGTTGATTTAATCGGTGAAAAAATGTTGCAAAAAAAAGTTGGTAAAACTTGCTATTCCTAAAAAATATGCAATTTGCGTATTTGACACATTAAACATCCAAAATAAGAAAAGTCGGCAAAAAAAACCGAATTTTTTATTGGAAAAGTTCGTGAATCACGAAATTTTTCCACTCACGTACGCTCACGCACGACAATTTTTTTCGCTCACGTTCACGCACGCTCACGTGAGTAAAATCAAATTTTACTCACGTTCATGCGTGAATCACGCGTGATTCACGCTAATCACGTGATTTGTGCCCACCTCTAGTAGCAACCCATTCACACATTTTTACTACCACACTTACACTTCTCTCACTTGCCTCGCCACTGTCTCTGACTTTTCAACGACAGTAACTTCGGCAAGAGATTTGACATAAGCGGCCAGATCATGGTAGAACAAGTAAAGGTTGGCGCAATAGAACAACTGATTTTGCTTTCTTATGACTCCATCTGTTAAATTCAGTGTATTTTGTTGTTGTACTTTTTTGGTTACTGTGTTTGTTCATATGGATCTGTGTTGAATTTCACGGTTAGAGTCATGAAACAAAAACTAAATGCCTGTTGTTGGTTCACACAATTACAACAAATCCTACTGCTTCAACCTCTACTAGTTCAGCCATCGGCCATATCGGTGACGTTTCGTAGTAATTTGAGAAAAAAGCAAAACATCGCAAACGACTTTACAAATTGGGAAATATATTTGTATTTGAAATGTTTGCTAATTTTTATTAAAATATTGTTTGACAATATAAACATAAATACATGTCTAATTTTGCAGAGTACATCAGTTCCATTGTAATTTGGAGAAGTAAGACAAAACACAATGGCAAAAGAGCGAAGACACAAATAATCAGAGCACGAAATTTAACGAAACGACTCTGTCGGTGGTTGCTTAAAACTGTACTGTCTTTATAACTGGCTGGACGCGTACGTCACACAAACAATTTTTCTGTTTGTGACAACTAATACATATTCTCAACTATCTTGTCTAAAACTGTCCCGTGTAAAAGCACCGTTAGATAAATTTGGTGATCATTTCTTGCGAATGCAAATGTTATCAATGAGAGACTCAAAAGCAGTAATTTGTAAAATGGCTTACACATTTTAAGGTTATTAAAATTACATTATTTAATGGAAGACTATGTATACTTTTATATCTCTAAAGGATAGGATAGATTTTTATTTCTGATTGAAAACAAAATGGGAATTAAATTGTTCACAACAACGCCGGTAAATGTTATACATACTGATCATGGTGTAATTATCTATCAGGTGTAGTCGTTTAAATAGGTGGTTAAATTTTTTCCATGTAATTTTTCGTTTTACTTGTCAAAATCATATGTATTTCGTTTTTATACTTTTTTGTATTCTTGTATTGTTGGTATATATTTGTGTAGAGTTTGGCAACTGAAACGAATGGACAAAACTAAAATGTATGTTGTTGCTGCTTACAACTACAACAATATCTGCTGCTACCATGTATTTGTTGGCACTGGCCAGAAACATGTTGCCGTATCGCATTTTTTTCCACCCATAACAGAAGATGTTGCCACATTTCGTAGTATTAAGTTTGGATCGTTTTATTTGGAAAGTCGTAAGTGCCGATAGCTTAATGGAATAAAAAAACAGCCTTGTTATTGGAAAACCCTATATAAATATCAATCCTCTAAAATCACTATTATGTTTGTAGTTGGGAAAATAATCCTATAGTGGCTACTGGATTACATTTTTGTTGTTACTAACTTATTACATTTTAAATTGTTTCAGGATTATGGGATTCAGGTAATATGATTACTCGGTTGGCCTTATTATCAAATATTTAACATATCTATCTAGGTGAGGGCAGTTAAGTTGTATCTGTACAACATTTTAGTTCACATTTTAATTAATAAATACTTATAATCTCAAGAGTAAAAGATTATTTACTTTTCTTTGTCAACCTTGTGTTAATGTTCACCTAGAAACGAGATAAATATTCACTCGTTTGTACTTATAAATATGTATATACACAATATAACATGTACATTAGTATAGAATCGTTGACAGGGTGACCTATTTTTTGCGGACATTCGCATAATTGTATTTCTCAGCCTCAGAATCTGCCTACCCACCTTACACGTTGCATAAACACATATCAAATGTTTATTCTACAGAGAGCAAGATAGAGGTTATTTTATAATATTTTTTATATTTAAATTTGAATACACTTGACGAATAAATGCTGACGATACAGCCGACACCCATCGCCACCCCTTAACCTTTATAACTATAAACTAAAAACAATTGGTACTCCTGTGGGATGACATCGATGTGAGGTATTATTATTCTCATTATATACTATGAATAACCTGACCAGCCATCCCGCTTTTTGCGGGTTTGACTTTTGCGGGTTAGCGGCGCTTTCTGCTGTCTCATCTGGTTTCTAATATACAAAATATAACGCTATGTTTTATATATTTAGTCTCATTTTAACTAAATATTTACATGCAGTTTTGTAAATGTTCCACTTTTTGGTGACAACTAGTTGGTCAGGTGAACATGAAGGGACTGGGGAGAGCTTCGCACAATCAGTGAGAACTGCGATCTCTAGTTTTACACTCACTCATAGGTACCTACAGTTTTACACGAGGTGTTTAACAGGATCTTTACTCGATAGTCCTTGTTAAATCGGTCCAATAAGTTAGTTTCGCAGTTTATTGTTAGGTAATCGATGTGGATTATCCCGCGTGCATCCCAAATAACTGTTGCCATCACCTAATTGACCGACAAACTTACCTTGGCCTTCTTCGGAGCCGGTTCACCCGGAGACACCCATTGTTTAGATCCATGATCCATGTTTCATCCACAGTTACAGAAAGCCGCAAAAACTCCTTCGAATTGCGGTTAAACAACTCCCAACAATCCTTTGAAGTTGTCACACGATTACGTTTATGGTCAATTGAGAGCAAACGCGGCACCCATCTTGCAGACAGCTTTCTTAAACCCAACTGATCATTTAAAATCGAAACCACACTGTAATTTGAAATGCCTATGGCGTCAACAATCTTACGCACTTTTACACTTCGATCGGCAGTGGATTTTTTCGACATTTCCGGGTGTATTGGCCGTACAGAACGTTTAGCGTCCTTTGTACTTGTGCGACCACAACGAAAGTCAGTAAACCACTTCTTTGCCATTAAAATCGATGGTGCAGAGTCCCCATAGTATTTACCAAGATTTTCCTTGGTTTTTTCGCAAAAAATATAGTTCAATGAGCACTGGAAATTGACTTTTTCCATTTTAAAAAAAAATATTTTTTAATGAGCACTCGAAATTCACTTTTTTCCATTTTAAAAAAATTGCACGAGGATGCATGTTTTGACCAGCTGTTAAACGCAAAGTAAAGGACGAAACTTGCTCAAAATTTGACAGTAGTCTATTAACAGGTGGTAGTTGATGTATAAAGCAACTATGGAATAGAGAAGAAATTTTACTCATGTAGTGGAATGCCAACAAAGAAAACGAGTGAAGCGCGTCGTTTCTCTGCTCTCTCTTACTCTCTTTGTTGAATATTTTAATACACGAGCAGTTTACTGATGATGTTATTGTATCTAACCCTTATGTGTCAAGAACTTCGTTGTCTATTTGCAAGTATAATTTAGACGTGAGTTGGAACATTTTTAACGATACAACGAACTTAACAATACATTGGACTTTTTGCGAGACATAATTATCCGCACGGGAAACCAACGACCAATCGATTTAATCTAATAAAAAAACCGTTTCCCATTACATCCCATGAAGGGATTGGGGAGAGCTTCTCACAACCACTGAGCTGTGCGCTTTTTAATTTCTCACTCAATCTAATACAGTCTAACAATTAATTTTAACAGAAAAAATTGGTCAACAAATTATTCTATTTGCAAATTCTAAACTAGAAATTCTAAACTTGGAGTCGGACTCGTATACATTTTTATGACTCCAACTCTGACTCCAGGCAAATTGCCCAGACTCAGACTTCACAGCACTGATACTAACAAAATTAATTTTTTTGACTGTCAACATAAAACAAAACACTTTATTATTACCTCTAGTTTTATGCTTGACGAAATAAAAAATTAAAAGAAATGACAAATTTTCAACTGCAGCCAACTTCGCAAAGAAAATTTCGGATGGAAAACCAAAACGAAATAAGAGTACTACAGGCAAGTCTGTACCCCTTTCCATTCTCTTGTCCTCTCTCTCCTGTAAACTCAAGACTTGCGAAAGTAAAATTGGCGACTGTAAACCCTGAAAATTTGCACTCCTGAAAAACTGTATACCCGGAAAAACTGTTAGTATTAATAATGAATTTTGTCTTATGCCTTGTTCAGTGCCGGGTAGATGAAGTCTTTCGCAATTTGGGGCTGAAATTGAGTTGAAATTGCTCAATTATTCATACACTTTGACTACTACGAAATTGAGACATTTACGACAATTTAATAAATAAATAAAAAACAAATAAATAATTTCATTGAAATTGTCTTTAAATTGCCATGTTTTTACTCAACAAAATGAACTTAGTGCATTTTTTTGCATCTATGCTCGAGCACGAAGCCGACAGAACAGTTTTCAAAGTTTACGCCGCCGTCATTTAAGGCCGACATTACCGTTTAAGCCGATTTTAAAAGTCTGAGATACCAAAAAAATATCAAAAATTTTTACACAACCAACGAGATGAACCTAAAAGTAACGTCTGGCGAAAACCCACATTTCATAAAATCTCTGTCGACGCCGCCGATTAATTTTTTTGTTGCTCCGACACCGCCGATAATTATGAGTCGGCTTCGTTCAGTGAACTAGTGACAACAACAAATAACAAACCAATTGTATACCGCCTCATTCATCAAATTACAATTTTAATTTTTCATCGACATGTATTAGTGAGAAGAAAATATAAACTGTGTAGAATCATGCACCAATTATTTATTTTACCGTTTTTTTTTCTTTCCTAACAAAACTCTGGTTATTGTGTCCAAGCACGAACATTTCACTCATGTTTGTAAACAAACAGTTGTCATTTTGCAACGAAATTGTGCAAATGTCAGTGTGAACGACGTCAATTTCGATCGACAATTTCAATCCGAAATTGTCAATTTCGTGGCAGCTTGGACAAGGGATTACAATGATTGATGGCAAAGTCTTACTGAAATTGCAAATATCTCGTGCACTTTGAAATGTGTAATTTGTAAAACGACTTTCGAAAGGTGGGAGATTCAACAAGTGATGAGCATAACTGAATATAGAATGTCTAGACTGCATGACAGAATCATGGGTATGGAGCTTATTCTGAAGCTAACGTAAATGATTTCACGAGACCGAGAACACTCTTGACGAAAATATACCACTAAAGATACACCAAATATTCGTAAAATAAATTATACACGATGACTTTTTCAAAAGGCTTGGACTGAAAGAAGACTGCCGAAAACATGGATATGGAAATGCGAAACATGGAAATACGTCAGGGACACTTATTGAGATTGATGAGGTGGCAACCCCAATTACTGGTGTTTATAAAACAGTATTATAAAGACAGTGGTTGTTAACCTTATGTCAAATTTTTCAGTCAGTGGTGATCTTCATTTCTTAGTTAAATTGTGATTAAACATCGAATCTTATTTTCCAGTCATTGATTAAGAATTATTTAACCACCCAATGTTGGTTGGTTAACTTGTAGTCAGAACCATATGGTTTTGAAAATCACATCACTGATTGTAAATATGAGAAATGTAAGATCGAATAATTTTTTTTTTTGGTTGGAGTATTTGTACACGAACTTTGAGCCTAGATCCTTAAAATGTTGCGACCTTCAGTTTTTATACATTTTTGTTATTCCTCTTCGTTGTTTTGGTATATAACCCAAAACAAAGGTTTTCCAATAAGAATACAAGGATTGCCAACCGTTCACAATTTTATGGCTTACTTTAATTTGCCACTGAAATGCTAAATGCAGAGTTAACCTCTAATAATCTTTCAATTACGATTAAGAAATCCGATAGTTATCTACCAACATAAAAACTGGCCAATAATGTTATAAACTGTAAGGAAATGGTTAATGGCTCATAATTTGATGAGTAGTCTTTAAACTTCCCAAGTTTTGGCTCAAATGTATACTGAGAAGAAACTTACTTCCGCGGGACATAAGATTCGGGTTCATGGCAAAAATTTATTACAGTAGCCCAAGAATGAAAAACGAAAAATAACTAAAAATTTAGATACACGAATACTGCAAGATTTCACGGATTAGACAGAATAAGGAACATTTCAATACGTTGGCGGCCTTTACAGATCCACTTATTTTATCGCTTAGATACGTGGGATATGTGGCCGTCGATGGTACCTGCTCCGACCACTTTAAAATTTCTTTCGACGACGGTCACCTCGCTTAGTGACGGAGGAGACACAATCGAGTGTTTAGCCAAGAAAAAACTTCTGAAAATACTGTTCGGATCTGGTGTAAAACAGTAGGTCTCAACTAGAGTGTTCAAAACCGAAACCGAAAAACCGGATAACCGGGTTTCGAGCAATTTTTAAAAAACGTAAACTTAATTTTCGAACACACCGAAAACCGGTTATTAGATGTCGGTTAATCGGTTTATACTCAATTTGTGTTAAAAGATCTTACAAACTTTTAATAATTAAACAAAAAAACATATAATTTTCATATATTAATTATTTGTATGAAATAAGTAACACATCTAGTTTGAAACATAATAATAATAAGATATTAAGCAGTTCTTAATTTGGCATTGACAATTAAATAATTTAAATTAGTATATCAATTAATTTTTTATACTTTATAAGATTATCTTCATAAAAATTGTGAAATTGCGAACATGATTTTCAAAGTTTCAAAGTTAAATAAGTTTAAAGTGAATATGAATTAAACTTGTCAATTTTACTTTAAACAGCCATTGCAAATTGGAATATGATTTACATTTTAATTTAAAAATATAACGTTATTGTTAAATTTAAATACAGCTGTGAAATTTTGAGATTGAAACACCAATAAAAATTATTTTATTATTATTAATAAAAATCAGTTCAATTCAATTAAGAAGATAAAAAGAATTGAACTGAATTAGACTAAATTAAACTTAGTTGGATTAGATTGGATTGAACTAAATTGATGGAATTGAATTGCATTGCATTGAACTGACTTAAATTGGATTGAATCGAATGGAATTGATTTGTATTGTATTGAATTGAATTGAATTGAATTGAATTGAATAGAACAGAATAGAATAGAATAGAATAGAATAGAATAGAATAGAATAGAATAGAATAGAATAGAATAGAATAGAATAGAATAGAATAGAATAGAATAGAATAGAATAGAATAGAACAGAATAGAATAGAATAGAATAGAATAGAATAGAATAGAATAGAATAGAATAGAATAGAATAGAATAGAATAGAATAGAATAGAATAGAATAGAATAGAATAGAATAGAATAGAATAGAATAGAATAGAATAGAATAGAATAGAATAGAATAGAATAGAATAGAATAGAATAGAATAGAATAGAATAGAATAGAATAGAATAGAATAGAATAGAATAGAATAGAATAGAATAGAATTGAATTGAATTGAATTGAATTGAATTGAATTGAATTGAATTGAATTGAATTGAATTGAATTGAATTGAATTGAATTGAATTGAATTGAATTGAATTGAATTGAATTGAATTGAATTGAATTAAAATAAATTAAATTAAATTAAATTAAATTAAATTAAATTAAATTAAATTAAATTAAATTAAATTAAATTAAATTAAATTAAATTGAATTAATTTAAATTAAATTAAATTAATTTAATTTAAATTAAATTAAATTAAATTAAATTAAATTAAATTAAATTAAATTAAATTAAATTAAATTAAATTAAATTAAATTAAATTAAATTAAATTAAATTAAATTAAATTAAATTAAATTAAATTAAATTAAATTAAATTAAATTAAATTAAATTAAATTAAATTAAATTAAATTAAATTAAATTAAATTAAATTAAATTAAATTAAATTAAATTAAATTAAATTAAATTAAATTAAATTAAATTAAATTAAATTAAATTAAATTAAATTAAATTAAATTAAATTAAATTAAATTAAATTAAATTAAATTAAATTAAATTAAATTAAATTAAATTAAATTAAATTAAATTAAATTAAATTAAATTAAATTAAATTAAATTAAATTAAATTAAATTAAATTAAATTAAATTAAATTAAATTAAATTAAATTAAATTAAATTAAATTAAATTAAATTAAATTAAATTAAATTAAATTAAATTAAATTAAATTAAATTAAATTAAATTAAATTAAATTAAATTAAATTAAATTAAATTAAATTAAATTAAATTAAATTAAATTAAATTAAATTAAATTAAATTAAATTAAATTAAATTAAATTAAATTAAATTAAATTAAATTAAATTAAATTAAATTAAATTAAATTAAATTAAATTAAATTAAATTAAATTAAATTAAATTAAATTAAATTAAATTAAATTAAATTAAATTAAATTAAATTAAATTAAATTAAATTAAATTAAATTAAATTAAATTAAATTAAATTAAATTAAATTAAATTAAATTAAATTAAATTAAATTAAATTAAATTAAATTAAATTAAATTAAATTAAATTAAATTAAATTAAATTAAATTAAATTAAATTAAATTAAATTAAATTAAATTAAATTAAATTAAATTAAATTAAATTAAATTAAATTAAATTAAATTAAATTAAATTAAATTAAATTAAATTAAATTAAATTAAATTAAATTAAATTAAATTAAATTAAATTAAATTAAATTAAATTAAATTAAATTAAATTAAATTAAATTAAATTAAATTAAATTAAATTAAATTAAATTAAATTAAATTAAATTAAATTAAATTAAATTAAATTAAATTAAATTAAATTAAATTAAATTAAATTAAATTAAATTAAATTAAATTAAATTAAATTAAATTAAATTAAATTAAATTAAATTAAATTAAATTAAATTAAATTAAATTAAATTAAATTAAATTAAATTAAATTAAATTAAATTAAATTAAATTAAATTAAATTAAATTAAATTAAATTAAATTAAATTAAATTAAATTAAATTAAATTAAATTAAATTAAATTAAATTAAATTAAATTAAATTAAATTAAATTAAATTAAATTAAATTAAATTAAATTAAATTAAATTAAATTAAATTAAATTAAATTAAATTAAATTAAATTAAATTAAATTAAATTAAATTAAATTAAATTAAATTAAATTAAATTAAATTAAATTAAATTAAATTAAATTAAATTAAATTAAATTAAATTAAATTAAATTAAATTAAATTAAATTAAATTAAATTAAATTAAATTAAATTAAATTAAATTAAATTAAATTAAATTAAATTAAATTAAATTAAATTAAATTAAATTAAATTAAATTAAATTAAATTAAATTAAATTAAATTAAATTAAATTAAATTAAATTAAATTAAATTAAATTAAATTAAATTAAATTAAATTAAATTAAATTAAATTAAATTAAATTAAATTAAATTAAATTAAATTAAATTAAATTAAATTAAATTAAATTAAATTAAATTAAATTAAATTAAATTAAATTAAATTAAATTAAATTAAATTAAATTAAATTAAATTAAATTAAATTAAATTAAATTAAATTAAATTAAATTAAATTAAATTAAATTAAATTAAATTAAATTAAATTAAATTAAATTAAATTAAATTAAATTAAATTAAATTAAATTAAATTAAATTAAATTAAATTAAATTAAATTAAATTAAATTAAATTAAATTAAATTAAATTAAATTAAATTAAATTAAATTAAATTAAATTAAATTAAATTAAATTAAATTAAATTAAATTAAATTAAATTAAATTAAATTAAATTAAATTAAATTAAATTAAATTGAATTAATTTAAATTAAATTAAATTGAATAGAATTGAATTGAATTGAATTGAATTTAATTAAATTCAATTGAATTGAATGGAGTTGAATTGGATTGAGTAGATTTGAATTGTATTGAATTGAATTGAATAGAATTGAATTGAACTGTATGGAATTAACTGACGTGTTCTTTAATGGAAAATTTAACAATATTAAAACCTGACAAATGCTGCTATATTTTCAGAAAAATAATGACTCTTTTTACGGGCAAACAAAATAAGACGTGAAAATGATATTTTGTGTTAATTTTGTAGTATTTTTTTTTACAAAATTTTTAACATATTGATTTCCGTACGAAACGAAAAATCGGAAAAATAACCGTAATTTGAAAATGCCAGTTTTTTAACGCTGTAGTCTCAATTAAACCCCTTCATGAGAAGTAATGGGAAACGCCTTGTTGTTAGACACATGAGGTCACGAAAGAAATAAAAAAATACAAAACGTTACTGGATCTTGACTGTTTACATCAAAAAGCCAGTAACGAGCGAGATTATTTTGACAGTTCGATGATAGAGAACTTGCATGCTTTTACAGGAGAAATTTGTACCAGTAAGAATTTGCAAGTTCGAGCATATGTTAACAAATTAATCGTTGCAATTTTATTGCAAAGGGAATTTTTTAATGCTACTTTAATAATCTCTTTTAAAAATGAAGAAAGTTTTGTAATATTTTGTTCAAACTGCGGCACCGAAAATAACATTGAACTTTGAGAGAAAAGTTTGAAGATCCCTGTAGACCTAGCACCATAGTTTAGCGTTCATTGTGTACGAACTAGAGTGTGCTAGAAATCGGCATTTTTTAGAAATCGATTTTCGGTTTGTTCGAAAAATCAATATTTCAAGAAACCGGTTTTCGGTTTTAAATTTTGCCAAAAACCGGTGGAACCGGTTTTTTCGGGGGTTTTTTATTGCTTTAAATTAAATTACACATGTAGAACTTACAATACATTTGTTTAGCGACTATTTCATATACTTATTCTAGTTGAAAACACAAAATTTCACAACTGTATTTAATTAATTACGTTTTAATTTTTAATAAAAACTATATATTTAAAATTAAAATGTTCGAGCGTCTATTTTACATTATTTTATTCTTCAATATTACGCTAACCACTGGGTAGCATCGTCGGGAAGATAAACACAAGTATTAATTAAAAATTAAATGGGGGAAACAAAATAATGAAATTACAAATTATTAATATTATTATTTATTATTATTATTTTTGATATTGGTTATTTTCGTGACTATGCTAGACAATGGGTAGCGAAATATTGAAGAACAAAATAATTTAAAAAATAAACCTAATAGACCTAACGCTCGAACATTTTAATTTTAAATATAATACGAAAAGTCGAATAAATCATCACATTTTAAAAAATATATATCATATTCCAATTTGGAATGCGTGTTTAATATAAACTTTAAAAGTTTTATTCAAATTCCCATTAAATGATTTAAAATCGCGAATCATATTCAAATTTGTAAACAGATTTTCATGTAGCAAATCTTATTAAGTTTAAAACATTTAGTTATCAAATAATTTTAATTTTGAAATTTAATAAATAAAATGTTTGAAAAGCTTAATTAATTCTTATTTAATTTTTCATTAATTTTAATTCAAATCATAAAATCATTTTGCAAAAAAAATTGTTTGGATATGTCATTTAGATCATATTTCAAAATGAAAATCATGTTTCCTAATTCCAAAATTTCACTAAAATTCGAAAATCATATAATTTTTAAGGATATTAACACAAATTAAGTAAAATCCGATTAACCGGTTAACCGACGTCAAATAACCGGTTTCCGGTTTGTTCGAAAATTACGTTAAAAAAAACCCGGCATACGGTTAATAGCAAAACAACCGGTTTCCCCGGTGTTGGACACTCTAGTACGAACACAATAGGTGTGCATGCGTTCTTATGGAAGAAGAAGCAGAGCAGGCGTTTAACGTCGTTTCTGAAGTCCGGTATTCAGTTTTTATGCAATTTTCGTTGCCATAGGAAGTACATACGTGCATAAAAAATAACGAAAATTTCATGAACCGAAAATTTCGCTCACTTTCGCTCGCTCAGCTTGGTACTCAGCTCTGTGCGAAGATTTCGTAGGCAAAATCAAGTACAGAGTTGTTACGCCAAATTTATTTCGTACGAAAACAATTGTTTGATAATTGTTTGGAACCGGAATTTTGACATTTCGATTATTTTAGTAAACAAAAGTAATACCACATGCGTAAAAAATTGAATGGAGTGCAAAGATGAATTATTAATGAAATATTTGGAAAGTATATCTGAGATGTGTGGTAACTCTTTGTAATAAAATTTTCCGTTTACAGGCCTATTCTGGCAGGGTTTCAAAAGTCACCAAGGTTACTATTTGACAGCTAAGTGACAATTGTCACAAATCGGTATGCTGACACATTTTTTTGGTGACAAAAGGAACAAAAACTGTTACCTGCCAAAGAGGAGGTAACAGCGCGTAACAGCTGTTTTATTTGCCGGAAAATTGATACAAAAACATTTTATAAATTCTGCAAGTAAAAAATAAAAAAGGTGTACGGGAAAAATAATAATATATTTTTTACCAAAACGACAAGAGGGCATAATTAAATGAAGGAAGGTCTTTTGTTACTTTGTCCTATGGAAATGGAGCAGAAAGAAGAAAGAATTTGCTTTTGTGTTAGAAAGATTGAAAAAGCGCGAAATATATTAAAATTTTTTTAGCTTAAATATCTCCGGTCTTTGAAGGGCTAAGGTCTTGTCTTTTATCGGAACCTGCCAAAAAATAAGTATAATGGGGAATTTTGTTGAAAAAATATATAAATTTTTAGCAGAAAAGTGAGGTTAATAAAAATATGTTTATGCACTGATTTATAGAGCTTAGAAAGACCTTTGTAATGATACCCATTTCAACCAGATCGGATAATAAATACCTTAGATACGAACGATTATATACTCAAGCTTTAAAGGCCTATGTCTAAAGAAGTTGGACCGACCGCGGGGGAAAAACCAACTTTTTGAACTCAGCGCAGACGCTTTCGTCGGTGGTGAAATTTTGATGTAGATCAGAGAGTTGGCGCTAAAGTAAATTTGTTCCTCTATTTGGCGTGGATGCGCAGGTGTATTCTTTCCGCATAGCATCTCTGGATGTTCCGTGAGAAAGGCAATATAACATTCCAGGTGTGCCTTTGCGGTGTGCTCAAATTCCCTAAATAATAATGTATTAATTTTAATTCAATAAATCATAAATACATTAACTACTTAATTTTCCTTCTTTTACCGCGTTCATTTTGTGCAGAAAACCATATGTTGTTGTTTTGTTGTCTCTGAGGTGAATTATTTGTTACGAGGTGAATTTTTCGTTGTCACCTTGTTGCCAGAATTCCAGATACAAACAATGGTGACAGCTTTGCAACAATTTTGGGGTTACAATTTGATTGTTACCACATACACAGAATAGGGGTGTTAGAGATAAATCACAAAATTTCTGGGCCACAAAAATTAGAATTCCTTTTATTTCTCTGGCGTTAAGAAGGCACAATGTTGCCAGCTTAATACAAAAATTGGTATGTGTTGAAAAACGTTTTACTATTTTTTTGACAAATTTAAAATTTTCTATGAAATACGAACGGAAATGCTAAATTCATATTTTATAGGGTGATAAATTACAGTCGATGTGATTTTTGTCCTTCCGGCCTGTAAAAAATATAGAGAAGACAAATTTTGAACGCCAAGTGATACTGTACATCGACAATGATTTTTGAATTGACGCGAACGTTATCGCCCTGATTGTGGTTATACACTAATGGCCAGTTTTTCAGTCAGTGGTGATCTTCGTTCTTTGTTAAATTGTGGTTAAACATCGAATTGTGTTTTTTAGTCATTGTTTAACTATGATTTAACCAGCCAATGTTGGTTGGTTAACTTATAGTGAGAACCATATTATTTTGACAATCAAATTACTGACTGTCAAAGTGAGAAATGAAGATTGTATAAAATACATGTTCTAGATTTGTGTATTTATACATATACCTTGAGTCTAGATCGTTAAATTGTTGCGCCTATATAGTTTTTTACATATTTTTGTTAAAATGACTTTAATTTTATGCATCTATTTCTTATTTTACATAATTCCATTTTGTTTGTTCCCCATTGTTGTTTTGGTATTTATCCCAAAACACACGTTTTTTCCAATAAGAATACAAGGGTTGCCATATTAGTTGACAATATGGCGACTTACATTAACTCACCACTGAAAAACAAAATGCAAAGTTAACCTCTAATTAACTTAGAATTAAGATTAAGTAATCCGATAGTTAACTACCCACTTAAAAACTGGCCATAAGAAGTTTCTTCCCAACTGATTTTTAAGTTTTGAAAATATTTTTAGCTGTCTGTCGTTCAGATAGTTGTCGTAATCGGAAAGGACCATGTACCCCGCTCTACGTGTCGATAGGCTGTGCATACGTTCACGATTTCCAATTTTGGTAGAGGATTCTGTAGAAGATTTTTTCGCCTCTAAAATCGTTCCTCTGGGTTGTGTTATTTTTCCAATTTTTTGCGATATTTTTTTCCATTTATGGTTCCGTAAATGGGGCAAATATCCGCTTTTTTTATCATACTTCTTAAATTATGAAGTTTGTGAGATGAAAACAAACAATTACATAATTTGTAAAGAAGGCAATTACAATTTTTTAATATTTATTTTATATTTGTATTTTTTAGGTATGGTGTGGAAAAAAAATTCTACCTCCACACATACATAAATCTTTTTAATAACAAACCAGATGCGGCATGAAATCATGACCTAACAGGCATTCTGTAGAATATGGCAGGATTTTCCCACTAGACTTTACGCCGATTGTTTCTGCTTCGGCGGAAAACCGGCGGCGGTGGCTTTTTCAGCTAACATGGCGGCGGCGGCTCTTTCCTAATTATTAGGATTTGCTGCTGTGCAGAGTTCGATTCTTAGGAAATCTATAAGGAAATGAGGAAATATTCTTGTGCGAAGTTTATAAATAGTTTGTAGTTTTTTGCTTGATGTGGTTGCCACGTTTGTTATAAATTGGGACTATGTCGTTAATTGATCGATTATACGAAATATTAAACAAAATGTTTTACGCCGCCGCCGCTGCGCCGGTTTCTATGTAATCTGGCGGCGGCGCGGCAAAAACCTCAAAAAACGGCGGCGTAAAGGCCTATTCCCTACACATTCCCCCCTCCTTTCTTTTTAACATTGCGTGAGATTGGGAGGCAAGGCCTTTCATCTCTCTGTACAAGAAGGCCTTATGAAGGCCTGCAAAAAGAGTACTTTTGGAAGGGCTTAAGCAAAAATAAAGAAATAAATATGCGATTTATTTTCAGTTTTAAGATATATATTTCTACCAATTTTAATACTTATAAATTTCCTTTTAAAACATCTGCAGCTACAGGAATCGAACACACATGACTTTAGTACTTATACTTCAACGCTTTATCTACTTGGCAATCACCGAAGTGAAGTTGGCCCACCATGGCTGGCCCACTTTTCTGTACAACGTTAAAATATACCAAATCGATTGGAATAGTTCTAACGTCAATTCTAGTTACGTTATTCAGGATGTTATGTGTAATCTAAAATTCAGAACATTGATATGTAAAGAGATCCTTAAAAAGGATGAAATTTAACAGTTTTAATGTACGTTTCAAAAAAAGTTCACAAAGGTTAAAAAAGATAATTTCTTTTTAATTTTTTATATGGTTTTACTAGAAAATTGAGAAATAATAACACAAGGACTATGAAACAAGACAATATCCTTAAAATCGGTTAAAACGAATTGCCACGATAGGTATATGAAAATTTCTCAGAAAATTTAAAAAAAATTTGGAAAATTTTCACACTTAATATTCGCGTATGTTGTTGGAAATACGAGGCAGAAATTTTATAAATAATCTCAACGACATTGAAACAGGACTAGGTCCTTAAACTCGAAGAAAACCAATATCACCCATACATATGAAAACTTTTCAGAAATTTAAAAAAAGTTTGGAAAATTATATATATACTATATATGTATAAATATTCACAAATATTATTATAAATATTATTATTATTTATTAAATATTATTAATTGCTAATTTTCTGAGATGTTTTCATATATATGAAGGATATTCGTTTTCTTCGATTTTAAGGACCTAGTCCTATTTCAATGTCCTTGAATTTTTTTATAAACTTTTTACTTGGTATGTCCAACAACATATCAGAATATTAAAGTGTGAAAGTTTTCCAAACATTTTTTAATTTTCTGAATGTTTTCATATATATGGAGGATATTCGATTTCTTCGATTTTAAGGACCTAGTCCTATTTCAATGTCCTTGAAATTTTTTCTAAAATTTCTACTTAATATTTACAATAATATCTGTGAATATTAAAGAATGAAAATTTTCAAAACATTTTTTAATTTTCTGAATGTTTTCAAATATATATGGAGGATATTGGTTTTCTTCGATTTTAAGGACCAAGTCCTGTATCAATGTCCTTGCCTTTTAGTATACAGTTTTTCCTTAGTGTTTGCAACAATATGTGTAAATATTAAAGTGTTGAAAATTTTCCAAAATATTTTCAATTTTCGGAGAGTTTTCATATATATAGTGGGAATTGAATTTCGTGGATTTTAAGGACCTAGTCCTTTTTCAATGTCCTTGACATTTTTTCCAAAAATGTTTTATCATTAAGACTAGAGACGTGTATGGAAATAAAGGTGGGAACCGGTTCGATAAAAATGTCATGCAATTTAATGTACATATAATGGCATACATAGGGCAGGATAATTGCATTTAAAGGACCTTGTATACTTTCGATATCTCCAATGTCTGTTTTGAACATTATGACACTATGAATGACCAGTGCAATGAAATTTATATGCTTGGTTTGATTTAAATACAATAAAATTTGAAAGTGGGCCAACTTCACACTACTATATTCTACTGTGAAGTTAGCTCACCATAGAAATATATGGGCTAACTTCACGCTAGTGGGCAATCGCATGTTATGAGTTTGCAACAACGAATTGTGAACATGTGGAAAGACAGCTTTTCATGAACAACAGCGTTTTCTCGCATTCTGTTAACAGGCCGGTGGAAGCCTTATAAAATCGTATATTTAGCAGGCTTTAGATAAGAAGGCATTACCACAGTAGGATTCCGCGTGCCTTATTCGTGGAAGGCCTCGCGAATTCCCCCGTTGGGAAATTTAAGAATATTGGCGGAATTTTTTTTTTCAATGCAGCATTTTTAATCTTCCGCCCGTGAATTTGCTGTGGTGAGATATTTATGTTTATATGATATTTAAATAATGAAATCATTCGTACATGCAATTGTTTGTTATATTTATACAATTTGCGGACAATGGCGATGGTAATGATGATGATGATGGTGATGACGAGTTGACTGGATGACCAAAAGGCCAACGAACCTGCACAAACAATTATAATTAAGCATCAATAAAACTGCGCAAAATTGCTTAAACGAACAACACAAATTGCAACAATTCCCATTTGATAACATACCATACATATAATTTTAAATTCCAATTAGAATTGTATATTGGACATTTACTGATTGATAGTGGTGATGCATTCAAGATTAATTCCGAATTCCAAATCAATCACATTAATAATGAGTGGTTTTTAAAATCCTTTAATCGCATTTGATGAAACCGATGAATATCAATGATTTGTTCGCACACGATTCGACAATTTTACATTTATAGCTAATCGGTGCAAAAGTGTTTTGTTAAAACAAAATTGAAATCTTATCAAATGCATGCATGCAATCAGTGAGCTGGCTACTCAGACACCAATTGATCTAACTCCACATTGTAAAAAAATATCGTGATCTTGTCACATTTATATCCCCTTTGTTTATTGTCAAATGTAGATGTAAGAATGAAGATAGTTTAGTTTTATATGAGAATAGACACACGCAAAGAAAAAACTCGTTCCTCCCAAACGAAATCTCAGATAACTGAAGTTCGTTTGGGGACAGTAGTTGGGAGAAACGAACTTCTGTTAATCCATACATGTCATTTCGATTTGGGGAACCGACAAATGTTTGCAGCAAACGAGTTATGAAAAATATAAGCTGAAAAAACGTTTGCAGGAAACGAAAAACGGTTCCGCCAACTGTTCCCTCGGTTACAGCAATCGAGTTGTTGTTGCTCCAAACTCAAAAAACGTTTGCGAGAAGTGAAAAACATTTGTTATGAAAAATTAGGGCTGAGAAACGTTTGCGAGGAACGAAAAACGGTTCCACTAACTGTTATTTCGGTTACAGCAACCGAGTTGTAATTAAAACTTTTATTTATGTCTTCCATAAGCCCGTTTTTGTTTAAAATTCCAACTTTTATGATTTTGGATTTACCCATAAAGTTTGGTTTAAAAAAACTTGGAATTTTTGTCTATTTTTTTCACTGTCTACTTATACGTCTATCTCTCTCCTCGCATTGAAATAACAACTAAAACCGCAGCAAACTACAACACGTCAATTGTCCATCCAAGATATATTAGTTGTGTTTTGGTTACAAGCAAGCGATTGTCGCTTGCTAAGTTGCAAAGAAAACGGCAATTTAGCGATAAGTCATTTTATTCAAAAAAAAAACGGTAAAATATGTCCAAAAAAAATTTGTTTAAACTTAACGAAAATGATTCTCGTCGCTAAGTTCTCGCTAAGTCTTCGCTAAGTGCTTCATACAAAACAAGCGAATACAACAAGCGGTGTAACCAAAACACGCTTATTGACTAGGTAACAGCAGAAGCATTAGAGTGTGTGATCACTTTTATGTGTATGCATGAGTGTGTATGCCAAACGAGTGGATAAGAATGTGTATCAGGGATGATATTTGCAGTGGAAAAGGACTTTTTTCCCTCCTTTCGATTTCAAAAAGTCACCAACTCCAAGCAAGCGACGCCTGTTTATTATCCAAGTACATGTTCATAAGTTAATCGTACGCTGATTAAATAAATTTTTGTACATGTTCTACACAAACATCCCGTTTTCCTTTCAGTGTAAATACAGATTTATTTAATTATTTTATGAAAAATACTCTTGCGTCGAAAAAAGTACTTTCAGAAGAATACAAAAAGTCCACTCGAAAATTATCAAATATCATCACTGCAGTGTATACAGTCAACAGAATGAGAGAAATTTACGTTATTCGTAATCTGTGCTCTCATTAGTAAAATGGCTAATTTCAGTTATCGCAAACGTTATTTTAAATTTGCGGCAAATGTAAATTTGTACGCGTTTGATGCAAACGAGTATTCGTTTGCAACAACATGATACACATTTGCGGTATATGAGTTTATTTGGTAGAACTACATGAACTGTTGCGATTAATAAATTAATACAAATCAATCAGAGTATTGTTGCGGCAACCGAGCAAGAAACGTTTTGTCTCTTTGCGTGCAGAAGAAGTCCCAAACTTATTTTAAAAATTTTCTCCACCTTTTGGTTTGTGGATTTAGATCAATTGGCCACAGTGTAGCTCAAGTATTGATGGAATACTACGAGGAGTATATGGGGGCCAATAATTTAAATTTCAATGATGTGAGACCGACGTTGTTGACGTCGTCATTAACGTACTCGCGTAATTGATATTCATATTTCTCACAAGGTTCAAAAGTATTTCGAAAAGCACAATTTGACTGAATAAATACTGTGTTAAAAACATAATACGTTTTCGTATGTTTCCGACCAAAAACCACAAGTTTTTTTTTTGTAATAAAGACTGAGCGAGTTTCACTTGCAATTAAATTTTGTAAACTAAACAACAAATGAAATGAAAAACAAAAATTGGTTTGAAAAAACCGCCGCACTTATCGAGTTCATATGTGTGAAATAGGAGCATTTCGATTTCATGTAACATAAGAAATAATATTCACCTCAATTATGAAATATTATTTTTGTGGGTCTCTCGTTGTGTGTGCGTGTATTATATATGAAATCTTACAAGTGCAATTGTATAACCAGTAGCCGGCCGGGAAATTATTACCTAATATTAAGAGTGTTTTTTTTTACACTGCTAACGTTAATTATAGCTTAATTTGTACGAGGCAGCTAAGCGATATTAAGCGTCATTTAAATTTCCCACTTAAGTTCCGACTTGAGCAATGACAATGTTGCCACATGTTCAATTTCAAGAAATGACAACAAAAAGTTATCTTAGATACATTTTGTTATCATTTCTTGTGAATGAAAATTTTGTCAACAAGGAGAGACTCAAAAGCAGAAATTTTCAAAATGGCTTACACATGGTAAGTCCTACGTATTTGAAATTTGAATGATATATTTTTATTTCCGATTGAAAACAAAATTGGGATTAAATTGTTTACAACAACGCGCGGTAAATGTTATTCATATTGATAATGGTAGAATTATATCAGGTATAGTTGTTTAAACAGGTGGTTATTTTTTCCATGTCTTTTTTCGTTTCACTTGTTAAAATAATATGTAACGGATTTTTCAATAGGAGCGCTACAAAAGTTTTTTTTAAATAAAACAAAACCGGTTTTAGATACCAATGAAATTCTTTATTCCTGTGAAAGTACGTTCGATGCCATTATGTATGGAACTCGATTTCTTTTGCATGGCCACCACGGGCACGCTTGCAGAAGTCCAGACGCTGAACCCAATTTTCGACGGTTTTCAAGCATAAATCGGCCGATACTGCTGCAATTTCACGTTCGATATTCGTACGAAGTTCATCAATCGTCGCTGGCTTGTTGGCATAGACCATAGATTTGACGTAGCCCTACAGGAAAAAATCTAACGGCGTCAAATTGCACGACCGAGGCGGCCAATCGACTGGGTCATTTCGTGAGATAACACGTTCACCAAACTTGGTTTCCAAGAAATTGATTGTGGCATTCGCTGTGTGGCGCCGTCCTGTTGGAACCACATGTCCTCCCAATCCATATTTTCCAATTGGGGCCAAAAATATTCGGTTATCATTGAACGGTAGCGATTCGCATTCACAGTAATGTGCCGGTCTTGATCATCACGGAAGAAGTACGGCCCAATGACGCCGCCGGCCCATAAACCGCACCAAATCGTAATTTTTTCGGGATGCAATGATGACTCATGGATTACGAGTGGATTGCTGTCTGACCAATAACGCATATTATGCTTATTGACGAAGCCATTCAGCCACAAATGAGCCTCATCGCTGAAGATGATTTTCCGATGAAAATCCGAATCATTTTCAAGTTGTAGCTCAGCCCAATTCACGAACATACGACGCTTATGGTGGTCAAGCGGCTTCAGTTCTTGCGTTAATTTGATCTTGTAAGGTTGTAGGCCAATATCTTTTCGCAAAATTCGCCACAACGACGTCACAGATATGCCCAACGCTTGAGAACGACGATTGAGAGACACATTTCGACTTTCTTGAACTGAAGCCTCAGCGGCAGCAATATTCTCGACAGTACGGGCACTTCTTTGTCTCAATGGCATGGGAACATTTTGTACTGTGCCTGTGGATTCAAATTTTTCCACTAGACGCACAATTGTTGATCTGGTAGGACGATTATGACGACCATAAATTGGACGTAACGCTCTTAAAGTTGAGGCCACTGATTCCAAATTTCGGCAGTAAATTTTAATAATTTTCACTCGTTGTTGGCTCGTATATCTTTCCATGATGAAATGGCAAACCTTACTGAAGAAAAATGTCAAAAGAGCGGGAAAAAATATGGCGTGGTTTGCTGTCCATATCGATTTACTTTTGTAGCGTCTCTGTTGAAAAACCCTTTATATGAGTGAGTTTATCTGCACGGTCCGTGGCTATCTCTGGTAATTGCAGCCTTGCTATATCCAGTTTTCTGTATGTCTGGTTTCGTACGACTTTCGCCCTGTTTATCCTTGTGCGAACCTTTGCTGCATCCAGATACTACTGATCTGAGGCGTCTCTGTTGAAAAACCCGTTATTTTGTTTTTATACTTTTTGTATTCTAGTATTGTTGGCATATATCTGTCTAGAGTTTGACTACTGAAACGACTGATCAAAAATAAAATATCTGTTCCCAATGTGCCATATGAATCCGTTACGAATTCGAGACGGATCCGTTTCTGCGGAAATTTTGTCCGAAACGGACATCCGTTACGAACGCATTACGAATTCGTTATCGTATGAAATTCTTCTCGAAACCGCGAATCGTTTTTTGTACTTTTTTGGATCCGTCTCTAACTCGTAACGAACGTCATATTCGAATCCGTTACGGATTCGTTTTTTGGAAATAAAATCAATTCGTGATGTATCCGAGAAATCGCAATTTCACTGATTTCATCTTTTGTGTTTTTACGGTCTCGTAACGATTTCGAGACGGATCCGCCAAATCACAATTTCACTGATTCGCCTTTTATTGTTTTTACGGACTCGTAACGAGTTCGAAACGAATTCGAGAACTCGCATTTCGCCTTTTTATGATTTTACGGACTCGTAACGAGTTCGAAACGGATTCGCATCCGTTTATGTGCACATTGGGTTGTTGCTGCTTACAACAACAACATCTGCTGCCACCACGTATTTGTTGGTAATGGCTACAAACGTGTTGCCGTATCGCTTTTTTATTTCAACCACTACAGTAAATGTTGCCACATTTCGTAGTATTAAATGTGGATCGTTTTATTTGGAAAGTCATAAGTGGCAATAGCATAATGGAATCAAAGACGATCTAGAATTATGCCTTGTTCACGCTGCCACGAAATTGACAATTTCGGATTGAAATTGTCGAACGAAATTGAAATCGTTCACACTGGCTTTTGAGCAATTTCGTTGAAAAATGACAACTGTTTCTTTACAAATATTGCCATTAGTAAAATTTTAGTGCCTGGGCATAATAACCAAAATTCTGTTAGGAACTGAATGAAAACAATTAAATAAATGAATGATACGTGAACTTTAACATGAAACCACTGATTCACCACGGTTTATAGTTTATTTTCTCTACCCTATTTCGATGTAAACTTAAAATTTCAATCTGATGAATGAGGCGGCATACAATTGTTTTGGTTTTTTTTTGCAATTTTAGTAACCACGTGTTCGGTGGACGAAGCCGATCCAAAATTATCGCCGGCGTTAGAGCAACAAAAAAAATATATCGACGGCGGCAACTGAGTTTTTATTAAATGTAATGTTTTGGCAGACGTTACTTTTAGGTTCATCTCGTTAGTTGTATAAAAAATGTAGATAATTTTTTTAGTAATTCGGGCCTTTAAATGCGGCTAACATTTTAAGTCGAAGTATCGGCTAACATTTTAAGTCGAAGCATGCTTTAACGACGGCGGCGTGAACTTCAAAAAATTATCTACGACGGCTGCACATCAGAAAATTTTCTGTCGGCTTCGTGTTCTTGCATATGTGCAAAAGAGAGTACTAACTTAATTTTGCTGAGTAAAAACAGCGTTGTATACGACAATTTCAAGTCAATTTCAACGAAATTGTCGTAAATATCTCAATTTCGTAGTTGTCAAAATATATGCGAAATTGAGCAATTTCAACTCAATTTCGGCCCAAATTAAGAAAGACTTCAATTTCGCGGCAGCGTGAATAAGGCATTAGACGACCAGAAGGTGTGTGCAATTTGGCAACCCTGGTAAAAGAGAACCAAAAAGTGCTAGAAATTCACTAAAAGGCATTTCTCTCACGCGTCATATCTTGATTATTTCATACTTTTTGCATAGTTTATGTATTTTTACTTCAACATGGTTGAAATTTGTATAGTTATATACAGTAACACTATCAAAAAGCTGATCATGTATTGAAATATTCAATGAAGAGAGTAAGAGAGAGAACACAGAATGACTAGGGTTTCACTCGTTGTGTTTGTTGGCATTTGAGTGAAGAGAAATTTTGACTGTCTACTTGTACATCGTTTTGAATGGAATAACGTTTAACGTTTTAAGCCCCGTATTCAGTTCTTGCGAAATTTTAGTAAGAAATGTTGTCATTTATCTATCTTTGATTTACCTTGCAAATATTTCATTTACAATTACTCCACGCACAACATTTTATTTTTAACCCATGTCGTGTTGTTTGTAGTTGTTAAAACTATCGAAATGTCAATAATATAACAATAAAATAACATTGCCGTAACATCCCTGTAATTGATTTTGCTTGCGAAAATTTCGGTAAGAGCTGAGTACCATTCAAATGAAAAGTGAGCGAAATTTTCGGCTTATGAAATTTTCGTTATTTTTTATACACATACCGGGCTTTAAGGACATGTTAGACTACCAGTCCAAATATAACGATTCGCGTAGAGAAAAATGGAATGAAATTCTTTTCCATTTGAAAGAAATCATACGATTATTCTTATTTAGATTTACACCGTCAGTTTTGGAAAATGAAAGACAATGGAATGGGAGAATGCAAAAACTTATGTTTGCAAAGTGACAAATAAAAAGTCACCATGGGGTTTACAAATTTTATAACTTTGTCGTTTGTATATTTTTTTGTTTTCTTTTCAGATTATATACATAACACCTGGAGTATGAATAATCGAGAGATTCACAACTGAACAAAGAACCAGAATAATAGAATTTTATTATTTAAAATTAAATCAACTTTATTGAAAATCTAATTATGAGTGATGAAGCTCATTTTTATTTGTATGGCTTTGTTAATAAGCAGAACTGTAGGTTCTGGGGTTCTGAAAATCCAAGAGCCATTCATCAACGGCAAAGACGACCAAGAAGTAGACGACCAGAAAATGTGCGCGATTTGGCAACCCTCGTAAAAGAGAACACAAAAAGTGGTAGCAATTCACTTAAACGCATTTCTCTCTCGCGTCATATCTTGATTATTTCATACTTTTTGCATAGTTTATGTACTTTTACTTAAACATGGATGGAATTACTATAGATAGATACAATAACATCATCTCAAAAAACTGCTCATGTATTGAAATATTGAATAATGAAGAGGGTAAGAGAGAGAGAGAGAAGGGAATGATTAAGGCTTCATTCGTTTTGCTTGTTTGCATTCGAGTGAAAAGACCTAGTACTTCTCTACTCTCTCTCTTACTCTCTTCATTGAATATTTCAATACACGAACAGCTTTTTGATATAACTATACAAATTCCAACCATGTTGAAGGAAAATTACATAAACTATGCAAAAAGTATGAAATAAACAAGATATGACGAGAGAGAGAAATGCGTTTGAGTGAACTCCTAGCACTTTTTGGTTCTCTTTTACCAGGGTTGACAAGTTGCGCACATCTTCTGGTCGCCTAATTGTAAATCGTCTTTGGTCGTGTTTCTGTTGGTTGTTAAAATTATCAAAATGTCAAAATTCCGGTCCCAGACAATTATCACACAATTCTTTTCGTACGGAATAACTCGGCGTAACTCAATAACCCTGCAATTGATTTTGCCTACGAAATTTTCGCTAAGAGCTGAGTACCAAGCAAAAGTGAACGAAATTTTGGGCTCATGAAATTTTCGTTATTTTTTATACACGTGCTTCTTATAGCAACGAAAATTTCATAAAAACTGAATATCGGTCTTTCGAACAAAAATCAAAACACTTGCATACACCCTGTAACCCAACTACAACTCTTGTAGAACTGTCAAGTTTACACTATTTCATTCTCTACAAAGTACAATTTTAACATATTGTTACGAATAAGTAAAAGCTTTTGCTTGCTCTTAATGACTCTACTAACAACAAGCGTGTTTTGGTTACACCGCTTGCTTATATATTCGCTTGTTTTGTATGAAGCACTTAGCGAAGATTTATCGAGAACTTAGCGACGAGATTCATTTTCGCTAAGTTTAAAACAAAAAAATTTTGACATCTTTTATCGTTTTTAACCATTTTTCATAGTTTTGAATAAAATCACTTCTCGCTAAATTGCCGTTTTCTTTGCAACTTGGCAAGCGATAAAAACACGACTATTATGTAAATAACAGAAGGTTAGTGCTGCGCCTGAAAGTATGCATTGTAACAACAAGCGTGTTTTGGTTACACCGCTTGCTTATATATTCGCTTGTTTTGTATGAAGCACTTAGCGAGAACTTAGCGACGAGAATCGTTTTCGCTAAGTTTAAAAACAATTTTTTTTGACATCTTTTACCGTTTTCCACCCTTATTAATATTTTTGAAAAAAATACTTATCGCGACAATCGCTTGCTTGTAACCAAAGCACGACTAACGTACCAGCTCGCTAAACCATTAGCATGAATACGCCTCAATTAAGATAATTCTCCACCATTCGAGATGATACTACAAAGATAAACAAAAGCAACGACTAGAAGGTTCTTGAATTCGCTAGATATAATTTCATTTGAGTATGGTGAGTTGGTATAAATAGCGGAGGTCTTTGGAATGCAGAGTTCAGTTTGTGCTTAATCGCCAAAAAGTAAGCAACGCGATTTGATAGTAAAATATAAGAGTTATTAAAGTGGTGTAATTAAAGTTAACTGTTGTACTTTCTAAGTAAAATAAAAGAAGGTTAAACCGTTGTAATTATCGTAATTTAACCTAGTTTTATTATTGGGAATAAAACTACGCAAAAAGGACGAATAAGGAAATTCGTAACAATATTTATACCAATATGACTTTAAGTAGTATCCAAATAAACCTTTTTAAATATATTTTAATTGGCTAATAACAGTTTATTATTAGACAGGTATACTATTGTTTATTCTACTCACCGTTAATTTTTGTTTTAAAAATGCAAATCGATGGATAACTTACCTGCAAAAAAATAAAAGAATTGTTATTAGTCAAGAGTTTATTTCAAATAAAAGAAGGTATTAAAGTCAATTGATATTGAAAAATGTATTTTCTGTTATATTCTCAGAAGTACTAGAAGGAATTTATGACAAACGGTAAGATGCATCGAATGGAAACAAACTTTTCTAAAGGCTCTGCAAGTAAATGGATATAAATATATCTCGATGTTAATGTATGAAGAGTTCATACTTTTCATGGTAAGTATTGAAATCCGGACAGGGAACTTTTTCTATGACTAAAACGGAGGTTACACATCGCGTTACACAAAAGTACAAAAAGTGTACACAAGAAACAGAAAGTGTATACCAAATTACAAAACAATACACAAAATTATATTAAGTACACAGACAAGTTTAAAAAGTGTACACGAAAGTATAAGAAGTGTATAAAAAGTATAAAAAGTGTACACAATAGTACAAATGGTGTACAGAAAAGTACAATGGCGTACACAAAGGCATAACAAGTATACAAAAGTACAAAAAGTGTGTACAAACGCACACGAAGTAGACAAAATTATAAAACATGTACACAAAAGTACACGCATTTTGTACACAAAAGTATTAAAGTTGCAGAATTCATGGAAAATATATAATAAGCCCACTAAACACATTGAGGCAAATAAACAGCGCATATGTACGCACACTAACACACTCATACATAGTAACTGCCTGTATACCAATCCAATCACTCACTGTACAAGACGAACGGCAACGATTTAATTGCGATAGAAACGAAAACACGACAGACATATACTTTAAAAAAAAAATAAATAAATAGTTTCCCATTACATCCCATGAAGGGACTGGGGAGAACTTCTCACAATCACTGAGCTGTGCGCTTTCCAGTTTTCACTCACTGATTGGGACCTACAGTTTTACACCGATTCCGAACGGTAATTTGAGAAGCTTTTTCATGGCTAGATACTCGATAGTGTCGCCGTCACTATGCGAGGTGACCGCCGCCGAAAGAAATTTTAAGGTGGTCAGAGCCGGGTTCGAACCCAGGATCTCATGTACAAGAGCCGCGCACACTAACCATTGCACCACCGACGGCGACATATACTTTACTATCAGAAAAAACACTCATCTACGAAGCTATTAAAACGAACGTACACACATGTTTACCCAGCCATATATTCCCGTGTATACATCGTCAGCTGACACGTAAAACAACGTAACATACCCAATGTGCACAAAATCGGATGAGAATCCGTTGCGACCCCGTTAGGAGTCCGTAAATGCATAACAGGGCGAAATGTAAGTTTCCGATCCAGTTACGAGTCCGAGCGAATCGGTGAAACTGTGAATTTTTTATTTTTTATAAACTGGAAAGGAAAAGAATACAGTGTTGACAGCCATATTCTCGAATTTTACCCGAAGTTACTTAAGATATATAAGACTTAAGATATGGCTACCAAAACCGTAATATGGCTGCGAAACCCGTATTCTTTACCAATTTCAGGGTTTCCACATTACAGATTTCCGTTTATACTCCTGTATAAAAATAAAAATTGTAGTTCCCTTGTGTATTTCAGCTAAAGATATAGTGAGTTGGTCGCCTGTCTTAGTCGCCTTTATGTTCGATTTCCTTCTAGTGCCAATTCGAATACATTTTTCACTGTTTCATATTTATCCACTCTACTGACATGGCCTAGCCAGCGTTATCACATTAACTACGTCGATGTCGGGATTCATTTTATACAGCTATTATAGGTCTACTAGCTGACCCGGCAGACGTTGTCCTGCAAAGTTTGTTCAAATACCGTTAGCAGGAGCAGAAATAATGGATTTTTAATTTGTGGTTTGTATGGGAGGTACCACGCTCCTTTGTCCAATTGGACCGAATAGTAAATCTAAACCACCCAGGGCGCCACCCAAACGCATACAAAAAAATTTATTCAAATCGGTCCAGAAGTTTGGGAGGAGTTCAGTCACAAATTATATATATAAAGATATTTTCATCGCAACCTCTTTCGCTCGAAGACATCCAGTGATGATTGATTGGTGGACACACATAGCTGAATCTTTGTTTCTTGCGAGTAGGCTTACGACTAAAGTGCTTACTTAGCTCGAGGCAACACCTATTTTCAAGTAGAATTTACCGCTTGACCACAAGACTGACGTTATTGGTTTTATTTACGGCCTAACACCAAATTGCGTATATAATTTTCGCTAATTCGTTTCCCTAATTTTCGCTGATTCGTTTCACTTTTAATAAAACTACAATCAATTTCAGTTGTCTTAGATCCGAGTAATTTTTAAAGTTGTAATTTCCTTTAAGGCTAAGAGATCGTGTTTTCTCCGGTTAGTGAACAAAATGTAAATGTAAACTGGGATTCGAACTCGTATTCGCTGGACGATCGTTTCGATGTTTCTGAAGCATCATCTTCAGGAGGGTATAGCCCATCTTTTATATTACGTTAGTGACAGAATTACTTTTATAATTTTACAATATAAAACTTAACACTTCCAAAATAATCCCATACTCAATAACTTACTCAACGATGTATACTTTAAGGCGTTTTAAATCAGACTACCTTAACGGCCGATTGGGACTACTTATATTCTAACCAATTCTCACTACGTGTCGTCAGCAGCTTCACAAACTATTTTGGAAGCTGCGCCATCTAGCATGCTCTTAGAGATTTTTTCGCAGAGTTCAAACAGAACCAGACACGCTTCAGACCACGACGGAAAAATCTCTAGGGTCTAAATAAAATGACAGATATACCGTCTGGCGACTTCGGTTGATTTTTTTTCTCTCTGCGTCGAATATGTTTGCGGCTCTTCTGGAATTTTATTGTAAGTTTGTAAAAATAATATTGTAGTTGTACATGAATTAAATTGTTTTTACGAATGTTGCATTCGCTTTTATTGTATTGTGTTTAAAAATAAATCATTTGGAAATCCTTTCTTTAATTTTCCTCTGTATCCACATGTACCACCATATGTATGGGTTGGTTGTTCATATGATTTTCATAAAAATGTGGCAACTTCGTTCTCTCAATTGAGAGCGTTCATGAGAGCACTGCCAAGAAATTAGAAAAGACTCTATGCTGGCGGTGTGTCGTCTGCCTGAGAGGATTTTTGTGACGATTTTTCCCTGCCATAAGAAAACTATGAAGAAAAAACGTCGTCGTCTGTAGCGTGTCTGATTATGTTTAGACTCTATTGGCGAGATCTGATAGCAGCGCCACCTATTCTCGATTTTTCCAGAGTTTTTTTTTTAGCGAATTCATCAACCGTTCGTGGTGGGAACGTAACTTAAAATGACCAATTATTGCTTATCATAGAGTAAAATTTCAAAAGTGTGCTACAGCTGTTTTTCTTGGAACGAACATTTTGAAAGCCACTGGAACAGTTGAAGTTCACGTAAAGTTCAACTTTTAGGTGGCAAAACAATCATCAACCATAAATTAAAATATATTATCATTAATCAAACTTAATTTATAATGCTGTGCTATCTACCAAACATCGATAAATATCATTTAAATTAATTTAAAACATGGTTTACTTCCAGTCTGTTATCGCTTATTCGTTTATAACACTCTATTTTCTACTAGTCCTCCAACTAACAAGTGTGTTAACAGCTGTTCCATTGAAACACTTAAGAACAAACTGTTTGTTGGCATTTTAGTATGACTTTGACAGACTCTACATTCCCAGCAAAAAATTATTAGAAATTAGAAGCAGTTGGAGTGTTTAAAAGCTACCTGCCATCAGGCTGAGCAAATTGAGGTTATGTGAATTTTTCCCCATTTTTTTTTTCGAAACCTCTGTATCTCGGCGATTTGACTTTTATCTAATTTTTTTTATTAATTCTGCAAGGCCTTTCCAAGAAGCCCAAAAACAAAAAAATCCAACCATTGGCTCAGAAGTTAGCAACTTTACCCTACTACCCTCCGACCGTCAATCCGAAAATTTTGAACCCGCTGCCATTTCGCACCCTTGCATTTTCGGACATGGCCCTAGTGGACTTTTCTTCATGAAATGAGCCAAGGAATACGCTGGAGAAATTTGCCCGGAACTTCCTGAATCACCCTGATATAATTTGACGATTTACAGTTACCACACTACAGTTCAGATACAAATTTTTCTATCTAATTAACTATTGTTTAACTTAATATATTCCGAAAAATTTGGAGCTTGAATTTTGCTATATAATGTCTTGGAAAGAAGCTGTGTTGCTAACACAAATGCTTAAGCGTTCAACACCGACGTAGTGAAGAACGTGTGTTTTGTTTTAAGTAAAAACTGTACCTAGAAAAATGTTCGTCCACTTCAAACAAATTAAATATGAAACACATAGACATTAAAAACTCGAAGTTTCTTAATATGATAACGAAGTAATAAAGATGACAAAAATCTGATGGCGACAACGGGAATAAGGCCGATTGATGTTTACAAAACATTCAGTTAATTTTCTTTAACACAGGTTTTGGTCGAATCATGGCTCTGCCTTATTCTAGTGCTTCTTATACGCAACAAATGAAATATTTTTATATTTTTTTGTAGTCATTAGAAAAAACTCAAATTTTAGTGCTTCCATGAAGCCTAAAAGAAAGTGAGAAAACTTCTCGTGTTTTCTTTTCGTACCGTAAAATAAGCACATGAAAAAACAGGGTTTTTTCTGCAAACAAGGAAGAATTTCTTGAAAGCAATGAGCATGTTGCCTTAATTTGGCACTAACGAGAGTTTTTAAGTGGGAACTTTCTTCGAAAATAATGCGCATCTATCAGCGCATTGGCTAATGCTTCTAAACAATTTCTGCTCCCATTACTGCTTTTTAGCATGCATAATTTTTTGCTGGGTTAGAGTTGGGAATTTTAGTTCATTCAAGTGAGCGCTCTTTGAAGTTTTAACTTGAATTTTTAATTCAATCGAAGCGAATAATAATGGAAATGGTGTGATTTTTGCAGATTTCTAAAATGTTTTCGATACTGAGATATTTGTTTATACTAAATTTATTTTTTATATTTTGGAACAAATGTTGTGATTAGCGCTGTAGTTATTGTGTAGAAGTTGGTTACATATCCATTCCACAAAGATTGCAACATTAGGAACCTTTGTGTATATTAAGAGTTAAAGAGAGCATGAATTAGAAAATGGCGGAGGGAACTGCATGACTGAAATACAAAAAACAGCTGAAACAAAAGAGCGGAACAGTGTGAACTAGTTCATCTGTTCACAAGGGTGAATCGTTCAATTGAACTAGTTCGTTCGTGAACTACACAACTCTACTGTGGATTTAAATGCTAGCTAAACCCAAACTGTAAAACATTTATGTAACAATACGAACGAAAATTCACAGTCATCGGGCAAAACCAAAATTTTTTCAGTGTATATCGAAATTCTTTGTAACTGCTCCTAATTCAGTTGGCCGCATACTGTGTTTCTACGGAGTTCACCGACAAACACTAAAAGGTAAATGCAAGTAATACATGTCAAATACATGTCAAAATTATTTTCGATGTGCCACTCTTTCGCCTCCCAGCTATAGGACACAGCTGTAAAGTTCACAAAAAGCCAGTGGACTTAACTCCACTTTGAGTGTGTCTTCTTTTTCATTTGAGGGTAAACGTTGTGGAAAAACGAAAAACTTATGTAGATCCAACTATGGTTATTACGGCAAAGGTGTGACTTCCTTTTTTCTTTTTTGATTTTTGTTGTTATTTGAAAACAACCATAATAATTTCTAATAACTTCCGTTCAAAGTCGTGTGGCGGCATTGGCGATTCATTCAATTCACAAGTTTGAATGGGAAATACTTCCCCACACGGACCGGAGGAAGAAGCGGAAGAAACAGGTGAAAAAAAACGTGTCTGTTTATTTGGATAATAATCAATGAAGCCCGAATGGCAATTATTCACTTAGCCATAGTTTGAAATTCGTATAATTTTTTGTATATTTTTTCGTCATGTTAATATCGACAAATTGAGTTTGTTTTTTATTGACTAAAAAAAATACACAAAAGCCAAGAATTTTTTTTATTATATTTTTGTGAATTTTTTCGATTGCTAAATTGCAATGTAAATAAACAGACATGTAAACAATCTGCCAAAAATAATTAATAAATAAATATTTATAGGCTTAATTATGTGCAATTCGTTATAAAATTTAAGAATTGTATACGGTATTTTTCCTAAAGGAAAGGTAACTTGCTTTCAAAATATTTCATCATTTTATTAAAGACTGTAGTTAGGAAAGGACACAGTGGAAGATTTTAGGAATTAGAAATAGTAGACCAGTTGGTCAGTTATAAAATATGAATTAATTGTTATGCTGGCTGAAGCGTCAACGGACTAAGTAATAATTTGCTAGAAATGAACGGAGGAATTCAATGAACGAGTCAACAAAAGTCTTCACGCCCAAAACCACCCCCCCCCACCCCTAATAAATGCAATTACAGCTTGTGTGCACTTTTTAGTGAACGATTGCATCAAAACATGATAGTTAATGTAATAATTTTTTCAAGCGTCTTATGGATCACGATTTGCCAATAGTACTCTAGATTCATGGAAGTCTTCATGGAAACGATGTCATTATTTAACTGTCTGAAACTCTCCGCAGATAATAACATCCGTTTATATCTCAAGTAGAAAAACAATTAAATTAAAAAAATTCGCAGACTTTTATTCGTTACAACTAAAATGCTGTTATGAACGTCTGTAAAACAATTTAGTTTGGGATCTATCTTCTTAAAGATTGACCTGCGGCGTTGGTCACTACTGCATATGAAGATGGACGTGGAAACTAGAATAAGTCCAACTCTTTCTTATATCTTGATGCTACATCTCGACTCTTCAAAAAATTGGATATTCCATGTTACAGTCACTCCTTGGAAAGATTAAAATAATACGCTGAAAAATCTGTCTTTTGTAGTTGTTTGGATGCAACAATAACATGTTTGTATCTTGTCGCAAATACATCATACTTGTGTCCAAAAACATTGTGTTTGCTATGCAATATCACATGTTTGAGACAGTTTAATAGGCTATAATATGTATATGTTTTTGTGACCCAAACTTGGCTTTGCGTGTTGAAAACTGCTGAAAACAGTAACGTGACAGACAACAAATAAACAAAAAACCATATATTTGGTTCCAGCAATATGTTGGTGGGACCGTTTTTTTTGGCGTATAGATGTATATGTAGGTAAGACTTTGGTAACAAAATGTTAAAAATTTTAAATATTCACAAATATTAAACAAATTGTTACGTATAGGGGAAAAACCGAGCGGGGTTTTGTGATACCACGTCCAAGTACTTTCACAATTTTTTGGTTTGGTTGAGGCCCGAAACAAATTGCTTTCATTTGTGTCACACTGTTATTCATTTAGTTTTGTATATTTTTTTTTCGAAAATCGGTTCCAGTTTTTTAGAGTAACATTTTAATGCCAGTAGCCATTTCAATACACGCTGAAAAAAACGGCCTCTGTAACATATTCTCCCAAACATATTCTGCAGGAACCCTGTATGTATATGTTTGGAACATACTTCAAACATTTATATGTGTGCAAGTCCCAAACTCAGGTGTATTTAAATGCAAAAATTAGCATGTTTACTGACAAATATGTATGCTTTTACGTGGAAACATATGCGTGCTTCATCCCAAACATGAATATACTTACGTGGAAGCATTCACGTGTTTCCCACAAACCTCCATGTACTTACGTGGAAACATATGCGTTTTTTCTCCCAAATATACTAATATTTAGAAACGAACTATTCTCTCTTTCTTTATTTATTATAATGAATTTTATCAATATATAACCACATTTACTCATATAAACAATTAATACAAAAAATTAAAAGATTTGAATGATTTTTACATTTACTTGCATTAAATGCATTATTTGTTTTGATTTGAATCTGCTGCTCTGTTGTTTCTCCTTTCTTCGTTGCCTCTCACGTTTTTGCCTTCAGAAGGTTTCAACTATGCGTTGGTACACGAACAATATACTTATGTATGTACAAATCTAGTTCATGCAAGACAAGCGTGTATTAATTACTTGTGTTTTTGTTTTATTATATTTCACAAATGGCCCGCCATTCCGATTTTTTCGGTAGAGGCTCGGGCAGAAAAAGGGCTTCACATTGTTGCCCTCTCCAGTTTCTTTCCTCAAAATCGTTTCTCACTTTGGTATCACACATAAATATATACGAAACAAATACACAACAACCAAAGCAACATCACGCACCATTTAACCGTCCGAGCGTTTGTTTATTCTTCTTTCACTGATCAAACGCTTATGGTAAATTAACATGCAATACATCACGCACATTCAAGAATATTTAAGAATCACTCACTGAGAGAATAATGCAAAAATACAGATACACACTTACAAGATTTACACACTCGTTGCCCCTCTTTAATTCTCTTGCTCTGGAGAGAGCACAGACAGTGCAATAAACACGGCTGTAATTGTATCACATACACAGATATATTTGGGTCGCACACATATTAATCATTGTGTCTCAAACATGTAATATTGAATAACAAACACAATGTGTTTGGACACAAGTATATTATTTTTGCGACAAGCTCCAAACACGTGTTATATTTGTTTCCAAACAACAAAAAACGACAGATTTTTCAGCGTGTAGTTTTGTCATGTTGGTGGAATGTAAAGTTAATGTAACGTACTCATAATAAGTACTCACACCATTGCATACTTTTTGGATGTAACGAATAGGACGAGAATAACGAATTCACCACTGCAAAATATCATTGCAATACGTACACGCTGAAAAATAACGGCCCCATCAACATATTGCAGGAAACATGTACATGTTTCCAAGCACTTTTTTCATGAATTGAAAATATGCTGCTTTTTTGTTTCTTTGTTGTCTGTCTCGTATTTGTTTTTAGCAGTTTTCAACAAAAAAGCCACATTTGGGTTTCAAAAACATATATTATAACCTATTAATCATTGTGTCTCAAACACATTTTATTGAATAGCAAACACAATGTGTTTGGGCACAAGTGTAGTATATTTGCGATAAAGTACAAACACGATATACTTACATCCAAACAACAACAAAAAAAAGAAGATTTTTTCAGCGTGTATGATTGAAAATGGTTGTGAAATAGTCTAGATGGCGTCATGACTTATTCACAAGAAGGTTGATGAATTCGCTAATTATAGAGTATTATGGAAAATACAAGATGTGTATGGGAGAAACCGAATGCAGCGATATAACTGCTGTATTACGTGCAGCTGCAAATAGACCACTAATGTCGCTATTCGAATCGATATGTACTGAAATTGCAATCATACGAGGGCAGTTTGAAAGCTCCGTGACTTTTGAACTTCCTCGTAGTTACTTAAAAATCAACACTGCTCCTGTCAACTATTATCGGTTTATTGTTAATGTAAAAACTCATCGTCTAATTTGTATTTGACAGCCATAGAAAGCAGGCAAAATTGTGAATTTCCGCGAAAATTGACAAGAGTGAATTTCGTGTGCTCATCATAATTTTCTGCGTAAGAAACCCATCACCGAATCCAAGGAAAGACTTGATAAATACTATGGAGACTGGCTAAAAAATGGTTTACTGTAGAGTTGTGTATTTCACGAACGAACTAGTTCAATTGAACGATTCACTCTTGTGAACTAGTTCACACTGTTTTGCTCTTTTGCTTCAGTACACATTTAGCGGTATTTTATATTTCAGTTGAGCAGTTCTGTCTGCCATTTTCTAGTTAACGATCTCTTTGCCAAAAACCATGTACAAGTAGACAGTCAAAATTTCTCTTCACTCAAATGCCAACAAACAAAACAAGTGAAACCCTAGTACTTCTCTACTCTCTCTCTTACTCTCTTCATTCAATATTTCAATACACGAGCAGCATTTTGATAGGGTTATTGTATATAACTATACAAATTCCAACCATGTTTGAGTGAACTCGTAGCACTTTTTGGTTGTCTTTTACCAGGGTTGCCAACTTCCGCACATCTTCTGGTCGTCTAATTGTAAATCGTCTTTGTCTTTGCCTCACTCAGAGGTGTTCAATGTTCCACTCTTTATGCAGTGGATATATAACCGATCTCTACACATTAATTACAGCAATGATGACCACGTTTATTCCGACATATAAAAAGATTACAGCAGTAGACTTATATCAAGTAATGCCTTCAAATTTAGTAGAAAAATACTTTGGAAATCTGCAAAAATTAGATCATTGTCGCGATTATTCGCTTCGATGGAACTAAAACTATACGTTGAACTGAAATGAACTCTTTAGCTCACAGCTCATATGAATTGTTAAACTGAAATGATACAACGGACTACAAGTTAACTAGATGAACGAACTAGTGAACTAAATGAACGAACTAGTTCATTCTGTTCGTCTGCACTAAAAAGAGCGCTCACGCGAATGAGCTTAAATTCCCAACTTTAGCTTACTGAATTCCGTTGTGTTCGTTCGAATCAGCACAAGTGACGCCGAACGATCAGGTCACCAAAAGTGGTCGTCTCATCAATATGTCTCAACGGTCGGAGAGTGAAAGTGCATGAGGTGGTAGACGCTGTAGGCATCTCAACTCAGCGGGTACGTGATATTTTACATGCATCTCTGTACATGAAAAAGCTATACGCTCGATGGGTGCCGCGATTACTCACACTCGATTATATGCCCTAACCGTGTGAACACTTCAAAGGAGTGTTTGGTGATGTCCAATCGCAATACGAAGAATTTTTTGCACCGTTTCGAAACCGTGGACGAAACATGGATCCACCACAACACACCAGAGACCAAGAAAAAGTCTAAGCAGTGGACTTCTCCAGGTGAACGTGTACCAAAGCAGGCAAAGGTGGGTCTGTCGGCAAACAAGATCAAGGCGACCGCTTTTTGCGATGAATGTGGTGGTAGTCACATCGATTGCCTTGAAAATTGTGAAACCAACACCAGCGAATATTAATCACAGCTGTTAGACATATTCAACATTGATTTGAAGCAAAAACGACCGCATTTAGCGCAGAACAAAGTGCTCTTCCACCATTACAACGCACAGGTGTGTAGTTTTCATAGCAAAATCCCTTAGATTGGGCTACGAATTGCTACCACAGCCACCATATTCTCACAATTTACCCCCCAGATAACTGCTTTCTATTTCCAAACCTGAAGAAATGGTTCGGCGGTAACAGATTTGGCTCCAATGGAGAGGTCATTATTGAAACAAGCGCCTACTTTGAGGACCTTGAGAAAACCTATTATTTGGAAGTAATGAAAAATAAATGTAAACACGATAGACTAATGGCCAGTTTTTAAGTGGGTAGTTAACTATCGGATTACTTAATCTTAATTCTAAGTTAATTAGAGGTTAACTTTGCATTTTGTTTTTCAGTGGTGAGTTAATGTAACTTGCCATATTATCAACTAATATGGCAACCCTTGTATTCTTATTGGAAAAAAAGTGTGTTTTGGGATAAATACCAAAACAACAAAGGGGAACAAACAAAATGGAATTATGTAAAATAAGAAATAGATGCATAAAATCAAAGTTATTTTAACAAAAATGTGTAAAAAACTATATAGGCGCAACAATTTAACGATCTAGACTCAAGGTATATGTATAAATACACAAATCTAGAACATGTATTTTATACAATCTTCATTTCTCACTTTGACAGTCAGTAATTTGATTGTCAAAATAATATGGTTCTGACTAAAAGTTAACCAACCAACATTGGGTGGTTAAATCATAGTTAAACAATGACTAAAAAACACAATTCGGTGTTTAACCACAATTTAACTAAGAAACGAAGATCACCACTGACTGAAAAACTGGCCATAAATGTATCGAACTAAAAGGACACTAAGTTGAGAAATAAAAGGAGTAAATTCCCAAAAAAAATATTTTATTCAAAAAGTCAGGCAACTAAAATACTACAACTAAAATACTGTTTTGGCTGTTCGTACTACAATTTAGTTTAGTTCTTAAAGACGGGGTGGATAATCGAATACGTCCAAATTTTACATCTAGAGTATTAGCCAATGGATTCAAACACTAAACTTGTAGCTAAAGGGTATCCCAGTAAGAATGCACTTTTCATTTTAAAATAAAAACACGAATTTTTTGAGATAGTTGCGATTTTTTTATTGGATTGTAAAGAATACATGTTCCGATTAAGTATGGAATAAAATTTCCGTCAAATGGCCCCCGCGGCTCTGATGACAGGCCATTACTCTTTTCATGAAATTTTCCATGACTTTTTCACAGAGATGTGGCTGTATCTCACCAATGACGCGTTGGATCTCTGATTTGAGCTCAGGAATTGTTTCTGGTTTATTCGCATAAACCAGAGATTTCACAAAATCCCAAAGAAAGAAATCGCATAGCGTTAAATCGCATGATCTTGGTGGCCAGTTGACATCAGAATTCGAATTCATCAGAATCGTTCGATTCATGCGCGGTGTGGCAGGTGGCGCCGTCTTGCTAAAATCACGTGTTGTCCAGATCCATGCCGTTCACAGTCACTGCAATTTCTGCCTCATCTTCAAAATATAAGGCCCAATCACGCCGCCTTACCAAAATCCGCACCATACACTTGCTCTGGAAAGAAATCGGACGGCGTTAAATCATACATGATCTTGGCGGCCATTTGACATCAGAATTTCTTGAGATAATTTGTTCTGGAAATCGTTGCTGCAATAAATCGATTGTTTCATGCGCGGTGTGGCAGGTGGCACAATCTTGCTGAAATCGTATATTGTCAAAAACCATGACGTCCAGTTGACGCCACAAGAACTTCGTTATCATCACGCCACGCCGCCTGACCAGAATCCGCACCAGACAGTTGCTCGTTGTGGGTGCATTTGTTTCTCATGGATTGCATGAGGATTTTCTGATTCCCAAATTCGACAATTTTGTGTGCTCACGAAGCCATTCAAATGGAAATGCGCTTCATCGGAGATGATTTTTTTTTTGAAAAATTGCTATTGACTTGCCTTTGCTCCATAACCCATTGAACGAATTGCCGGCGCTTTCCATGGTCTGATGGCTTCAGCTCATGAGTAAGCTGGATTATGTACGAATGAAGGTCTTTTGTCAAAATTCGCTGTGTAGTGCTTCGTGAAATTTCAAGTCGTTGAGAACGATTTCGAATTGATGTTTTCAGGGTTTCGGCGACACTCTCGTTTAAAATATATTTCCATTTCAGCACAAAAACGCCAACTTTGCGGCACCTGCAGATACTGGTTCTTCGTACTCTTCTCTCTCGCTCCGAAATTAAATGGCGAACGTCAAGTTTATGTTATTGCTTTGAACAGCAACCACACAAACACACGTAAAACTATGCGAACGACAAGCCGAAAGATAGTGACTCGCATTTTGAAACGAAAGTGAATGACTGACTTCGTTCGCTTGGATTTTGTGGGGGAGGGTGTAAGTGGGGTCCGAGTTTGTACTGAATTGTATATGTTTTCGTTCGCTTGTTAGTGACTCCCAAATCAGCTGTTTGTCGCATAGAAAGAAAGCGAACGTTGTGGTTCGACATTGTGACTTTGGCTGTAAATTTAAAAAGTGCAATCTTACTGAGACACCCTATACATTACTTGCACGATTCTTGTATTTGGGAACCCTGCACTGACAACTTTTTATTTCTTTCGACGACGGCCATCCCACTAATGGTGGCGACTCTCTCGTGTCCCTGCCAATTTGTAGGACCCGTGAATTTAAATAATTTAAAGCGCACAGTTTTCTGATCATCAGACACTCTCCATAGTCCCATCCAACCGATCCGATTTAAATCGAACCGAACTTGCCTGTGAACCGATACTTGGACCAGACCGTTGCCCCAAAAACCAAAATCCCCAAACAAATCATAAATCTTGTTTCGATTGACAAAACAAAGGTTTGGTTCTATGAGAGATTAAAATAACAGATACATTTTTTATGGTTAATGGCAAATTTGGAACAGTCCCAGATAGAGTTTAGTCAATTTCAAACAAAACCGAATATACAATTTTTAAATCTAAAATTTAATTTTTAGGTATTTAATTCTTTTTTCGTCCATTTTTCTATTAACAAATGTCATGAATAAATTTGTAAAATAATCATGACGCAAATGTTACAAGGTTTTTTTTTGGAAACCAATTACCTGGGACTTAAAACGCATGCTAATGATTTACATTTTGTATCTATTTACAAAATTCAATTACCAAAAGAAAATACTTAATTTTAACCATATAATTTATGCTAACGACTTGATAACTCAAGCATTAGAGAAAGTTCTTGATTAGGAAAATACTATGACGTCTGTGCACAAACAACTGATTTGAACATGGCAAGTGCACAGCCATGTAAAGTGCAGTACTCACTTGTCGCGACATTTTCGTGCATGGAGTTATCACCATGGTACAAGAATATATGGTAGTCGTAGTAGATATTGTAGTTTTTGTAGGCAACAACAATATCCATTTTGTTTTGTATATCTTTTCAGGCAAATTTAATAATGTGTGATTCATTAATGGGTACTTTTTTCATAAATATAAACAGTACAAAAAGTAATCATACAAAAGAAAAATTCTTTACCTTTATTTCCTACAAATTATTTCTCCCAAATGTAGGCACATATTCAGTTTGTTGCAGAAAATAACCGCCTATCGCTGACTATCGCATATAATTTTCGAACTCCATTTTGGCATAACAACCCTGTAATTAAGTTTGCTTCCGAAATTTTGTGTACCAAGCAAATGAAAGGTGATACAATTTTCGGTTCACGAATTTTTCGTTATTTTTAAATTCTTTATTCTTTATTACCTTCACCAGTCTGTATGTATGCAATACATACTTACTATGCATGCATGCCGAAAAAACTTTGGATTGATTTTAAACCCTTTTCCCGTGATCCAATCGAGCTGAAACTTCGCAGGCAAACTAATGCCGATGACAGAAATGAACTATATATGGGCGGGATTGGACAAAGGGGCGTGGCCATATATAAAGAATTCATAGTCAAAAACTATGTTTTTTACGGGTTGGTTTTTTATACACGTACTTCTTATGGTAATGCAAATTTAATATGGTTCGTTCTGAGGTTCCAATTTTCAATGACGCGTTCCAGCATTGCCAGTGGTAGTTGGCAAATGACGCGAGTATTGTCTGCTTCTAATTCCTCAATCGATGCCGGCTACTAAATATAGACTTGGGACTTTACGTAGCCCTAAAGACAAAAGTCTACAAGTGTGATATACCATGATAAACGAGAACAATTCACAGCTCAGAACCTTGAAATTAATTGTTCACCGAATTGTTCTCGCAATAATGTCATGGTTCCAGGGCAATGCGGAAAGTAGTGCCGTATTTTTGCAACTAAGTGTCGACGAGATCACAAGCTTCCATGTCGGGCAGCAAACAGTTCGTAATCATAGCGCGATATCTGGCTTTTTGAAGAAATATGGACCGATGATTCTGCCAGCCAATAAACCACAACAAACCGTCTGTAATACATCTGTATTTTGTTGTTGTTTGGATGCAAATATAAAGTGTGTTTGGAGCTTGTCGCAAATATAAAATATTTGTGCCCAAACACATGGTGTTTGCTATTCAATATTACATGTTTGAGACACAATCAATGATTAATATTTTATAATATATGTGTTTGCGACTCAAGTATGGCTGTGTTTGTGATGCAAATACAGTTGAGTTTGTTACACTGTTTATGCTCTCTCGAGAGCAAGAGAATAAAGAGGAACAACGAGAGAGTCTATCTTGTAAGTGTGTATCGGTATGTGCATGTTTCTTATTTTGGCTGATGTATTGCGTTTTAGTTTGATGTATACCGTCATCAATGGTTCATCGGATGGAGGACATCAAAAGCGTTTGATCAGTGAAAAAAGAATAAACGAAGGCTTGGACGGTTTAATTGTTTTTTGATGTTACTTTGGTTTTTGTGTATGAGTTTCTTATAGATGTATGTATGTGTGCTACAAAGTGAGAAACGATTTTGAGGAAAGAAACTGGAAAGGGCAACAACGTGAAGCCCTTTGAGTGTCCGAACATTTACTGAGAAAATAGGAATGGATGAGTACAATAAAAAAGCACAAATAATTAATCCATTCTAGGCTTGCATGAACAAGACCTGTATATTGTTTGTGTACCAACGCATAGTAATAACCAACGGATAACTGAAACCTTCTGAAAACAAAAACGTGAGAGACAACAAAGAAAGGATAAGCAAAAGAACAGAAGATTTCCATTTCATGAAAAAACCAAATAATGCATTCAGTGCAAGTAAACGCAAAATGGGGTATTTTAAATCTTTTAATTGTTTGTATTAATTATTTATAAATGTGGATTTATATTGTTAAAATTACTTATCATAAATAATACATATATATTGAAATCATAGAATAATTCGTTTCTAAATATTATTATGTTTGGGAGGAAATATGCATATGTTTCCACGTAAGTATATGCAGGTTTGGGGGAAACAGGCGAATGCTTCCACGTAAGTATATGGATGGTTGGGATGAATAACGCATGTTTCCACGTAGAAGTATACATGTTTGCAAGTAAACACGATTCTGTTTGCATGTAAATACAAGTGAGTTCGGGACTTGTAAACATATGAATGTTTGAAGTGCGTTCCAAACATATACATGGTTCCTGCAGAATATTTTTGGGGAATATGTTCCAGAGGCCGTCATTTTTCAGCGTGTATAATTTTGTTTAACAATTTAGTTATTAGTCTAGAAATCGGCCTAATCGATGAACAAAGTTTTGGTCAAAAGCTGTGGATCTTCTTCAAGACTTTCACCAGTTCAAAGACTCAAATGGTGGCGTTCTAAATCTTTCCATGATGAAATGTTCACATTTCACGTTTTCGAAAGATTTTTCAAACTTGTAAGAATTTTCAAATACAGCAGTGGTTTTGAGTGGATGTGATAGCTCTGCGTGAATGATACGGATCTTAGTTTAGACGCGGTTGACGGTCTCCAGGGAATAGTTGATGGACTGCCTGCACTTTCTAAGGGACAATTTTCAAATCATTCACCAAAATGTGCCACAGAGACGAATGTGTAATGGTCGGTTGCATGGAGCGTCGTCTTTTCGCCGTTGACAGCTTATCAACGGCATATTCAGCCACAGCGGCAATATGAGTCTCATCGAGAAGTGCACTACGAGGCCTTCCGTCTTCTCTTCTGTCACGTGTTGTTCCAGTCTCTTCGAGGCGAGCGGATAAACGCCTTAGTGTTTCACCAGTTGTCGTACACTCACAGAACAAATTATCAGAAAAGAGTTTAAAGTAACCGTAAATTCACCTGTTGCCACAACCTATTGAAGTTAGTCGCCACAACTGAAATTCGGTTGAAGCAACCTCTAACTGGTTGTGACTACCTCTTCTTCGGATGTGATGACATCTAACGTAGTTGTGACAACCTCTATATTCGGTTACGGCTAATTTGGCTATTTTGCTTGTTGGTCTTGGACGCCCGTGAATCTGTGGCGAAATTCATGTTCAGCCAAAATCACTGAAGAATCCTTTAAAAAAATAGTCACAAAATTTGCCCGATGTTGAGGAGTATAGCGTTTCATGGCTTGCCCACGTGTTTTCTGTATTTGTATATTAAACCAGAACTGACAGTTGCCGCCAATTGTTCGAAATATAGCATCTTCCGATAGGGTGATACAGTTACGTGCTGCATGTGGTGGCTCTAAAATTTTCATGATAATTTCGGAACTCCATTCTTGCAATTGAGTAAATTCGGTAGAGCGCTGCCAAGAAATTTGAAATGGTTATGTTTGAGACGGTCCAACCATAATGCTCGGTGTTAATTGTGTGTCACACCATAACGTCGAGTTTTTTACCCAAATTAATTTGACATTTCTTTGTTTTAGTGTTTGACAAATTCAACCATGGAGTGGTACACAATTGAATGAAGCCTTTTACGAAAATTGGCATTCAAATCAAAATGTATTTCGTGCACTTCGTGATTTTTTTGATCAGCATGACTTCTTGCGGCCAGAAATTCAGGATATGGACCTGGACGATATGAGGTTCCAACAGGATGGTGCCATTTGCCACAGAGCCAACCAAACAATGCCCCTTTCAATGGCCGTGTTATCTCACGTCGTGGCGATGTTAATTGTTCGCCGCGATCATGTGATTTGACACCGTTGGACTTCTGTTTTTGGGGATATTTAAAAGAAAACTTGTACGTCAAAAAGCCAAAAACAATTCAAGAGCTAAAGGGTGAGATAATTCGGCACATTAACGACATTGAACCTCAATTATGTCTCAGAGTCATTGAAAATATGGACCGTCGGATAGAGGTATGTTACCGAAAACGTGGCGAGCATTTGGTCGATATTTTGTTTCGCACAAATTTATAATTGTCCAAAATCCTTCATTAATAATAAAAAATATTAAGATAATTCTGTGAAAACTTTTTGTTATATTTACAATTAACATCGTGCGTTTTGGGTTGGACCACCGTTTATTATAGCCGCGAGTCGTCTGCCGCAACCAAGGTACGTATTTCGTGGGTAATGAGTTACCCTGGGTTACCCAGGGTAACCCATTATTATTGCCGTGGGAATAAGTAGCGATCGTTTACCCATTACCCGCAGGTTATGGGGAAAATAATGGGTAGCTACCCACGAAAATGAGGAATTATCCATCACGATTACCCATTACCCTCAGGGCAATGGGGAAAATAATGGGTAGCTACCCACGAAAATGAGGAATTATCCATCACGATTACCCATTACCCTCAGGGCAATGGGGAAAATAATGGGTAGCTACCCACGAAATGGGGAATTACCCATCACGATTACCCATTACCCTAAGGGCAATGGGGAAAATAATGGGTAGCTACCCACGAAAATGAGGAATTATCCATCACGATTACCCATTACCCTCAGGGCAATGGGGAAAATAATGGGTAGCTACCCACGAAATGGGGAATTACCCATCACGATTACCCATTACCCTAAGGGCAATGGGGAAAATAATGGGTAGCTACCCACGAAAATGAGGAATTATCCATCACGATTTCCCATTACCCTCAGGGAAATGGGGAAAATAATAAATAAAATTTTTCGAAAAAAAATTCTTCCATACGAATTGGACCACTTAATGAAAACCCCTCAGAAACTCACAAAAATTGGTTATTTTTTCAATTGGACGCTCCGTTTCCGAGATATAGACATTTTTTCTAATTTTTTTATATTATCGATCAAAAATGGGGATGAGTTACTCTGGGTAACCCATTGCCCATCGTCGTGGGTAGCTACCCATTATTTTCTCCATAGCCCTGAGGGTACTGGGTAATCGTGATGGGTAATTCCCCATTTCGTGGGTAGCTACCCATTATTTTCCCCATTGCCCTGAGGGTAATCGTGATGGGTAATTCCTCATTTTCGTGGGTAGCTACCCATTATTTTCCCAATACCCTGCGGGTAATGAGTAAACGTTCATTACACATTCTCCACCACGATATGTATGGGTTACTCATGGGGGGGTAAATACGAACTCTGGCCGCAACCGATTTTCCTACACGCAGAGAAAAAACTCGTTCCACTCAGACAAAATCTCAGATAACTGAACTGAAGAAGTACTGTAGTTGGGAGAAACGAACTTCTGTTAATCCATACATGTCATTTAATTTGGGAGGACTGAAAAACGTTTGCAGTAAACGAGTTATGAGGAATGAGAGCTGAAAAACGGTTACGATAAACGAAAAACGGTTCCGCCATCTGTCCCTTCGGTTACAGCAACGGAGTTGTAGTTGCTCCAAACTAAAAAAAAAATTGCGAGAAACGAAAAACGGTTCTACCAACTGCACTTTCGGTTATTTTAGGGCTTATTTATGGCTTCCTTAAGCTCTTTTTTGTTTAAATTTGCAACTTTTATGATTTTGATTTTACCCATAAAGTTTGTTTTATAATAGGTTTGACTTTTTGTCTATTTTTTCACTGTCTACTTACACGTCTGAATAAAGCGCAGCAACGTGTCAATTGTCCATCCCATAGAGTAAATCATACTAGAGAGAATATTTGGCTCATCTGACGTTTCCTTTCACACTCTTCTTGATGCGGTCGGTGCATTCAAATAACAAATAAAAGCACAGCAACGTGTCAATTGTCCATCCCATAGAGTAAATCATACTAGAGAGAATATTTGGCTCATCTGACGTTTCCTTTCACACTCTTCTTGATGCGGTCGGTGTGATAGAGAGACATTTTTGACGAAAAGTGACATAAACCAGGTTGAATTACAATAACTTCTGGCTTTAAGTTTTCATGTCGTTTTGGTGCAAAGCTGGGAAATTTAAATGTGTTTTAAACTTTTTTATTGACAGTTATTATTACCATATATTTGCGTTGCATTTAACCCAATAATTTTAACACACAAAACGAAATGCCGTTGTTGTTATTTTGTGCGTTGTTTTGCACCATTGCCTCTATCTGGTATTAGTAAAGCAATTCATTTCAACATCGAACGTAAATATTACACCAGGCCAAATGTCATAAATTTTGGTGAGAGAACTATTAGGTCTACTCTAACAGCCAAAGTCGCGAGCTCGTAAGAAAACCTAAGCGAACGAAAGCCAGTCACTCACTTTCGTTCTTATCCCAGGCTTTAAATGGTATTGTGTGATTGTGTGTTTGCAAAATCGGAAGCCACTAACTACTTTCGCTGTCATCTATGCGAACGAAAATGTCAAAACCAGTCACTTGTCTTTTGGTTGTCGCATAGCTGGAAATCAAATAAAAGGTTGAAACAAAAACAATTTAAATACAATTCAATGGAAGAAACACAATGGACTGAAAATAATGTCATTATAATAAATTTGTTATTAAAATGTATTTCCATTTCAGCACAAAAACGCCAACATTGCGGCACCTGCAGATACTGGTTCTTCGTACTCTTCTCTCTCGCTCCGAAATTAAATGGCGAACGTCAACTTTATGATATTGCTTTGAACAACAACCACACAAACACACGTAAAAACATGCAAACGACAAGTCGAAAGATAGTGACTCGCATTTTGAAACGAAAGTGAGTGACTAACTTCGTTCGCTTGGATTTTGTGGGAGAGGGTGTAAGTGGGGTTTGATTTTTTACTAAATTGTTATGTTTCCGTTCGCTTGTTAGTGATTACCAAATCAGCTGTTTGTCGCATAGAAAAAAAAGCGAACGTTAACGTTCGACATCATGACTTTGGTTGTAAGTATTCTATGGCCCATCCAAGATATCTGTGGTCACAAGCAATAACAGCCTAAGTCGATTCTAACATTTTTCAGGGAGAGCAGTTTAAAGTTGAATATCTTTACTGGAAATCAGGAGTCGGAGTTTTTGTGATAACTTTGTTACAGATAACAAGGAAACGAATTCTTTTACTTACTTCTTAACAAAAAAGAGTTGCTTAATTGAGTACGGTGACTTCTCAAAATTTTTTTTTAAATTTTGTCCTAACTCGAGTTAGGTTGATATTGTTTGTGACCACAGATATATTGACAACGTAGAAGCATTAGTATGTGTGAACACTTTTATGTGTATGCGTTAGTGTGTATGCCAAACGAGTGGATAAGACTGTGTATACAGTTGACAGAATGAGAGAAATTTTCGTTCTTCGTAATCTGTGTTCTCATTAGAAAAATGGCTAATTTCAGTTATCGCAAACGCTTTTTAAATTTGTGGCAAATGCAGTTTTGTATGCGTTTGATGCAAACGAGAACTCGTTTGCAACAACATAATACACATTTGCGATATATGAGTTTATTTGGGAGAACTACATGAACTGTTGCGATTAATAAATTAATACAAATCAGTCAAAGTATTGTTGCGGCAACCGAGCAATAAACGTTTTTTTTTTCTTTGCGTGTAGCAATTTTTCCCATTCATAATTAATCCTACAAATATCCCACGACCCAGCAGCGTAGACGCCTGGAAATATGCCTTCTGAGGCTGTTTGATGGCATTCAACTATGCCTTCCTCGAGCAAGCTTGCATGGAGGCCCTCCTTACTACAGACTGACTAACATTCATATATTGCTTCTTGAAGGAGGTATATTCTACAAGCACAAATTTATCCAATAAACCCGATCACAGAGATGCACGTTTCCCTTCTTTAAACAGGCCTATTGGCAGACCTACTAATGGAAAGCGGAATAAATGTGCACAGGGATGCACATTTCCTTTCTTTAAGCCGGTCTGTGGACAGTTCATCTAAGGTAATGCAAGAGTGACGCTATTATTAATTACACATGTCTGCCAATGTTAATTTGAAATGACCCTTGGGATTTATAGAATGGGCTTTCTAACTACCTTTATATGTATGCCTGCTAGAAGGCATGCAAACCGCATCTGTTTGCTGCTGGGGAATAATTCCTCTTTGTATTTCATGTTTCATGTATTTCAGTCGCTTTGGTACAACGTGTCTGCGCGTAGAAAATTTCATTTGAGCTGAATACTGGTCTCTTAAGTGAGAACTTGTATGTACATTTATTTATAGACGACATTGCAAGTTGACTGATGATGGATAAGCAATCACCCCTCCGGGGATTCTACTTCAAAACGAAGAAAGTTAAGCAAAGACAAAGCGCTATCAAAATGCATGGAATCAATGAGTGAGTGGCATAAATACTAAATACATACATGCATACGTACATAGATGGTTTGGGGGAGGGAAATTGCTGTCTGTAAACTACTACAATTGATTGTATGATAATTTTTACGAATTTAAATACAACAAAACCGACGTCAATGAAGTATTTCCGGAAGATATTGTACGCCAGAGTCACAACGTCAAAATATACTTAAGTGAGTAGAACGACAACGTTGAAGAAAATATGTATGTATGTACTTAATACCTTTAAAGGCACAAAACCTCACAAAGTCATAAACACAACGACGACGAAGACGACAATGATGACAGGTTGAAAGACAATGCAATTCAAACGATGACAACTGAATCTAAGGGACAAACAAATCGACGAATTGTGCAAAATGAAGAAAGGAAAACTTAAGACGTTTTACACCATTTCATTTATAATGTGATCATAATTCACAAGTGTGCCATATATTTTATTATATTATATCGATTTTCCCTGTCCGTCCGCCTGTCTGTCTCGCCACTATCAATTTGTTGTCAGTTATAGTCTCATGCCAAGTGGGGGGGATTTAGCGGTTGGTCTAGCTGCTAAACTGTGGGCGGAAATAGATAATATACAGGTAGACGACGACGCGCGCAACTAAGACGCTTTGTTTTTGTTAAAGTTCAACTTGTGCGAATTCCATTTCTTTTTTTTTTTAATATTGCAATTACAGATATGCTAATTTATTTTCAATACAATTGCAGAGTTTATGGATATTGCGAGACATGACAATGATTGAGAAGGTTTAAATATGAATGATTGGTTTCCGATTGTACTCTGTGGGTTGATATAGGATGGGAATTTGTAATCGATTGACAACGGCTAATGAATCACATATGTCAAGACAAGGGGAAGTCAAAGTGTCATCGATGATGGATTAGAAGGTTGGTTTAAAAATAAAAGAGAAAAGGGCATTACCTTGCTTCTGCTAAGAATATAGCTTAAATTCGATTAACAATAAATAGAGTGTGGTGAGTTTAATTTGTGTAACTTATACGTAAAGGTTACTCCTGCCTGGCAAATTCTAACATAAACTACGCTCGCATGGGGCGCGCTCTCCGGGCCTATGGCTATGGGGGCCCCAACAAATATCATTAATATATATATTTTTTAATGACAATTATTTGGTTTTTATACAATAGTTTTGGTTCAGTTTAATTACAACTACGGCACTGTGTTGTAAGGCGTTCACGACTAGTTACCAATTTGTACAGCGCACAGTGGGATTTCTTCATACAAGCCGCGGTAAAAATTAGAAGGAATCGAGCTAAGCCTTTGAAATTTCGCACACGTCTCTCATATTGCTAAATTAGAAAAAAAACAAGTTTTTGTTCAAATCCGCCCACAACCACGCCTACCTCCCATATAACGTAAAATAAAAAATCGTTGTATTTTCCTCATTTTCATATCTATGTCAATAAAAATTACTGCCAGTGCTTGCATTTGAGTCCTCAATTATATTAAAAATTTAAGTGCCACGCCCAACGCCCATATACAAATTTTCATTTTTCAAAATTTTCGAAAACACAGATATAATTCTTTGTAGTTTGTGATAGATGTAAATCAGCACTTACATCTACATAAATAACTAAAGCCTAATATGTTAGCTGAATATTTGCAAAAAATTAGGGGGCCATAGTTTACCGTTTTTTTTTTAATTAACCAATCATTCCTAATAAAAGCCAAATTTGTACTATAAAATTATCAAAATGTATTAATTTTTCAGCATTTCTCAGTGCATACTTTTAGGGATATGATATATAAAACACAACCAAACTTGAACTAACGTTTCAATTATCGACAGCATTAAAACACATATGCCTAAAAGTATACACCATTTTATATGGTGTTTTCATCCATTTTTGTAATGAAATTTCGTGGCACTTTTTTTTATAAAATTTATAACTTTGTTCAACAGTATAAAATATTATGGGAATTTTATTTATGAAATCAAATACCTTTTTGCAATCAGACCACAACGATCGATAACGACCATCTTTTTTTAGTCCAAGAAAAACTAAAAACACTTAGTTTTTTGAGTATCACCATAAAAGCATGAATATATTTTAATCTGTTATTGTTATACAATTATTTTTTCTTAAAACTTAATGTAGAAATACCATATTTTTCAAATATACATATTCCATAACGATACGACAAAAATAAGTTATGTTTCCAGCCCATTGAAATGCATGAAAATCTGAGGCAGGTCACTGCAGAGTTTCATTTTGTTGACTTTGCCGCGTTCAAAAACAAAATTTTTTGAAAAAAACTAATGATTTATTTCTCTTAATTAAACAATTCTCTACAAAACTGCATCATTACGTTTTTGATATTTGGCACTCGAAAAAGGGTATTTTTGCCCGCAAAATCCCTCTGTGCAGCGTGCAGACTTACGATATCAATTTAATTAAGTCCTTCTTTCAGCAGAGTTCGTATTTACCCCCTATGTGTAACCCATAAACATCGTCGTGGGGAATGTGTAATGAACGTTTATCGATTACCCACAGGGTAAGGGGAAATAATGGGTAGCTACCCACGAAAATGGGGAACTACCCATCACGATTACCCATTACACTCAGGGTAATGGGGAAAATAATGGGTAGGTACCCACGACAAACGGGAATTACCGATTACCTTCAGGGTAATGGGGGAAATAATAAACTCATCACGATTACCCATTACCCTCAGGGAAATGGGGAAATAGTGGGTAGCTACCCACTATGATGGGTAATGGGTTAGCGAGGGTAACCCATCCCCATTTTTGATCGAAAAAATTAAAAAATTAGAAAAAAATTCTATATCTCGGAAACGGTGCGTCCAATCGAAAGAATAACAAATTTTTGCCGGTTTCTAAGGGTTTTCCATAAATTGAACCCATAATTTTCCCCATTACCCACATAATTGTAATAGGTTATTCCCCATCGTTGTGGGTAACTACCCATTATTTTCCCCATACCCTTTGGGTAATGAGTAAACGATTGCTACCCATTCCCCACGGCAATACAAATGAGTTACCCTGGGTTACGATATACGAACACTGGTTTTCAGCTTAATTTCATTTAATATTTAGCTGTTGTTTTGTTAAAATTTTATTGGTTTGATTTCGTGAACATGAATGTTGTGCTGCTCGGGCAATATTTTGTAGAACCGACCGAACTTTTTTTATTGTAGTCTATCGCCACTTGTATTTTGTAAAGTTTTGTGTGCTCACGAAAATTGCCCCTACTTCAGACGTAGTGTCTAGGAGACATACTTCTTGCTTAGACCTTCGTTTGTTGAAATGCAATGCATCAGCGTTAGCAGATGGCATTACGGTGGTTATCAGAAGTGCATGGATAGACAACAAACTCCCTACGGAGTGGAAAGAATGAGTGGTTATCGCAACTATTCCGAAAAAAAGATGGTCTAAAGCTGTGCAGGAACTGGAGAGGTATTATATCGCCCAATGCAATATGCAAAGTAATGGCGACCCTTATTTTTCAGCGGTTCTTGCCGGTGGTGGAGCAAATTGTGCGGAAGGAGCAGACACATTTCAGGTCGAGTCATTCGTGAGCTGAAACTCCGCATAATCATAGAACAATCACTTCAACTACACTCGCCTCTGTATCGGTAACCTGTACAGAGATGCAGCGTATAAAGTTCGGTATAAATACCTGTTTCCCATTACATCCCATGAAGAGATTGGGTAGAGAGAGCTTCTCACAACCAGTGAGCTGTGCGCTTTCTAATTTTGCACTCACTGATGGGGACCTACAGTTTTACACCGGCTCCGAACGGTATTTTGAGAAGCTTTTTCATGGCTAAGTACTCGATAGTGCTGCCATCATTAAGCGAGGTGGCTGTCGTCGAAGGAAATGTAAGGTGGCAAGAGCAGGGACCGAACCCACGTTCTCAGGCACAAGAGCCGCGCACACTAGTCATTGCACCACCGACGGCCACAAAGTTCAGTATAATGGAAGGGAAAGCCAACCTTCTACTACATCTGCGGGAGTCAGACAAGGGTGTGTCTTGCCCCCACCGTTATTTCTTCTACTTATGGACGAGGTAATGGAGGCAACTAATGCAGAAGCACCGTTCGGCATTCACTGAAGTATATATTAGAGGTTAACGCCGATTGTTTCTGCATCGGCGGCGGCCGGTTTTTCCTACTTCTTAGGAAATTTACCCGGCTGCTGCTGTGCAGAGTTCAATTCTTATGAAATTTAACCTACTGTAATAGTTGTCAAGTACTTATAATGTGTACTGTAACCTGTCAGGGAATGGGACTGGCCGTTGGTTTTGTAACGTGTGGATTTTCGGCTGGTTAAGCAAAATTTAAATTCTCGTTTAACTCCATAATTTAATTCTTGGAATATTAAGCTGACTGTTATTAAAATTTTTTGACGTAGTTTAGCAGCCTTATTAACAAAAACAACAACAAAAATTTTTGAATTGTACAGTTTTTTTTATTTATTTTTTAAAAATTTCTTGTTTTTCAAAATGGTACGTTCATTGTAATTGTTTTTCCTAAGGATTCCCTTCATCGATTTTCTGGAAATTTATCTTAATAAAATGCCCATAAAAATACCTTTGAAATGAGTGGAAATATTTCAAATTAGAATGCTTGGTTGAGAACTTATTGAATTTATCATTTCAAATTTTGCATTTGTTTTTGCAAAAAATCAAATATTTTTAATTTTTATTTTATCATAAAAAAAAAATAGATAAATTCTTTTTATTTTCCTATATAATACACTGGACTGTTCTTCAAAAATTAAGATACATACCAAAGAAATCCATACAAAAATCCAAATCCATACAAATTCGATAGTCGGATACGGGAGAAACTCTATGAAGCAATGCCTGAGCTTGGTATTCCTGCAAAACTCATACGCATTTTCGGGCTGACCTTGACGAACACCAAGGATTTTACGGAATCTTTCGATACTGAGTGAGGCCTCAGGCAAGACGACACTCTATCGTGCAATCTCTTTAACATCTTAATGGAAATCATTATGAGAAAGCTGCAGTCAACATGAATAAAACCAGCAGCAGCAAAAGTCACATTGAGGAGTCAGCAAAAGTGAGTCTGACAGTAAATGAGGACAAGACAAAATTAATGGTTTCAACGAGCAGGGCCTCCACGCGATTAGACCAAAGCGTGAACGTTGATAACAGTTATAATTTTGAGGTGGTGGACGAATTTATATACCTTGGATCTGCCATAAACAAAAACAACGTCAGCCTTGAGATCAAGCGGAGAATTGTGCTTGCGAATAGATGTTATTTTGGGCTAGGCAAGCACTTTAGAGATAAAGCCCTCCTTCGAATAACGAAACTCCAGCTATACAAGACTCTCATACAACCTGTCTTGCTTTATGGCGCAGAATCCTAGGTCTTATCGCAAGCACATGAAACATTTGTGGGAGTCTTCGAGAGAAAAATAATCCGGAAAATTTATGGCCCTATACTGCACAACGGCGAGTATCTGCGACTCATGAACCATGGGCTGTGTGAGCTATATCCCGACATTGACATAGTTAGGCGGATCAAAATAACGCGATTGCGCTGGCTAGGTCATGTCAGTAGAAAGGATAAAGACGAACCAGCACGAAGGGTTTTCGAAACCGAACTCGAAAGAAGACGAAAAATAGGAAGAAGGATCGGGTTGACGAATCCCTGCATACACTTGGTATTGCCAACTGGAGAGATAAAGCAAAAGATCAAACTGGTTGGCTTAATATGATATCTTCGATTTGTCAGGTCCCTGACCCCCCGGGGTTGTTGTAAGATACAAAAATGGGCGTGGCACTGTATTTTATTCTAAATTACAAAGTAGCTTTAGACAAACCATTAGAAATTGGAACAACCCAATTAGAGGTTGACACAACCTCATTAGAGGTTGACACAACCTCATTGGAAGTTGACACAACCTCATTAGAGGTTGACACAACCTCATTGGATGTTGACACAACCTCATTACAGGTTGACACAACCTCATTGGATGTTGACACAACCTCATTTGAGGTTGACACAACCTCATTTGAGGTTGACACAACCTCATTGGAGGTTGACACAACCTCATTGGAAGTTGACACAACCTCATTGGAAGTTGACACAACCTCATTGGAGGTTGACACAACCTCATTAGAGGTTGACACAACCTCATTGGATGTTGACACAACCTCATTTGAGGTTGACACAACCTCATTGGTGGTTGACACAACCTCATTGGAGGTTGACACAACCTCATTAGAGGTTGACACAACCTCATTGGAGGTTGACACAACCTCATTGGAGGTTGACACAACCTCATTGCAGGTTGACACAACCTCATTAGAGGTTGACACAACCTCATTATTAGAGGTTGTTAGAATCGAATTTAGATAGTATCACAACTGAATTATAAAAGTTTTTGTTATTATTAAATGATGATTTATTTTCCTGTATCCTTATAAAAAATTAAAAAGTGAGAAAATAAAGTCATATACATATATGGGAAATCCCGAATCCCGAAATCCCGGGATTTTTCGGGATTATTATTAATTTTGAAAAACATAAAACTAAAAACAATAACAAAAGTTCAGTGTGGTATTATTTTTTAGAAGAGTCGAAAGGTGCACCTCAAGCAAAATGCATAATGTGCAAAAAGGGTTTAAAAACCAATGGCGAATCTACAAAAGGTTTAATAAAAAGGTTTTCAATAATAGCGCTACAAAAGTTTTTTTTAAATAAAACAAAACCGGTTTTAGATACCAATGAAATTCTTTATTCCTGTGAAAGTACGTTTGATGCCATTATGTATGGAACTCGATTTCTTTTGCATGGCCACCACGGGCACGCTTGCAGAAGTCCAGACGCTGAACCCAATTATCGACGGTTTTCAAGCATAAATCGGCCGATACTGCTGCAATTTCACGTTCGATATTCGTACGAAGTTCATCAATCGTCGTTGGCTTATTGGCATAGACCATAGACTTGACGTAGCCCCACAGGAAATAATCTAACGGCGTCAAATCGCACGACCGAGGCGGCCAATCGACTGGGCCATTTCGTGAGAGTACACGTTCACCAAACTTGGTTTCCAATAAATTGATTGTGGCATTCGCTGTGTGGCTTGTGGCGCCGTCCTGTTGGAACCACATGTCCTCCAAGTCCATATTATCAAAGTGGGGCCAAAAATATTCGGTTATCATTGAACGGTAGCGATTCGCATTCACAGTAATGTGCCGGTCTTGATCATCATGGTAGAAGTACGGCTCAATGACGCCGCCGGCCCATAAACCGCACCAAACCGTAATTTTTCGGGATGCAATGATGACTCATGGATTACGTGTGGATTGGTGTCTGACCAATAACGCATATTTTGCTTATTGACGAAGCCATTCAGCCAGAAATGACCCTCATCGCTGAAGATGATTTTCCGATTGAAATCCGAATCATTTTCAAGTTGTTGCTCAGTCCAATTCACGAACATACGACGCTTATGGTGGTCAAGCGGCTTCAGTTCTTGCGTCAATTTGATCTTGTAAGGATGTAGGCCAAGATCTTTTCGCAAAATTCGCCACAACGACGTCACAGAGATGTTCAACGCTTGAGAACGACGTGTGAGAGACACATTTGGGCTTTCTTGAACTGAAGCCTCAGCGGCAGCAATATTCTCGACAGTACGGGCACTTCTTTGTCTCACTGGCACGGGAACATTTTGTACTATGCCTGTGGATTAAAATTTTTCCACTAGACGCTCAATTGTTGATCTGGTAGGACTATTATGACGACCATACATTGGACGTAGCGCTCTTAAAGTTGAGGCCACTGACTCCAAATTTCGGTAGTAAATTTTAATAATTTCGACTCGTTGTTGGCTCGTATGTCTTTCCATGATGAAATGGCAAACCTTACTGAAGAGAAATGTCAAAAGAGCGGGAAAAAATATGGCGTCGTTTGCTGTCCCTATCGATTTACTTTTGTAGCGTCTCTGTTGAAAAACCCTTTATTACTCATCTTAACGTAAGTTAATTTTGGCATCTGAATGTCTATTATAAGGCTTACTCTTCAACAATTATAAAATTTATTGCGTCGGTTAGAACATGTTAATTTAAGCAAAGAAAGTAAAATAAAAAAATCGGTGCATAGTTTGGGAGTTATGGACCCCGATATTTCGGATACTTTTTCCACTAACACTTTTTCACTTTTTTCTATAAAATAAGTCATAACAATCTCAAAAAATGGCAAAAGTACTGTACGCACAAAAGTCGACTTATATGGACTTACAGACATCCCACGAAAAAAAGAATGACACCACGGAATTCGTGACACAAATACATTTCGTTGAAGTACCCACACTAATCTATACCCAAATGTTCCTGGGTGTGGCGGTTTTTTGGGCCCTGTGGGCCCCATAGGTCCGTGTGACGGCTAGTTTTCAATTTTCTCACATCCTTTAATATTTCTTTAATTTTGGTTTTTTTTTAAAAAAATTTTATTTTGCCTGCCCATGGTCCTGAACTTCAGCCCAAAAAATAAAGTAGTACTTTTCGATAAGTCGCTTAGTTATCGAGTTATCGGATGTTTACGTTTCTCAAACAAAAACGTAAAAAATTTTTTAAATAATTTTTGTTTCGTTTGGAAAAAAAAATATTCGAAAAATCGCTCGATGTTTCAACAATAAATTTTTGTTTTGTTAATTTTTCTAAATGTCAAGATCCGATAACTAAGCGACTTATCAAAAAGTGCTACATTATTTTATGAGTTTGTTTTGAATTCTTTTATACAAAAACATATCCGAAATTTCGGGGCCCATAACTCCGAAAGTATGCATTTGCCCCGATTAGGTCATTTTACTTTTTTTGCGTAGAATAACGTATTCTACCCCCTTGTGGTTGTGTTTTGGAGTGTAAGCCGTACAATAGACCTGTTCCCAAAAAAAAATTAAAAATAGAATCCTGAAAAATCCCGGGATCCCGATAATCCCGGGATTACGGATTTTCGAAAATTTTTTAAAATCAGTCCCGCTTTGCATCCCTAATATGGGTAATCTATGATAATACATTTGTTTTACATGCCTCTTCCGACCATTTTTCAAGTCCCGGCCATCATGGGACACCGCACTAAATCTGACCTGTTGTTACGGACGACCTTTCTGAATGACCACAAAAAAATCCTGACATTCTTTAATTCATTTTAAAATAATATTTGATTATAGATTTTAAATATATAGAATTATGATGTGGTAAGTGAATTGAAAATGAATTCAGTTACGGTTGCAGCCACCGAATTGACGCCAAATTCGATCATTGCAACCGAATTAAGGCTAGATTCGGTTATTGCGACCGAATTGATACCAAATTCGATTGTTACAACCGAATTGATGCCAGATTCGGTTACTCCAACTGAATTTGGTACCAATTTCGGTTGTTGCATCCGAATTAATTTCAAATTCGGTTGTTCCAACCGAAATTTTAGAAAATTTAGTTGACTGAACTAATATAATTGTAGATTCAGTTGTCACAACCGAATCAATTATGAAACGAGGTTGCTTCAACCGAATTTCGGTTGTGGGGACTAAATTCGGTCGTAGCAACCTCAATTCCGTCGTAGCAACCTCAATTCGGTTGTGACAACCTCAATTCGGTTGTGACAACCTCAATTCGGTAGTAACAGCCGAATTTACGGTTGCTACAACCCCTTTTCAAACAATTGGTTCTCTGGGTGTAGTACAAATTTCATAAATATCGGTTGCGGGTTAAGAGAGATATGGTGTCGATTAACCGGACAGCCGCTCAAATTTTGTATGAAAGGTACCAGAGTGGAAGTGGCAAATCTACTAATTTTACGTAGAATAGTGACGTTTGACTCAATATTGTCTAATACCAAATTTCATAAAGATCGGTTAAGTTTTGGGAGAGTAATCTTGTCGAACAACCAGTCGGCAATACCAATATTATATGGGAGGTAACGAAACGAGCGTGGCAAAATATCACTTGTTCCAGCTGTTTTTTCAAACATACTAGAGGAATTTTCGGAGACGGAAAATATGTTTCAGTCCACCCTACTTTTCATGACCACCATCTCCGGACTTCAAATAACCGATTTCAAATAAAACAACTCACTAAAGCCAAATGGTGATGTTACATGTAAATTGTTCTTGAATAATAAATAAAATTCAACAGAATGTAATTTGTTGAAGGAGAATATTTTATGGGTTTCTCCATGTTTTTAAAGTTAAATAATTCAATCTCCTGAATGGCTTTTCGGAATAGCTGAACACAAATATTTATTGCATTGTTTACATAAACTTTTGTGTAAACAATTAAAAAAAAAAAAACAAACTAAAATCAAAAACTAATATTGCGTTTAGAATTTACGAGGGAATTCATAAATGTATAGGAATGTGTACGGCCGCCATGTCGTAAATAATAATAATAATAATTAGCTGGTTTTCAAATTTGTGTCAGAGATAGAGATATAGATACCTATACGTTGCAGATTTCTGTAATAACGCAGTTACACCGCCGATTATATCGGCCAGGTTATCGATAACCTTGTTCTCTAATCTTTGCCGTTTACACCACCCAATTTGAGATTAAATTGATATTTCAGGTGGCAACTCCGTGCTTAGATAAACTCCGCGCTGAGACAAAATTATCAAAGACGGCGTCACAACAGAAAAATTACGTTGGCGGCTACTGTCCTTACAAGTTTTGTACAAATTTGGAATGTTTTGAAATAACTTAACCTTTAACATTAGATCAGTGGGTCAAATCGGGCCAGTCGATAAAATCGACTCATATTTTAAACAATAAAAACCAATTATATCGGCGGCGGCGTGAGCTTCAAAAAAGTTTTGGTGACGTTGGAAAATTTTCGATCGGCTTCCGTCTGTCAAACAGTTGATTTTTTGTGTATGTTTTTATTAAGGTTGCATTTTTTAGTAACTAACAGTGTTGCATCAAAATTACCACCAATTTAAAATGAGGTTAAAAATTAAATTTCACTTTCAACAGATTAAAATTGTATGAGTAAATCTTCTGGGTTAGTGCGGGTTAATGGAGTTAACCTTCGAAATGCGTTAATCTTGATTGGTGTAAATGCCGTTAAAACCGTTTAAGTGTTCTAGTTGGAACTCGGCAAATAATTTTTAATTTTATTGAAATTAATTTATTAAGCTTAAATATAATAATCAGTAGATGAAAAAGTTTTATAAGTAATATTTCATATTAGTTCAGAGGACTGCAACGAATATACCTCATAATATCATTACCATGGCAAAATAAATAAGGTAGAAGCAGTAGGAATTGAAGGCAATTTATTATTATTATTGCAGGAGCCGACCTTGTCAAATTTATTAGTTCAAAATTGTTAAGATGTATTTATTTCAGGTTATATCGGGAAGAATTGTTGTAATTTTCAGCACCAACCACAAGGACAAGAAAAAATTTGGTCTGCTATTTTAACGCTACCACCTGTACTAGATAAATCTTGGTATTAGTAGAAACAACATTTGACAAGGTCGGACCACAACGACAAGAACAAATTGAAATCAGCTGTTCTAACGCTTCCACCCGTAAAAGATACATCTTGCTCCTTACCGTGCTGTCTGAGTATTTCTTCACAATACTTACTTGTAAAGGGGTTTTCAACAGAGACGCCACAAAAGTAAATCGACAGGGACAGCAAACGACGCCATATTTTTCCCGCTCTTTTGACAAATCTCTTCAGTAAGGTTTGCCATTTCATCATGGAAAGATATACGAGCCAACAACGAGTCGAAATTATTAAAATTTACTACCGAAATTTTCAGTCAGTGGCCTCTACTTTAAGAGCACTACGTCCAATTTCTGAATTTCATTTCTGGCTGAATGGCTTCGTCAATAAGCAAAATATGCGTTATTGGCCAGACAGCAATCCACACGTAATCCATGAGTCATCATTGCATCCCGAAAAAATTACGGTTTGGTGCGGTTTATGGGCCGGCGGCGTCATTGGGCCGTACTTCTTCCATGATGATCAAGACCGGCACATTACTGTGAATCCGAATCGCTACCGTTCAATGATAACCGAATATTTTTGGCCCCAATTGGATAATATGGACTTTGGAGGACATGTGGTTCCAACAGAACTGCGCCACAAGCCACACAGCGAATGCCACAATCAATTTATTGGAAACCAAGTTTGGTGAACGTGTTATCTCACCAAATGGCCCAGTCGATTGGCCGCCTCGGTCGTGAGATTTGACGCCGCTAGATTATTTCCTGTGGGGCTACGTCAAGTCTATGGTATATGCCAACAAGCCAGCAACGATTGATGAACTTCGTACGAATATCGAACGTGAAATTGCAGCAGTATCGGCCGATTTATGCTTGAAAACCGTCGATAGTTGGGTTCAGCGTCTGGACTTCTGCAAGCGTGCCCATGGTGGCCATGCAAAAGAAATCGAGTTCCATACATAATGGCATCGAACGTACTTTCACAGGAATATAGAATTTCATTGGTATCTAAAACCGGTTTTGTTTTATTTAAAAAAACTTTTGTAGCGCTCTAATTGAAAAACCCGTTATATATAAGAGGGTGTTGTATGCCCTTTCAATATACTCTATAATATTCTATTACGATTTTCTTGTACAATAGTTACTTATCATATTTAATCCTTCTTTAATTTTATACGGACATTCTATTTATAGCAATTTATCGTCATCCCGCGACCCGAGACGAAGCCAGAATTAAATCATATCAAAATCGGTGGAGCGACAACAAAAGAAAATTCTGGACTACAATATGTAACTTCGTCACAAAAACCAAGGAAGTCAGGGAAGTCATACAAAATTTATAGTGGCCATGTACCCATAATATTCAAAGTTCCAAGTGTGGGGAGATACTTAAGCGAATGATTACGAATACTATATGTATACTCATATGCATGTATGTGTATTTATGCATGTAATTCTATGGATACAAGAGGTTTCCATGCTACGGGCTGTTGAAATGGATAATGGACATTGGACATTGGAATAATGGTGTTATTAATATTTCGTGCTCCCAACTTATCACATAGTATGTATTACGACGACGGCGTCTCTGTTGCATGTCTAAATACAAAAAAAATATCGGGTGGGTTTATAAAATTACGAGTGTACTCGTCGAAAGACAGAATGCTATCAAAAGAAAAAGCAGAGGAAGGAAAGAAGTTTTTTTTTAATCGCTTGTCATGTCAGTCTGCAGTTAATGGTATCATGGTTTAAAGAAGAGTTTTAGTTTGATTATGAATAAAAATATAATGAAATTTATGCTCAAAATATAAAAAAAAAACAAACAAAAAGGTTTATAAACCATGAAAATAAGTGGAAACACGCAAGCTACAATGACTGCCAACCGGCGTGGCGTATCAATATTTATACAACACACTATTACGAAGAACAGACACATTTCTAGTAGCGTGAAGCGTGGGGGCCAAACCAGAAAAAAAGAGAAGATAAACTAAAGACAAATGATGTTGGCGGTCAAGGATGAACTTATGGAGTACCCTACTGTGGGTAAGATAAATGTCCTGGTACGACTAGAGTATATAAAATGGTTCATAACGGCCGCCGAATTTAGAGGTTCTTATAACCGAGTTTAACAGAACCGTAATTGCGTCTACCTCAACCGTATAGAAAAGTTGTCGCAATTAAAAAACTCAGTTCTGACAACTGAAAAGTTCCGTTACCACTAGCGAAATATTTGGGAAAAGTCAGTTCTGACAACCGAAAATTTCCGTAACCACAAGCGAAATATTTTGGAAAGAGGTTATTTCAACAGAATGTTGTTATTTTTGTATAGAATTTTTCTATTTTTTTTTTTGCAGTACACACGCGTTTGTAAAAGGTTTATTATTTTGATCATACATGGGTTTTTTAATTTGCGTTGGATTTTAATTAGCATTACTTTATCTATTGCAAATGAAAAAGAATGTGGCCGTCGGTGGTGCAATGGTTAGTGTGCGCGGCTCTTGTACATGAGATCCTGGGTTCGAACCCTGCTCTGACCACCATCAAAAAAAAAAAAAAAAAAAAAAAAAAATTTCTTTCGGCGGCGGTCACCTCGCATAGTGACGGCGACACTATCGAGTATATAGCCATGAAAAAGCTTCTCAAAATACCGTTCGGAATCGGTGTCAAACTGTAGGTCCCAATCAGTGAGTGAAAACTGGAAAGCGCACAGCTCAGTGATTGTGAGAAGTTCTCCCCGGTCCCTTCATGGGATGTAATGGGAAACCATTTATTTTTTTTTTTTAAATGAAAAAGAATTACCATTGTTCGCAATGGCAATTACAAAATTTTGAATCGGATGTCAATTGTAATGAAATATGGGAATGCTTTTAAATATTTTGAATTTGTTTGACTGCTGGCAATTCTGTTTATAAAGTATTTTATATGTAAAGGTTTGTGACTTCGATAAGTATTGCCTCGTAGTACTTTCAAATTCATAAACCTACACTGTATAAAATATTTGAAAACCAAAACTTCCAGATATGAAGGATATGCTTTGAAAATAAGTACAATTGCCAATGGTATTGACATTTTTTTGAATTTGCATTTGGACAGGTAATTCAAATTAATGCCCCTATTACGGTTCTCAACTTTTGTGAGAGTTTAGTGGTAATCGAAGAATTGGCATTGCCGTGCTCAACTCAACGGCCGACTGAACTCAAATGAACAACAGCTGATTTTTTGGTTGTGTTTACTTACTTTTGTCGTATTGCCTTTGACAACTCTGTGCCAGTTTGTTCGACAAATACGTTAAATTTACACCACTGCTTGAGAGCAGTGCGTGTTTTTAAGTTGATAAGAATGGAGATCCTCTGACCACCTTAAATTTTTTTCGACGGCGGTCACCTCTCTTAGTGACGGCGACACTATCGAGTACTTAGCCATGAAAATGATTCTCAAAATACCGTTCGGAACCGGGGTGAAACTGTAGGTCCCAATCAGTGAGTGTAAAACTAGAACGCGCACAGCTCACTGGTTGTGAGAAGCTCTCCCTAATCCCTTCATGGGATGTAACGGGAAACCATTTATTTATTTATTTCAGAATGGAGAGATCGTAAGAAGTTATTATTTTGACATCAAATTATAATTTTCATTTAACATTTGAACATTTTAATTTAACAATAATATTGTATTATTATATATTTAGAAGTATCAAAATCACAAAGAATGCTCAATTTGAGAAACTTGTCCAGCTAATGGAAAGTAATCCAGCCTTTGCCCTTGGAAAACCACAATTTAGCACCACGCAGAACCAAGGGCGAGAACTATGGGTAGGATTTGCTGTGGAGTTAAATATGTAGTTTAGGACCACTGTCCAGAACATGAATGAATGGCAACGTGTATGTGCAAATACATACCTTACACTGGGCAGTTCAAGAGGGTTAAATGCATTACGAATATTTCTTCTTAAATGCTACACATCTATATTCACGTTCGCGACTCCATCTTCATAAAACAAATCTATGCTACTTATATCCATTTCGATTTTGCAAGCACAACGCAATTGTTAACTTCTTTTATTTTCACATAAATCAGCTAATTTTACGTGTCAAAATTGATATTTGGAGCTGGTAACACCATAACAATTGCAACCAAAAACAGTTGTGAACCATGATACAAAAGATAAGTTTGGTCGTGTTGAAGTTGGGTCGTCTCTAAGTCGACGAAACTAAGTTGAGTGGTGAAGGGTAATAGGGGCATAAACTACAAATTATAATTCTGATATTCTTTGTAACATTTCTGTATGTACGAGGGCAGTTTGACAAGTCCTTGATTTCTCAACATACTTTCCTTTTGGTTCGATACATTTATTCCATAGTTTTTCAAATAACTATGGGTTTCTCTAGGTCCTCAAAATAGGTATTTGTGTCAGTGCTGACCTCATCATTCGACCCAAGTCTCTTACCACCTAGCAATTTCTTCAGGATTGGAAGTAGAAAGTAGTCACTAGGGCCTAAATCCGGCGAATATGGTTGATGAGGTAACCATTCGTAGCCCTATTTATGGATATTAGCCATAGCGAATACACGCCTTAGCCGGTGCATTGTCATGGTGGATGACCACTTTCTTCTTCCTTAAATGCGGTCATTTTTGCTTCAAATCAATGTCGAATCTGTCCAACATTCGCCGGTGATCGTTTAACCCTTTTCAAAGTAATCGATGTGAATGACACCGCATGCAACCCAAAAAACTGTCGCCATGACTTTATTGGCCGACAGACCCACCTTGGCCACTGCTTTGACTGTTCCTTGAACTCTGGTGTGTTGGGATGGATCCATGTTTCGTTCACGTTTACGACACGGTGTAAAAAGTCCTTTGGATTATGATTGAACATCGCCAAATACTCCTTTGAAGTGGTCACACTGTCGAGTGTAAGTAATCGCGACACTCATCGAGCGGATAGTCTTTTCATGGCATAAAAAAATTTCATGAGATGTCAGGGGACACCCGGTTGGAACATAGTTCCTTTCGCTATATATTATGTACTAGTTAATTCCAGAAAAGATACTTTTTGTAAAATGATAAACTATTTTTAGGGACAATTTTTTTATATAATGTATTTCAAAAAAAAGAGTATATTTTTAGGTCCTTTTTGTAAGAATATGTATATACATATATTATGGGCTTCGGTGGTGCAATGGTTAGTGTGCGCGGCTCTTGTACATGAGATCGTGTGTTCGAACCCTGCTCTGACCACCTTAAAATTTCTTTCGGCGGCGGTCACCTCGCTTAGTGGCGGCGACACTATCGAGTATATAGCCATTAAAAAGCTTCTCAAAATACCGTTCGGAATCGGTGTAAAACTGTAGGTCCCAATCAGTGAGTGAAAACTGGAAAGCGCACAGCTCAGTGATTGTGAGAAGTTCTCCCCTGTCCCTTGTAATGGGAAACCATTTATTTATTTATGTATTTTAAGTCCTAAGAAGTCCGAAAAAGTCATTTTAAAAAAGAGAGGAACTTTTTTTTAATTAAAAGCTAATGTTTTTTTTAAGAAAAGGTACTATTTTTAAGAAGAAGTACATTCTGGAAGAAAAAGCCATAAGAGTATGAATTTTTTAACAAAGAAGTACTTATTTTAGGAACAGGTACATTTTAAAGAAGTCGTACTCTTTAGGAAAACGATATTTTTTTAAGAAAATGTACTTATTTACAAAAAGGCTACCTATCTCAAAAATGGTATTATTTTATTTTTAAGAAAAGGTACTTTCAAGAAAAGGAATTTTTGTAAGAAAATGTATTTTTTTAAGAGAAGGTATTTTTTTTTTGAAGAAATGTATTTTTTTTAAGAAATGGGATTTTTTTAAACTTGGTCCATTTTCAAAGAATAGGTAAATTTTTTGCACTTGTTGCATTTGTGGCGACAAGAATTTTGTTGTGGCAACCTCAATTTGGTTGTGACAAACATAATTCGGTTGCGGCAGCCTAATTTTCGATTGATGCAAACTATTTTTGTACAAAATAGTTCTGTGAGTACGACTACATACATTTTTAACTAATTCTAACAGTTACCCCTTGGTAGCTGACAGCGATTTTCCTTAGAGATTTAAACGGATATTCCCTTTATTACTTTAACTCCAGATGATCTTCAGCTTGTCTGTTTTTTTGGATTTGTTTATCACCTTCTTGCTTTTGCTAGGGTGGCGTGTCAAATTTAAATAATACAGAAGTTAGCGTCAATGCCGAGCTTGAAAACCTGTTATCGTTCACACACATTTTTCGTTGCGGGGATGAATCTGTATGTTGGATTTCTTTCGCTGAAAATATTCATCGAGACCACGATCAGTTTTACTTGTTTGATAAATATTTTCGATTGTGCAACCTCTAAATTCGATTGTGACAAACTATAAGTTCGCTTACGGTTAAAGCATGCTATTCACTTCTTTCGATATCTGCATAAAAAATTTTGCCTTTTATCTCTAAACTGACATTTCTGTTGCAGAGAGTTACCATCTATCTCTGATTTGGCTTGAAAATATGCAATGAATCTTTCCGCTTCGCTCTCCATTTTATTTTTTACACATGTGGGGTTACTTTTGTTGGTCAAAATTCTGGCCCCAAACACTTGTTTTCGTACGAAATAACTTTGGTATAACAACCCTGTAATTGATTTTGTTTACAAAATTTTCGCAACTGAAAGCGAAATTTTCGGTTGATGAAATTTAAATTTTTTTCTTCTTAAGAACGGAATATGGGGCTTAATACGGCTGTTTCAACCAATTTCCTTGGCTGAATTACCAACTCCATTTCTGAACTAACGATACCATCTGTGCGGAAGTAGGGCTTCTGCACTATTCCACAAACAAACAAAAAATCTCTACAAATATGGATGCCACTGAAATGTGACCAAACGAAATGGAAATGAACAAAGAAACATTTGGGGTGAGTATATGTGGTGGCAATTTCATGCAATCGGAAAAAGAAGAGAAGCCGCCGCAGACACTATCTGCAAGGAATATTTCAACATGTGATTGTTGAGCTGTTGACATAGAGGATGATGTTGCCACTGTAGTTTCTGATACAGATGATGATGGAGACGACGATTGCTCGTAATGATGGTGATGGGAAATGAACTCGAAAATGACACAAAAAAGAAATATGCCTTAAATGAGCCATGGATTAAGATGGTGCCATATCAGCAGCGCACAAAAGATGCATGCAGCAGACAACAGCTATAATAACACACACACACACACATATTCATTCAAACATACTGCTCGTACTACTCGCTAAGAACGTAAGTTCGCTTGTAAATAGCAGCTGCAAAATTAATGCCAAAACAACTGTTTGCAATGAGTTCTCCTCGTTTTCTTCTTTGTTTGCCTGTTGTTCTTTCCTTTAGTGTGTGGTGTTTTTGAATGGATCTGGTGGTGGATACTCGCAGTCATGTCTTTCTTTCATTCAACGAGTAGTACTCGCTTCGCACTCCGTGTCTTGTGCCAATACACACTATGCGTATGTTGATGTTGCAAGTTGCTACATACGGGTGGTGTTGGCCAGCCACTTGGTATATGTACGATTAATCTATGTACATATGTATGTACATACAAATTTGCGTATGTTTCCACGAAGATAAACAGGAAAACAAATCAAGGAAAATGTGGAAAACGGGGGAAAGTGCCTTTGTTTTCCTTGCTTGGCTGTGGCAATTGGCTTGACATGGTTCGGTTTGCTTTGGCTTGGTTCAATGATTCGCCCGGCACTTTTCTTTGTTAATTGTAATTTTAACTCTTTAGATGAACAGAACAAAACAAATTCGTTGCAATCCGTTCTGGTTTAAGTGCAAACTGTAAGTAGAGCTTTAAAAAAGGGATATAAATATGGAAAGATGTTGCGACCCACTATTTCGCTCAGTGTTTAAAAATATTGAAAGACAGAGTTGGCGATAAACATTTACAAGGTTATTTAAAAAACCTCAAAATAAGCCGAAAAAGTGAAATACAAGAAATCGATAATCGCATATATAGGGTGTCTCAGTAAGAATGTACTCTTTCATTTTAAAATAAAATATATTTTTTTCAGATAGTAATGATTTTTTTTCTTGGATTGTAAGAAGACATATTCCGATTAAGTATATTCCGAAATATCCGTCAAATGGCCCACACGGCTCCGATGACAGGCCATTAATTTTGTGATGTATTAACATCTATAGGCGCGGGCAGGGACTAAACTCACAAAGTGAACACTAGAGTTGGGAATTTTAGTTCATTCGTTCGAGTGAGCGCTCTTTTTAGTCCAGCTCAACAGAATGAACTAGTTCATTCATTTAGTTCACTAGTTCATTGTATCATTTCAGCTTAACAGGTCATATGAGCTGTGAACTAAAGAGCTGATTTCTGTTCAACTCGTAGTTTTAGTTCATCGGAGCGAATAATCGCGAAAATGGTCTGATTTTTGCAGATTCCTGAAATGTTTTGGATACTGTGATATTCGTTTTCTTAATCGTCCTATTTAAGATCGGCTTAACGATTGGGTTATTCGGTTACTGACATATTAAGGATTCCGTAATCTTGTTATATTTTGGAACAAAAGTGGTGATTCCGCTGTAGTTATTGCGTAGAAGCCGGCAATATGTCCGTTCCATAAAGATTGCAACATTAGGCACCTTTGTGCAAATTGAGTGAGACAAAGAGAGCATAAACTAGAAACTGGCGGAGATAACTGCAAAATTGAGATACAAAACACTACTGAAACAATTGAACTACTGAAATAAAAGAGCAGAACAGTGTGAACTAGTTCATCTAGTTCACAAGAGCGATTCGTTCAATTGAACTAGTTCGTTCGTGAACTACACAACTCTAGTGAACACAGATTGTTTGGCGTTAAACTCCTCCGAAACGGCTGGACCGATTTGTATGAAATTTTGTGTGCATATCGGGTAGGTCTCAGAATCGTCCAACATCTATTTTTCATACCCCTAAATGATAAGGGTGACCCACCCCTATATAGAACACAGATTTGTCCGACTGCGAAACACATATTGTCAGACTATGAAAAAACACACGCACTGATGTAGCGGCAGCGAATAGTTGTCTTGTATGGGAGCGGAGCACTCTTAGAGAAAAGAGAAAATGACGTGGTTATACGTACGTATATAAAAATGAGATAGCGAGAGAGCAACGAAAATTGTGTGAACTTGTGTAGCGTATGTACGAACATAACAATGTATGTATGTACATGTGTCTGTTGCTTTGCATTCTCTTTGTTTTTTGTGGGAATAAAACAAAAAGTATTAAGCAAGAAAATAATGACACATGTGCTTGCACTGGTCTTTAAATAATTTTAAATATTAATATTATTTAAATGTGACGTCATCATATGATTGAACGCTGTTTTTTATTTTCCAATGTAACATTTACTTATGTGTTGATAGAAATCGAACAGGTACAGTAAAACTAAAAGGTTTTAATACATTGCCCGTGAGTTCGAACACTCATTGGATTTTTTTAATTAAATTTTGTATGACTTTTCACAGAGATCTGGCTGTATCTTTTCGATGGCGCGTTGGTTGTCGGATTTGAGCTCACGAATTGTTTCTGGTTTATTCGCATAAACCCGAGATTTCCCAAAATGCATGATCTTTGTGGTCAATTGGCATTAGAATTTCTTGTGATTTTTTCTGGAAATCGTTGCTGTTGAGGCCACAATAACTCAGTTAGCAATTTCGGCCTCATATTCAAAAGTTCAAGGCCCAATCACGCCGCCTTCCCCAAAATCCAATCCACCTGCATTCGAGTGAAGAGAAATTTTGGCTGTCTACTTGTTCATCGTTTTTGTCCGCACCAGACCGTTGCTTGTTGTTTTAACGAAGCCATTCAGATGGAAATGCGCTTCACAAAAAGGATGTACAAGTAGAGAAGAAGAAACCACTGCATTGTGGCAACCCTTGTAGAAGAGAACAAGTGAGTGAAGCACCTCATTTCTCTGCTCACTCTCTGACACTCTTCGTTGATTATTTCAATACATGAGCAGTTTTCGGATGATGTTACAGTATCTAAATATAGAAATTCCAACCATGTTTGTATAAAATTAAATAAAGTATGTAAAAAGTATGAAATAATAAAGTTATGACGCGACACAGAAATGCATTTGAGTGAATCGCGTCGACTTTTTGGTTCTCTTCTGCGAGGGTTGCCATATTGCGGTGGATTTTCTTCTCTACTTGTACATCCGTTTTGCGCTTCATTGGAGGCGATGTTTTTTTTTTGAAAAATTGGAATTGACTTCACTTTGCTCCATTAACCAATGAACGAACTGCCGTCGCTTCCGTGGCCTTCTGGTTTGAGCTCATGAGTAAGCGGAATTTTGTAGGCATGAAGGTGAAGGTCAAAATTCGCTGCGTAGTGTGTCGTGAAATTTGAAATTGTTGAGAACGATGCCGAATTGATGTTTTCGGGTTTTCGGTGACACTCTCGTTAACGCACAGGAGTCTCACCATCCACAATCGACCCAGTTTCTTAAAATTGTTTTACCACTCTTCGAATGGTTGACACATAAGGTGCACTTTCATGACTGAACATTTTTCGAAGTTTGCGAACGGTCTCAGCATAACTTTCCAAATTTTTGTAATAAGTTTTCACAACTATAACGCGTTGTTCTTTAGTAAAGCGCTCCATTTTTAATAATCGGAATAAACATATGTGACAGCTGGCACATTTCAGAGTTGCCACTTGCACAAACAAAATGACACTAAATTTAAAAACTGAAATCTTACTGAGACATCAAGATTTTTGGGTTTAAGTTTTGGAATTTGTTTCGGTACCGGCTTCTTAAAGTAAAGCAACTTACCAGTTTTGAAAAATATCGACCTTCCACATTTAAACTTCACATCACTCGATAACTAATCGAGTTATCGCACAAGTTTAAACGATCCACAGACTATCAGCTATCGTTGATGTTTATTGTCGGTTTACCGCCCTGCTTGCTACCAAATGAGAATGTAGTGAAAGTTGTTCGCATCACTATCAGGTTTACAGAATTTTTGGGTAATATTTTTTCAAATTCAACAGCCAGATAAAAAGTTATCGACCAGGCCCTTGCTCATGTATGACATGTCTGTGGTTCGTTTATTTAAGTAATTGTTGCTTAATTCGTGGTGTTCCATCAGAGCAGAATAATTAATTGTACATCATGTTTATTTTTAACAAATTTCCTAAAATCGTATCGATTTTTTCGAAATTCAACATGCGATATCTTGATAACTTAGTGAGATATCGGAAAATATTGAATTTTTTACCCTACTTCTACGTGAGAGGGATCCACTACTATACTGAAGGCTTTAATACGGATGCACAGTGAGGGATTTCTAAAAATACCTGGAAATAACTCCGTCGTTTCTAAACGGCTTCGCCGATCAGAATGCAATTTCATATAGACACAGCTGAGATGTAGGGCTACTTCAATTCATAAATTGGAAATCCCCTCACCCCGTGGCAACCTCAACCGTCAGATAAAATTGAACCGTTGTCAAACTTTGAAATTAGTTGGATTGAACATATCGCTCATTTGCGACAAGACCATCATACCAAAAAAATTTAACTCTTTTGAACTGAATAATACAATATAGTCTCCTTGTCGAGTTCTATCAGATAAACGGATTCGCATATCAAGTTCGGCCTGAGTGGTATTTCAAACCGGCATTTTGCATACTATCCTATACAACTTGAAACTTTCAGAGTTATTATAATTATCTAAATAAATAAAAGAAACTGGTTTCCCATTACATCCCTTGAAGGAATTTGGGGGAGCTTCTCACAATCAGTGAACTGTGCGCTATCTTGTTTTAAACTCACTGATTGGGACCTACAGTTTTACACCGGTCCTGAACGGTATTTTGAGATGATTTTCAATGGCTTAATACTCAATAGTGTCGCCATCACTATGTGAGGTGACCGCCGCCGAAAAATTCAAGGTGGTCAGAGCAGGGATCCAACCCAGGATCTCATGTACACTAACCAATTCCACCAATCTAAATATTGTTACGAATTTCCTTAATCGTCCTTTCTAGCTCTATTTTATTCCCGTTGATAAAACAAGTAGGAGGTCTGAACAGCTATTGCCCGGCTTAAAAACAACAAAGACACAGGAGCCGAAGGATTACCGGCGGGGATGTTTAAGGCTGGTGGCGATGAGCTGTTAAGGTGCATGCATCAGCTCATTAGCAAAATTTGGTTAGATGAATGCATGCCCAGCGATTGGACTCTCAGTGTACTATGTCTCGTATTTAAAAAAGGTGACCCGAGTCTCTGTGCCAACTACCGTGGAATAAGCCTTTTATCCATAGCATATAAAGCTCTATGAAGCATAATGTGCGAAAGACTAAAACCAATTATCGGTGACCTTCTTGGACCATACCAGTGTGGTTTTAGGCCTCGAAAATCGGCAACTAACCAGAATTTTACGCTACGCCAAATCCTGGAGAAGACCCACGAAAAATAAATCGACACCTATCATCTATTTATCGATTATAAAGCGGCCTTCGATAGTCCGATACGGGAGAAACTCTTTGAAGCAATGTCTGAGCTTGGTGTTCCAGCAAAACTCATACGCCTTTGCAGGATGACCTTGATGAACACCAAATCCGCAGTGAAAGTTGGTAACGATCTTACCGAACCTTTCGAAACTAAGCGAGGCCTCAGGCAAGGCGACATCCTATCGTGCGATCTCTTTAACATCTTAATGGAGATCATTATGAGAAAAGCTGCAGTCAACATGAATAAAACCATCAGCAGCAAAAGTCACATGCTGCTCGCGTATGCTGATGATATAGATATCATTGGACGCACAGTTAGAGAAGTTACTGCGGTGTTTTCGAGAATTGAGAAGGAGTGAGGAAAAGTGGGTCTGACGGTGAATGAGGACAGGACAAAATTAATGGTTTCAACGAGCAGGGCCTCCACACGATTAGACCAAAGCGTGAACGTTGATAACCGTTCAAATTTCGAGGTGGTGGACGAATTTATATACCCCAATCTGCTGTAAACAAAAACAACAACGTCAGCCTTGAGATCAAGCGGAGAATTTTGCTTGCGAATAGATGTTATTTTGGGCTAAGCAAGCACTGTACAGATAAAGCCCTCTCTCGAGTAACAAAAGTCCAGCTCTACCAGACTCTCATTCAACCTGTCTTGCTTTATGGCGCCGAATCCTGGGTCCTATAGCAACCAGACGAAACATCTTCTTCGAGAGAAAAATACTCCGAAAAATGTATGGCCCTATAGTGCACAACGGCGTGTATCGGCGACGCATGCACCATGAGCTTTATCCTGACATTGATATAGTTACTTACTTACTTATCCGGTCACAAACAACCCCGAGGGGTCAGGGACCTTACAAAACGAAGATAATATATTTCGCCAACCTGTTCGATCTTTTGCCTTATCTGTCCAGTTGGTAATACCAAGTGTACGCAGGGATTCGTCAACCTGATCCTTCCAGCGGAGTCTTGGTCTTCCTATTTTTCGTCTACCTTCGAGTTCGGTTTCGAAAACCCTTCGTGCTGGTTTGTCTTCATTCATTCTACTGACATGGCCTAGCCTGCGCAATCGCGTTATTTTGATCCGCTTAACTATGTCAAAGTATGCCCTTTTACGCAAAACCAGTATTATGAATTCACACATTATATCTCACCACTGGTTCTGAAAGTGAATAAAAAATCTTGATTTCGAGATGGCAGATGGCAGCACTTGAATACACTGTTAACGGATGCAAGTTAAAGGGTGACAATGTCCCAAAGTGAAGAACTAATTTAAATAGCACCTGAGCAGCATTTATGCGCCAGTCTGTGATTAAACGCCGGAAAGTAAGCAACGCGAAATGATAGTAAAAGAAAGACCTATTGTACAGTGTTGTCTTTATAAGTGTATACGTAAAATAAAGGGAAATAAACTCGTTGTACTTATCGTAATTTAAAAACGAAACTTGTTTTACTTTTTGTTAATTTGGCAATTTACTTTTTGTTAATTTGGCAATTAAGAGTAAGTAAAAGTTTGTACTTAATCGTAACAATAATCGTTGCAACAAGGACAGCATTGTCGGATGCACGAAACTGTTCGTTGCTGTAATGAATTATTTACATTGCAGAGATAAATTGTGTACGCTGTTTCACTTTTTATCAAACTAGTCCTCGAGGTGACGATTTTTTAGTGTTCCAACTGAACACTTCACTTTGAGGCGGAATCTACATCGAATTGAATGATCCGACACAAATGAGGAGTTCATTGAAACTATAGAACTTCTCTTTCGGTTGCCCGTATTAGTACGATTAAGAATTCAACACCTGCCCGATAATACAACACATAATCTGGGGCATTTCGGGGAAATGGTTTGGAGAACACTGAGGAAATTTGTAGCCAGTATCAATATCTGATGACAAAAAGGAAAAAGGTACACAAGTTACTACGTAGAGAGAAGAGCAGTCCGAAATACCGGCTTTAATAAAAGTATGAAATGGGAGTTTAGAAAGAAACACTTTTGAATATAGTTTGCACCCAAATAACAACTTTAATTGTAAAAGTTGTTTAAATTGTTGGAAACAAACTTTCACTTACCCCAAAATTTGTATAATTTACCTTCACGACGAATGTAGAAAACGTTTCTGAACATGTGTAAAACGAAAAAGTGTACACACACACACGCGAGTAAACTCAAAACTGATCTTTCTCTTGAATTGAATGTTCGTTTTCGCGCAATGCCTGCGATAGCTCTATAGGTAGACGGGCGAGCTTGCATTCACGGTGCCTGGGTTCAACTCCATTGCAGGGAGGTGTAAGTTCTAGAATGAATTTGTATTTAAAATTCAAAAACCTACTTCTATTCTAAGGGAATACTTCAATTCAAAATGAATTTCATTTAGCGTCATAATAAATTTATGGTCGTTATTGGTGTTTTTCTAAACCATATCAAAAATTCAATGGCCGTCAGTGATACAATGATTAGTGTGCCCGACTGTTGTGCATGATAACGAAGGTTCAATACCTGCTCTGACCACCTAACATTTTGAATACTTTTGTCGGCAGGACGAAGTCTGCCGGGTTAGCTAGTATTATATATATTATTATTTATCAAAAATTCTCTCTTAAAATAAAAATAAAGTAAAAAAATTTTTTTAATGTATGGGAATTTGACCTCTGCCACTCGGCAGCTACAGTTCTCAAGTTCGTTTATCATAAACAAAAATATTTGTTTTCAAACCTGTAACTGATTTTGCCTTCATATGGGTATGGAAATTTCATATGAAGCACCTGTTCGAAAGTGCAAACTAGCAACTAGCATCTAGATTATGGATTTCCGAATAGGCAAAAACTGAATGTGCGTGGAAATAGATTCGGAGTTTAACTAGTAAAGACACGAACCACTTCGCATTACATAGCTCTGTTACAGTGTTAGCAGAGCTATGTTAACATATTTAAAGCGAGATATAAATAAAGAAAAACGAATTCTTGGCGATCGGAGTAATATACATACATATATGTTGGCTATGTTGCAGTTGGTCCTAAAACCACTTTTCATAGGAAAATATATTTTTGATTTAATTTATGTTCTGAAATTTGACGAGCACTTCTGCCCATCCAGTTTTGGAAAAATGCGTCAGAAACACATTTCATATGAAAATATGTTTTTGATCAATTTTCAGTTCTGAATTTCGACGGGAACTTCTGATCTACCATTATGAAAAGTGCATGCAGTTGCTCACGGTTTGGCACAGTGGGACAAAAATGTGCGTGAAGATAAATTCGAATTTAACTAGCAAAGACACAAACCACTTTCGTTAGCAGAGCGCTGTTATTACGTTAACAGATATCTGTTAATGTACTAGAAAGGGAAGTATATTGAAATAAGAAGGGTTTTTGGAGAATTAAATTAATAAACAAATATGAAACTGACAAATCGTATAAAAAACATTACGAGCTTTCAGTATTAGTGGCACAAATCTTGAACAGCTTACCAGCGAGCATTATATTTTAGTTCAATGTATATAATTTTAGAAAGGACATTGAGCCCAAATCAAGGATTCTTCCCCAACTAAATGAATATTTAGCAATAGGTAGGAGTATGTTCTTTTGGGTTATATTACTCCGAGGTTTCAGACGAATTTGAGAATACAATAATTTTGGGCGTTTTCTTTTAAGCACTTTACACTACTTTTGAACATTTCACTGTGTCCAAACCAAGGACTCTTGGCGGACAAGGCTAAAACCAGATTAAAGCCCCTCGCTAGTGCTTTCCCAATTTACCTCCCTTATATTTCAGAGGAATTTCAGAACAGCGATGTATGGAATTTAGTATTGTCTTTAGTAATGTATTAACAATTTCGCCCTCTGTGTCCAAATTAAGAAAACCTCGCGATTTAAATTTATGCCAGACGTTAGCACATCACTAGTGCTTTCCAAATTGATATTAACTATGATCGTAGCGAACTCGAAAACAAACTTATTTGAAGTTTTATATTGGACCATGCATTAACATTTTCGCCCACTGTGTCCAAATTAAGAAAACCTCGCGATTTAAATTTATGCCAGGCGTTAGCACATCACTAGTGCTTTCCAAAATGATATTAACTATGATCGTAGCGAACTCGAAAACAAACTTATTTGAAATTTTATATTGGCCCATGTGTTAACATTTTCGCCCACTGTGCCCAAATTAAGAAAACCTCGCGATTTAAATTTATGCCAGGCGTTACCACATCACTAGTGCTTTTCAAATTGATAGTAACTCTGACCGTAGCGAACTCGAGAACAAACTTATTTGAAATTTTATATTGGCCCATGTATTAACATTTTCGGCCACTGTGCCAAAATTAAGAAAACCTCGCGATTTAAATTTATGCCAGGCGTTAGCACATCACTAGTGCTTTCCAAATTGATAGTAACTATGATCGTAGCGAACTCCCATGTGCGACAAAATCACTTTTCATATGAAAATATGGGTTTGATCTATTTTCTGTCCTGAAATTCGGTGAGAACTTCCGACCTACCATTTTGAAAACTATATGTTAAGCACTATTCAAATATACAGGTGGCAATGTTGTATTTGCTATCGTTTCGGCACAGTGGGCCAAAACCACTTTTCATATGAAAATATGTTTATGATCTATTTTCTGTTCTGAAATTCGAAGGGAACTTCGGGCATACCTTATTGAAAAGTACATGCTTATATAAACTGTGTTTCAGTTTCTTCCTTTTAATAATAAAAGCAGTAAGTGTTTCTACGAAATAGAAGTTTTGAATCCCGGCAAAGTCTTGTATATAAAGTTGAGTGAAACAGATATTTTTACAAAATATGTACTCAGTAAGTTTAAAACTAGAAAGCGCACAGCTGACTGGTTGTGAGAAGCTCTCCCCAATTCCTTCATGGAATGTAATGGGAAACTCTCTCCTCAAATTTAAATTTGTATTCTTATTTGTTACTCCGATCTATAAGAATTCGTTTTTATTTATATATACATAAGTATATCTCGCTTTAAATGTGTTACCTAGCTCCGCTAATAGGGCGTTTACATGTACTCGATCTTGCAGATCGACTCGATAATCTACAAATCATTCTGTTATCATGTGATTTCTCGTACATTTTTGTACCCAAGATCGAGTAAATTTACCTCGCTAATGTTAGTATCATATCAAAAATCATTTCAACCGCAGAGTTGTATACGCACTTTCAGTATGATACTGTGTGAACATGAACCAGCAATTGGAATGTAAAGGAAATGAACTTGACTGAACATACACATTAATGACAACACATACAAACATGATTGATATAAGAGATAGTAAGGTTGTTTTTTATTCCATTAAGCTATCGCCACTTACGACTTTTCAAATAAAGCGATCCACACTTAATACTACGAAATGTGGCAACATTTGCTGTAATGGGTAAAAAAAAAATTCGATATGGCAACACGTTTGTACCAAGTGCCAACAAATACATGGTAGCAGCAAATGTCATTGTATGTAGTTGTAAGCAACAACAACAAACATTTTATTTTCATTCATTCGTTTCAGTTGTCAAATTCTACACAAATATATCTTTGACGTTTGGGAATAAGGTCTTAAGTCAGAAACTGTAGTTTTTCGTAATTTTAAATTGAAAATTATTTATATATGAAATTTTCTGACTTATTGCCTAAAGAGCAAATGATTACGATTGGATGGAGTTGTGCTAGATTTAAGTTATTAATACCAAACGAAAGAGAAAAAAAAATTGAGTTAAACCCAATCAAAAACCCAAAATGCATTTTTTTGACTTAAGACCTTATTCCCAAACGTCAAAGATATATCAACAATACAAGAATACAAAAAAGTATAAAATCAAAATACATATGATTTTGACAAGTGAAACGAAAAATGGCATGGAAAACATTACATCACCTGTTTAACCGACTATACCTGGTAGATAATTCTACCATAATATGTATAACATTTATCGAGCGTTGTTGCGAACAATTTATTTCCAATTTTGTTTTCTATCGGAAATAAAAGTCTATCCTTCAAATTTAGAGATATAAAAGTACCCATAGTCTTCCATTAAATAAAATAAGTTTAATGAACTTAAAATGTGTAAACCAGTTTGCGAAATTTCTGCTTTTGAGTCTCTCCATGATAACATTTTCATTCTCAAGAAATGATATCAAAATTTATCTGAGATAACTTTTTGTTGCCATTTCTTGAAATTGAACATGTGGCAACATTGTCATTGCTCAAGTCGGAATTTAAGTGGGCAATTGAAATGCCACTTAATATCGCTTAGTTGTCCCGTACAAATTAAGCTATAATTAACTTTAGCGGGGTAAAAAAAACACACTTAGTGTTATAAGATCAGATGATTTACTTTCTTTCTATATTTTTGAAATAGCTACAAAATTTCGAAAGGTTCCACATAATAAAGGCTTTAACTAAATGATAAGTTAGTTTTACATATAATGAAATAGAAAAAATTACTGACTGACAGAATTGTATGATACTAATCCACACAAATCCTCCTGCTATCACGTGGTATAATTACCATCATGAGCTGTCAGGGAACACCCGGTTAGAACGAAGTTCCTTTCTCTATATATTATGTACTAATTAGTTCAAACACGCCTAAGGCGCCCATTGAAAAATACAATAATTTAAATGGATCTTTAAGGAAAGATACTTTTTGTAAAATAAAAACTTCTTCTCAGAATGTTTTCTTTTTATAAAAAAAAGTATATTTTTAGGTCCCTTTTATAAGAATATGTTATCACGTGGTATAACTCCATAATACCATCATGAGCTGTCAGGGAACACCCGGTTAGAACGAAGTTCCTTTCTCTATATATTATGTACTAATTAGTTCAAACACGCCTAAGGCGCCCATTGAAAAATACAATAATTTAAATGGATCTTTAAGGTATCAGAATGTTTTCTTTTTATAAAAAAAGTATATTTTTAGGTCCCTTTTATAAGAATATGTATTATATTTTTTTTAAAGAGATGTACTTCTTTTAATAAAAGCCAATGTTTTTTTTAAGAAAATGTACTAGTTTTAAGAAGAAGTACTTTGTGTAAGATAAGGCCATAAGAGTATGCATTTCTTTTTACCAAGAAGTACGTTTTAAGAACAGGTACTTTTTAAAGACTTTTTAAGAAAATGTACTTATTTTCAGAAAGGCTACTTCTTATCTCAAGAAAAAAAAATGGTATTATTTTATTTTTAACAAAAGCGTACTTTTAAAAAAATGAGTTTTTGTAAGAAAAGGTATTTTTTTTGCAAGAGAAGGTATTTTTTTGAAGAAAATGTTTTTTATATACACTTGAGATTATATTATTCGATCTTTTAGTTGTTATGTTTTTAATAATTGTTCGATTCAAGATGAATAACTATTAAAAAGTAATTTTAATGTGAAAAAGTACATTTGAATAAAAATATTAAACAGAAATGTGTGACAGTGATCATTATGGTTGGGAATATAGCTATTTCAGTGTCTACCATGGCATTTCATCAGCCCACTTCTCCACAAGTATTTAGGCATATCATCACACATTATAAGGATAAACAAAACTCTACTTAGCGAGAATTGTCTCAACACTCCTACTTGCGCGAAAACATCCACAACAAATACTTTACCATAACCATCAATGTTCACAACATTTCTTTCCTATGCATGCTTTCATCATCATAGCTATATTCCCAACCAGCCACCATAATGATTAATATCACACATTTCTTTTTAATAATTCTATTAAAATGTACTTTTTCATAGAAAAAGTACTTTTTAAATAGTTGTTGATCTTGAACCGAACAATTATTAAAAACAGAAAAGGTTTTTTTTTTAAGAAATGGGAATTTTTTTAGAATTGGAGTAGGTACCTATTTCAAGAAAAGTTATTTTGTTTCACAAAAAATTTACTCCTTAAAGAAAAGGTAGTTTTTTAAGAAAAGGCAATTTGTTGTAAAAAAATGTACTATTTTAAGAAAAGGTAATTATTGTCAAATAAATTACCATTTTTAAGAAAAGGTACTTTTTGTAAGAAAATTCTATTTTGTAAGCAAAGGTACTTCTTTAAGATAAGGTATTTTTTTAAGGAAGGTACTTTGTTTAAGAAGATTGATAGGTATTTGTTTTTTGAGAAAATTTACTTTTTTTAAGAAAAGGCATTTATTTAAGAAAATTTTCTTTTTTAAAATTCATTCACTTTGGCTTTTCTAAATTTACTTTTTATTGGTTTCAAAACTACAAAATATACTAAAAACCTTCCCATTAAACAATAAATTTCGCAATATATGTGAGACATGTAGTTAGTCTAGACACAAACCAAAGCAAAAGTAAACAATATAGTTGATAATAGTGGGTTGTAACATAATAGTCTTAAAACAAAAGTTGTTTAATTTTTTTCCATGTGACCCTAATTCCGCAACATGCGATAAGTATCTACGATCCAAAAATCCCACAGCTCACTAAACGTGAAAATATTCCGACAATCTCTTCATGCATTGAAAATTCAAGTTTCTGAGAATCGAGTCGAATCTGAGGTGATCGAGTTGTAACGTCTTTCCGTATTTATCACCTTTGTTGTGTAAAAAGAAAACCACTAAAACAATAAGAATAATAGTGACTATTTTTTCTTCTTTTACAATTAATATCAATTGACTGAACGACGGAGTGAGTGAGTGACTTGACTGGTCAGACAGACTGGCTGTCTGCTGTGGTGGAAAAGAACAAAGAATGTGTCTGTCGTGTGTGTGTGTGCGTGTTTGTGGTGTAGATCTGCGTAGGTGTTAATAAAAATAGCAACGGACGAACACCATCATTAAATATGTCGCCTGATATTGTGAAATTTATGATAATTCAGCAGAAGAATGCAATTTGTATTACGATCAACACAAAATATCTATTTATTGCCACTATTAACAAAGTGTTTGTTTTGCACTGACACCGACAATATTTATAAATAATCGGAAATTAGGAATTGCATGAAGAAATCAGCGAGACTCGTGTTAAATTGATAGATTCTAATGTCTAATAACAGACGACACGTGAGGCAACATCAGCCAACGAAGAAAAGGAATAAAGAATCGGAAAAACACTTGGATCGTTTCCAATAAAATAAAAAAAAGACCTGCATACCACCCTCCTGCTATTGCATTTTATTATTTCGTTTCGTTTTCATTCATCGATGTACACATTCGAACAATAGACTGGGAGCAAAATTGCATTTCATTGAACCACTTTGATGACCCAAAAAATGTGACGTACAGAAAATGTAATTGACACCGACACTCTTGTGCCATGACCTCAACTTATAAGTAGACCAATGCAGTCGAAAGTGCATCATGACTACACGTAAGGTCAATAAAGTTTTCAAATTTAAAATCTACTAAGAATAGAGATATAAAGATAACAGATGTAGTTCATAAAATTGTTGCAGTTTCAAAGTAAAAAAAGGTCAACATGGTAAATGAGCCAAATGTAGGTTTTTATAGGTCCACCATGACATGAAAATGTTTGACAATGACACTAAAGTTTTATACCGCCTGCGACGAGCAATATGTTTAAAATCATTGCCATGTAACTTAAACACAACAATGATTGGAATTTTGGAACTCATTGTTGATTTTTTTTAAACATTTGTGCTCTACATGTTGTGGACTCGATTGGAACTAAAACATCATCGTCATAGTAAAACCTTCCCAGCGGCGGAAGTCATGACCTGGAATCATGACCTTCCTTAAAACACGGAAGGCCTTCTCTACACATTACCTCCTTCTTTCTTTTTAACATTGCGTGAGATTGGGAGGCAAGGCCTTCCTTGCCCATTGCCTAAAAAGAAGGCCTTAGAAGCCATGCAAAGAGGAAGGCCTTAGAAGGCATTTACTTTAATTTATTTTTGTTAAACAAAAATAAAATTAATACATATGTATTTATAAGTATGTATGTTAGGGTGGGGCGATTTGAACATCTTAATGGGCGCTTCGCGTTTTTGATTCTTGGGATTGTACTGAGCAAAAAAGTTCACTAGACCATACGTCTACGGTGCAAATCGAGTTTCCAGATTTTGACTTGCAGTTTTTTCTCAGACTTTATTTTTTTTGGAAAATTTGCAAATTTTCTTGGGCTCATATTTCGTAAACTATTAGAATTTTTGAGTTATTTTCAAAAGTAAAGTTGTAGCTATTGTCTGGGGCTACAATTTCTCTGAACATATTACTTACAAAAAACTTCGTTTTCATGGTTTCGTTTTCAATTTTGGCCTATAATGATTGTTCATAGCGCAAAATCATAAAAATGCTCTATTTCATAGAATAAAATAAAAAATACAATAAAAAAAAGAAATAGAACATTTTTATGATTTTGCGCTATGAACAACTGAAAATGGTAATTTATCAATATTTTCACGAAAAATTTGCACTTTCACAAGGCCAAAACTGCCTGAAGTAGCGTTCCAATGCTTTTGCGATGTACTAGAGAGTTCTTAACTATTATATTGGCTACAATTTTGGATAGCAAATCTCAATGGTTTGGCAGTTATAGGCCAAAATATCCAAAAAAACGTGACAAAAGTCTGAGAAAAAACCGCAAGTCAAAATCTGGTAGTTAGATTTTCACCGTAGACGTATGGTCTAGTGGACTTTTTTGCTCAGTACAATCCCAAGAATCAGAAACGCGAAGCGCCCATTAAGATTTTTTTCCTTCCATACTAATCGCCCCACCCTAATGTATGTATTTGAATTGAAAATTTTAAAAATACCCTGAAAAATATTAAATAAGCAGTGAGGCTGTTTTTTTATTCCATTAAGCTATCGCCACTTACGGCTTTCCAAATAAAGCGATCCACGCTTAATACTACGTAATGTGGCAACATTTTCTGTAATGGGTGAAAAAAATCCGATACGGCAACGCGTTTGTACCAAGTGCCAACAAATACATGGTAGCAGCAAATGTCGTTGTAGTTGTAAGCAACAACAACAAACATTTTATTTTCGTTCATTCGATCCAGTTCTCAAACTCTACACAAATATATACCAACAATACAAGAACACAAAAAGTATAAAAACAAAATACATATGATTTTGACAAGTGAAACGAAAAATGACATGGAAAAAATGTAATCACATGTTTAAACGACTATACCTGATAGATAATTATACCATGATCACTACGTATAACATTTAGCGCTCGTTGTTCTGAACAATTTAATTCCAATTTTGTTATCAATCGGAAAGAAAAATCCATCCTTCAAATTTAGAGATATAACAGTATACTTAGTCTTAGATTAAATAAAATAATTTAAATGAACTGACTATGTGTAAGCCATTTTGCAAAATTCTGCTTTGGGAGAGCCCTGATAACATTATCTTCTCTCATTTTCATTATCTAAGATAAATTTTTGTTGTCATTTCTTGAAATTTAACATGTGGCAACATTGTCATTGCTCAAGTCGGAAGTTAAGGGGGAAATTGAAATGCCACTTTGTAGCTGTCCCGTACAAATCCCGTAATGTCCCGTATCAAAATTGTAAAAATCTTCTACTTGGTTATATCTGATGAAAACAATCATGGATTCCGCAGGCCTTATTTTAGGAAGGCATTACAAAAGAACCATTCCGCATGCCTTATTTGTGGAAGGCCTTGCGAATTCCGCCGCTGGGTTACTTCTTTTTATTATTACAAAATGAATGTGAATGAAGGTCTGTTAATTAGTTAACAGTGCTATGTTAAGCAGTTATTAAATAAATAGTTCTCTGTTACATCCCGTGAAGAGATAGGGAAAGCTACTTACAGCCAGAGAGCTGTGCGCTTTCTACATTTACACTGCCTGATTGGAAGCTACAGGGTTTGAGAAGCTTTTTCATGACGGGGTGAACGTCGTCAAAAAATTTTAAGGTGGTCGGAGCAGCACGGATCGAACCTACGTTCTCATACACAAGAGTCACGCACACTAAACATGACACCACCGGCGGTTATTTATATGGCATATTGGGTAGGGATTTTTTATTCCCAGGAGGTTTGACGTGGCGGGACGGATATATGTTAATATCCTATATGTATGGAACTATGCGTATTTACCTATTGGTTGAGTATCGTTCCAGACATTTCAAATTTATTAACCCATTTATTATTTATCTATTTTTGTATATTATTTATCTATTATATTTATCTATAGCAGGGATTCCCAACAATATTTGTCCAAGGACCCCCTCATACATTTGCTATAATGACAAGGACCCCCACTGATTCCTAAACCTAAAGCTAGAAATGTTCTAGATAACTACTCCAGCAATAAATTTGTTGTTCGATTTTGTCTTTATTGTAATTATTCAATTCTCGATCATTGCACAAGTTTTTTTTATTTGGATTTTATATATAAGTATGTACGTCCATCAGTACACAGTTCGTTTTCATTTTCAGTTCGTAATGAGATGAGTTGAATCTGATCTTTGAGTCCAATATTTCTGAAATGTTTGCTTCCAAGCTTGACACTTTCACTCTGAAATCCGACCGCATGCCAAGCCGATTCCTGTTCTTGTTTTTCATGAAGCACATGGAGAGGAAAATGCTTGTTCACACTGAAGTCTGCAATTTTCTCACCATTAAAAATGTTCTTCATTGTACCACAACTAGACAGATCCACAATTTGATCTTGTTCTTCTTTTCGAATCCAACTCTCGCCAGGTTCGGGGAAAAACTCCCTAACAGTGGTGGCTAAACTGTATAGATGCTCGGCTAAGTTGCTCTTTATCTGGTCAGCCAAAATCTCCTCTGGAGACTCCAGGAATTGTTTGTTTTAGTAAAAGACTCCTTTTAAATCCGTGCCACCCAGATCTGACCCTTTTTGACCATAGCACTAATCTTATCTTCAACTTTGAACATGTCTACATTGTTCCTTTGCAAACCTAAGTTTAACACATTTAAGTGTTCCAACACATCAGCTAAGTAGGCAGTTGAGCAAAGCCAAGAAAAGTCAGTGAGAAAGTCTGCGTACTTGGTGTCAAGAAGGAAGACACGAACCTCATCTCTAAGTTCCAAAAAAACCTTCCTCGAGAGAGACATCTTACTTCGGTATGAATAAGAAGCAGCTCATGCTCACTACCAATCTCTTTGCACGACAATAGTGTTTTTACGGGTTGGTTTTTTGTAATGTCTAACCTAATGTTATCTTGCGGACCCCTCTGGAATGGCTTGCGGACTCCCAGGGGTCCGCGGACCACCTGTTGGGAACCAGTGATCTATAGCATTTACTTTTATTGACTCGTTTATAACCTCTTGAGGTCAGACGTCTTACACATATTAATTAAACAAACAGATAAAAAAATTTCAACACAGTCTTCCAACTGGCTCTATCCTTCGCCTTTTCTCGCCAGTTGGTAACACCAAGGATACTGAGGGATTCTTCGACCTGGTCTTTCCATTGGAGTCTGGGTCGTCCTTTTTCCCTGCTTCCTTTGGGTACGTTATCGAAAACTTTTTGCGCTGGCTCATTTTCATCCATTTTGATAACATGGCCTAGCCAACGCAATTGGCTTAATTTGATTCGTGTAGGTATGTCCATGTCAGAATACAAATTATATAGCTCTTAGTTCCAACGACGACAGTACTCGCCGTTTTCTTTAACAGGACCATTTATTTTACGGAGAATTTTCCTCTCGAATACTCTAAGGTGGTTTTCATCCGCTTGCAATATGACCTAAGTTTCGGAGCCATATGCCAGGACAGGTAAATTGAGAGTTTGATATAGCTGGACTGCTTGCTGAGCCCAAAAAAGCATCACAATTCTCCTATTTATCTCCAGGCTGACGTTGCTGTCCTTGTTCACGGCGGATGCAAGGTATATAAATTCATCAAGTGCGGACCAAGTCGAGAAGTTTGTCTAGTTGTTGACAACATCAACTTTGTCTTGACCTCATTCTTCGCAGACTCTTTTTGGATTCTTCAAAATAAAGCAGTAGCCTCTCGTAAATTTCGCCCAATGACCTCTATGTCGTCAGCATACGCCAGGAACATATGGCTGTTCGTGTTGATGGTCTTGTTCATATTTACTGCAGCTTTTCTCTATATTATCTCCCTTAACGAAAGTGTGTCACCTTGTCTAAGTCCTCGCTTGGTACAGAATGGTTCAGTGAGGTCTTTCCCCACCGTCACTGCTGATTTGGTGTTGGTCAGCGTAATTCTACAGAAACGGATCAGTTTTACCGCAATCTCAAGTTCAGACAAAGCTCTGTTCAATTTTCCCCGTATGGAGCTATCGAAAGCAGCTTTGTACTCGACAAAAAGATGGTATATCAATTTGTTTTTCCTAGGTCGTTTCGAGGATTTGGCGTAGCGTGAAAATCTAGTCAGTCGTGGAATTGCCTGGTCTAAAACTACACTGATATGGCCCAATCAGGTTTTCAATAATTGGCTTTAGTCTTTCACATAATACGCTCGACAAGATCTTATACGCGATGGATAAAAGACTGACACCGCAATAGTTGGAACATTCACATACTTTGTACTCTTTTCGAGTACAGGAAATACCCTGAGACTCCAACCATCATGCATAGATTCCCCCAAGAACATGACATACCCTGAGACTCCAATCGTCAAGCATAGATTCCGCCAACCATATACCACATATAAGTTGATGCATGTGGGCTAACAATCCTTCGCCTCCGGCCTTAAAAAGCACAGCGGATAGCCCATCCACACCAGCGGCTTTATTATTCTTAAGCCGAGAGATTGCCGTTCTAATTTCACCTTGGTTGGGGGCGGTATAATCTACACTGACTTCCACAATCATTTCCTCCTGATCTTCAGTGGTAGAATCGGAGTAGAGCAGTGCTGAAGTGGTCTCTCCACATTTTAAGCACACACTGTTAATCTGTCACTAGATTCCCATTCTCGTCCTTGCAGGAAGGCAGCCCATTATTCGGCTCGTTATTCCATCTTCTTATCCGCTGGAAAAACTTGCGGGATTCATTGTTCATCCTGCACATTTCGGCCTTTTCACTGTCTCTCTGCTCCCACTGCTATTTTTTCCTCCTAACTAGTTGGTTTTCCTCCCTTCTTAGCCTCTTGTACCGCTCATTCACAGCACGCATTGTAACTGCCATACATGCAGCGTCTTTTTCATCAGTGGCAATTCGACATTCTTCGTCGTACCATGGCTTACCCTTCTGCCAAGTTCAGTCCTTGCAGCGGTTTCCAAAGAATAGAAGCTGTACTTCCACTGCGCTTCTGTGTCCTCAGGAGGGGGTATATACTACTCTAGCAGGAGAGTGAGCTCTTGTTACTCCGAACTTTGATATCTCCGGTATTTGCAGCTTGTCGATATTTAGCTTTCCCGCGTTCGTCTTCGTACATTTTCTGCTCTGACCTCAGTTCTGCTGTGCGATATTTCGCAGCCACCAGGTAATGATACGAGTCGATATTGGTACCTCGAATCACACGCCATCCATTACACTAGAAGTGTGCCTGCCAAGTGATCAATCTGGTTCATCGTTCTCTGATCAGTAGATTTCCAGGTCGCCTTATGAATGTCCTTATGCTAGAATCGTGTGGTAATAATTACCATGTTCTTTGTAGCGGCGAAGTTTATCAGTCTTATTCCATTATCGGAAGTGGTATCATGCAGACTATGATTACCGATGATTGGTCGAAAGACACTTTCCTTTTCAAATTTGGCATTAAAATCTCATAGAATAATCTTAATGTCGTGGTCAGGGCTGCGCTCATAAAATGATTCTTTGACCTCATTGTCTTTATCCTCTGTGGGTGCGCGCACACAAATTAACGAGATGTTGAAATATTTCGCTTTGATGCGAATTGTGGCTATGCATTCAATCACCGGGTTCAAGTTTGAAACTAGGTGTTTCAGTCTCTTGCCAACTATAAATCCGCACCCGAATTCGGGCTTTCGCTCATGGCAGCTGTGGTAAATATCGCAGTTCCTTTTTGGTGCAACCATATACTGTCCATCGCATTTCCTGGATCGCTGTGATGTCAGCTTTATATTTTTCGAGGACATCCGCCAGTCGGAAAGTGGCACCTGTCCTGTATAGTGTTCTTAACTTCCAGGTACATATCCTTAAATCGTGGTCCTTATAACGTTTGCGAGTATCGTCAACAGTTAGGGGGTTTGTTTGTTTACATTTCTTGTATATTTTCGTTGCCTATATAAGGGTGGCTGGAGGCAAGCCCAGCCCACGGAAGTTTGCATTTTACCTACTGCCAGGATGATCATGTTTCAGCCGATCTTTATGGATCAGATGCTGACCAGAGTCCAATGAGTCGAAACTGGATTTTGGTTTCTTCAGTTTTGATCCCCAGTGGCCAGGAGAGTTGGCTCAACCGCTTTCAAAGGACAGAAGAATATGTCTACTAGTTCCAAGAGCTTCAGTGATAGGGTCACCTAATAATCCTGACACGTATCAGTGATCACTTAACCACCCAGGCTGCTCATTCGTTTCGCCTTCTCACTTTAGCTAGCTAGCGGAGGTTTACGATAAAGCCATTGCCCAGGTCATACACATTGAAAAATATCGGCCCCAGCAACATATTGCAGGAAACATATACATGTTTGCAAGCATTGTTTTCATAAATTTAAATTCTGTTGCCTTTTTGTTTCTTTGTTATCTGTCTCGTTTGTGGTTTTGGCTGCTTTCGACAATCAAAGTCACATTTGGGTCTCAAAAGCATATATTATAGCCTATTAATCATTGCGTCTCAAACATGTTATATTGAAGGGCAAACACAATGTGTTTGGGCACAAGTATAGTATATTTGCGGCAAGCTACAAACACGTTATATTTGCATCCATTAAAAAAAAGACAAATTTTTCTGCATGTACATACTGGCTGGAAGAAGTGAGCTGCTTGGACTGAAAACTCAGAAACTTTCTACCGCCAGGGACAGTCCCATGTCATCCATAGTATTTACCTATTTTATTTATCGACCGATATACAGAAGACTTATATTCAATAAATGGTAGAAATATTTGAAAAATGGTGATGTTTTAGGTACTTGGAACCATAATTTTCGATCTCAAATATCTCGAAAACAAGTGCCAACCTAGAAAAGCGGTTAGCACCAGCGGATGCTTGTTACAAAAATAAATGAGGAGTTTAAATTGTGACAGTAGACACCAATGATTATTATTTGCCGTTCGTCCCAAGTCTCTCCAGACGACCACCATTAGTGCACATCCAATATAAGAAAAAGTTAGGTTCTTTTAAGAATATGATAGTCTGAAATTTGTTTGGAAAAATCGAGTAGCTAGTATTTGTTATTTGCTGGAATCAGCCGGAAGTTGTCTCAACACCTCAATCAATTTAGCCCACTCTTGGAAGAGACGTTAAAAATCTACCTCAAAAGAGGGTAATTAAAAACAACAACAACCATATATTTATTATAAACCATTACATGATCAAATCCAATTGACACGACATTTCATTTTAAATGCCTCCATTATTAATCGCTTTCATTTAAAATAAAACCCTATAAACCGTCAACCGTTATGATAGATCTCCAATTAAATTGCCTGTCGTCATTGGCGCATGAAGGCAACAAGAAATGAATCTCTTTTGATGCACGAAATCGTTTTGTATCATCAACTAAACAAACGTATCAATTGTTCGACAGAGTCATTAAATGTTTTGTGGTCTCAGTTTTTGTAGTTAATTACAACAAAATACATTCGACTGGGGGCAAACGAGCTGCAAACACACAAACCGCTTAACACTCAAGTACGATACTTTTGATATAAAAGTGTAAAGATCAATAAAGGCAGGGAGGCACAGAGACAGGCAGTTCAATTTATTTGAGTGTTTGTACATCTGAGGAATGAGAAAATGTTAATATGTTTCTGCCTATAAAATCAAGTTCCACTTGAGATGTGCTATAAGTAAGAAGACTTGGATGGACATGAAAAGGGTCTCGCCAAGGTCATTTCGAGAGCTTTTAAGGTTGCACATAATAAAGAGAAACAAGACAAAATGTAAAGACGTTGGCCGGCACAATGATTATGCATCACGAATTCAGGGTGATAGTGGCTGGGTTGGTAACCTTGCAGGAATTAATTTATTTCGTATAACATTAAATCACAAGCAGTCGTCTACCTCCATATGTATAGAGAACAACGTTTACATTACATTGTAATTTTGCCCACGTGTTTGGGATATTTTGTGCAACACTTTATTGATGTCCTGGTTGTATACATGATCATCCAGGTATTAATAACATGCAATGTATGTAGGTTTGTGACAAAAAATAATATGTAGATGTTAGTCAGTTTCCTCGTTCTCCTTAAAATGAGGTTTAGGCAACGCGAATGATACGAGAGCTGCTACTAAAATTGCAATATCGGTGTAGATACATCAAACCTAACATCAGCATCGCAAAGTTTGACATGTTTATTGGTACATGTGCTGAGAACTCTTCGTCATACGAGTGCTATTTGCGTCTTTCACAGACTCTTGATAAATCCAAGTCATAAAAATTTAACTAAATTGTAAAGATTTTTGTGAGATGATTTTTGATGTGGATTAAGCCAACGACTCAAGAAAAGAAAATTTCGTTGTGCCAAACCAAATCTCTGATAAATTAACGTTGTTTGTCAGGGATGATTTTTATTTATTCGGCCTTTTTATTACAACTACCGGGTTTTTCAATAAGAGCGCTACAAAAGTTTTTTTAAATAAAACAAAAGCGGTTTTAGATACCAATGAAATTTTGTATTAATGTGAAAGTACGTTCGATGCCATTATGTATGGAACTCGATTTCTTTTGCATGGCCACCACGGGCACGCTTGCAGAAGTCCAGACGCTGAACCCAATTTTCGACGGTTTTCAAGCATAAATGGGCCAATACAAATTCACGTTCGATATTCGTACGAAGTTCATCAATCGTCGCTGGCTTGTTGGCATAGACCATAGACTTGACGTAGCCCCCAAGAAAATAATCTAACGGCGTCAAATCGCACGACCGAGGCGGCCAATCGTCTGAGCCATTTCGTGAGATAACACGATCACCAAACTTGGTTTCCAATAAATTGATTGTGGCATTCGCTGTGTGGCTTGTGGCGCCGCCCTGTTGGAACTACATGTCCTCAAAGTCCATATTATCCAATTGGGGCCAAAAATATTCGATTATCATTGAACGGTAGCGATTCGCATTCACAGTAATGTGCCGGTCTTGATCATCACGGAAGAAGTACGGCCCAATGACGCCGCCGGCCCATAAACCGCACCAAACCGTAATTTTTTCGGGATGCAATGATGACTTATGGATTACGTGTGGATTGCTGTCTGACCAATAACGCATATTTTGCTTATTGACGAAGCCATTCAGCCAGAAATGAGCCTCATCGCTGAAGATGATTTTCCGGTGAAAATCCGAATCATTTTCAAGTTGTTGCTCAGCCCAATTCACGAACATACGACGCTTATGGTGGTCAAGCGGCTTCAGTTCTTGCGTGAATTTGATCTTGTAAGGATGTAGGCCAAAATCTTTTCGCAAAATTCGCCACAATGACGTCACAGAGATGCCCAACGCTTGAGAACGACGTGTGAGAGACACATTTGGGCTTTCTTGAACTGAAGCCTCACTGGCACGGGAACATTTTGTACTGTGCCTGTGGATTCAAATTTTTCCACTAGACGCTCAATTGTTGATCTGGTAGGACGATTATGACGACCATAAATTGGACGTAGCGCTCTTAAAGTTGAGGCCACTGACTCCAAATGTCGGTAGTAAATTGTAATAATTTCGACTCGTTGTTGGCTCATGGCCAACCTTTCTGAAGAGACATGTCAAAAGGGCGGGAAAAATATGGCGTCGTTTGCTGTCCCTATCGATTTACTTTTGTAGCGACTCTGTTGAAAAACCCTTTATTTCATTTTATGTATTCAATCTCAAGACCATCCTATATATCTATTAATAGAGAATGATGCTATTGAAAAATTCATCAAACCAAATGCAAACGAAAACTCATTTTAACAACTGAGAATTCCTCACTAAGAAAGTGATAGTTATGGCTGTTATATCGATTTCTTTCAAAGGGGGCGTGGCACCGCCCTCTGCCACCCTGATTGTAATTCATACTCTTGAAACGAAGGTCTACCCATCGAATATGTATGTTGCGCGAAGACTAGCAAACCTTTTGCATTGCTTGGTATTGGTAAAGGCAGACGTAATTAATAGCGTAGCATAAGAAGGGTGTGCGTAGTACAATTAATTCTCAAAAAAGAGAAAGAGTGCTCCATAGAGTAAACATACACTAGAGGAACAATTTTTCTCAGCAAATTGATGGCATTAGCCCTGGTGTGACATGAACGTTGGATGTTGAAACGATTTGCTTTAATAATAGCAGATAGATGCCTTAGAACATAACAACCAACAAGAAAACAACAACAGTTCTTTGCATTTGTGTATTAAAATTGTTGTCTTAAATGCAACACAAATATATAACAATAAAAAAGTTGAAAATATATTCAATTTTGACAGTTCTCCACCAAAACAACCTGAAAAATTTAAGTCAACTGTTCTTGTAACTCCACCACCTTCTTGTAACTCTCTATCACACCGACTTCCCCACGAACAGTGTGAATTGAAACGTCAGATGAGAGAAATTCTCTCTCTACATATGTTTACTCTATGGAGTGCTTACCTTTGAGTGTATGTATGTATGGCTTGTTAATTTGTCACTACGTAAACGACAACAAAAGAAGCGTATCTTATGATAAACGCTTTTGTTTGCCGGGAAAGTATTAAGTTTTGCGGTCAACCATTAGACTATGTAGCAAACGAATTATTTTTGGGGCAATATAAATAATTTTGCTTCAAATCAGCTCTAAACATTTCTTTCCTTTGCGTGCGATATACCGATCAAGTCGCTGAAACTTTAGGTACATCCAAGGCCGTCAAGTTATTTTATGACAAAAATAGCAAGGTCACCTCACCTCACCTCATCTCATCTCATCTCATCTCATCTCATCTCATCTCAACTCATCTCATCTCTTGATAATACTGGGTTGTAGCATAATTGTGTAAAAAAAGTTGTTTAATTTTTGTTTTCATTTAGCCTCCATCCCGCAACGTGCGAAAAGGAACTTCGTTAAGAAACTTTATTTGAATTTTCAATGACAAATATTACTTGTTTTTCGCACAACCCTAGTTATTATGTTATCTGACAGTTTATTGTGCGCGAGAATAAAACGTTAAGTTGGAAAATTACATTCAATATAAAAATCTAGATCTATTTTCCACCATTGTTCAATGAATGAAATTTCCAAGTAGCACTTTACTCGTTTGAAGTCCCCTTTGAAATCCAAAATCTATGTCACAATTAACTAAAATACAGTGGAGAGTCTCATTTGTTAGCCGATTATAAAGCTAAACATTTTTGTAAAGCTTGAAATTGTTTTTTTTTAATTTTACATTTCGATGAAACAAACAAGAAAAAAAAACACAAATCATTTTATTTCGATTGTATTTAGAAAATAGAGCGCAAAGCAGCAATTAAGAGCATTTGAAGAATAAAACAATATCATACAACATACAATATGTGAATGTTTTACGAATGTGTGGATTGCATGTACGAGGGTGGCTACATATGTTTTGGGAATTGGAAACTGTGATGTTGCAAAGTACAATGTTATGATATTTTCCTTCAATGCTACTTTCAATTGTGAAAAATAGACAGTGAAAAAGATAAGCAGTCACAAAGTAACTAACTATAAACAACATCTCACTGCTTGCAGCAACAGCAATTTTGCAAAATGTCATTGCTTCGTTTGACTGCGTAAGCAAAAACCAACCGCGCAGTCAGATGAAGCAAATAATGTCCCCTTTTTACATTTGTTATTGCTTGATTGCTAACAAGAAGATAAGCATTTTTATTTTGCTGGAAAAAATTTTAGCAAAGAAAAAAATGCTGCTGCTTTTTTAAAGTCAGCAATTCAAACACTGTTTTAAAAAGCTGTGGCAAATACAGCAACCCGTTTCCAACCACTCAAAGGCGATTGCTCCCATGAATTGTGACTCTATTCTTTGAGAGAAAACACATTTATACAAACGGACATGTGCCCTATACTCTTGTATAGATTTTGTCTCGTATGCGATGACTCAGTAGACATTCGCGCGGACTTCCAGTAATAATGCCTAATGCCCGGGTTTAACTTCATTTCAGAGGAACCTTAATTACTAAAATAAATTTGTATTTTAAATTCAATAAACTACTACTATTTATGAGGGTACAAATCCATCCAAAATAAATCCTATTCAGTGTAATCTAACTCGTTGGCGGTAAACGAAACACCGTTTGTTGCAAACACTTTTCGTAAAAGTTTGTAGGTGTTTGGAGTAGTGTCCAAAAAAAAACGATTCGAAAATCGATTTTCCAAAAAATCGACATTTAAAAAAATCGCGATAACGGTTTTTAATTTTGGTAAAAATCAGCGAAACCAGGTTTTTTTGTTCAGGTCGCCCAAACAAAGTCGTTTCGAAAGAAATCGTCGATACAATCTGAAATGATATTGGGAGATCGCATAATGAAAGTGCATGAGGTGGCCTAGGCTGTAGGCATCTCAACTGAGCGGTATATATAAATACAGGATGGAGCGCGGTAATTTGCTTATTTGGGAAGGAAATAAAAAAATTATGAACGTTAGAAAAATTTATTTTATGTTTTAATTATGTTGAACTGTAAGGGAATTTGTAAATTACATGGTATCTGGCAAATGTCGACCTTCGCTATCCACACACTGCTGCATACGTTTTCTGAAGTTTTTATGAACTCTAAGGGCCAATGATGCCTACTCGTGATATAGCGCACCACACAGTGCGTACACATGACACATTCCCTGCTGTTCTCAATGAAGTTACCCAATTTACAATTGAATGTCGTCCAGGGAACAGTGAATCGTACACGAAAAGCACGCTGCACTGCAATGATCGAGTGGGCATTTGAAAAATACGCTTCAACACAAAATGACCTCTCGTCACGTGTCCAATGCATGATGGCGACTAAAAGGCAGACGAATACAAATCTCTCATCAGCCACTATAAGCCACACACACTCCCCACTCTCTTCGACCAACTGTACCGCCACAGCCTCCAGTGCAAAAAAAGCAAATTACCGCGCTCCACCTTGTATTTGGACATGAAAAAGGTATTCGCGCGATTGGTGCAGCGATTACTCACACTCGACCACTTCAAAGGAGTGTTTGGAGATGTTCAACCGCAATCCGTAGATTTGTTGCGTCATTTCGTAAACGTGGACGAAACAAGGATCCAGTCATGGTACAATAATATGTTCACGGTAAAGTCGTAAGAACAGCTGTTTTAATTTTTTTCATGAGGTTCTTCGCTTCGGCTGTCACACTCACATGTATTTTGTTTTTGTACTCTTTTGCATTCTTGTGTTGTTGGTATACATTTGTGTAGAGTTTGACAGCTGAAGCGAATAGAACAAAAACAAAATGCCTGTTGTTGCTGCCTACAACAACAACAACACGCGCTGCTATTACCGTGAAGATATTATTGTACCATGGATCCAGTTCATCACCCCAGAGAACAAGGAACCATAGAGTAATTCTTTATAGAGAGAAAATTTGTCTCATCTGACGTTTTCTTTCACACTCTTCGTGGTGCGGTCGGGTCGATGTGATAGAGAGATGTTTGACGAAAAGTGACTTACACAAGGTAGAATTACAAAAATGTCGAACTTTAATTTTTTATGTTTTTTTGATGGAAAACTGTGGAATTTGAATGTGTTTTACACTTTTTATACCCTCCACTGTAAGTGATAGAGGGTATATATCAGTTTGTCATTCTGATTGTAACATATAGAAATAAGGCTTTGCGACCCCATAAAGTAAATATATTCTTGATCCTTATAACAACCGGAGTCGATATAGCCATGTCCGTCTGTCCGTCTGTTGAAAACATTCTCACGACTTCAATCGGCGATAACGCGGTTTGGTTTTTGGCCAGAATGTTCCACGTATTCCTGAGCAGTTTGGTATTGAAAATCAGCGAAATTGGTCCATTGGAAAAAATTTTATGGTTGGAAACGTAAAAAAACTCATAGAATTTTCACATTAATTTTTGTAGTTTTATACTAAACTATTCCTTTTGCCGTGTGGTGAATTTCCATGTTGAAAATCTTTGTTGTTCTTTCTAAAAGGTAAGTACTTTAGAATATTTAGATGTCTTTCATGTGTTCATACATTTATATGAATTTTGTCACACTTGACTTAAGGTCGCTGTGGCTTGATGGGTAAAGGGCTGCGCTTTGGAGTCTGAGGGTTGTTGGTTCAACTCTCGTCCCAGCTTGACTTTTTTTTTTATTTTTAATAGTTCTTAAAAAATGCCTTTTTATTTTTAAAAAAAAATCTTTTTGCAGCTTGTTTTTTTTTTTAACAGTTCTTCAAAAAATGCTTTTTTATTTTTAAAAAATGCTTTTTTACTTTACTTTTACTACTCCTTTTGTCGCGTGGTGAATTTCCATGTTGAAAATCTTTGTTATTCTTTATAATAGATAAGTACTTTAGAATGTTTACATGTATTTCATGTGTTCATACATTTATATGAATTTTGTCACAGTTCATCTAAGGTCGCTTTGGCCTGATGGGTGAAGGGCTGCGTGTTGGACTCTGAGGGTTGTTGGTTCAACTCTCGTCCCAGCTTGTTTTTTTTTTTTACAGTTCTTCAAAAAATGATTTTTTATTTTTAAAAAATGCTTTTTTTTTTTTGTAACAGCTCTTCAAAGAATGCTTTTTTATTTTTAAAAAATGCTTTTTTATTTTACTTGTGAACAAGTAACTTATTTTTATTGTTTTTAAAAAAGTACATTTTCTTAAGAAAAAGTACATTTCTTAAGTACATTTCAAAGTACATTTCAAAGTACATTCAGTACATTAAGTACATTTCTTAAGTACATTTCATTAAGTACATTTCTTAAGTACATTTCTTTCTTAAGTATATTTCTTAAGTACATTTATTTTTAAGTACATTTCTTAAGTACATTTCTTCTTAAGTACATTTCTTCTTAAGTACTTAAGAAATGAACATTTCTTAAGTACATTTGAAAGTACATTTCAAAGTACATAAAGTTCATTAAGTACATTTCAAAGTACATTTCAAAGTACATTTCAATGTACATTTTCTTAAGTACATTTTCAATGTGAGCATTGTCAGCAATGCATTTGTGAGCATTGTGAGCATTTGTGAGCATCCTGCGTTTGTGAGCATTTGTGAACAAGTAATTGCTTTTGTGAACAACTAACTTATTTTTATTTTTTTTAAAAAAGTACATTTTCTTAAAAAAGGTCCTTTTTAAAATTTAATATTTTGCTGGTTAACACTAAGGTGGAGGGTATCAAAGATTCGGCACAGCCGAATTTAACATTTTTACTTGTTTTTTATTGTGTTATTGTTAGCATACAATTGTGTTGCATTTAAAACAATAATTTTAATACACAAAACGAAATGCCGTTGTTGTTATTTTGTTCGTTGTTTTGAACCATTGCCTCTATCTGGTATTATTGAAGTAAATTCTTTTCAATATCCAACGTTCATATCACACCAGGCCAAATGTCATAAATTTGCTGAGAGAAATGCAAAGTCTACATACAAGAATAAGGTTATGCAAGGAACAGTCAAAGCAATGGACGTTTTCCGGCGAACGTGTATCAAAGGCGGCCAAGGACGGTCTGCTACCAAAACAAGTTCATGGCTACAGTTTTTTGGGATGCATGTGGTGTAATTTACATCGATTACCTTGAAAATTGTAAGACGAACACAGGGAAATATTATTCACAGCTGTTCGACAGACTCAACATTCATTTGAAGCAAAGATGACTACATTTGGCGCAGCAGAAACGGTGTTTCCACCATGACAACGAACCAGCGCTCAGGTCTTAAAAAAATGGTGTCCCATAACATCCCATGAGCTTCTCACAATCAGTGAGATGTGCGCTTTCTAGTTTTTACACTCACTGATTGGAACCTATAGTTTTACACCAGTACCGAACGGTATTTTGCGAAGCATTTTCATGGCTAAGTACTCGTAAGTAAGGTAAAAATGTAAGGTGGTCTGAGCAGGGATCGAACCCACACAGCTCATGGTTTTTCATTTTTCGGAGTATTTTTCTTTTGAAGACTCCTACAGATGTTTTGTCCGCTTGCGACAAGACCCCAGGATTTTGCGCCATAAAGCAAGACAGGTTGTATAAGAGTCTGGTACAGCTGGACTTTTATTACTCGAGAGAGGGCTTTATCTCTAAAGTGCTTGCTTAGCTCAAAATAACATCTATTCGCAAGCACAATTCTCCGCCTGATCTCAAGGCTGACGTTGTTGTTTTTGGTTACGCCACATCCGAGGAATATATACATTCGTCCACCACCTCGAAATGATAACGGTTATCAACATTCACGCCTTGGTTTAATCGCGTGGAGGCCCTGCTCATTGAAACCATTATTTGTGTTGTCCTCATTTACCGTCAGGCCCACTTTTGCTGATTCCTTCTCAGCTCTCGAAAATTCCGCAATAACTTCTCTAATTGTGCGCCCAATGATATCCAGCATATGCGAGCAGCATGTGACTTTTGCTGCGGATGGTTTTATTCATGTTGACAGCAGCTTTTCTCATAATGATCTCCATTAAGATGTTAAAGAGAGCGCACGATAGGGTGTCGCCTTGACTGAGGCCTCGCTTAATTTCAAAAGATTCGGAAAGATCTTTACCAACTTTCCCTGCGGACTTGGTGTTCGTCAAGGTCAGCCTGCAAAGACGTATGAGTTTTGCAGGAATACAAAGCTCAGACATTGCTTCGTAGAGTTTCTCCCATGTCGGGCTATCGAAGGCCGCTTTATAATCGACAAATAGGTGATAGGCGTCGATTTTTTTTCGTGGGTCTTCTTAGCGTAGCGTGAAAATCTGGTCTGTTGTCGATTTGTCTGTTTGTGGTCCAATCAGGTCAGCGATAATTGGTTTTAGTCTTTCGCACATTATACTTGATAGAAACTTATATGCTATGGATAACAGACTTATTCCAAGATAGTTGGCACAGAGACTCGGGTCACCATTTTTAAAAACATGGACATGGGATTATCCCTGGAGGAGGAATGTTTCTGATTGCCATTCACTTAGTAGTGGCCAGAAATTATTCCTTCATTGGGCAGTCCAAGCACCTCACTACTTCTACGCAGTATGTCCTGGACAAAGGCTTTATCGGAAACCTCCGTTAGCTAGCTAGAGTGAGAAATGAGCAGCCTGATTGGATATGCGGTCACAGATATTGCTCAGATTTAGTAGGTGACTGATGCTACTGAAGCTCACCAAGCTATCGGGCATATTATTTTGTCCTTCGAAGGCGGGGCCAACGGCGGATAGAAACCAAAAGAAGAAAATCCAGGTTCGACATATTGCATCCTGATCAGCGTTTAATGCATAATGGGCGGCTGCAATCAAATGTCCTGGCAGTAGGTAAATTGAAAAACCCGGTGGACTGGGTTTGCCTCCCGCCACCGATCATAATGGCTGTGAATATACATTAACGGAAAGAGAAGAACATGGAGGAAAAAAGCGTTCTGTTCTTGTGTTGGAATTATGGACCTTAAAGTGTGTGTTGGTACTAAGGGATCTTTGACCGATACTAATTCGCATATGTAAATTTCATTTTTGATTTTGAATATGTACGATTGTGATCTACCGATGGCATCAATTCAGGTGCAGTAGTTAGGCATCTGATGATGAACTTGTCACGGAGTTCGAAACTAGTCATGCCAGTAGGTGTATTTATATGAATTGTCTATGATTCCAACAAAATCCAACCATTTTTGATATTAGAAAAGTGTTCCTGACATCGCAAGCTTTGTAACGGGTTCTTCAATAAGAGCGCTACAAAAGTTTTTTTAAATAAAACAAAACCGGTTTTAGATACCAATGAAATTCTTTATTCCTGTGAAAGTACGTTCGATGCCATTACGTATGGAACTCGATTTCTTTTGCATGGCCACCACGGGCACGCTTGCAGAAGTCCAGATGCTGAACCCAATTTTCGACGGTTTTCAAGCATAAATCGGCCGATACTGCTGCAATTTCACGTTCGATATTCGTACGAAGTTCATCAATCGTCGCTGGCTTGTTGGCATAGACCATAGACTTGACGTAGCCCCACAGGAAATAATCTAACGACGTCAAATCGCACGACCGAGGCGGCCAATCGACTGGGCCATTTCGTGAGATAATGGCTTGTGGCGCCGTCCTGTGGCAACCACCTGTCCTCCAAGTCCATATTATCCAATTGGGGCCAAAAATATTCGGTTATCATTGAACGGTAGCGATTCGCATTCACAGTAATGTGCCGGTCTTGATCATCACGGAAGAAGTTAGGCCCAATGACGCCGCCGGCCCATAAACCGCACCAATCCGTAATTTTTTCGGGATGCAATGATGACTCATGGATTACGTGTGGATTGCTGTCTGACCAATAACGCATATTTTGCTTATTGACGAAGCCATTCAGCCTGAAATGAGCCTCATCGCTGAAGATGATTTTCCGATGAAAATCCGAATCATTTTCAAGTTGTTGCTCAGCCCAATTCACGAACATACGACGCTTATGGTGGTCAAGCGGCTTCAGTTCTTGCGTCAATTTTATCTTGTAAGGATGTAGGCCAAGATCTTTTCGCAAAATTCGCCACAACGACATCACAGAGATGCCCAACGCTTGAGAACGACGTGTGAGAGACACATTTGGGCTTTCTTGAACTGAAGCCTCAGCGGCAGCAATATTCTCGACACTACGGGCACTTCTTTGTCTCACTGGCACGGGAACATTTTGTACTGTGCCTGTGGATTCAAATTTTTCCACTAGACGCTCAATTGTTGATTTGGTAGGACGATTATTACGACCATAACTTTGACGTAGCGCTCTTAAAGTTGAGGCCACTGACTCCAAATTTCGGTAGTAAAGTTTAATAATTTCGACTCGTTGTTGGCTCGTATATCTTTCCATGATGAAATGGCAAACCTTACTGAAGAGAAATGTCAAAAGAGCGGGGAAAAATATGGCGTCGTTTGCTGTCCCTATCGATTTACTTTTGTAGCGTCTCTGTTGAAAACCCCGTTAGTTTGAATTTTCGTCATACATTAACTGAAAGCATATTTTGTTTATTGAAAGGTTTTTTAGAAATTAGATATATGTATCGTTTATTGTAGACAATTTTTTCTACTCACAAAAGAAATGACCTGTGTGTTTCAACAAACATTCATTTGCCCCAAAGAATACTCATTTATCTGAGATCTTATTGAAACGAAATATGTGTAAGAAGTTTTGAATCCTGGAAAGGTTTTAACATTCCAACTAAGCTATCGTCAAAACTTGCATTGAAAATGCCATGGAAATTTGTTTTCTTAGTAAGCTAAGCTGAGTATTAACTCAATGAGAATATTGTAAAAATAAACATAAATAGCGACCCTCGTAACTATGGATGTTTTAACAACACACAAACATAAAACTCGAGATCTAAAAAAGTTTGCAACAATTTCAATTATAATTATCAGTATAAATAACAACAAAACCAGCAGCAGCAGCGACAAACAACAAATCATTGACACATTTTAGTTGGCGGTTTAATGTTTATGTACATATGTATGTATGTATGTACATTAGGGCGGGTCAAATTGTATGGAACGATTTTTTTTTGATGAAGCGTATAGCAAAAACGTAATCTATAGGTGATTCTGAGAAATTTTGCTCAAGAGACCATAGCTCTAAGTCGGATTTGGAGGCCCCCAAAAGGGATTTTTATCACCTTTCAGAATCGGTATTGATACCTGTAGAATAGGTTCATTTTAGGCTATTTTTCGACAAAAAATTCCTAATATCTCTACTAAAACTAAAAGAAAATACTGGTATCAATACAGATTCTGAAAGGTGATAAAAATACCTTTCAAACAAGCCCACACTGAGAAATCTACTATAATTCTATCCGATTTTATGACGAATTTTATTAAATTATTCTATGTACAGTGGTGTGCGATGATATAGAGTCAACACTAATCAACATTTTCAAAACAAAAACAAATGTAGAAAAATTAAATTTTGTTTATAACTTTTATTTTTAATTGTTCAATTAAGAACTAGATATAACATTTTAGAACATTAATGTCGTAATTTAAAATTAAATCATTAGGTATAAATCAAAATATTTCAAAATGCCCCGTTTTGCCTGTGAATAAAAATAGAGTCATCGCGATTCATCGTCTGAACTAGAATAAATAGCTGTGTCAAATAAAATGTATGTTTCATTAATCCTTTATATTATCTCAGTACTTTATGAAATAACTATTATTTTTTATCACAGCTAAGCAACGCCTTGACATTGAATCATCCAGTCTCCACAAGTCATGTTTTCCACGCCGATTGTACCAGTGTCATAAGCTCATCTTTATTAAATTGGTTTATTCATTTTGAGAGACACTTTAATGTCCCGCCACAAATTCTGAATAGGATTTAAGCCCGGCGACTGCATAGACCAGTTTAAAACTATGACACTATTATTTTCAAACGAAGCTTTTGCTGGCTTCGATGTGTGTTTGGGGTCGATATTATGTTGAAACACCCATCGAAGCGGCATTTCCCATTTAGCACAAGGCATCATGATGTTTTTTTTAATACAGTGCTATAATATGCAGCGTCCATTGTCTGTTCAATTTGGAATAAAGGTTCTGTCCCAATGTAAGAGTAACAACCCCGTACCATTATGTTTCCGCTACCACGTTTAACTGTTTGGATTGTCTTCTGGGGCCTGAATTCGGTGTTCGAAGGTCTTCGTACAGGAACATTACTCTTATCATAATTGCCCAATCTCACTTTAGTTTCAGCTGTCCTCAAAATATTTCGCCATTTGCGTACGGACGACTATTTTACATGCTCCTTGGCAAAAATGCAACATTTTTGGAACGTTCCGTTTGGATAGAAATGGATCTTTTCGGACACTTTTTGCCTTTAAATTGTTTTTAGTTAGCATTTTTCTTAAAGTAGAGGTGTCAACATCCCGATCGTATTGCCTTTTAAGGGCGGAAGAGGTAACAAAAGTCGAACTCTACGTGGCGCAATATTTTTGGTTCCAAATGTTCTGTAATTTTCAGGGTTTTACCGTCTGTTTCCTGGATTGCGGTTATATTTTATTCCGGTCTCCAACATTTTCTTTGAGCATCCAATTATGTCAGTAATTTGTATGTAGCTTCTGAATTCTTTTATCGTCTCTTTTATTCTTTCTTGGCGCTCATGATTGCAATATTTACATCGGCCCATTTTGGAACGTCAATAATGACAATTTATTAATGCCACTAATAAACATTAATCATATTCAGAAGCTAAACTTTGTTTTCCAATTCAAATCCAAACTACCATTAACCCAAAAAAATAAAAATATTTTTTTGTAATTGACTCTATTTTACATAGAATAATACATACGTAGATAAACTTATTCTCTCATCTAACGTTTCATTTCACACTCTTCTTCGTAGGTTTGTGGAAATAAGAGCAATTAAATTTAAAATTATCTTACACCAGGTGGAGTTACAAAATATGTTCACTTAACTTTTTCCTGTCGTTTTGGTGTAGAACTGAAAATTTTAAATATATTTTGCACTCTGTTGTTGACCTTTATCGTTGGTATACATTTGTGTTGTATTTAACACAACTAGTTTGCCACAAAAACGCGAAATTCGGTTGTTGTTCCTTTGTTGAACGTTGTTTACTATTGCCTCTATCTGGTATTATTGAACCCATATATTCACCATCCAATGTTTACTTTCCATCGTACCTATGACGTTTAATTTATTGAGCGAATAAAAGCTTCTATGGTATGTATTATTCTATGCTATTTTATAGCACACGTCATAACATAGCCTTTAAAATACTGTCACTGACCTGGAGAACAGTAGTGTAGAAAATTTATTAAAAATTACGGCATTATATTCAGCAGAGGACCGGTCAATCAGGTTCAGAATTTCTTGACACGAAACACGTTGGACCACTGTTTTGCAGAGAATACAAGTTTTCACGAGTGTTTGACTCTATTTCATCGCACACCACTGTATATATGGAAAAATATCTATTTTGAAATTTTGTGGGGCTCCAAATCCGACTTAGAGCTATGGTCTCTTGAGCAAAATTTCTCAAAATCACCTATAGATTACGTTTTTGCTATACGCTTCATCAAAAAAAAAAAAAATTAACCCACCCTAATGTACATATATTCGTATTTGTATTACTATGTATATTATTAAAATTGCTGTTGTCTTCTCCATGAGATCTCATTCAATTCAGCAATCTCTCACACGCATACAATCCAACTCCCTTGGAATAGACAAAAGGAAGAAGAACGAACGCATTATTTAAACCCTTTATTCACCACTCCCACACCCAAACATCCACCACGTTTTTATTACTAATGGACGCGTGGGAGATGGTGGATGGATGGACATACATAGATGGCGTTATGATGATACTCGTATTGCGAATATTTTTACAATCCTAAATAAAAAGTTAGTGTGTGTTTACGATATTGTCATAGACTAATACATACCTAGATAAACTTATTCTCTCATCTGACGTTTCATTTCACACTCTTCGTGATGCGGTCGGTGTGATAGAGAGATGTTTGACGAAAAGTGATATACACCAGGTGGAATTACAATAACTTCTTGCTTTAATTTTTCATGCCATTTTGGTGAAAAACTGTGAAATTTAAACTTTTTTATTGACTGTTATTGTTAGCATACATTTGTGTTGTATTTAACACATTAATTTTAACACACAAAACGAAATGCCGTTGTTGTTATTTTGTTCGTTGTTTTGAACCATTGCCTCTATCTGGTATTAGTAAAGCAATTCTTTTCAACATCAAACGTATACATCACACGAGGACAAATGTCAGAAATTTGGTGAGTGAAAGATTTTCTCTACCCATATTTACTCTATGGATATTCCCTGCAGTATTGGTAATCGACTCTACGCTGATGAGTTCATCGACTACCACAAACCTTTCGTCGACTACTCGCTAAACTACCAGCAATGCTTTTGAGCGGCGAATTTAACAAGGCGATGTCCGCTTTGGTAATGCCTTACTGTTCGTCGATTACTTCATCGGTAACATTTCGTCGACGCATTTATCGGTAACATTTCGTCGACGCATTTATCGGTAACATTTCGTCGACAGGTTAAGAAAAACAATAGAAAATCTCTGGAGACACTACCTTACAGATTACCACTGAGTACCAATGTAATCGGCGATGTAGTCAATGAAAAATCAATGGCGATGTAGTCGATGAAATGTTGCCAGCCACTACTTGTGAAACTGCAGGGTTGTACCCGCATGTGTGAGTATGTATGAGTTTTGTCATAACAACACAATAAAACTCAAGTGTTAAATGTGAGTGAACTTTAAAGTGTAATTCAACCATAACATGAATGACATGACTGACATCGACAATATTGTAATATAAAAATGTCAAAATAAAAGAAAACTAAACAACGACAGAAGAAGAAAAAAAACAACAAAACATTTTGTATGGTAGAATTAATGGTTATTGTCGCAAAACTATAGATATGTATGGACATGGATGTCTGTACGTACATACACATAAGTACGTACGAGTATGTAAATATAAGTGGTCAATGTCGACATCTAAAATGCCCTATATGTATGTCACAACTGACAATTCATGCAATTAGTTTATGGCGCGTTATCAAGGAAATCAAGATTTCCAAATGTTTTTTAAAGTAGATTTGTATAAGATTTTCTATTAATGTTTCATTAAGCGAACCATACATAGACTTGTCATTCATGAGCATGAACATCAGCTATCGTTGGTGTTTACCGCCCTTCTTGATACCAAATAAGAATGTAATCAAAGTTGTTGGCATTACTATCATGTTTACACAATTTTTGGGTAATATATTTTTAAAATTCATGAGTCAAATAAAAAGTTATCGACTAAGCTCATGCTCATGCATGACAAGTCTGTGGTTCGCTTTAAGAGTTAGCTATCGTTTGGGATATCACCGTATGTATCACCTTATCGGAAGATGCTATAACTTTTGCACATGGCAGTTTTGTATGTGTGTGAAGACAAATTCGAATTTAACTAGCTGAGACACAAACCAATTATATTAGCAGAGGTCTGTAATTATGTTAACAGAACTATGTAAGATATCTAAATGTTGGAAAGGTTATAGAAATTACCGATTTTCTTGCGATTAGACAAATATATATAACCAAAAGTTATACATTTTATAGCAAGGACTTATTAACGGATATATCAGGACTTCAAACAAAGTCATTCTTTGCCAGGGTGAAAAATATAAGGGTTCCTTACATAGAAAATCTTGGAAAGATTTTGGGGCCATAGCGCCTAACTGGGAAGAGTTTAGTGATTGGGACTAGTATCAAATTAAAGCTATTGACATCTATTTTCATTATTTAATATCCTCATTTCTTCAACATCTTCACACCCATCAGTTTTGTATTCATATTTGTGAAGTAAATAGTTACAGAATACAAGTTGACGAGCCACGGAGTCCTACACTCCCCAAGAACAGGGAATACTGGTCACTATTATTTTATGGAATATCTCGTCAGTTATTTTGGCGCAGATTTCCCGACCGTTACACGTGAATTGGTGAATAGCTAAGACGTTTAGCTACTCGCCTCAAAGAGACTGAAACAACATGTGACTGAAGACGCGTCGAAGGATTTTGCAATGTCCGTTACGCTGATAATGTTGCCGCTGTGGCTGAAGATGTCGCCGTCAACGTTGACCAGAGGGCATTTCATTCAATTGGTCATTATACTTTCGTTTCCGCAGCACATTTTGGTGAAAAACTTGAAGATGTTCCTTTACAAGGTGTATCAGCTGGTGCATGCATGTCGTTAATCGTGTCTAATATACACTCCCCCTATTCTGATCCTCAACGACGCAGTGGAGGTTTTTTTGGCCGAAACTAATTATGAGCGACGAGTCCCATTTCCATGTGGTCGGATACGTACACATACAAAATTGTACGCTTCTTGTGGAGCTGAAAATACACGTACATATCGTACAGCCATCCACCATGCTTCATTGCCGCCGGATGCCATCGGGCCTTATTTTTTTTCGTAAACACCGTGGATAACACGGTTACTGTGACTGGTACAGAACCATGGTCACCGAGTTTTTTATTTGCCGCAAATTAATGAATTGGGACTGGAGGATATGTGGTTATAACAGGAAGGTGTAACTGCATTCACAGCTCGCGAAACACAAGACATTTTGAAAGATAAGTTTCCGGGTCGCCTAATGTCTCGTTTTAGCCATTTGCATTGGCCGGAAAGATCGCCCGATTTGCCCGCTCCAAACTCCTTTCTTTTGGGGGTTTTTTTTTTTGAATTCACGGGTCTATGTGAACAAGTTACTGACTCTGGACGCTCTAAAGGAGAATGTGCGACAAGAGTATCGTTCTCGCCAGAGCAATAAGAAAGACAGTAACAAGACCCCAATGGCCATCAACAATAGCGGCAAAAAGGGCTGGAATAAAACTAAAGGTTCAAACAAAAATTAAAAAATAAACTTCAATCTGTAATTTGCCATTCTATTCAGTGGCCAATTGACGAACGAGAATCTCTGGACAACCGGGATGTACGGTTGAATACTCTAACCTCTGGTATGGGGCCTTGTATCTCAGAGAAACACTTTCCACGGAAATGTTGATAGAACAAAGTTCTGCAGTCCAAATTCCTACGATGGTCCGGAGTTGGCTACACACATGGTTATCATCTATGAATAACAATGCCATCTTTGGAATACGTTCCAGAAGCTCAAAGGTGAATTTAGGTTCATCAGCCCAAATTTGATAGTTAAATTCCACCATTGGCCGAATACAAGTGCTGAAGACTTTGAAAAGATCTCCTACATCGCTTTAGAAAGTCCAAGCACTTGAAGGCTACATTCGACACATTAAAATCATGTCCATACCAGTTTGACATGAAAAAAACTTATAAAACAACCGTTCAGAACCGGTGTAAAACTGTAGGTCCCAATCAGTGAGTCTATAACTAGACAGAGGACAGGCCAATAATTGTAATAAGCCTGGGGGTTTCTATGGCACAGCTGATCGAAAAGCCACTAGGGAAATGATGTGGAATGTGAGACCAAAGAAGACACACAGATTAGAGACCATGCAGCATACTAAGGTTAAAAGTGTTTGATTGATACTAATGACAGCTAAATTATGTTTGTATCGAACGAAAATACACCTTCCCTTTTTATTTCTGACAGTATTATGCCAACCAAAGAGTAAATTACCAATCCAACTCGAACACGATGAAATGGCCTACTACCTCGTCGTCATTCAGAGGCATCGAAGAGAGTAATGGAGGCTCTTTATTGCTCTGTGAATAAGCTCTTCCCTGGCTGTTCATGGGATAGAGTGGAAAATATTTATTTATTTTTAACAACGTCGGGCTTCAGCTCATACTACTCGTGGTTCACACGATGTCGATAATCGCCGTTGCCCATTATTGCAACTTTTCCGAATAATTTTTCCCTAGAAGACTCCGAGTGCTACATATTTCGCCTGCATGCGATTTGCACCACAAGAGCTAGACAGGTTATATGAGAGCCTGATATAGCTGCGTCTCTGGTTTCTCATAGAGGTATTCTATTGGTATTCTATTTGCTTGATCCCCTCATCTGCATTGGATTCTCCTGTGGGTTAAGTAATGTCGGAAAATTTTCTCTTTATATCGCCAACATACTCTGTACATCTGCGTCAAGATTCCCATACTTATTTTTTCCAACGCGGGGCACATGACCGATAGTTCGGGTTTTACCCACTGGTAGAACTTTCGGGGCCGTTCTTCCTTCTGTAAGCTTAAATTTCCTCAAGGTTCGTATTTCCTTGCCATCGAGCCAAAAAAATCGCAATCCTAGAGGCTACATATTCTACTCTGGCACTTAGCAATTTTTGATATGGGCGATTGATTAAAAAATAAATAAATAAAAGTTTAGGAGCCCCTCTTTATCGTATTCTTCAAAAATTGGGTTATTTTCGCAATCGAACGCATCGTTTCCGAGATTTTTGTATTTTTTTCATCTAAAAAATTTTCAAAAATCTGTCAGACAGGAAAAAACGCTAAAATAAATGAATTATTTATTAATTTTGTCTAATTTGCACAAATTTGCAAATTTTTAATATTTCTAGTTTGAAATGGCTCGGAGCCGCTCCCGGTATAAAATCTGGCTCGCGGTATAAATCCGGGAGTCACAGTTTAACCTGTCGACTCACGAGCCGGGAGCTGAAGTTCAATATGAAGGCGAATAGCCTACAAGTTTAAATTTGGGCTAACGTTTTCGCTCGGCTTGCGACTCTGGAGCCAACATGTTGAACTTTGAGTCCCGGATCACGAGCGAGCCAAACAATCCAATGCTGATTTTTACACTCCCAAGCATTCTTCATTGGTTTTTCTTTACACTCAAATAGGCGTTGTTCGCCTCACCTTTACTCCTTACACCGGACTGTCACAGAACGCCTGGGGACTGACTAAATCAATGTTGTACGTGCAGCAATGGTATCATATATTGCCATTCGGTACTCTTTTTTCCATAGCCCATAAATGTGTTTCCACTGCGCTTCAAAATTATCTGGAGGGGGGCTTTCTGGAAATTGCAGATCTCCAATGTCCAGCTTTCACTTAAAAGATTCTTCGAACAATCTGCATGTCATGGCAGGGCAGCGCTCATAGTAATGGTTTCTCAGTAACGGTGCGTTTACACGGGACAGTTCAAGACCGGACAGTTGATAATATGTATTAGTTGTCAAAAAGAGAAAAATGTGTTGTATGACGTATGTGTCCAGCCAGTTATAAAGACAGAACAGTTATAAGCAACCGTCGATAGTGTAATTTCTTGTAAATTTTGTGCTCTGATTTTGATTTGCTCTTCCTCACATTTGCTTGAAATCTTAATTTACTAAAAGAAGATTGCTACATACATATATTATTTATACATGTTTATATCTAGTATGTGTTGCCAAATACTAATTCAATAAAACTCCAAATTACAAAATAAAACTAAATTTTCCCAATTTCTACGATCGTTTGCTATGTGTTTTGCCCTATTTCTCCACATTACAATGAAGCTGATGTACTCTGAAAATTTCAAATGTATACATGTTTATATGTATGTGTGTGATGTATAGCTTTGTTTTTCACAAATTACTACGAAATGTCACCGATCTGATCAAATACGTCAAATCACTTGCCGAAGTTACTGTCGCCGAAAAATCAGAGACAGTGGCGAGGCAAGTGGCAGAAGTGTAAGTGTGGTAGTAAAATAGTGTGAATATATTGCTACTGTCGGAGCAAAACTGTCCCGTGTAAACGCCAGGTAAGATTGCACTTTTTAAATTTAGTGTATTTTTTTGTGCAAGTGACAACTCTGCATTTTGGCAGCTGTTGCATATGTTTATTCCGATTATTAAAATTGGAGCGCAAAACGACAGAATAGCGCTTTATAATTGTGAAAACTTGTTACAAAAATTTGGAAAGTTATGCTGAGACCGCTCGCAAACTTCGAAGAATTTTCAGTCGAGAAAGTGCTCCTAATGTGCCAACCATGCGAAGAGTGGTTAACAAATTTGAAGAAACTGGGTCGGTTATGGGTGGTAAGACTTCTGTGCGTCAACGTACCGGTCGGTCTCTTGTAAACATTGCTGCTGTAAACGAGGGTGTCGCCGAAAATCCGAAAACATCAATTCAGCATCGTTCGCAACAACTTCAAAAGCATTAGGCAGCGAATATTGACAGAAGACCTCCACCTACCTGCGTACAAAATGCAGCTTACTCAGGAGCTCAACCTAGCACACCATGGTAAGCGACGGCAATTCGTTCAATGGGTAATGGAGCACAGTGAAGTCGATACCAATTTTTCAAAAAAAGCCATCTTCTCCGATGAAGCGCATTTCCATCTGAATGGCTTCGTGAATACACAAAATTGTCGAACCGTCTGGTGTGAATTTTGGTCAAGCGGCGTGATTGGACCTTACTTTTTTGAAAATGACACCGAAATTGCAGTGACTGTGAACGGTATTCGTTACAGGAACATGACAACGGAGTTCTTGTGACCTCATCTGGAGGGAATGGATCTAGACGACATGCAAGACGGCGCCACCCGCCACACCGATTTCAACTGGTCACCAAGATAACGCCGTGCGATTTCTTTCTTTCGGGTTTTGCGAAATCTCGGGTTTATGCGAATACGCAAGAAACAATTGCTGAGCTCAAATCCGAGATCCAACGCGTCATCGGTGAGATACAGCCACGTCTCTGTGCAAAAGTTATGGAAAATTTCATGAAAAGTGTAATGGCCTGTCATCAGAGCAGTTGAGGCTATTTGACGGATGTTTTATTCCATATTTAATCGGAACATGTCTTCTTTACAATTCAATACAAAAATCACAACTATCTCAAAAAAATACGTGTTATTATTTTAATATGAAAAAGTGCATTCTTACTGAGACACCGGAGTGGCTTCGTGAATACACAAAATTGTCGATTTTGGGGCAAAGAAAATGCTCCTGTAATCCATGAGACACAAATACACCACAACGAGCAACTGTCTGGTGCGGATTTTGGTCAGGCGGCGTGAAGATGACACCGAAATTGCAGTGACTGTGAACGGCATTCGTTACAAGAACATGATAACGGAGTTCTTGTGTCAACAACTGAACGCCATGGATCTGGACGATATGTGGTTTCTGCAAGACGGGGCCACATGCCACACTGCGCATGAAACAATCGATTTATTGCAGCAACGATTTCCAGAACAAATTATCTCAAGAAATTCTGATATCAACTGGCCCCTAAGATCATGCGATTTAACGCCGTGCGATTTCTTTCTTTGGGGTTTTGTGAAATCTCGGGTTTATGCGAATAAACCAGAAACAATTTCTGAGTTCAAATCCGAGATCAAGAGGTGAGATCTCTGTGAAAAAGTCATGAAAAATTTCATGAAAAGAGTAATGGTCTGTCATCAGAGCCGTAGGGTTCATTTGACGGATATTTTATTCCATACTTAATCGGATCATGTCTTCTTTACAATCCAATAAAAAAAAATCACAACTATCTCTAAATACACGTGTTTTTATTTTAAAGTGAAAAAGTGCATTCTTACTGAGACACCCTTTAGATGTTGTTGATCTGATCGACTGTATCTTTCATCGGAGCATGTACAGATATTAGCGATTAAATCGCATTTGCGGAATCAAATTTATGCTTTGCTTCATTCAGATCACGGCTGATCTAATAGAGGTTAACGCAGTAGGATTTGTTGTAATCACTAACCGGAGAAAACATGATATCCTACAGCCTTAAAGGAAATTACAACTTTAAACATAACGAGGATCTAAAACAACTAAATTTGAAACATATGGTAGGGCCAAACTAAAACAGAACAAGACAACGAGAATAGTTCGTTCTATAAATAGAACTTTCCAAACTTCTGCATCAGTGCGTCTAAGTAGGAAAGCAATGTGTAAGTAGCGACAACAGTCACTCTGCACACAATCAATAAATGTCTTCGGTTAGTGACTTGTGTAAATACACACCGCAGTGGCTTAACGGGCTAGACGCTGCTGAAGATGATGCTTCACAAACATCGAAACGATCGTCCAGCGAATGTGAGTTCGAATCCCACCCGCGGCATTTTCATTATTTTCACTAACCGGAGAAAACATGATCTCTTACAGCCTTAAAGGAAATTACAACTTTAAACATAACGAGGATCTAAAACAACTAAATTTGAAACATATGGTAGGGCCAAACTAAAACAGAACAAGACAACGAGAATAGTTCGTTCTATAAATAGAACTTTCCAAACTTCTGCATCAGTAGTGCGTCTAAGTAGGAAAGCAATGTGTAAGTAGCGACAACAGTCACTCTGCACACAATCAATAAATGTCTTCGGTTAGTGACTTGTGTAAATACACACCGCAGTGGCTTAACGGGCTAGACGCTGCTGAAGATGATGCTTCACAAACATCGAAACGATCGTCCAGCGAATGTGAGTTCGAATCCCACCCGCGGCATTTGCATTATTTTCACTAACCGGAGAAAACATGATCTCTTACAGCCTTAAAGGAAATTACAACTTTAAACATAACGAGGATCTAAAACAACTAAATTTGAAACAGGGATTTTATATTTGTTCCATGACTCTAACTGTCAAACTCAACACAAATATGTACATACGACCAAACAAAGTAAACAAAAAAGGACAATAACAAAATACACTGAATTTGACAGATAGGGTCATATGAAAGCAAAATCAGCTGTTCTAATGCGTCAACCTCTACTAGATCAGCCTTGATTCAAATATAGTAGATGTCACAGGTGCTTCTCTTCTTCTCTCTCTACTGACACCGGATCTGTATAGGGTGTTTCAGTTCCAGGTGCATATTCGTAACTCGTGGTTTTTATAACGAAGGCGAGAGAGGTCAGCCGAAAGGGGGGTTTTTGTTCTATCGTTCGTTCTTAAATTGCATTGCCATTTTGAACGGTAGCGGTTGCCACGACCAGCACATTTTAGCTACTGCGGAGTTTTATTGCAGCCGCCCTTTATGGACCAGACGCTCATCGTGAGCCTGTGGGACCTGTATTTTCTTTAGGTTTTTATCAAATTTTGTTGTTGGTTCACCAGCCTTCTAAGGTCAACATCAATTCCCTAATACTTCGATGAGCTTCAACGATGGTTGTCACTTCATTCATTCCGGTTTGTTGATACGTACTTTATTAATCCATATTTTTTTGGTTCGCCCTTTTGCATTTTATGTTTATTCCACATATTTATTTTTGAACGGCCAATGCATTTGAACGGCGTTCTCCTATACACCACCCGTAGAGGCTCCCGTAGGATTCAAATTTAAAATTAATTTTCAAATGAAAACGTTTGGTCTTTTATTAATTTTTCTTCTGTTGCACGAATTTGTACAGATTTCATAGAAAATAAAGTAATTGAATATATTTCCCAACTTTGACTGCTCTTTGTGGAAATTGTTTATTAAAGCCTTTCCTATTTCAGACTGCAGGATTCAGTCATTATTCAAGTCTTTTGTGCAAAATGACGCAACATTGGAACTCGTCGTAAAATACACGGCCAACTCAGTCATAATGTTTGTAACATCTAAAAATAAATACGGCTGCAGTTCGTCTTTCTCAGAATCATATTCATAATTAATTGAACGATCGCTTTGTGCTGTTAACAGATTGGCATTCCTTTCATCTGATTGCGAAATTTTATGAAATTGTTGTGAAACAAGAAAAGATTTTTTGGAATCAACATTGTGGCGGAAGAGTAAGAATATTATGTCAGCCATTATAAAAGATTCTTGTGTTTGAAGTTAAAATTTAAATATATACATATGTAATAAGGTACGTTGTTCAGCCAATTTGTTTTTGTTACAAAGATTGTCAAGAATAATCTTGAAATGTATTTCACAATATACATATTCCGATTTTATACCATCAGTCACATAATTTTTGTGGTCGCATCACACTGATTTTATCCAATCACCCTGAATGTTGCGTTAAAGAGTGGGAGTCGTGCACAACAAATATGTATCTGTAGTGTCTTCAGGTTTCCACGAACTATACTGTTTTACAGAAAGTCGGATGAGTTCAGTCGAAGTATTTAACACTGTTATACATAGAACTGTGTTGCAGGAGATTTCTTACACGATTCGTAGAAGACTTTTCCGTAGATAACGAATATATAATTGAAATTCATCCATCATCTTCAAATTTCCAGAATAAGGCGAGAAATTGGGTTTAGTCATAGACTAATACTTAAGAGTTTCCATTATTCTCTTCGATGCTTCTTCATGACGACGATGTAGTAGGCCATTTCATAGAGTTTTATATGTTGCTGTATTTTACCAATTTTACACTTTCGCTGGATATAAAACGGACAGAAATCAAAGGGAATGCGTATTTTCGTTTAAAATTAGTTCCTATCTTCTTTGCTCTCTCATTATACATCACCGGCCTAGTACCTTTTCGTTCAGCTGTGCCATAGAATACGCCTAGTTTAGTACCACTCCGTATCTAAATTAGTATATTCACTTTGTCATTCCGTTTGCAACACCTTGTCCATATAAAAAAAATAAATTGTTTCCCATTTCTCACAATCACAGAGCTGTGCGCTTTCCAGTTTTACACCGATTCCGAACGGTATTTTGAGAAGCTTTTTCATGGCTATATACTCAATAGTGTCGCCGGCACTATGCGAGGTGACCGCCGCAGAAAGAAATTTTAAGGTGGTCAGAGCAGGATTCGAATTCAGGATCTCATGTACAAGAGCCGCGCACACTAACCATTGCACCACCGGCGGCCACATAAAGGGTATTATTTCTTGATTTTCATAAAGTTTAAAGACGATCCATCGGTGGTGCAATGGTAGTGTTCGCGGCTCTTGTGCATGAGAGCATGGGTTCGATCTCCGCTCTGACCACCTTAAAACAATTTCTTTCGACGGCGGTCACCTCGCTTAGTGACAGGGAAACTATCAAGTATTTAGCCATTAAAAAGATTCTCAAAATACAGTTCGAAAACGGTGTAAAAGTGTAGGTCCCAATCAGTGAGTGTAAAACTAGAACGCGCACAACTCACTGGTTGTGAGAAGCTCTTTTCAATACCTTCATGCGAAGTAACGGGAAACTATTTTTTTCAAAGACGCTCTAGCCATGGCCTGGATCTGTTGTAACTCGTTGAAATTTTCTACATATAAATATGTACATCTTATTGTCACAGAGGGAGCTTCTCGAAATCACCCACCGATTCGGATGTACAGCTTTATACCGGTTCCGAACTTTTTTTGAGAAGCTTTTTCATTATAGTGTCACCATCACTAAACGAGGAAAGAAATTTAAGCTGGTAGGAGTAGGAATCGAACCCACGTTCTCCTTTACAGGAGTAGCACAGACTAAACATTGCACTACCGACGACCACATTATAACTCCTCTAAAAAAATAATTTTGTTCCCGTCATTTTTGGGCAAAATTTACTCGGGTTGGGTGCAGATAAATCAGTGAGTGTAGAAGTAGAAAGCGCACAGCCCACTGGTAGCGAGAAGCTCTCACCAGTCCCTTTATGGTATGTTATGGGAAAATAATTATTTAGTTGATGCAGATAACATATTGCTCCAATCGGCTCTATCTTTGATTTTCGTTCGACTAATCCTTCCAGGAGATTCTTGGCCTTTATATTTTTCGGCTTCCTCCGTTTACGCCTTCAAACATCTTTTGCGCTGGTTCATCCATATCATGGCCTTGCCAGCGTAACTGCCAAGTTTTGATTCGCTTGCCGAAGTCAATGTCGGAACACAGTTCATACAACTCGTTGTGTATACGACATCGATACCCACCCATGATTATTATAGGCCCACATATTTTCCGGAGAATTGTAGTCTTGAAGACACCCAGTGCCGATTTGTCTGCTTGAGTTGTACCCCAGGTGTCTGCGTCATAAAGCAAGGCAGAATATATAAGCAGCTGGTATTGGTGGATATTTGCTTCCCCAGAGACCTTTTTTTTTAAATTTCCTGTTCTAAACTCGTGTAAACGTCCTAAACTCGAAAAAAAGTTTTACCTATATTTTGAGATAGAAATATCTGAGCAAGTCCAATATGGTTCTGAACATAGTTTTTAAATCGGTGCAGTAAGTGTAATTACTGTGGGCAAAAGGATAGGAATAAAAATTTTCGAAAAGGAATTTTTTTCCGTGCACAAAAATACACAGAAATGTTAGAAAAAAAATCTATCAAATTGTTTCTAATTTTTTTCATATATCTTGCGTCTCAACGAACAAAACAATATATACTTTACAGTGTGTTTTCTATTCGATTGTTTGGCATAAAACATCAACATCCCTATTGCTGCACCCAGTAGGTGGGCGATAGGGTGTGCAAACAAAGCGCCATAGGCGCGCGACTTTTTTTTTGTATTTAAATTGAAAACAAAAGTACTCTTGAACTAAAAACTAAACTGATATCGAATGATTATAATACGTAGCCACTTCAGTTCTCGCTCGTTCGTTTGCTGGCTTAGAGTAAATAAATAAAAGTAAAGTAAAATTGTTTAAACAAAAAATAAAAAAAAACACAAGAAACACCATTCTACGTTTATCAACAACAATAAAGAATGTAAAACAAACAAGTGTAATTATAGTGTAGTAAAGTGTAGTAAACTATTATTAATTGTATGAACACCTTTATTTGTAGTATTTTAGTTTGATACTCGTAGTTTTTTTTTTGTTTATTTTAATTTCATTACAGTTTTGTTACGTTTTATCGATAACCACCAGCATAACCAAGTAGTTTTAAACAAAAAAATTAAAAGTTAAGCAACTATTGAATATTAAACAAAACAAAAATAATAATAAGTCCAAACTGAAATAAAAACCTGAATCAAAAACATTTCACAATCATTATCTGTTGTTTTCATGTAACATTTGACGTGTGTTTAGTGGAAGCCAAGTAGTTCCACAGCTGCCGTAAGATGGCACTAATGTGACTATGTATGTAAATTGTGGTGATGACCGTTATAACGCTAATGATGATGATGATGATGATGTTTGTGTGTGGTGGCTGGCTGTCTGTCTGCCTGAGTGCTTGTAATGATGAATGTCTGATTGCATTTTTCATATATTTTTGTGTATTTATTCTTCTTCATCTTTTTGTTGTTGTCTATGTTTTGTAAACACAAACACTCACTGGTTGTGATCCCACCGGCGGCTGTTCCGCAATATTTACAAGCATGTAAATGTTAACATTTGCTTTATTTTTGTTGGCTGCTTTACATCTGTCGTTACGTTGTTGTTTTCTCTTCATTGCACAACAAATACAAAATGTGTAATGTCACCCGTTGTCGGGATTTATTCCAATGAGTTGGAATTTTGTATAAAATATAGATTGCAGAACAATAAACGATTGATTGCAATGAATCCGAATCTGAACTGTGCAATCATTTGTCACAATCTCTCTACAATTTCTCTACATATTTTTCTATAATTAGCAGGTTGTGTGATTAAATGCGGAATAGCACGATATATAGTTTAAATCTTATGACCGTGTCCTAGTTTATGTCGGATGCTGGCGTCATACAAACCGCTATCAGTTACAAGCACTGTAAACATTAACAACAATGGAAATTGGACTATGTTAGTGCATTTTCGGTAGCCAGCGAGGTTCATGCTATAGCTCGTGAAAATTGATTATCTGGGACCAATGTTTAATATAATCTAGACGAAAAATCACAGCCCTAACTTGATTACAGGTTCCCATCGAAATAAACGAAACTCAGTACAAAATAATCACATGACCGGCAATGCCACCCAATATACAAGGTGGCGCAAAAGTAAACTTCCGATGTTTTTTGGCTGTAATTTAAAAAAAAATGAAAAACTTTGATTCTTCTTGTGGATTATTTTTATTTGGTCTTTTAATTTTTTTTACATCAAGTCGAGAATATGATGTCATGTAAATGGCCGCCGCCACAGTTGATTGTCATTTGAGTCCTTTTTATGGCATTTTCAATCACTTTGGCCAAAACTTCCGGCGATAGGTCCTCACATTCTTGACGGATATTGACATAAACCCGCGACTTCAAAAAGCCCCACAAAAAGAAGTCTGGAGCGGTCAAATCAGGCGATCTTGCTGGCCAGTGCAAATCGCCAAAACGGGAGATTAGGCGCCCGGTAAATGCATCCTTCAGCATATCGGTTGTGGCACGTGCAGTGTGTGCCGTTGCACCGTCCTGTTGGAACCACATGTTTTCCAATCCCAATTCATCAAGTTGCGGCAAAAAGAACTCGTTGATCATTGCTCTGTAGCGTGGCACGTCGTCTGGTCGATGTCGACGGCTCTTCCATGACATCCTCGGCTACAGCAGCAATATTCTCTGCAGAACGGCTACTCCGGGGTCTGCCACGCCTGGCAGCATCTCGTGTTGTGCCAGTCTCTTCGAGGCGAGCGGCTAAACGTCGCAGTGTTTCACCAGTAGGCGTTGGACGGCCAGGAAATCTGCGACGAAATTCACGTTGTGCCAAAGTCAGTTATTGGTCAAATAAATAGTCAGCAATATTCCGCGTTCTGGAGCAGTGTAGCGTAACATTGTTTATTAACGTGTATTTCGTATGTGTTTACTACACAAATGTCAAAACAGAACTGACATTAGGGGCCAATCGCAAAATTTATATCATTTTCTGATAGGAGGATTAATTTTGCGCCACCTTGTATAATAGGTCAGTCCAATTTTTGGTGGATCTACTCTATTATTTGGGATATTTCGAAGTTTGGAACTAAATTTCACCGTATTCGAAATAAATTTTAAGATTCTTATCAGCTACCATATCAGTTGGAACTCACATTACTGGACGATATTTTCGAAGCTTGTGAATTGTTATCTTCAGCGGCTTACGAATTAGAATTAGAAAACAATAGAATTACTTTCGAAGCTTCAACGTCAGTGCTTGCAAGCAGGGAAGAAACTCTTTATGTAATGAGAAAAATCATTCACACAAAAACAAATATACTGACTTCAATCTGTGACACATTGGAACTGACCGAAAATTCTAAATGGTTTCTCGTTACATGCCATGAAGGGATTAGGGAGAGCTTCGCACAGCCAGTGAGCTGTGTGCGTTCTAGTTTTACCCTCACTGATTATGACCTACAGTTTTACACCGGTTCCGAACGGTATTTTGAGAAGCTTTTTCATGGTTCAATACTCGATAGTGTCGCCGTCACTATGCGCGGTAACTGCCGTCGAAGGCAATTTAAGGTGGTCAGGGCAGGGATCGTACCCACCTTCTCAAGAGCCGCAAACACTACCATTGGACCACCTACGGCCACGGAAATTCTAAATAGCAATTTTAAAATGACTCCTAAAGGACTAGATTAGGTCAGGTGTTTGTTGTAGTCGATGAACGACACACTTATGCTCAGTTTCTCAGTCGAGGATTCTCCATTTAATGTTTGTCATATATGCACATATCATTTAATACGAAAATTTTCTGTGAGCTTCTAATTTGAGCATTTGTATGACGAGTTTGAAACTCGCCCTTAGACTTATTATTTGATTGTTATACCACAGACTACCGATCAAGCGTTAGACGCTATCAAGCGTTAGACCCACCGCCGAACCATTTAGTTTGCTCCAAGAAACTCAAGGTATTGTGTACACCTATCTGAGATAATAATACAATGTCCCTAAATACGTAGAACCCCAAAGTAGACATCCTCCTGCCAGCTATTGCTGGACACGTGTCGAGAAGTTCAATGAATTCTTCAACATCTAAATAGGTCATTTGCCCAGACCTTTAGTCGCGCCGCATGTCTACCAATCCGACAATGTCTCGTCAAAACTGAAACAAACTAGCGTTGATATCTTGGCCCTGGCTAGAGACAGAAGGTTTATGGATCTCCTACTATCCACTTACGGGCAGATTTGTCTTGCGCGTACACAATATGCTCCCCTCGTCCAACTCCGCATTGTATTATACATCACCATATAGGAACGTTCTTCTGCTTACAAGTAGCTAGGGGCAAGGCCAGCATGTTCCAATTCCTATGTAGCATGTAAAGTAGTCCCTAGTATGTTCTTCAATTTCCCAGAATGCCCCTGAGTGGTGACACCCATATAAGGCGAATAACGTACTGCTGAGTTACCACGTAAAATGATCTGCGGCGGCCCTGGGCTGATGTTGAGTTTAGGAATTCTGATTCCAGCACCTTGATGACCGGCTGACTGCCTGCGAACACATTGACCCCAGGCATTGCTGGACTATCATCCCTCAGCCAGCCGGTAGCTTTTAAAATAGCCAAAAAACCAACAATGAAAGAACAACCCTAGTACCCTAGAGTAGATCTCATACCCTACCGGTAGAATCTCGATCCTTCCGTGTCGAAATTCACATATTCCAGGAACTCCTAATATATTCCACGAATCCCTTTCCGGTATGAGAGTGTCATTTCCGATCGAATGGTGATTCCTTTTTCAAATGCAGGAATGTTGGAACTGAAGTACTGCTCTATGACCGTCTTTGATCATGTCTCATTGCGAGAGTTGCGTTATCTTTGTGACAGACGTAGGGGCAATCTGTCGCCAGTTGTATAATGTTAGTGTTCATGACTGTCTGCGCAACCTGCCTGTCTATAATGTCCAATAAATATAACAATATATTCAGGGCATCAGTGGTTCGCAGAGCACCCGTGACGCTCATCGTCGACATTATCTGAACATTAGCCACCAGTGAACCAGAGGATGGTTTGTCAAGTTCGTGCCACCACACGGCAACCCCATAGAACATTATCTGTCTCAGCACTGCTGTATAGATCCAGCTTACAATTCTCGGAGAAAGTTCCCATTTACAAATTATATCCCTCTTACGGGTGCATACAGCTATCGTCCCCTTTTTTTCATCCAGTCAACTATGTAGGGTAAACTCTCTGGAAAATTGTTTTAAAACCATTCAACGTGACATTTTCCACAATAGGTATTTTATACCTTTGAGTAAACAGAACTACCTCGAACTTGGCTGGATTTACACCTGGTCTAATTTCACCCTCCCATCTGCCCGAAGTCTGTACGCTACCCTGGAGAATGGTAGGTACTGAGATACTTACAGTGGCTCAAAATTAAAATGGGACACCTATTAATATTACTTATGTTTCCTATATTCTACTGAACTAACTAACTTAAGAAAACAAATTTATATAACGTTTTAATGCTAAAGCGATGAGTTTATTGAAAATATAAACATAAGTCATTTTCATTAGTACAAAAAGTAAGAAACAAAAAAAAAGTAAAAAAGTAAAAAGATCAAAGAAATAATGGGACACGAAAATAAGTAAATAAGGTATCATATTCAAAACTTCAATATTTTGTTGGGAAGCCCTTTTGTTGTATTACCGCTTTCAACCATTGCGGCATCGATTCAACCAGCTTTCTGCAATAGTTAGGTGATAGTTTTTCCCATTCTTCCTTATGAGCAAGTGTAAGTGTGGTTTTGTTGTTAATGTGGTGATTTTTTAATTTTTGTTCCGGCGATTGTGGTGGTGTTTCGAGTACATGTGGGCAATTTTAGAGCAACCAATTCCGAACATAATAAGCCTTATGCTTTGGATCATTGTCCTGGTAGAAATAGTACTCGTTGGAAAGGCCTAATTTTTCGGATGTTTCTGAAAGGTTACATCGCAAAATGTTTAGGTAGTACTTGTGGTCCATAATCCCTTCAATAATATGAAGATTCCCAGAACCAGCTGCCGAAATTGCACCCCATACCATTACTGACCCTGACCCGTGCTTCACAGTCGGTCGTAAATTTCTCTCCCGCAGCTCTTCGTTCGGCTTTCTCCATACGTATGACTGCCCATCTGACCGGAAAATATTAAATTTACTTTCATCAGTAAAAATCACTTTGCTACAAAACGAAAAACCTTTTCCTCTGTGCTCTTTTGCAAATGATAGTCGTTTCAGCTTATTGACTTTACTGATATGCTACTCGACCGTTGTATTGATGCTTTCGTAAAATATTTCTTATGGTTTCGGGATTAGCATTTTTCCCTAAAAATATTTCTGCTTTAGCCGCCAGTTTAGGTGCGCTAAGATGTGGTCGTTTCTTTATTTGCTGTAAGAGCCAACGCTCGCCGGAATCCGAAAATATTTTTCACTTGCTCGGTTTCCCAATGTTTTCAAAATTTTCTGAGTTTTTATATCTCTTATAAAATAAAATAAATGGTTTCCCATTACATCCCATGAAGGGACCGGGGAGAAATTCTCACAATCACTGAGCTGTGCGCTTTCCAGTTTTCACTCACTGATTGGGACCTACAGATTTACACCGATTCCGAACGGTATTTTGAGAAGCTTTTTCATGGCTATATACTCGATAGTGTCGCCGTCACTATGCGAGGTGACCGCCGCCGAAAGAAATTTGAAGGTGGTCAGAGCAGGGTTCGAACCCAGGATCTCATGTACAAGAGCCGCGCACGCTAACCATTGCACCACCGACGGCCACTCTTAATAATATTAAATACTGTAGATTTTGGTCGGTTTACTATTTCCGCGATATGTCGCACAGATTTTCCAGACTTTGAGTGGGTAATTATTAATCTCCTCAGCTCTGGCGATGTTTGGGAACGACGTGGCGCCATGATGGATATTTATAACACAATTGACTGAAATATTCTATATAGAGTTCTCTTAAAAGTGCCAGTCAAAAAAAAAAAAACATTTGGTACCGTTATCTAAAGCTAAACTGAAAATGGTTGCCATCTGTCCCATTATTACTTTGAGGGTCGTGATCTGTATTATTGTGTATGAGTGCGTATAAATTTATTTCAATTGAATATAAGGCAGCAATTATTTCCTTAAATAATAAACACTAACTTGGCAATATGAAATCATAAAAATAAAGTCAAAATTCCGTTACCCTATTTTAAAAATAATATATATTTTATTATGTGGGTTAGTGTCCCATGCATTCACCAAAAGCACTCGAAATGCTCACGAACGAGTCATGTGAAAATTGGTACCTCAGATGTGCTATGTTAGTCGCAGCTACGCCCAGTGTTGGAATGAAATTATGGTTGAAAAATAAATGTGAAGATGAATCACAAGTCTATGTGGTCATGGACAATTTTCAGAGATCTGCGACAATCCACAATAAAGGTGAATTACATGAAACCCACATCCACCTTTGAGAGAAACTTCTCCCTTTGGCTGGGAACGAAACGTCAATCAACATCTACTGTGACAGTCAGGCTGCTACAAAATCTCTTCAATCTGTATTCCTCATTTTCAGAACTGCCGCACATCTGCTGTTCCACTGGATATGGATAATCTGCGGACATATGATTCGATAAATGCAAAGACAAATAACACAATGCAACAAAATTTAGGTAAATGCAAAGACAAATACTACAAAATATCGATAAATGCAAAGACCAATAACACTATGCAACAAAATTTATGTATTTATTTATTAGACTATAATAAATAAATAAATAAATAAATTTAAGTTTTTTGCTTTGGGGGTGGACGATTCCTGCGCCAAATGATCACACTAGGTGCGTATATAGACCACTATGTAGCTATACTTATTTTTATGGGCCTGGAAAGTTTGAAAATGGATCGAACCCACGTTCTCTCGCACAACAACCGCACACACCAATTGTTGCACCACCGAAGACCACCATCGGCATTGCACCACCGACGTTTTACCGATTTATGCCTCATTAAATTTCATTATGAAATTTATGAATTAAATTTTCAAATAAACCTTTTCAGGTTCACATTTTAATATTTCAAGATTTCAATTTTTAAAAAAGGATTAAAAGAACATATGCATATTCAAGATGAAGGATTCTTGCCTGCGAAATACTCTAGCAAAATCTGTTGCACAATAAATTGGTAGAACATTTGGACATTTTGCCGGTTATTTTGGTGCAGTTTTTTGACCTTGTTTCAACGGACGTCTGAAAATAAAGATAGTGCATTTGGCCTTTGACAACCCATAATGGAATTTAATAAGAACTAAATTCGTAAAACATTCTGAATCCCTAGCTGGTCATTTTAGTGTAAATTTTTTGTACTATTTGAACAAAGGACGATAAGGACCCTTTAAACTTTCAAATAGAGTATTTAAATATTCTACGAAAATAATCCCTGTCAAATTTCAGTGCAGTCATGTTATCACAAGAATTCGCTCAAATCCATATTTATACCCGATTCAAAACTTCCATATTTATACAAATTCGAACTTGCTACGCCCATAAAAAAAGTGTAGCTACACAGCGGTCTAAATTTTTGGGGTTTGACTATACTCACCTAGTGTGATCATTTGGCGCACCCCCAAAATTAGTGTTGCACAGTGTAATATACAGCGAGATGAGTGAGGAACCAGAATAAAATCTTGGGCAAAGCCTCTAGGAATAGGAAGAGTACCGATTATTATACTGTTCATTGATTGCAGATTGAGTACGTCCGATAACGCAAGAGAAAAGAAAACGTGTTGAGGTAGGAGAAAAGTTGAAAAAGTGTGAGAGCATTTAACGAAGAATGCTGTGAGTTTGTTACTATCTGTTACTAAGATGTTGTTACTATTGTTTCTAAGTCCTGGCGAATTGTTTCCGATACCTCAACCAAGTCAGCAAGGAATCCCAGCCAGAATTTTTTTGAATTTTTTAATCAAATTCGAGTCTACTGCGCGACTAAAAAGGCGGAATATGCGCGCATTTTCGGAACATAAAAGATATTTTTGTCGGCAGAAAAATATGACTCCCCCGCGACTCTTCTTGATAAGTCATTTACGAGTCTTTTTCTAGATTGGTTTAGAGTCATTTTCGACCTCTATTTCTTGTAGTATTTAAAGTCTTTTTTGAATCATTTTTCTGATCATTTATTAGTCTTATTTCACTTCATTTGTGACTCTTTTTCGAGTCGTCTTTCAGTCATGTTGATTGAGAGTCTTTTGTGAGCAATTTATCACTCTATTTGGGAGTCCTTCTATTGTCATTTATCACTCATTTTTCTATTCGTCTTTTTTATGTCATTTATGACTGAAATTTGAGTCATTTATCAGTCGTATTTCGAATTGTATTTAATTCTGCTTCTAGTATTTTTCAGTCGGCTTCCTGAGTCCTATGATCACACTAGGGATGCCAAACGGGAAATCCCGAATCCAGAAATCCCGGGATTTTTCGGGATTGATGAATCCCGCATCCCAGGATTTTAATAAGCAAATCGCGGGATTTTTCGGGATTATTATTAATTTTGAAAAACATAAAACTAAAAACAATGACAAAAGTTCAGTGTGGTGTTATTATTTGGAATAGTCGAAAGGTGCACGTCAAGCTAAATTCAAATTGTGCAAAAAGGGTTAAAAACCAATGGCGGCTCTACAAAAGGTTTCATAACACATCTTAACGTAAGTTAATTTTGGAATATATGTGTGTCTATTAGAGACGGGCACGTGAGTAGGTTTTGACTCACGCTCACGAAAGGAACACAGCCACTCACGCACGCAGATTTTTTCACTACTCACGTTCACACACGCTCACGTGATCAAAATTTGGCCCGCTCACGTTCACGCGTGAATTTCTCCAATCACGTGACTCGTGCCCATCTCTAGTTTCTCTCCAAAAATTACAAAATTTATTGCGTCGGGTAGAACATGTTATTTTAAGCAAAGAAAGTAAAATTACAAAATGCATAGTTTCGGAGTTATGGGTCGCGACATTTCGGATTCTTTTTCCACTAACGTATCGTGTAAAGCTATTGATAGTCGCTTAGTTATCGAGTTATCGGATGTATAAGTTTCTCATACAAAAATTTAAAATTTTTTTTAAAATAATTTTTTTTTTGATGAAAAAATTAAATTCGAAAAATTGCACTGTTTTTAAAATAATTTTTGTTTTTGTTTGAGAAAAGTAAAAAAAATCGATAATTTTTCCAAATGTCAACATCCGATAACTCGATAACTAAGCGACGTATCAATAAGTGTTACATTATTTTATGAGTTTGTTTTGAACTGTTTTATACAAAAACCTGATATCAATGGCTTTACACGATACATTAACGCCATAACCCTCTCACATATCCAAAATTTCGGGGCCCATAACTCCGAAACTATGCATTTGCCCCGATTTTGTTATTTTATTTTTTTGCTTAGGATAACGTATTCTACCCTTCTTGTGGTTGTTTGTTGGAGTGTAAGCCGTAAAATAGACCTTTTCCCAAAAAAAAAATTAAAAATAGAATCCCGAAATATTCCGGGATCCCGAAAAATTTCGAATCTCGGAATTTTTTAAAATCAATCCCGTTTAGCATCCCTAGTTCACACTGACGCGATTTCAAAAATCACGTCCATATTAACGTGGAGTAACAACAACAAAAAAAAAAACAAGTATTAAGTTCATATTCGTGTGATGTATGTGCATAATACGTCAAAGTTTATTTAAAAGAAAATAATTGTTTTTCGTTAAAAATAGTTTTTGAAGTAAAATTTTACATTAAAAAATAACTAAAAAGATTATGGAAATCAATTATTTTCACATTAAGAGATCCGGTTTTTAATAATACTTTTTTATTTATTATTTTAATATATAACAAGAAACTAAATAATAATTTTGTACATTTTCCATTTTTAATGTAAAGTTTTTAATAACAAAAAAATTACTTTCATAAAAATTATATAAAATAAATTGTTGTTACATTAAAATAGGCGTGTGTACTTTAAAACTTCAAAAAATCGTTTAAATCGTTGAAAACAAGAACTCTAATCTTTCTCTTCTATCTTTTTGTCACTCTAACTTTAGCTTGCACAAAATGCTTTTGAATAATAACATTCATATCTTTATCGGTGCTTTTCTATTTAAGATAACAAATATCTGAAACAAAATATTTAAGTTGTTTCCATTTTATTACATTTAATTACACTGTAAGTAAAATTTGAAGTTTTGAAATGACACACAAAAACACCGAGACACCCCAACTAACTTTTGGGTCATAGAATTCAGTGGTATACTTCGTTTTAAAAAGTTAGCTCAAAATAACGAGATATTTCGATTTTAAATTTGTAGTAGATTTAAGGTGATTTTTGATTTTATCTGAGGGAAAAACCTGCAAAAGCTCTTGTTAAATCAATTTATATATGTATTTTTCGACAAAATGTAACCGTTGAAATAATAGACATCTATTTGGAAGCAGAATTAGTTTACCTCTTACAATTTGGGACCATAATAATTATAATAATTTTGGGACTCGGGATTCGGGATTTTGGGTTTGGCTTCCCTATTACAAACAGATGCTACAACATAAAGGGATTTTCAATAAGAGCGCTACAAAAGTTTTTTAAATAAAACAAAACCGGTTTTAGATACCAATGAAATTCTTTATTCCTGTGAAAGTACGTTCGATGCCATTATGTATGGAACTCGATTTCTTTTGCATGGCCACCACGGGCACGCTTGCAGAAGTCCAGCCGCTGAACCCAATTTTCGACGGTTTTCAAGAATAAATCGCCCGATACTGCTGCAATTTCACGTTCGATATTCGTACGAAGTTCACCAATCGTCCCCGGCATGTTGGCATAGATCATAGACTTGACGTAGCCCCATAGGAAATAATCTGACGGCGTCAAATCGCACGACCGAGGCGGCCAATCGACTGGGCCATTTCGTGAGATCACACGTTCACCAAACTTGGTTTCCCATAAATTGATTGTGGCATTCGCTGTGTGGCTTGTGGCGCCGTCCTGTTGAAACCACATGTCCTCCAAGTCCATATTATCCAATTGGGGCCAAAAATATTCGGTTATCATTGGACGGTAGCGATTCGCATTCACAGTAATGTGCCGGTCTTGATCATCACGGAAGAAGTACGGCCCAATGACGCCGCCGGCCCATAAACCGCACCAAACCGTAATTTTTTCGTGATGCAATGATGACTCATGGATTACGTGTGGATTGCTGTCTGACCAATAACGCATATTTTGCTTATTGACGAAGCCATTTAGCGAGAAATGAGCCTCATCGCTGAAGATGATTTTCGATGAAAATCCGAATCATTTTCAAGTTGTTGCTCAGCCCAATTCACGAACACACGACGCTTATGGTGGTCCAGCGGCTTCAGTTCTTGCGTCAATCTGATCTTGTAAGGATGTAGGCCAAGATCTTTTCGCAAAATTCGCCACAACGACGTCACAGATATGCCCAACGCTTGAGAACGACGTGTGAGAGACACATTTGGGCTTTCTTGAACTGAAGCCTAAGCGGCAGCAATATTCTCGACACTACGGGCACTTCTTTGTCTCACTGGCACGGGAACATTTTGTACTGTGCCTGTGGGTTAAAATTTTTCCACTAGACGCTCAATTATTGATCTGGTACGACGATTATGACGACCATAAATTGGACGTAGCGCTCTTAAAGTTGAGGCCTCTGACTCCAAATTTCGGTAGTAAATTTTAATAATTTCGACTCATTGTTGGCTCGCATATCTTTCCATGATGAAATGGCAAACCTTACTGAAGAGAAATGTCAAAAGAGCGGGAAAAAAATGGCGTCGTTTGCTGTCCCTATCGATTTACTTTTGTAGCGTCTCTGTTGAAAAACCCGTTATATATCAAAGTCTTCACTTTGACAGATTAGTCCCTACCCGCCGCTATAGATGTTAACACATCAAAAATATAAGCATTTTATTGACCATTTTGAAAAAATAGAAAAATGAGTGACGAAAAATGCAGATCACATTGCGAAAAATTGTTTTGTATTGTGTGTGGAAAATTTTCACCGAAAAATCATCGACGACATTTGGCTGAAGATGCCCTCAAAAATTACAATCAGTGTTTTTTGGTTACCCCCGCTGAAGAAATGCGAAATGTTGATCATGTACCTGAATTTACGTGCATCAGATGTTTTAGTGCATTAAACAAATGGTGGAAATTACGGCGATATTCGATGCCGTTTGGACTTCCAAAGATATGGACCGATCCAGGGGAACAAGATACAGTAAGTTCACTTAGATATCGTAGACTATATATGGAATACACAATAATTTATTCTTATAGAACAATCCGGTTTTATATACAAACGTGTGCCAAGTGCTCGCGTACCAGTTCCACACAGTGATGAATTGCCTGTCCCAGTACATCCATCGACATACCAACATGATACTGCGTCCTATGAAGTACAATCACAAACTTCAGCAACATCATTACATCATGCTGATTCTGATTATCTTCAGCCAGTTATACAATATCCATCATTAATTTCGCAGGAACATTTAGATAGAATCGTTCGAAATCTGAAGCTATCTCAAAATAATGCAATGACTTTTGCTTCGGAACTAAGAAGCGTCAACATGTTGGCACCAGGTGTAAAAGTTACATCTTAAAAATACCGGCAAGAACCATATATGCCTTATTTCATGCTGTCCGAGGACGAAGCTTATGCATATTGTCAAGATATTCCCCCCGGTTTAATGAATGAAATGGGAATCTGCAACTATAATCCATCTTGATGGCGTCTTTTCATAGACTCTTCAACCAGAAGCTTAAAAATAGTCTTGCTGCGTTAAACCAGTGCCATTGATGTATGCTCTTGGAATGCATGAGTCGTATGATACCATGAAATTAATTCTGGAACGCGTCGGTTATGACGAACACAATTGGCGCGTAAATTGTGATTTTAAGGTTCTTTCACTAGTAGCTGGAATGCAAACGGGCTATACAAAGTACATGTGTATTTTTTGTAAGTGGGACAGCCGTGCAAAATGCAACTAGTACGAAAAGCGAGATTGGCCTAAACGCGATTCGCAACCATTGATGTAATTCGCAACATTTAATGTAATGTAATTCGTCCACCATTGATCCCCCTTCAGAAAATAATGCTACCGGATCTTCATATCAAGCTGGGAGTTGTAAAGAATTTTTTAAAGCGTTTGGTTTCGCAGGAAAAAGAATAGACTCAATGCTTGCTGATTTCTGCTGGTCGATTGCAAACAAAGAGTAAAAATTTAATAAATCCAAAAAAATTTATAAAATCATCAAAATAAGAGCAAATATAGCTCCATGCCCGCTTGAAATTGGACGTCCATTATTTCCAGATATAAATTTTGACAAATAAATAATAAACAAATTGATTTTAAGCAAGTTTTTAAAATTTTTTCATTCAAATAAAATCAAAAATCGCCTTAAATCTACTACAAATTTAAAATCGAAATATCTCGTGATTTCAAGCTAACTTTTCAAAACGGGGTACACCACTGGATTCTACGATCCAAAATTAGGTTGAGGTGTCTCAGCGTTTTGATGCGTCATTTTCAAATAGTTTTAAACTCACTGATTGGGACCGATTATGATCATAAAATACATAATTATAATCACTTTTCAAATACCTGTTTGATCTATTTTTGATTAAGCATTTTTCAATCTTCCAGATCAGAAAATTATGATAATAAATAACGGAAATAATAGTCACATTTTAAACGTCTGGATGATTAATTTGCGATTGCTATACAATTTATTATTGTACTCGTATTTTAAATCGAACTCTTTTTACCCATTAGCGCGAATCAGTCCTTTTTTGATCGTGTAAGTGATTAATCAGTTTTTGATCACCAAAAGTACTCGAAGATGACTCAGTTAGATGATTTTTGTCAAAAAGATGATCCAAATACTGGCTGGGTTGCCTGTTTACATATTCAAAAACGTATTTGTGCAGTATTTTCTTAAGAATTTTGGAAAAGTGACAAACTATAGCAATTGGGCGTTACTCGTTGCTAGTTCTAGGTATGGGAATAAATTTATAGTATTTCGAATAGAAAAGTCAGAATGTTTAATGTATAACCCCCATATATATAGGTAATTTTTCAAAACAAATTACAGCAGACAGTTGTCCGAGGCCTTCGGCCACGGACTGTCCCTGCAGGCTGTGTCAGAGACACGGCCATTAAGTTTAACGTAGAATACGCCATCCGATAAGACAGAAAACATATATAACAATAAATTCATTTGCTTATACTATTTATCATTTATTGTTATATATGTTTTCTGTCTTATCGGATGGCGTATTCTACGTTAAACTTAATGGCCGTGTCTCTGACACAGCCTGCAGGGACAGTCCGTGGCCGAAGGCCTCGGACAACTGTCTGCTGTAATTTGTATATTTACCAACGGCATTTGATTCAAGTCCGTTTAAAAAAAAAAATATTATGTTCAATTTTTTTAAACTTAATTTAATTTATGTATTTTAATTAATATTTTTATTGAAATAAGTTCTGCGAATGTTGAGAGGGCCGACCTAATATTAAAAAAGGTTTACCTTATCGACTCTTCGCATTAGCATTCGATCGTTGTGTGAAAGCTTTACGCTTTACAATTCAAAATTAATGTTACAACAGCTTTATTGAAGCTTTCGCAAAAAAGCCTTATTACGTTAGCTTACTGTTTGTTTCACTTTTTACTAGATACATGTTGCCAAGCAACATTAGCTTGCTGTTCGTTTCACTTTTTACTAGATACATGTTCCTAAGCAATGTTGAGCAACCAAAAACACTCAACCAAACACCACACATATGTTTGAGTGTATGTGTTTAAACAATTTTCATTTGAGAAATTAAAATACTAGAAATATATCAACCAATATGAAATGTATATCAAACAAACGATCTTCAGCTCTGTAGAAAATGTAGACGTTGTGCCGGGCTAAGTCTTTCCGTGATGAAATGTCAAACAATATAGAACAAAAACCCCATGCCAGTTTGATCTGCCAGAAAATTTCTTCTGGAAAAAGGACCGCTAAATGAATGGCTCTTTATAACTCTTCAACGGGGAGAAAAAGTCAAATTTGATTAACCGAGATTAAATAAAATGCTAGGTACAATGGGTCGCACGAGAAAATATTTCAACGCGAATAAAGATATTCTTATAATGAATACGGACAAAGGCGGCAAAACGGTAGCAGTGAAATTAGATGACTATAAGAGGAAGATGGGTAATATACTGGGCGTAATATGCATCTACAGACGCTTAAGAAGAGATCCCACAAAATGACTACAGGATAAAAATAACAAATTAGTGGATAAACTATACGAGGGACAATTTATTGACGCCCATACTAGGAGGAAATTGACCACGAAAACTACCACTGCACCCAGAATGTACGGATTACCTAAGATCCACAACGATGGTAATCCTTTGAGACCCATTTGTTCGTCAATTGACGCACCGGGTTATGGACTATGCAAGTTTGTGTTGGATATACTTAAGAACGTGACGAACAATCCAAAATACAACGTAAAGGACGCAGTGGACTTCAAGACGAGCATTCGGAACATAAGCATTGATGAGGATGAAATAATAGTTTCATTTGACGTGGTTAACTTATTCCCCAGCATACCAATTAATCTAGCTCTAAGGACTATAGAGGATAACTGGGACGAAATTGGACAGTACACGAATATACCACCTAAGGATTTTATGGAAATTTTGACATTCTGCATCAAGGACGCACGCTATTTCCAGTATGAAGATAGATTCTACGAATTCTACGTAAGGGTATGCCCATGGGATCTCCAGCATCACCAATTATATCTGAGATCATCATGGAGGTATTACGAAATATGTGGACGATTTATTTTTTGTTATCAGAAGAACTGAAGTGGCCAACATGATGACAGCATTGAATTCTTTTAATGGACAACTACAATTCACGCTCGAAGAGGAAAGCGATAATAGGCTACCATATTTGGACAGTTTGGTTATCGGACAAGGAAATGCTCTCAAAATGGACTGGTACCAAAAACCTACAGCGTCAGGACGATTGATAAATTATCATTCCAAACACCCAAGAAGGATAATTATTAACTGCGAGCAACTTCATTAAGAGAGTTATGAAGATAAGTGACGCTGAATTCCACAAGACGAATAAGGGGAAAATGGTGGAAATCCTTAAATTGAATAGTTTCCCCAGGAAAATTATAGAAAATCTGATATCACGGGCAGAGACGGGCAAGCCGACTGAACGCCGTACTGAAGCTGACAGAATTTAGAAAACCACAACGTATGTTCCGGGTTTCTCAGAAAGATTGAAACATTCCAATATATATGACAACGGAAAATATGAATTGGCGTTGAAATCGAATTTAACCGTGAATAGTTTATTTAGCAGGACAAAGTCTATTATTGACAAAAATGACAAGCTAAACGTTGTGTACAAAATTCCATGTAGTGGTGACAAGTCCAGAAGGTATATGTTGGCACTACAATGAATAAATTGAAAACTTGAATATCTGCTCATAAGTCGGACCAAAAAGCTCATTATAAGCCGATAGAACAAAATACAGCACTCGCCGCCCACTGTACTTTAACTGGACACAAACCAAATTTTAACGAAGTGGAAATTCTGACTGAAGAGAAAAATTACTCAAGACGCCTCTTCCAGGAAACGAGATACAGATCAATGTGCGCATGTGTATAGGCATACAATTGACAAATTCAAGAGAAGGACAAATCAGTTGACATAAGCCTGCGGAAAAACTTGGATCAATTCATAATCATTCCCCCTTTGGGTAAAATAAATATGCTACAAAAAAAAACTACTGAATATTTTCTCAAATTTCTTTTTTTATTTGAAAGTACAATCCTTCCGGTTAATAATGGAAAATAGTTTCATTCAAATGGCTGCCTCGGCTGGCCATGCAGTAGCCTACACGATCGGTTCAATTTTTAAGCACATTATCGATTGTGTGCAGCTGTATTTCACCAATGGCTTCACGAATATTGTCCTTTAAAGCGTCAATTGTCTCTGGCTTGTCGGCGTAACACTTATCTTTGAGGGCACCCCACAAATAATAGTCCAACGGTGTCAAATCGCAGCTCCGAGGTGGCCAAATGACATAAGCTCTGCGGCTGATAATGCGATCTTCAAAAACAGGGCGCAAAACATCGAGTGTAGCTTCGGCTGTATGGCACGTAGCGCCGTCCTGTTGAAACCAAATGTTGCCAATATCCTCCTCTTCAATTTTTGTGAACAAAAATTCGTTCAACATGGCCCGCTAACGATCGCCATTGACTGTAACGGCCACTCCTTGCTCATTTTCGAAGAAAAATGGCCCAATTATGCCTCTGGACCAAAATCCGCACCAAACAGTGACTCGTTTTGGGTGCATCGGCATTTCAATGTATACGTGCGGGTTTTCTGTACCCCAAATGCGACAATTTTGTTTGTTTACATACCCGCCAAGATCAAAATGAGCTTCATCTGAAAAGATGATTTTTTTTTGGCAAAATCGGCATCTGCAACATTACCATGATTTTCAAAGTAATGTCGCAATATTTCCCAGCGTTGTTCAAGCGTATACACAACCATATTCGTTCAGCGGAAGGATAAAACTAATTATCTGTCAAATCAGACATGAGTTAAGTGTTACCATTCACGAAATAAGCACTAGTTGAAAAAAGAAACGTTAGATGGCGGACCCTTTACATATTTTTATGTTGATTCTTGTTTGATTCAATAATGTTTATGAATACTTTGTGTTTATTCTTGTTTTATCAGATCCTTGAAAATTATCAACGAAGTTGGTCGAAATATTGGAAAATATTAATAAAATTGTAAGAAGAACTACTTGAAGTGTTTTCTTTTTATTCTTATGACCTTAAGCCGAGACAACTGAAAACTAATAGATGTGTCTACAAAGGTCAACTATTCTCACTACTAACATAAAATCTTAACCGTGATGACTAATACCCATTTTTGTAAAAAAAAAAATAATTTATATCTTCACCGATTTTGATCATTAATCTGATTTTCTGTTAAAAAATCTAATTTTTTTTTGGGTGTAGGGTTTAATTCTGATTCATTCGACTTTGGTTTTGTAGACTCTAGTAACAAGAGCTTTATCGATCACTTAATCACACATTAATTTTGCCAGTTAGCAATTTGGCAACCCTCTCTGCACTTCGTACAACAAAATGTGTAGCAAAACACCAGATTAAACTAAAAAAAAAAAACTAACTAACCGTAATTATTACTCAATTAACGTATTAAGGTGAGTGAGTAAGTTGAGGCAGACAGACAACAACGGCAGGAAAACATTTGAAAAAGAGCAACAGCACCAGCTACATAACGATCGGATGAATCACTCATTGATCAAGTCAACTGGTGCCAAAAGATAACGACTTGTCTTGAAAAAAAAAAAATCAAATAAAAAATAAGTAAATAAACAATACGAAAGCCCATGATACGTGGAACATTGCAGAATGCAACGAAATTCGCAGATACAACTGGCAAGATGAACAATCAAACTGCGATTCGATTAACGAATTAGGAAAAAGGTCAGTACTTACTTTGGATCTTGGATGCGTATGGAAACATCATCTGTGGACCTTTGTTTCGAGCGCATTGGTGTCGATATCACTGTGGAACCATATACCCGAATGGCCTCATCGGTCTCCTCCTCAAAGGCATCGTGTATGGAGAAACGTTTCTCCTTGCCCTGGCGGCCAACGGAGAAATTACCATTGTTGCTGCTGTTATGCATTGTGTGAATGTGGTATGGTAGATAATGAAGAAGGGCGCGGTGAAAGAGAGTGAGAGCGGAAGAGAAGCGAGTGCGAGACAATTGTTTATTTTGATTTTGTATATTTTTTTCTCGCTTCTGATGGGTTGGCTGACTACTGGCTGGTTGGTTGGCTTCTTCTTGTTCTGGTTCCTGCTGTTGATGTTATTTTTCGTTTAGAAGAAACAACACAAAACAAAGAATGAAACCAAAACACCAACTTAACCAAATAGCCGATTTATCAATAGCTTAGTAAAGTGTTGTTTGTTGTCTAGTTGTACAAACTGGTTGGCTTTATTTTATTTAACACCTATTTTTTTCCCCCTCGGTTTCTTGTTGTATTTATGTGTTTTCTATCGTTTGTTACTTTATTTAATTATTCTTAGGTAAGTTTTTACACCAGAATTTGTAAACTTTTGTTGTATTTGTATTTCTTCGATGCGCGCAAGCCACCACAACTCGAACAAAATTTTATGTTTCGGTTTTGTCTTTTCTTTTCTACACTTTTCACATCCCACTTCCCACTTTACATGTTACATTCCTTTTCTTGTTGTTCTTTCACTTCTTCTTCTTGTTGGCGTTGCCTTTCCTTCCCACTTACACATAAATCTATTTTCACTTCGTTTTCCTTTATTTTCTTGGCAAAAAACAGAAGAAAACACAAGAAGTACACGATTTATCTTTTTTTCTTCTTACAACTCTTGCATTTACGTTGCCTTTTCATTTACATATTTCATAACACGCATGGGATTCTCTGCATTTCACTTTATTTCATTTAACTTTAGTGAAATTTTCACTTTATATCTATTGAAGAATTTACAAGATATTCATTCTACTCGCGTTCCACTAAAATTCTGTAAGAAAATAAGTATCAACGATGATAATTACACTATACGGTCGTGATTGGAAACGGTAACAAACTGAACACGGAAATATTAACACGAAGGAGGCGCTGCGTTGTGTACAACACCACTCACAACCACTCAACAACTGCCAGAAGAACTAGTGTAGTAAATAAAAATTATGTTCTCTACCTCTCTCTCTCCATTAAACGCCCTCTGGCGAGAGATTCAAATGTATGTGGATTGTATTGGCAACTGCGGCTACTAAATTAGTACGACACTAATAAGGCACTAAAACACAGAGTTGTTTTGAAAACGTAGTGGATGTGGTTGGTGGTAAATGTTGACGTACTCTCGAATTTAAAATTAAATTATGAATTACTTGGTGTTTGTTTGAACTGAAAATAATTTCTTCAGATAACACTATGCAACAAATTGATGGTCATGGTCTGGGGGTGGAGAATTCATCCACCCTCTGAGAGCACTATATCAGCATATTAAACCTCCAAAGCATTTTTATTTCTACGTCGAAATTTTATTTTATCGCCAACAGAATGTAAGATATTTTAAGATTGCGTTTAAGGAATAATTTTTTAATATAAATCATAAATTTAAAAAAGGAAGGTATTCCCTAACGAAACGGCCCTGTAAGGGCTAAAAACTACCAAATATTTCCGCAGATAATTAATTTTACAGTAATACGATATAGTAGAATTGTTATTTTGGCTTTAAAAAGTAAATTTTTGATATATATTTTAAATTATTTTTAAATGTTGGCTTAAAAATGTATCACATTCTTTTTGACGATAAAATAAAATTTCTACGATAAAATAAAATTTCGCTTTGGATGTTTAATAAAAAAACTCGTTCCTCCCAAACGAAATCTCAGATAATTGAAGTTCGTTTGGTGACCTAATTTGGGAGAAACGAACTTCCGTTAATCCATACATGTTATTTCGTTTGGCAGAACCGAAAAATGTTTGCAGTAAACGAGTTATGAAAAATTAGAGCTGAAAAAACGTTTGCGAGAAACGAAAAACGGTTCCACTAACTATCTCTATGGCTTCCATAAGCTCTTTTTTGTTTAAATTTCCAACTTTTACGATCTTGATTTTATCCATAAAGTTTGTTTTAAAAAAAGTTGGAATTTTTGTCTATTTTTTCGCTGTCTACTTACACGTCTGTCTCGCCTTGCATTCAAATAACAACTAAAAGCGCAGCAAACTACAACGCGTCAATTGTCCATCCAAGATATATTGACAAGGTAGAAGCATTAGAGTGTGTGATCACTTTTGTGTGTATGCGTGAGTGTGTATGCCAAACGAGTGCATAAGACAGAGAGAATGAGAGAAATTTATGTTCTTCGTAATCTGTGCTCTCATTAGAAAAATGGCTAATTTCAGTTATCGCAAACGTTTTTTTAAATTTGCGGCAAATGTAATTTTGTACATGATACACATTTGCGATATATGAGTTTATTTGGTAGAACTATATGAACGGTTGCGATTAATAAATTAATATTTACAAATCAATCAAAGTATTGTTGCAGCAACCGAGCAATAAACTTTTTTTTCTGTGCGTATAGCTATCATTTGGAGAGTGAATTTTCCAGCCCCCAGAAACGCTGTTGCACAGTATAATCTGTGATCATATCCAGTTTCATGCGACACAGTGTATTCCAGTATATTGTCATCCAAAAAACTTAAAATATTGATGGGCAATGATGTCCAAAATGACGGAATGAGTGCAAAATCAAGACAATCAAGCGAAAACGTTACATTTATAATGGATATTTTCTCAGTCAGTGGTAATCTTAGTTTCGTAGTTAAATTGTGGTTAACATTGTGTTTTTCAGTCAATAGTTGACAATATTTTAATCACCCAATGTTGGTTGGTTAACTTGTAGTCAGCACCATATGACTTTGACAAACACATTACACTAATTGTCAAAATGAGAAATGTTAGATTGTATAAAATACATGTTTCTGTTTTGATTATTTTTACACATAAAGGGTGTCGCGCGAATCGTGCTACAAAAAAAAAAAACAAAATATCTTATTTTCTGTATTAGTAATCGTCTAATTTTTAATTATTTTGCAGGTTATTATTTAGATTTATTAAAATGAATGCTTGGGATACCGAAAAGAGGATTTGGATAGTGCAGCGGTACCATGCTGTGCAGTATTTGGGCGGGAGTTTGGCGGCGCTCCCCTAAGTAGATGGACCATTATGAGGTGGAAAACATGTTTGCCGAATCTGGAAGCATTGCACGAAGATCGTACCATCGAAGTCCCTATGCTCGGGTTCAAGGCACAATCGCGGCTGTACCATCGTCAATTCAGGCAAATCCAAGCATTTCGACTCGAAACTTACTTACGTTTGCTTACTTATCCGGTCTCCAACAACCCCAGGGGGGTCAGGGACCTTACAAAATGCAGATAACATATTTCGCCAACCATTTCGATCTTTTGCTTTATTTCTCCAGTTGGCAATACCAAGTGTACGCAGGGATTCGTCAACCTGATCTCTCCAGTGGAGTCTTGGTCTTTCTATTTTTCGTCCTCCTTTGAGTTCGGTTTCGAAAACCCTTCGTGCTGGTTCGTCTTCATCCATTCTAATAACATGGCCTAGCCAGCGCAGTCGCGATATTTTGATCCACTGAACTATGTCAATGTCGGGATATAGCTCATACAGCTCATGGTTCATGCGTCGGCGGTACTCGCCGTTATGCACTATAGGGCCATAAATTTTTCGGAGTATTTTTCTCTCGAAGACTCCTACAGATGTTTCGTCTGCTTGCATAAATTTTTCGGAGTATTTTTCTCTCGAAGACTCCTACAGATGTTTCGTCTGCTTGCGATAAGACCAAGGATTCTGCGCCATGAAGCAAGACAGGTTGTATGAGAGTCTGGTACAGCTGGACTTTTGTTACTCGAGAGAGGGCTTTATCTCTAAAGACTCGAAACTTATCGGCGCAAGTCGGTCATTACAACGGATAATTCATGATGACTTCAACTTGTTTCCGTACAAAGTCCAAATTACAAGCAAGATAACCCTCCTCGATTTACCAATTCACCTGAAATTTTGCCCAAAAATTATTGAAATGACTGAAGAAGACAACAGGTTCATAAATTGCTTGGTTATTTCTGATGAGGCTCATTTTGATCTAAACGAAAATGTAATTGCTATATATGAAGTGAATCTAATCCAGAAATACTTCATGTGACGGAAGTGCACCCAGAGCGATTTTATGCATTTATTTCATATTTGACATAATTCCACAATTCCCTTTATTGTTTTGGTATTTTGGTAGATTTCCAAAAGAAAGAATTAACTTTCAATTACGATTAAGTAATCCCATAGTTAACTACCCACTTAAAAACTGGCCATAAGTGGATTACCACAAAAAATGAGCAATTTTATGTTGAGTGATTTTAATCTAACCCTATTTCGCGTAACCCCCTAACGAATAAATATATCCCACCAACAATTGTACTAAAGCACAGAGTTGTTTTGAAAACGTAGTGTAGGTGTTGGTACCTTTTATGTACTCCTGAATTTAAATTTAAATATATGCAGGTTTTCGTAAAACAATAGAACAAATCAAGATAAAATTCTTTAAATTATGTAAAATAGATAATATAATATAAATAATATAATATAAATATAGACAAAATATTAAACCAATGCCTTAATATAAACTGATTTAAATCGTATGCATTTTTTTTTGATTTTCTGAAATTTTTAACCTTTGTACTGCCGACGGTCTTGGATAACTGGAATATATTACACATATCAGGACTACGGTAAAGCTGCGTTTAAGTTGCACTCGAAATCTACAGTTTATTTCGGCCCAAATCAAGTCTACTTTCCTTGATTTCTTACAAATCAAGCAAAATCAATATAAACAACTTAATTATTTTTAAATTCACCACCGAAAAACTACTACCATTCACCAACACTATCGAACTTTGTGTAAAATAGGGTTCCACCAAGTCAAATGCAACACACAATTCATTAATGCATTTTATATGGTGAATGAATCCAGATTCAATGAATCCAGATATCTTCGGCAACTGGTTTTTGGATCAGATCCCACCAGATTTCATAGGATTGCACATATTTATTTACCTCCGATGGTCTATTCTATATCGAATGAGTATCATCCAATAATAAGATCGGGTCCTGTCAGATTATTGAGCGATATTATTGAGATCACACGAATTGTTATGTCGACCCATAGACCATCTTGAGATTGTTCAAACTTTGAAGAAATCTACCAATATTTTGGCTGGGGTAGACATACTACAACCTCAGCGGCGGAAGTCATGACCTGGAAGGCCTGAAATCATGACCTTTAAAACACGGATGGCCTTCCCTACACATTACTCCTCCTTTCATTTTAACATTGCGTGAGATTGGGAGGCAAGGCCTTCCTTGCCCATTGCCTAAACAAGGCCTTAGAAGGCATGGAAAGACGAAGGCCTTAGAAGGCATTTACTTTAATTTAGTTTTGTTGAACAAAAATAAAATTAAAATAAGTTATTTTATCACAAAATCATTATCCACTTCTACATATTTATTTTAAGTATGTATGTATGTGTCTACCTTAGAAAGTTTTACCACGCCCAACTCCAAATTGAATATTTTAAAAATACCCTGAAAAATATTAAATAAACAATATAATTTTAAAATTTGTATGCAATTTTCCAATTAAATCACGGTTAAAAAGAATCGGAAAAGAAATTTCTCAAAATTGAAAAAAATTTTCTTCTGGGTTAATGCATTCGGCAGGCCTTATTTTAGGAAGGCATTACAAGACCTTGCGACTTCCGCCGCTGGGATGGTGTTAAAAATATCTTATTACAGTTCCATTTACATTTGGGTTGATGACGCAATTTCCTGCTTAATTTCAAATGGGTTAGTGTGGTAAATAAATCGTTTGTAATGCAGCTCCTTAAAGTATGCAATACCAATTTGTTTTGGGTGTATAAAAATACCCGTTTCCCATTACATTTCATAATGGGAAGTAGCCATTGCTTTTGGGTATATTGCTTGTGGCCATAATGATGTTTTGAAATATAGAATCTCTTTTGACGAACGAGGCAAAATATAGTTTGTGTGTTGTCATTACGAGTCTCTTGCTGCTGTGCCAGACATATTTTCTTTGGTAATATATATTTCTTGTTTTTGTTTGCCGCACATCTGCAAAACTGTTAGGTTTTTGGAACAGACCGACGCTTTATCTGGCGGTTTACCAGTCTGTACCAGCGTTCTAATTGTGCAGAAGGTTGTTTTCTTTTTGGAAAGTGTTAAGTTATTTTTCAAAGTGACAGTGCTAATCTCCAGGGACAATAAATTTCATAAGGGAAAACTATTACAACTAGTGAGTATCCTCGCGTTGTAATATTGTCGTGTCGGGCTATATATCCTTGCCGCATATCCTTGATATAGACACGACTACGGGCAATACGGCAGGACGATTCTGGTTGACACATAAAAAAAATGGTTTCGGGAGATCTTCTCACAACCAGTGAGCTGTACGCGATTTAGTTTTACACTCACCGATTGGGACCTAAAGTTTTACACCGGTTCCGAACGGTATTTTTGAGAAGCTTTTTCATGGCTAAATACTCGATAGTGTCGGTACTCGAATGTAAGGTGGTCAGAGCAGGGGTCGAACCAACGTTCTCATTTATAAGAGCCGCGCACACTGGCATTGCACTTCCGACGGCCTTGTTGCCACATACTTGCGTTCAAATTCAGGACAAATTCGAAACCTTTTTAGAGTGAGAGTCATCTGGACATCTCTTTGCTGAATCAGGCTTTTTTTCATTTATTCATTCATTTCATTATTAATTGAATGGTGTAATGCTAAATTCTCTCTTTGTTATCTTTATTTGTTTCTCATTTTGGTGTATTTACTTTGCAGCTTTGGCACAAAATCACCAACATATTAATTAATATAATTTGTTTTGGTTCAGTTGTTGGGATGGTGATCATGCACTACGAATCTGGTTATTTAGTTTTACATTACCGGAATTCGGTGTAAAGGAGTATTGAACTGGGGTTACTATAGTTTTTTTTGGATCCTAGGTAAGCAGGATGGGCGGGGAAACTGTTTGTGCAATAACCATCTCCAGCATAAACCATCGTTGACTTCGGTTGATAACATTCATCTACTTTTCAGATATCTGTTCTATCTTATTTTTTTTTTATTTCTAAAATTCGCACGCAAGTACATACATCTATTCAATTTTATTAGTAGCAACTACAAAAAGTTCCCACCCCACCGACGAGCAATAAAGCTGGCAAATCTGCGTGCTTGCGCTTTCTTTTCAATTCCACAAACCTATCGAATTCGTGAAGTGAATTCTTCAGCTAACCGTTGTATGCTACACTTTCTACCGAAAAGTCTGGACAAACAGCTGTGTATGACCACAATTAAAACTGGGAGGAGTTATTCTATGGAAACTCTTGTATCTTTCAACGTTCCAATAAACAGAGTTTACAGTCCAAAGAGGTTGGTAGATATCGCAGTGTTTGGAAAGTGGAAGCTGGCTTCCGCTGCGGCGAGCACTCACTCACGATTATACTAATGAGGTACATCAACGTGAACAGAGGGATAAAGACCCTTGTCTATTTCTCTATGGTCAAATTCAATGTATTTTGTTATTGTACTTTTTGTGTACTTTCTTGTTCGTATGCATTTGTATTGACTGAATTTGTTTTTCATGAAACATAAACAAAATGCCTGATTTTGGTGACACAATTACAACAAATCATAATGTGTCGTCGCCATGTGTTTTCCAAACAGTACGATTACAATTTCTTTAAAATCAGAGAGAATCATTCATTTGCCCGTGTCGCACTATTTGCGCTGGTAGTTTAACATCGCTTTAAGTAATGAACTTATGAAGTTTATTGAGCATACTTTTAGGGTGCACCTTCACTAAACCCACAAAATAAGTGAATTCACAAATATTGTAGCATGTACCACGATTCCACGATAGATGGCGTTAACTATGATGTTATTTATTTTACAGGCTGGACACAAAAGACTGCGTCCTATCTGTAATTGGCTTTTAAACAAAACGATGATAGCCAAAAACAGGAAAGCTAAAATTAAATTTGTATATTTTCTTATATAATGTGTGGATAATGATATCGGTTAAATTAAAGTTTGAAGTGATTATCATTTGAATTCATCTGCGAATGAGCTGTTTCCTGTTATTTTGCGTTACTTTTTAAATTGTGTGCGATGTCATTTTTATTGTAGACTATTTCCGACAGCTTAAATAACAATTTTTCCCGAGGACACGATTTGGAAATTGTTCCGCTAAGTTCATTGTCTCGCGAACGGTGATGGGCCGCACAGTGGGATATCTTCATACAAGCCGCGGCAAAAATTAGAAGCAATCGAGCTAGGGCTTTGAAATTTCGCACACATATCTCATATTGCTAAATTAGAAAAAAATCGTTGTATTTTCCTCATTTTCATATCTATGTCAATAAAAATTACTGCCAGTGCTTGCATTTGAGTCCTCAATTATATTAAAAATTTAAGTGAGACTCCCAACGCCCATATACAAATTTTCATTTTTCAAAATTTTCGAAAACACAGATATAATTCTTTGTAGTTTGTGATAGATGTAAATCAGCACTTACATCTATATAAATAACTAAAGCCTAATATGTTAGCTGAATATTTGCAAAAAAATTAGGGCGCCATAGTTTACCGTTTTTTTTTTTTAATTAACCAATCATTCCAAATAAAAGTCAAATTTGTACTATAAAATTATCGAAATTTATTAATTTTTCAGCATTTCTCAGTGCATACTTTTAGGGATATGATATATAAAACACAGCGAAAACATAATGTAAATAAATAACGAAGATTCTGTGGGCAATACACTTGAAAATTCATATTGTGGTGTGCCTAAAAGTATACACCATTGTATATGGTGTTTTCATCCATTTTTGTAATGAAATTTCGTGGCACTTTTTTTATAAAATTTATAACTTTGTTCAACAGTATAAAATATTACGGGAATTTTATTTATGAAATCAAAAGAATACACTCCCACCTTTCACATTTTAGCAACCAGACCACAACGATCGATAACGACCACCTTTTATTAGTCCAAGAAAAACTAAAAACACTTAGTTTTTTGAGTGTCATCATAAAAGCATGAATATATTTTAATCTGTTGTTGTATTCAATTATTTTTTCTTAAAACTTAATGTAGAAATACCATATTTTTCAAATATACATATTCCATAACGATACGACAAAAAGAAGTTATGTTTCCAGCCCATTGAAATGCATGAAAATCTGAGGCAGGTTACTGCAGAGTTTCATTTGTTGACTTTGCCACGTTTTTTTGTACAAAAACAAAATTTGTTGAAAAAACTAATGATTTATTTCTCTTAATTAAACAATTCTCTACAAAACTGCATCATTAGATTTTTGATATTTGGCACTCGAAAAAGGGTATTTTTGCCGGCAAAATCCCTCTGTGGGCCGTAGCAGCATCTTTCAATGGGGTATTGTTAAATATTGGAATGTCGCAAGTTTCATGTCTAAAACCAAAAAAAAAAAAATTGATTTTTTTTATTTATTTAACGTGAACTGGATATTTTGCCCAATACGTAGTTCAGCTCTGCTTCACAAGTACACACAGAGAAGAGATTCGTTGTCACAACTATATTTACAGCCAACTAAAATTTGGCGGTTCCTTGGACTATCACATTATTCGGTTGTGATTACCAATAATTATTGTGCATATCAATTGATTTCTAATTCAGTTTTGATTGCAAGAACTGAAATATTTATTTGGAGCCACAGTAACAATAAATAAATGTGATCTGTCAACCAATTTTTAGTTCCAGCAATCAAATTATCCTGTTGTGGTGAATATTCTATTAGTTGGATGAACGAACATTGTAAAAACGTATTCGTTTGTACCAAATAGTATATTGGTAAAAAAATAAATAAATGGTTTCCCATTACATCCCATGAGGGGATCGCACAGTGGCCAATTTGGCTTCGCTAGCGGCATTTTATTCATAGCTTCCAAAGTAAAGAAGATATCTTCAAATTTTTTTTTTCTCAATTCAGGAAAAAATCAAACAATTTTTGGTAAAAAAAAAAATTTTTTTTTTTTTAATTTTTAATTTTTTATTTTTAATTTTTTGTTTTGTTTTTAATTCAATAAACATTTTCCACCATATATTCATATATAAAATAAGAAAAAAATTGTCAACTCAAAGAGAAACCATATTATAAAAGAAATATTAATCAGATTCTTCAGTATCAGATTCAGAGAAATCATCTTCAAAATGATGCATTATAAGCAAGCAAAAAGTACAATAAATTGAAGGCTCGCAGGTACTCGCAGTTCATTTTGGACACACAATGGTTTACACATATAGGAAAATTTAAAATTACACTGAATCCAGGTGAATTTTGTAAGTTCTACTCCACGAAAGACAGGTGTACGTTACAATGGGCGAGTTGCTAATACACTTAAACACGATTACGTTTTATAAATAACATAAGTATACACAGATCACAACCACAGCTTTTTTATATAATACATACCTTGGCGTTAGTATATAACAAAACTTTTAATGAAAATAATAAAATTTGCAAGTTTAACACGAATAGCAAAACGATGATCAAAAAGGCGGAAATATTTTGCACAACACTTGCAGAAACATATGCTGACTTTGACAGGTCACAGCTGTTCATCAGCTGTAAGCTGAGCTTTTAAAAATCGATACAAATCTAGTGAATGTATTTGTTATCGATTGTTAAAACAAAATTAACGGTTTTTCAAATTTGAAAATTTGAATTAAATGCCGCTAGCGAAGCCAAATTGGCCACTGTGGATCGGGGAGAACTTCTCACAGTCACTGAGCTGTGCGCTTTCCAGTTCTCACTCACTGATTGGGACCTACAGTTTTACACCGATTCCGAACGGTATTTTTGGTAGGCTCAACTAATTATGTACTTGAATTTAATGGCTGTCTCTACCATTTGGTGATGTTTTAATTCATTATGAATTTTATAGAAAAAAGGTAAAAAAAATAATTTTTTATTAAAATTGTGTATTTTATATTTAAATATAAACAAAATTATTATTTCGTTCGTATTTCGTGCCCTTTTTTGATCGAAAAAATGAAAAAATTTCCATATCTCGAAAACGGAGCGTCCAATCGAAAAAATAAAATTTTTTTACTGTTTGCTAAGAGTTTCTCACAAAGAGTTTCTTCCCATTCGCACATTTTTCATTATTTTGAACATTAAAAAAATGATTTGATGATTTGATTTGAAAAATCGGAATCATCGATGTAAATTTTTTCAGAAAATCGTCCGGTTTGACATGGAATGAATGATATGTAGTTTAAACACGCCGCAACAAAATTAGGTCAAGATATAGGTTTAATGATAGGAACATTATATGACTTCCTGTGGTATCCCAATGCTCGTTATTGGACCACGTTTGCAAAAAGTCACATCCGCTTCTACCTAAGCCAACAAATACATTGGAAATGATGAAGTCAGCGCTTGACAGCCAGCCGATATTGTAACTCGCCAACATGCAGAGATCGGAGGTCTTATAAAAGCATAAGAATACGAACGGTCCATGGCAGTGCAAGTCCTGGATTATTTTTATCACTATAACCAGAAACTCAACAAAGCTTTGGCATGCTGTGGTCTACACTGATCGATATTCGATTGTAGCTCCTCGCCATTTCTTTTCTGCTAACAGTTTAACTTGGTATATTTAACTACATCCTGAATATGTGGGAAAATAATGACTTTGTCCCATACAGATGATTCTATTATAATGAGTTCCCCAAAAAGTCGGATTTATTTCCGAAAGAGACTTACAAAATATATTAGTTATTAGACATTTCCGGAAACAGAAATATGAAACGTGCTCTCTTCATATTTTTGCACCTCTGTATATCTTTGTAAATAATTCCATCTCTTCTTTACTGGTGAGGAAGAGACATACAATTTGATCGGAATTTTCGACCTCCAATTTCACTTCTTTACACTCCTCTTTATCTAAATTATTATAAAGTATCCTCTTATGCTAAAGTATCAGTTTACTCTTCTGCTGTTTTATTGAATCCTCAGCTATAGTTGAAACCGGCTACAGTACCATCATCACATTAGTCAGTTTAACGAGGTGGATTTTGAACAGTTTAAATGTTTTAGTAAATTAACTGCGCTTATAAATAAAATCACTGGATAAGGACATAACGTAACTAATGTTTACCACTCTGTTGGCTTTTAATCCACCTCACTCCTGGCGATTAACGGACGAGATTTTGACACTAAAAAGGCGTAAGTGCTTGTTAATTACTACTTTAAAGAAATTAATGACAGGTTTCTGTTTGTTTTAATTGAAACTGTTAACGTTGTGCGAGAAATAGTTTATGGAAAAGTATTCATTAACATGTAAGGGGGTTTCTCATTTAACCCTTTCAGGAACACGCAACACCCATGTACTGTTTGGAGAATAACTTCGTGAATGAAACAGACTAAACAAAAATATAGAAAACGAAACATTTTTTTACAATTTTTTCAAAAGTCTTAAAATTAAATTTAAATTAAATTTTGCCACAGAAAATAATCTTATTGTGACGCCATTGTCATTTGTTTGGCGCTATTTTGTTTCCCAATAATAAAACAAGGTTCTTTTTTAAATTACGACAAGTACAACAGTTTTCTTTATTTACAAAAACTTAACATTCAGAATGACTCAATCTCCAATAACAAAGTAGAACATTTTTATTATACTCGACGATCTTGACTTTTATGTGGTACACAAAAGCCTTGTTCAAGATTCGCTCCAATCGGATATTTATATACACCATCTGTTATCGATTGTTCCAGTTTGTTCTTGGAGATATCATCAAATATCCGTGGTGATATGTTATGTGTTGACTTTCAACTTACAGCTACGGCATAGTTTTAGGCGTCATTAACTTTAGGACTCAAACTGTTAGCCAATCACACTGCAATATTCGCCAGATACTGTTTCTTGGCAGTCTAATGTTATTTTGCCATTCTGCCATATGTTTGACAATGCAAATTTTAGGACGAGATTTCAGAGATGAGCGCCTTGTCTAATAATAAATAAATTAACAATAAGTAAACGTTCTTGGAGACCTGGGCAATAAACCAGCTGATCACTGGCTCCTGCTTGCAAGCCTCAGTTAGATACGTCCCTGTGGAGCGACGTTCTCCCAAAAGTATAGTGCTTCGACAAGATCCCTAACAGGTTATGTAGTACATATCTTACATATCTCGCCAAATGCCAGTTAAATTTTGGTTCTCTTTGGATTCAGCGATATTTCCCAGATATCCACAGAGTTCCGGCTGGACCCCAATCCCTGAAGTTAATTTTTCTCAATGTAACTTATGAGCTTAACTAACTCATAAGCTAACTTCATGTGACCTTTTCTGGAATATTTATTCGCCATATCATTTTCCAATGTAGTTCTGGGTAAGGTGTTTTGAAATGTAAAGAATATAAAAATATTAGGTGTCCTCAGACACTGAAACGGTTTTGGAATCTGCGGCCACATAAGTTTCTGCATTTTTTGGGCGGTGTTAGTTTTAGGATTTCTGCGGATTTACAGGGTTTCACCACTTGATAACTTCAACAGCGGCTTCGAGGCCTTGACATATTTTTAATTTTAAACAAAATTTTGTTATATAAAATTACTTAGAGCTTCTGACCTTTTCCGTTGCTTTAGTTTTTTCATAAAAATTTCCCACAGTGTTGAATAAATGTCAATGAGAATTAAAGGCAACTTCAATGAAAGTGACAGTAGTACAGGGCAGACAGCACCTAGTGAAAAAAGTTGACAATGGTAGCTCTTTATCTATTGCAGATTCCCTTTTTGAGAAAAAATTAAACATTTTTTTGCCCTTTGCCCTAAAAGTGCCTTTTTGTTTTCGTTTGTGAACAACCCCACTTGAAGGTTTTGTATTCGTTTCTGAGAACTTTGCACTTAAAAAGTCCAATATGTTGATTTTTCTGCCCTCTCAGCGAGTCATGGGGGAGAATTTCTGTCAGAAATTTCTGGCAAATTTTCTGTCATTTTGTTTGTGTTATTTGTCCTCGCTAAACTAATTTTTCTACCTTTTGTGGGCAGCGCAAGGGTAACTTAATCGGCTTCAGATAAATTCGCTTACCTTCTCAAACAAAGTGGTCGAATTTTTGTTTAAGTGTGAATAACGACAAATACCATTTGCATTGGTAGACATTCGACCAGTTTGTACGAAGAGTCGCTTAAAATTGCTTAATATCTCTTAACTTGACATTTACAGTGGTCGAATAACTTATGGCGATTTCGTTTCTTAGAAAAAATAATTCAACATTTTTTCTGTCCTTTGCCCTGAAAGTGCCTTTTTGTGTTCGCTTGTGAAAAAAGTGCAACCCCACTTTAGGGTTTTGTGTTCGTTACGGAGAATGTTGCGCTCAAAAAGTGCAAATATGTTGAATTTTCTGCCCTCCCAGCGAGTCATGGGGGAGAAAGTTGGCCCTATAAAATTGCAAATTTTCTGTCATTCTTTTTCTGTTATTTGTCCCCGCTAAGCTAATTTTTCTACCTGTTGTGCAGTCGCAAGAGTAGTTTAAACGGCTTCAGTTAAATCCGCGTACATTCGCAAACAAAGTGGTCGAATTTTTGTTTAAGTGTGAATAACGACAAATACCATTTGCATTGGTAGACATTCGACCAGTTTGTACGAAGAGTCGCTTAAAATTGCTTAATATCTCTTAACTTGACATTTACAGTGGTCGAATAACTTATGGCGATTTCGTTTCTTAGAAAAAATAATTCAACATTTTTTCTGCCCTTTGCCCTGAAAGTGCCTTTTTGTGTTCGCTTGTGAAAAAAGTGCAACCCCACGTAAAGGTTTTGTGTTCGTTACGGAGAATGTTGCACTCAAAAATTGCAAATATGTTGAATTTTCTGCCCTCCCAGCGAGTCACGGGGGAGAATTTTGCCCTATAAAATTTTGTTTCTATTATTTGTCCCCGCTAAGGTAATTTTTGTACCTTTTGTGGGGTGCGCAAGGGTAATTTCAGCGGCTTCAATTAAATTTGCTTACCTTCTCAAACAAAGTGGTCGAATTTTTTTTTAAAGCCCCGTATTCAGCTCTTGCGAAATTTTCGTAAGAAATTTTGTCACTTATCACTAAACGGCAAATTTTGTTGCGGAGTGTTACCACAATAATTTATATTTACCTTTCAATTATGTCATTAATAATTCCTCTACGTACTCCATTTTATTTTTAACACATGTGGTGTTACTTTTTGTTGTAAAAATTATAGAAATGACAAAATTCCGGTTCCAAACAATTATCAAACACAATTGTTTTCGTACGAAACAAGTTTAGCGTAACAACTCTGTACTTGATTTTGCTTACGAAATTTTCGCAAAGAGCTGGGTACCAAGCAAATGAAAAGAGAGCGAAATTTTCAGTTCGCTATTTTTTATATACGTTCTTCTTATGACAAGGAAAATTTCATAAAAACGGAATACGGCGCTTAAGCGGGAATGACAAAAAATACAATTTGTATTGATAGACATTCGGCCACTCTGTACGAAGAGTCGCTTAAGATTGCTTAATATCGCTTAAGTTTCCATGTACACTGGTCGAAGAATTTAATTAATCGAGGTAATAATAAAAAGTTTAGCGATTTTTGCAGAACGTGCTTAAAATTGATGAGCGCTCGACACAAAGGGTTGAAAAATATGCTTAGCGGGGACAAATAATACCGCGTTTAGGCTGCAACCGAAATCTTGATTTCATTTACATCAACAGCTGATTTGTGTATGGAAAATCAGATGTTTAGGCCACGAAATCTAGATATCTCTAGATTTCGAGTGCAGTATAAACATGTTTTAACACACACTAAATGACAGAAAGTGTGCCGTTTTGTCGGGCAACATTCTTCCCCGTTACTCTCTGAGAGGGCACAAAATTAAACACTTTCGCACTTTTTGAGTGCAACATTCTCAGAAATGAACTCAGAATCTTGAAATAGGGTTACACTTTTTTCACTAACGAATAAAAAAAGCCACTTTTAGGGCAAAGGGCAGAAGAAATGTTGAATTTTGTCTCAGAAACGAAATCGACATAAATGACAAAAAGTTAGCCATTTCGTCGAGCAACATTTGCCCCGTTACTCGCTTAGAGGGCAAACAATTTAACATTTTCGCAATTTTTGAGTGCAACATTCTCAGAATGAACACAAAATCTTGAAGTAGCGTTGCACTTTTATCACAAACGAATACAAAAAGCCACTTTTAGGGCAAAGGTGAGAAAAAATTTTACCGTTTTTTGTCAGAAACGAAATCGCCATAAGTTAATTGTTTTAATGTCGTTGTGTTTCCCACTTTCAAATTCAAACGTCGTTTTATTATGTGTTTTTTACTTACTGTTACTGTTAGTATTCGTTTGTGTTGAATTTGACAGCATCGACCATATCATAGAAACTTTTATTCGCTCAATAAATTAAACGTCATAGGTACGACGGAAAGTAAACATTGGATGGTGAAAATATGGGTTCAATAATACCAGATAGTGGCAATAGTATACAGCGATCAACAAAGGAACAACAACCGAATTTCGCGTTTTTGTGGCAAACTAGTTGTGTTAAATACAATACAAATGTATAAAAAAAAAAAAAACGGTTTCCCATTACATCCCATGAAGGGACCGGGGAGAACTTCTCACAATCACTGAGCTGTGCGCTTTCCAGTTTCCGAACGGTATTTTGAGAAGCTTTTTCACGGCCTAATACTCGATAGTGTCGCCGTCACTATGCGAGGTGACCGCCGCCGAAAGAAATTTGAAGGTGGTCAGAGCAGGGTTCGAACCCCGGATCTCATGTACAAGGGCCGCGCACACTAACCATTGCACCACCGACGGCCACAAAAATAAAAATGTATACAAATGTATACCAACGATAAAAGTCAACAAAAAAGTGCAAAATATATTTAAATTTTTCAGTTCTACACCAAAACGACAGGAAAAAGTTAAGTGAACATATTTTGTAACTCCACCTGTACCTCGTTTCTGTAGTTCTCGAATCGAAAAAGTTTTCACATGAAACATGTGAATTGAAACAAAAACGCTAGGAATCGGTACAAAAAATCGCTTCTCACATGTGACTGTTTCTACAACGTTTGTTTTGCGAAAACTTTCTGTGACGTACTGGTTTTTTCATTCTTATTAGAAAAATGCGAGAAAATCTGTTTCTAAAAAATAGTGAGTCGAAAAAATTAAAATGTGATACGTCAAAAATACTCACAAATTAAACCGGTGCGAGATTTTGATATTGTTTCTACAAAAAGGTTTTTAAGAAATTAAAACTTATTTTTTAAGTGGAGAAGATAAGAACTATATCTTTTCTGTTATGTATTTCAATTAATTTTTCCAAAATATTACAGAAATATCAAGAAAGCAAAAATAAAATGCAGTTGAATACATGTCTGTACTTCTTTTTGTTGTTCTTTTTCGCACTAGTTTATTTTGTTTGTTTATATTTTTTTCTTACTTGACAGCTTTCTTGGAATATTCTAATCAAAACTTCATCAGTGTTGCCTCTTTTCGCATTGATATACAGAAACACTTTTTACTCACAAATCGAGAAACGATGGAATTTTTTGTTTCATGCTTAATGTGAAAACTTTTTCGATTCGAGACCTACAGAAACGAGGTACTGGTGTAAGGTAATTTGAAATTTAATTGATCTCATTTCCACAAACCTACGATGAAGAGTGTGAAATGAAACGTCAGATGAGAGAATAAGTTTATCTATGTATGTATTATTCTATGGCATCGACCCTCCAAACAAAAACCTGCCTGTTGATGTGGGCTACAACGCCTACTGCTATCACCTGCTCCAAATTTCTTGCCGTGTAATGATGGTTTTATAAAAAATTGTTCATGCACAATTTTAATTTTTTAAGCAAAAAATTATTCGGCCTTATTCCCGTCGTCGTCGTCGACGTCGTCATCAGATTTTTGCCAACTTTAGAACGTTATAAATGAATTGTCACATCGACAACAACAAAGTTTTTGATGTGTATGATCCCAAAACAACCATCTTAAAGCATTACGCAATATTTTTTTCCAAATGCCTTCAAGTCGCCGATAAAAATGGTGTCGATATTGTATTGACGTCGACGACGACAACGGGAATAAGGGCGATTATTTTTTCTTCCTAAATTTATTTATAACTGCGAAACTGTTGCCTATCTGTTTTTAAATTTGCTTAAACAAAATCGGATGAGGCGTTATCAAGTAATGTCGCATTTACTCCGCACTTTATCGAGGCCAGGTTAGCTATAACCTTGTTCTCTAACCGTTGCCGTTTACACCACCCAATTTGAGATTAAATTGACAGTTCGGTTGGCAACTTCGTGGTTAGATTAACTCCGCGCCGAGACAAAATTATCGAAGACGGCGGCTCAACAGAAAAATTCCATTGGCGTTTCTTGGTTTTGCCAGTTTTATACAAATTTGGGACGTTTTTGAAATAATTGAACATTTAGAATTGGATAAGTCGGTCAAATCGGGTCAGTCGATAAAATCGGTCACATTTTCAACCAATTAAAGCCAATTACATCGGCGGCGAGGTGAGCTTAAAAAAATTGTTGGTGGCGGCGACGCGTCGAAAAATGTTCGATCGGCTTCCGTCTTTCAAACATTTTTGTGTATGTTGTTATTATGGTTGCATGTTTTTAGTATTTTAGTATTTAGTATTTATTTTATTTATGTTTTTAGCATCAAAATGTACACCAGTCTAAAATGAGGTTAAAAATTAAACTTCACTTTCTACAGATTAAAATTGTATGAGTAATCTTCGGGGTTAGCGTGGGTTGACGGAGTTAACATTCGAAATTCTCTAATCTTCATCTGTATAAATGCGTTATAATGGTGACATATCGCGACCTTAGGACAACAAGGTTCAAGGGCACTAAGTAAGTTTTGAGAAGAACCAGATTGAATTGAACCAAATTACTGCAGGAAAATATGTAGTAATCATTTTTTCTATTAGATATCTCGTCAACCATAAGAGATACAATTATTTCGGTAGCAGTAATCGAAAGGATATGCCCATTTTATTGCGATTAGATATGCGGATTTAATTATCTCAAAATGTCAGATAGAACCTTGTTGTTCTAATATAAATTGTATAAATTGTATAAATATGTACAAATTTGTCTCAAACAATGAGCTCGAAATCGCAGCCTCTGAGTAAGAAATAAGTAAGAAATAAATTCTCTATTACAGTATAGGGCAAAAAACTAATGATGCAGTTCGATTCCTACGAGCCGAATTAGTGTAATCCGTTGAATTTGCATGTTTTCCCAAATTTTTGCAAACTGTGTTATTGCTTTCAGTTCCTGCCAGAAAATATCCCATTGAACAACAAATTTACCATGATATGTGCGATATCTAGAAAATTCCTTTATATATATGATATTTTCGACCAGTTTATATGGGGACCTAAGCGATATTAAGCGACTCTCCATGCAAACTGGCCGATAAAGTACCTAAACTTTTGGTATGTTTTCATTATCCCCGCTAAACTTAAATTTCGACCACTTCGTTTGAAAAGTTAATCGATTTTAACTGCAGACGCTTATGGCCAGTTGTTCAGTCGGAGATCATCTTCGGATATGAGTTAAACTACGTTTAAACCAGATTTTCATTTTTTCAGTCAAATGTGAAACTACGTTTAACTATCCAATTTGTGCGAGTTAAACTAAGTTTAGATTGTGTTGGCTTTTGACAGCAGCAATGAAAAACAAGAAGAAGAATTTTGTGTATGTAAACAATAAAACATTTTGTTGATATTTTTTGGAGTTTTGAAAATGAGTTTTTCCTCGGATCTAGTGACCAAGAAATGTGCGAAGAATTTTGTTATGAGGTTACAAGAAAACAACGCACAATAATGACCCGGACAAATCACTTTAATTTGCTTGGCGATAATGACTTCTATGTAAGGTTTTACATTAAAGGTAAGCTGCAACACAACTTTATATTTTATTACACCAATTTCAAATGAATTTATATTAATGCAGATTACATACCTCAGTTGAAGAAAAAAAGCTGCAACCACATAGAAATTACCAAAACAAAAAACAAACAAAAAAGCCAAATAACAACAAACAGCTGTTGATATATTTGACATTTGCACAAGGTTGCCATGACAGAGTAAACAAAATTTGATGTATTTAACTGTGCACTGAAAAACAGAATGGACAGTTAAACTAAGATTAAATCTAATCTCAGTTTTAGTAAACCGCGGTTTAAACTCGCTTTGAAAAACTGGTCATTAAAGTTGCTTGGCTCCACTAACAAAAGGTATAAAAATTAGCTTAGCAAGGACAAGGAACATACATGTATCAAATGACTGAATGGCAGCATCGTTATCGGACAACATTCTGCCCTCTGACTCGCTGGGAGGGCAGAAAATGCAACCAACATTGTTGAAATTTTTGAATGCAACAATTTGGCCTGTTTTTTATTCCCTGCTAAACTAATTTTTCGACCATTTTGTATGGAGAGTTAAGCGATCGTCGAAAGTCGTCGAAATTTAGATTAGCAGGAAATAAAAAAACACACTTATTCTCAAAAAGGAATATAAAGACATCAATCAAGGTTGCACATATTTTACAAACGAACACAAAAAGGTACTTTTAGGGTAAAGATCAGAAAAATTGTATAATTTTTGCCCCCAAACGAAAACAAAAATGTACTTTTAGAGGGTAAAGGTCAAAAAAAGTTTAAAATGTTTCCCCTTAACGAAATTGCCATTAGATTAACTTAAGTCGTATGGAAACCGTCAGCCCTGCAACGGTTAAGAAATATGGATGATTGATTTATAATTATTATGATTTTATAATAAAGGGGTTACATCAAGTGTTAACTGTTTCGTTTAATTCTTATAAACACGCACATTATTTGACACGTCTTTGAAGCCGTGTTAACGACTAACTTGACCCTATATAATTAAATATTTTGACGAGACAATTTCAAAGGACTATAAAACCATAGGATTTCCTTGAAAAAGTTCTTAGTTACTAAACTGAGTTTTGACACTAACAATGAGTAAATTGAAAGCGTTTCTTAGTAAAGCATTTCCATCCAACGTGGAGGAGGGTGAAATCGGTTCAGTCAAGTTGAACATATGGCTCGCCCAAATATTCGGTGTACCCATCATAGGTCTTAAGCGGGAATCTAATGCAGTTAAGAGCTTGCTACTTCTGTATGGGATATTGACCACAACGATGGTCACATTCATCTATACCGGTTTCGAGATGTATGATTTGGCAATGAATCTCGATGATTTGGATAGTTTGACACAGAATATATGTTTGTCTTTGACCCACTTTACGGGTGCAATGAAAGTGAGCACCAAGTGCAATTGAAATGGGGATGATTTTTTATTTTTTTTTATTTTTTTTTAATGCAGGTAGTAAATCTTTTGTATAATCTATCAGGAGTTCGTGGAATTTTGAAAAAGTTGGAATATGTTACAAAAACGTATATAAAATCAGAGAAGCAGGTGAAATTTGGAATACATGTCTTTGGGGGGGTTGTTTTTGTTGTTGTATAAACTCTCCCTCCTTTCCGTAGCTGGACGTGTTTTACAGTGGCAAATTGGAAAATACAATTGTCTTGAGTATTTATATCGGCATCGTTGGTTTTACAGGATGTTTAGGTATGGTCATGCTATATATGAGTAAGTATTTCCGAGTGTTGGCAAGAAAGATATGAGAATTTTATTTTTTAATTGGGAACACAAGGAATAGCGAAAGGTAACTACAAGTGTTGTATCTTCGTTTATTACATCTTGAAATATTGTTTTTGTTCCCAATTCGAAATATAGCATTTTTAAATACCTGTTATTTAAAACTAAAGTATCGGATCTCTTGTATTTTTGCAGATCCCGAAGCTGTGGCTGGTCAAATATTTCCGTATCGCATTATATTACCCACTTGGATGCCACAACAAGTCCAACTCCTGTACATGGGTCTCAGCGTTATAATTTTTGCTATACAAATTATAGCAGTGGATTATTTGAATGTGACCATTATCAATCAAATACGATTTCAGTTAAATATTTTGAATCTCTCCTTTGACGATCTTATACTTGATACCCAACCCAAGGCAGAGCCAAGTAGGAGTTTGATTATCTACAAGGGTGATCCTGTTAAGCGTCTTCATGTCATTATCGAACATCATATACTACTGAGGGAGTGAGTCATTGCAGTAATCGTAGGTTGATAATCCGTTTTCATTTCGTTTCCTTGCTTAGGCTGAGACAAGAAACCGAAGATATTTTTAGCCAACCTATATTGTGGCAGTTTTTCACATCAGTTATCATATTTGCAATGACTGGTTTTCAGGCCACCGTCAGATCTGGTGGGAGTAATGCAGCCATTCTCATATATGCATATTGTGGATGCATCTTTTGTGAGCTTTTCGTGTATTGTTGGTTTGGCAATGAAGTCTTTGAGCAGGTAAGATGATAGGAAGGAAATTGTCATGACCTTATAAGGAAAGAAAAATAAAAAAAGACAGGAACATTAACATAAACCGGTTGCAGAAAATGCTAACGACGATTGCAAAATTAGAGTCAGAGATGAGATATGAAATTTTGGCTAGTGGCACTTAACCCGTTCGGCACAAGTTTTTAGATTCAGACCCTAAAAATGCAATTTCTTATATATAATATTTTTACTATATTTAATATTTTTAAAGAGATAATTTATTTTGTTTTTGCAAAAAGTTGACTCCAAAGTGATTATTTGGAATGATGCAATATGGCATCATTTGTACTAGTTGGTGTAAAAATAATTTATTGTTAATGTAAAGTTACATTCTGTAATGATATATGTATTCTGTAATGTTAGTTTCTGTTTATATGATGTCATATGACATCAATGCGTACCAGAATGTTAGCTCCTTTAAATAAAATTGATGCCATATGGCATCATACAAATTTAAAAAAACACCACGACCTCATCAGACTTTTTTTGAATCCAAAAATAAATACAGTTAATAAATTACACTTTTTTGCAAACTTTTGCAAATTCAATTTGTATAAATTTTATTTTATTTTTTTTAGTAAAATATTTTGTTTTACAATGCATCCTTTTCCACCGGAAAAGGCAATATTTTAGTAAAGTTTTAAAACTGCAGGATTTCACACCAGAGTGGTAAAAATGTATATATAGGGTAATACCAAAATATTTCGACACAGTCCATGACCCGACCCCTATTGAACTGTATGAAATTTGGACAGAAGTTTCTTCTCGTTCCATACGAATTCTATGGCATCAGAATTGAGGCAAAATTCAAAGTGGTTTTTCTTTTACGGTTCGTTGAAGTAGGTATTGTATGAAACTTTCTGAAAAAAGACCTGACTTAAAAATGTTATAACTTTGGAATGCGCAAATGGATTTTTAAAAGTTGGATATCATTTTAAAGCTTGTAAAAACTGCTTTAATAATAGTCGATACAACAGTCATGTCGCTGTGGATCAATTATATTGACAACTCCAAAGCTTCTTCTATCCTTGCATAAACGTATCTTTATTTTTTGATTTTCCCCACCAAAATGAAAGTCCATCTTCTTTCTCTACATCATAGCCAAATTTCCTAATGGGATCTCCATGGGATCAATAGATAGATACCTAAGGTTTGATAAAGACTGCTTGAGTTTTGCTATTTTAGTTTCGATTTTTCAAGTAGTGACTACATATAACACAGTGATACAAAAAAGACTAAGGTAGAAATACCTGGGAAGTAATAGTATTTTTCTTGTAGGTATTGTCGATTGAAACAAGAATCTGCTTATGAAATTTCCCAAACGCCCCCAAAATCTTGAAAACCGGTTAAACTCCCGGTTTTGCGTACTCATAAGCCTGTAAGTTAGTTGATTACACTGTGCAACAGTGGGTTTCGGATCTCAACTAAACTAAAAAATTGTGGAAATACTTGGACGTGGTATTACAAATCCCGCTCGGGGTTGCCCCTATATGTAACATTTTTTTTTTACAGGCCGAAGAAAATTTTGGAGGTGGGTCAGGGCCCTATTTCAGATTTTCTTCAATAAGTCGTAAACAGCTTAAAATATTGCATTACAACCTTTGACAATACTGTAGCTATTTTCCCATTTCACAATTCCCTCTAATATATTTCGAACTAAAAGTACACTGTTAATCGATTATTTCACGAAACGTCATGAAAAATTGCACACATTTTATATGTTTTGACATTTTTTGCCTAACGGTAAATAAATTGCGGTAGCTGTGTTCAAAAGCTTCTACATTTCTTTATAACTTTTCTAAATACACTAATCAACAACAATTGTATTTAGAGCTCCATAATTGGGGTAGAAATGCTGGGTTTAACCATATTGTTTAAATATTCACCTATATGTATTCAATATTAAACAAAATACAAATTGATATCTTCTACAAAGTTGTAGTGCTTATTATAACAATTTTGTCAAATACACCAATGAACAAAAATTACCAAAATGATTGTACCAATTCAGAAATGATTTTTGTTTTTAAATTTTCGCTTATAATTTCTATACTATTAAAACAGGACTGTAAAAATGTTCTTCAAAGTTGTACAACTTAAGGCTTTCGACAAAGTTGCCATATACATCAACGTCCTCAATTGTCATATATGATCTCAAATGGTCGTATGTACAAAAATATGGTTGTTTTTAACATTTTTGTTCATAATTGTCATATCTTTAAAATAAGGTGGATGAACTAAGCTTCATATGCGGATTTGAGCTCTGCGCTAAAATATCCTATTTGCGTTTGGAAACTAAATAAAGTCCTTTCTATAACAAAATTTGTTTATAATATTTTTGCACAAGTTCATCGTTTTTCACTGAACTAATTTAGGATGACATTTAAGGACGTTGACGTATTTGACAATTTTGTCGAAAGCCTTAAGTTGTACAACTTTGGAGAACATTATTACATTCCTATGTCAATAGTATAGAAATTATAATCGAAAATTTAAAAAAAAACATTTTATTTCTGAATTGGTACTGAATTGGCATCTTGGAATCCCAAATGTAATTTTTGTTCATTAGTGCATTTGACAATATTGTTAAGTATATTAAGCACTACAATTAATTGTTATGTATAGGGACAAAACCGAGCGGGGTTTTGTGATACCACGTCGAAGTACTTCCACAATTTTTTGGTTTGGTTGAGGCCCGAAACAAATTCCTTCCATTTGTGTCACAGTGTTATCAACCGATTTTCATTTCCTCTCCGGATTTAAAAGGAAGAAACTTTTCGTTCTTTAAGAAAATATGAGAAGTATGTGTGTATTTGTCGATGGACGAGGAGAAACTACTGTCCAAATTTTATACCAATCAAAAGTGGCCGGTTTCGAAAATACTGATTTTTTTGTAGATTTTTTTTTGAAATTATCCTATATTTTTAAATATTGCTTTTAACACTTCAAAGTACAATATTGCATTAAAAGAATAATTTTAAACGAGTATAATTAAATATGGAAGCCTTCAAACCTCGCCCGCAATAGGGAATCAAAATACCGAAAGGTTAAAAAGAAATATAAAGCTGGTTTGTGAAAACAATTTCTATTTCAAAAAACGTTTACGACAAACGAAAATCGGTTCCGTTTACGCCAAACGAGTTATAGCAACAACTAAAAAAAAACAATTTACGAGAAATGAAAAATGCTTGCGATAAACTGATTTTTCTTTTAACACATAATTTGTATATTCCACTGAATCGGTGATGAAATGGTGAGTGTGCGCGAGTCGTGTACTTGCAAACGTGGGTTCAATCCTTGCTCCGACCAAGTTATATTTCTTTCAACAGCGACACTTTATTTAGCCATGAAAACGATTCAAACCGCTTGCAGCCTTCGTAAGACTTTAGGCACCAATCAGTGTGTGTAAAACTAGAAATAAAACAGCTAAAGTGTCGAAATCCGAGACTGAAAAACGGTTAACCCGGATTTTTGTAATTAACCGTGTGCCTGCTTAAACAAATGAAGGCTTCAGTTCAAGAAAGCCCAAATGTGTCTCTCGCACGTCGTTCTCAAGCGTTGGGCATCTCTGTGACGTCGTTGTGGCGAATTTTGCGAAAAGATCTTGGCCTACATCCTTACAAGATCAAATTGACGCAAGAACTGAAGCCGTTTGACCACCATAAGCGTCGTATGTTCCCGAATTGGGCTGAGTAACAACTTGAAAATGATTCGGATTTTCATCGGAAAATCAGCTACAGCGATGAGGCTCATTTCTGGCTGAATGGCTTCGTCAATAAGCATAATATGCATTATTGGTCAGACAGCAATCCACACGTAATCCATGAGTCATCATTGCATCCCGAAAAATAACGGTTTGGTGCGGTTTATGGCCCGGCGGCGTCATTGGGCCGTACTTCTTCCGTGATGATCAAGACCGGCACATTACTGTGAATGCGAATCGCTACCGTTCAGTGATAACCGAATATTTTTGGCCCCAATTGGATAATATGGACTTGGAGGACATGTGGTTCCAACAGGATGGCGCCACAAGCCACACAGCGAATGCCACAATCAATTTATAGGAAACCAAATTTGGTGAACGTGTTATCTCACGAAATGGCCCAGTCAATTGGCCGCCTCGGTCGTGCGATTTGGCGCCGTTAGATTATTTCCTGTGGGGCTACGTCAAGTCTATGGTCTACGCCAATAAGCCAGCGACGATTTATGAACTTCGTACGAATATCGAACGTGAAATTGCAGCAGTATCGGCCGATTTGCTTGAAAACCGTCGAAAATTGGGTTCAGCGTCTGGACTTCTGCAAGCGTGCCCGTGCCCGCCATGCAAAAGAAATCGAGTTCCATACATAATGGCATCGAACGTACTTTCACAGGAATAAAGAATTTTGTAGCGCTCTTATTGAAAAACCCGTTATATCCTTAAAATTTTCAAGATTAAATAAAAACGATAAATTTTAAATAAAATTTCGAATTAAGAAATATGATGTCGATTTTCGAATGTGATTTTATGGCTTGACTAAGTTTTAAAGAGGATATATATACAAACAATTTGTTCTCAAATTTCTATATGATTTTATAATTTGAGTAAGAATTAAATAGCTCTTCAAACAATTATGGCCGGTTTCACTGTTGAAAAATTCCCATTTAAATGTACTTGAAATGCCCCACGTTTGTCATTTAAATGTCATTTAATATGAAAATTTTCTGTGGGCTTTTAAATGACGAGTGTGAAACTCGCCCTTAGTTTTTCAAATTTCAAAATCAGTATTACTATATATAAATTAAATTTTTAAACTTAAAAGATTATCATACATGTAAAGATCTTTCAAACTTCAACATGATTTTCAAAAACAACTGAGTTAAATGTGAATTTGAATAAAAGTTTCAAATATTATGTCAAACACTGCGCCGAACTGGAAAAAAAGATGAACCTAAAGAATTAACCTCTTAACCGCCCTCAATGTACGTACTTGCACGAGATGCAATTTCACATTTTGGAAAATTTTAATATAATTTGGTGACATTGTCAAAATTGTAAGGATGGTGAAATGAACAAGCTGAAAAAAAATTCTGTTCCAGCAACATAATGCAGGAACCATGTATATGTTTGCAAACATTGTTGTCATAAAGTGAAGGACTGCTGATGTTTTGTTGCTTTGTTTTTCGTCATGTTTTTGTTTCAACAGTTTTCAACAACCAAAGCTACCTTTGGGCAGAGTTCGTATTTACCCCCCATGTGGAACCCATACACATCGTCGTGGGGAATGTGTAATGAACGTTTACCCATTACCCTCAGGGTAATGGGGAAAATAATGGGTAGCTAGCCACGAAAATGGGGAATTACCCATCACGATTACCCATTACCCTCAGGGTAATGGGGAAAATAATGAGTAGCTACTAGGGATGCCAAACAGAAAATCCCGAATCCCGGGATTTTTCGGGATTAATGGATCCCGAATCCCGGGATTTTAATAAGTAAATCCCGGGATTTTTCCGGATTATTATTAAAAATATAAAACTTTGAAAAACATAAAACTAAAAACAATGACAAAAGATCAGTGTGGTGTTATTTTTTGGAAGAGTCGAAAGGTGCACCTCAAGCAAAATGCAAATTGTGCAAAAAGGGTTTAAAAACCAATGGCGGCTCTACAAAAGGTTTAATAACACATCTTAACTTAAGCTAATTTTGGCATATGAATGTCTATTATACGGCTGACTCTCCAAAAATTACAAAATTTATTGCGTTGGGTAAAACATTAAGCAAAGAAAGTAAAATAACAAAATCGGGGCAAATGCATAGTTTCGGAGTTATGGATCACAACATTTCGGATAATTTTTCCACTCACGTACCGGGTAAAGCCATTGATATCACTTTTTTGTATAAAACCAGTCGTGACTACTCAAAAAATAATGTGGCATTTTTCGATAAGTCGCTTAGTTATCGAGTTATCGGATGTTTACGTTTCTCAAAACAAAAATTTAAAAATGTTTTTAAAATAATTTTTGTTTTTGTTTGAAAAACAAATATTCGAAAAATCTTGCGATGCTTTTAAAATAATTGTTGTGTTTGTTTGAGAGACGTAAACATCCGATAACTCGATAACTAAGCGACTTATCGAAAAATGCTACATTATTTTTTGAGTTTGTTATGACTAGTTTTATACAAAAAAGTGATACCAAAAATCGATAATTTTTCTAAATGTCAACATCCGATAACTCGATAACTAAGCGACTTATTAAAAAGAGCTACACTATTTTATAAGTTTGTTTTGAATTTTTGTATACAAAAAAACTGATATAAATGGCTTTACACGGTACGTTAACGCCATCACCCTCTCACATATCCGAAATTTCGGGGTCCATAACTCCGAAACTATGCTTTTGCCCCGATTTTGTTATTTTACATTTTTTGCTTAGAATAACGTATTCTACCCCCTTTGTTGTTGTTTATTGGAGTGTAATCTGTGGAATAAACCAATTCACAAAAAAGATTAAAAATAGAATTCCGAAAAATCCCGGGATTTTTTAAAGTCAGTCCCGTTTACCATCCCTAGTAGCTACCCAGGATAATGGAGAATTACCCATCACGATCAGCCATTACCCTCAGGGTAATGGGGCAAATAATGGGTAGCTACCCACGAGGATGGGGAATTACTCATCACCATTACCCATTGCACTCAGGGAAATGGAGAAAATAATGGGTAGCTACCCACGACCCTTGGTAACCCATCCCCATTTTGATCGAAAATATGAAAAAGTTAGAAAAAATTTCTATATCTTTTATTTTAATTTGAATTTCAAGCTTACAAGTCATGAACATGTTTCTAATTGAAAAATGTTAAGTTTTTGTTGGAAATAATAGACAATTCAGTTCAACACACACTCACTGGCATGACTAGTTTCGAACTCCGTAACAAGTTCCTCATCAGATGCCTGTGCCTGAATTGATACCATCGGTTGATCATCAATCGTATATACACAAACTCAATTCTGCTGTCTGTTCTTGTTGTTGGAATTATAGGCCTTTCAGATTTTTCGAAAAAAAATTCTTCCATACGAATTGCTCGTAAACTCGTAAAGTTTGAACAATTCATTTCTGTATTTCTCCTAGTCGTAATATATAATGATAATATGGATATCAAATGAAAGAAGACAATCTCCGCCTTTTATAACTGTTTTTTGTTTTGACTTATCAGGAGCAAAATTTGCAAAAAATGTCCTTTAAAATTTTTATCCTTGAATATCTTTGAAACTTTGAAATCAATATATTTGAGGCAAATACATGCTGAAGGCTATGGCATGTTTCTAATCATACTAATATTTCATAATTCTGTCTTTAGTAGTTTAGTGTAAACAATAATTTCAAAATGTTCCTTAAGAAAAAGTGATAATGAAGTGTCCCAATAGAAGTAAATTCTGTGTTCTTTGTGGCATTTTTGTGCCAAGACAAAACGTGCGCCATAGTACGACAAACTTTATTAAAAGTTACGAAAAATTGTGTTCTGTGAACCTTCCAAATAACTTGTTGTATGGGCCTCAAGTCGCATGTGAATTCTGTTCTCGTAGTATAAATAGATCGAAACAAGACGACCAAAGAAAGCATCCCATAAAGTACATGTACCCAGTGATTTGGATGCATCGTAGTGGACATTCTATAACGCCATGTTACCTTTGTCAAACATAATCGCGTATTACTGGGATGAAGTATGAGTTCCGCTCCAAAATATACTATTATAAAGGGTGTCTCACAGTAAGATTGTACTATTTAAATTTAGTGTTATTGTTTTTGTGCAAGTGTCAACTCTTAAATTTGGCAGCTGTCACATATGGTTCAAATTCACTTTTAACTCATATATGTAGACCGTCGGTGGTGCAATGGGTAGTGTGCGCGCCTCTTGTACATTGGATCCTGGGTTCGATCCCTGCTCTGACCACCTTAAATTTCTTTCGGCGGCGGTCACCTCGCAAAGTGATGGCGACACTATCGAGTATTTAGCCATGTAAAAGCTTCTCAAAAATACCGTTCGGAATCGGTGTAAAACTGTAGATCCCAATCAGTGAGTGAAAACTGGAAGCGCACAGCTCAGTGATTGTGATAAGCTCTCCCCTGTCCCTTCATGGGATGTAATGGGAAACCATTTATTTTTTCATATATGGTTATTGCGATTATTAAAAATGGAGCGCTCTACGAAAGAACAACGCGTTATAATTGTGAAAACTTATTGGAAAAATTTGGACAGTTATGATGAGACCGCTTGCAAAGTTGGAAGAATTTTCAGGCGAGAAAGTGCACCTAATGTGTCAACCATTCGAAGAGTGGTCAACATATTTGAAGACACTGGGTGGTTTAAGGACAGTAAGACTCCTGTGTGTCAACGTGCTGGTCTGTCACTTGAAAACATTGCTGCTGTAAACGAGAGTGTCGCCGAAACCCCAAAAACATCAATTCGAGATCGTTCTCAACAAATTTCACGAAGCACTACGCAGCGAATTTTGACACCTTCAAGTGTGCAAAATTCAACTTACTCTGGAACTCAAACTAGCAGACCAAGTTATTAAAAAAAAAGTGGTCTTCTCCGATGAAGCGCATTTCCATCTGAATGGTTTCGTGAACACACAAAATTGTCAAATTTGGGATTCAGAAAATCCTCCTGCAATCTATGAGAAACAAATGCACCAAAACGAGCAACTGTCTGGTGAGAATTGCAGTGACTGTGAACGGCATTCGTTGCAGGAACATGATAACGGAGTGCTTGTGGCTTCACCTGAACGGTATGGAACATGATAACGGAGTTATTGTGGCTTCACCTGAACGGTATGTATCTGGACGACATGTGGTTTCAGCAAGACGGCGCACAGAGGGATTTTGCATGCAAAAATACTCTTTTTCGAGTGTCAAATATCAAAAATGTAATGATGCAGTTTTGTAGAGAACTGTTTAATTAAGAGAAATAAATCATTAGTTTTTTTCAACAAATTTTGTTTTTGTACAAAAAAACGCTGCAAAGTCAACAAAATGAAACTCTGCAGTAACCTGCCTCAGATTTTCATGCATTTCAATGGGCTGGAAATATAACTTGTTTTTGTCGTATCGATTTGGAATATGTATATTTGAAAAATATGGTATTTCTACATTAAGTTTTAAGAAAAAATAATAGAATAACAATAACAGATTAAAATATATTCATGCTTTTATGATGACACTCAAAAAAAAAACTAAGTGTTATTTGTTTTTCTTGGACTAAAAAAAGGTGGTCGTTATCGATCGTTGTGGTCTGGTTGCTAAAATGTGATAGGTGGGAGTGTATTCTTTTGATTTCATAAATAAAATTCCCATAATATTTTATACTGTTGAACAAAGTTTTAAATTTTATAAAAAAACTGCCACGAAATTTCATTACAAAAATGGATGAAAACACCATATAAAATGGTGTATACTTTTAGGCACACCACAATATGAATTTTCAAGTGTATTGCCCACAGAATCTTCTTTATTTATTTACATTATGTTTTCGTTGTGTTTTATATCTCATATCCCTAAAAGTATGCACTGAGAAATGCTGAAAAATTAATAAATTTCGATAATTTTATAGTACAAATTTGACTTTTATGTGGAATGATTGGTTAATTAAAAAAAAACGGTAAACTATGGCCCCCTAATTTTTTTGCAAATATTCAGCTAACATATTAGGCTTTAGTTATTTATATAGATGTAAGTGCTGATTTACATCTATCACAAACTACAAAGAATTATATCTGTGTTTTCGAAAATTTTGAAAAATGAAAATTTGTATATGGGCGTTGGGCGTGGCACTTAAATTTTTCATATAATTGAGGACTCAAATGCAAGCACTGGCAGTAATTTTTATTGACATAGATATGAAAATGAGGAATTTACAACGATTTTTTATTTTACGTTGTATGGGAGGTAGGCGTGGTTGTGGGCGGATTTGAACAAAAACTTGTTTTTTTTCTAATTTAGCAATATGAGAGACGTGTGCGAAATTTCAAAGCCTTAGCTCGATTCCTTCTAATTTTTGCCGCGGCTTGTATGAAGAAATCCTACTGTGCGGCGCCACCTGCAACACTGCGCATGAAACAATCGATGTATTGCAGCAACGATTTCCAGAACAAATTACCTCAAAAAATTCTGATGTCAATTGGCCACCAAGATCATGCGATTTTACGCCGTGCGATTTCTTTCTTTGGGGTTTTGTTAAATCTCGGGTTTATGCGAATAAACCACAAACAAATCCTGCCCTCAAATCCGATATTCAACGCGAAAATTCCATGGAAAGAGTAATGGCCTGGTATCAGAGCTGTGGGGGCGATTTGACGGATATTTTATTCCATACTTAATCGAAACAAGTCTTCTTTACAATCCAATAACAAAATTACAACTATCTCAAAAAATACGTGTTTTCATTTTAAAATGAAAAAGTGCATTCTTCCTGAGACACCCTTTATATAGTTTCGTTCATGGGTAAGAAAAATTTATGATTTTTGTGACACGGTGTAATCAATGTAATTTTTACGATAACAGCGTAATATATGGGCATACGAAATTTGTTCGCGTGCAACAATTTTCTTGAGGGAGGAAAAAGTTTCAATGGTTTAATGTTGAAAATTTAAAACAAAAAAGATTTAATAATTCAAACTCTTGGTGGATCTTAGAAATACCTACATATGCTTATAAAGGGTGTCCCAATAAAATGTACGGAAGACTGAATGTAATTAACCGTCTTGATGATACCACATGTCGTCCACAGCCATAACATTCAATTTAGGAACAACAACTCTAGACTATCATGTCAAATTTTGTAGAGACTCCACAGCCCTGCACGTCATATTGAATTAATATTCAACAAAAGTAAAAACAAATTGCCTGGACATAAATGGATTAAGCTTTCCGTTTTCAACACAAATTTTTCATTTCTCAATATCAGTTTGGGATTTTTACGATTTAGAGCTATTGTTACAATATCTGGTTAGAGTTAACTAGCAGTTATAATGTTTAAGATCCTTACAAACTGACAGCTACAACTTTTAGTTAGCATTAACTGTATTATGACTGGGCAGGGTATTAATGGGCGTTAAAATAAATCTTCCAATATTAATTAAGCTTTTCTGAAAATATAATTATATTGTTCTTCTATAATTTATATTTCTCAAGATCAATTTACTTTCCCTAAATTACAAAATGACTAATATTTTTAGGTTATAGCCCGGTATTCAGCTTTTAGGAAAGTACGTGTTTAAAACAACCACAATTTCATGAACCGAAGATTTCGCTCACTTTTCATTTGGTTGGTACTCCGCTCTTTAAGCCCGGCATTCAGTTCTTATGAAATTTTCGTTGTCATAAGAAGTATGTGTATACAAAATAACGAAAATTTCATGAAGCGACAATTTCGCTCACTTTTCAGTTGCTTGGTACTCAGATCTTTGCGAAAATTTCGTAGGCAAAATCAATTACAGGGTTGTTACGCTAAAGTTATTTCGTACGAAATTATTTTGTTATTTTGTTTGGAACCGGAATTTTGACATTTCAATAATTTTAACAAAAAATAAAATGGAGTGCGTAGAGGAATTATAAATTAAATAGTTGCAAGGTAAATCAAAGATGGGTGGTAACTCTCCGCCATAACATTTTCCGTTTGGAGATAAATGACAAAATTTCTTACGAAAATTTCGCAAGAACTGAATACGGGGCTTTATGAATACTTCGTAGGCGAAATTAATTACAGGGTTGTACGAAATACGTACGAAATATCTATGGCGCCGGAATTTTGACTTTTCGATAGCTTTAGCAACCAAAGGTAACAACACCACATGCGCTAAAAAAAAAACGGGATGCGAAGAGGAAATATTTGCAAGGTAAATCAAAGGTAGGTGGTAACTTTCTGCAGCAAAATTTTCCGCTTAGCGATAAATAACAAAATTCCTTATGAAAATTTCGCAAGAACTGAATACGGGGGTATAACACAGAAAAATCTTTTTATTATTTTACCAACATCTCTTCATCTTTTTAATATTAATGAAACCAAATTTCCTCTCTTTTTTTGTTTTTTTTCCGACAGAGTAAAACTCTGGCCACCAGTGGCTTCAATTCGTCGTGGTATCATTTTGATCGTCGCTTTGGCAAATCTCTTTTGATATTTTTGACCAACGCACAGGTACCATTTATATTTACGGCCGGTGGTTTCATGGGACTCTCTTTGCCAAGTTTTGCTGGAATTTTAAGTAAATCGTACTCTTATATTGCGCTGCTACGTCAAATTTACGGAGACTGAGTGATCTAACGGAATGAGCAGAGTTGCCGGATTGCAAAGAAAAAGTAAAGATATGCAAATGTGAAAATTCAAAAGGTTAAATAAATGATTAAACACCGATTTAAAGGAATTAGTTTGAATTATGTGTTTAAACGTGTAAGGTTTCTGGACAGTTGAAACACACGACCCATGGACGTGTCAAGTGACACTTATATAAACCACTAAGAAGCCAATTGATTTAACTCCACAAAACCGAAAGTGGAAAAGAAGTTTGGAGTTTCCTTTAATTCTAATACAGGGTGTCTCAGTAAGATTGCATTTTTTAAATTTAGTGTAATTTTTTTTGTGCAAGTGGCACGTCTGCAATTCGGCAGCTGTCACATATGTTTCTTCCAATTATTAAAAATGGAGTGCTTAACGAAAGAACAACGCGTTATAATTGTGAAAACTTAATACAAAAATTTGGAAAGTTATGCTGAGACCGCTCGCAAACTTCCAATAATTTTCAGTCGAGAAAGTGCCCCTAATGTGGCAATCATTCGGAGAGTGGTCAGCAAATTTGAAGAAACTGGGTCGGTTATGGATAGCAAGACTCCTGTGCGTTAACGTACTTGTCGCCGTCTTGAAAACATTGGTGCTTTAAACGAGAGTGTCGCCGAAAACATCAATTCGGCATCGTTCTCCAAAACTTCAAAAATTTCACGAAGTACTACGCAGTGAATTTTGACAAAAGACCTCCACCGTCATGCGTTTAAAAAATTTAAATCTTCAAAGAATTAAAAATTAAACTTCCTTGCCGATTTAAATTTTTCGAGCGAATCGAATATGAATGGCTCTCCTTACTCTTTATATAACTATACAAATTCGAACCATGCTGAAGAAAAATTACATAAACTATGCAAAAAGTATGAAATAATCAAGATATGACGCGAGAGAGAAATGCGTTTGAGTGAATTGTTACCACTTTTTAGTTCTCTTTTACGAGGGTTGCCAAATTTCGTCTTGTTCGTCTTTTTATAAACCAAAAAGGATGTACAAGTAGAGAAGAAAAAACCGGCGCCATTTGGCAACCTGGGACTTGGGACTGTCCGTGGAGGTGGAAAGTTTCTGATAGCCATTCACTTGCGAGTGGCCAGAAATGATTCCTTCATTGGCCAGTCCAAGCAGCTCACTACTTCAACGCAGTATGTTCTGGGCAATGGCTTTTCGGAAACCTCCGTTAGCTACCTAGAGTGTGAGTAGGTGACTGATATCACTGAAGCGCATCAAACAATCGGGCATATTTCTTTGTCCTTAGAATGCGGATGAGCCAAACCTACGGGCCAACGGCGGATAAAAACCCAAAAGAAGAAAATCCAGGTTCGACATATTGCACCCTGGTCAGCGTCTGATCCATAATGGGCGGCTGCAATCAAATATCCTGGCAGTAGGTAAAATGCAAAACCCGGTGGACTGGGTTTGCCTCCCGCCACCGTTCATAATGGCACTGAAAATACAAAAACGAAAGAGAAAACATAAACAACCCCTATTTGTTGATGACCCCCGCAAACGTTATAAGGACCACGATTTACGGATATGCACCTGGAATGTAAGAACTCTATACAGATCCGGTGCAAGTATCCAACTGGAAAATGTCCTCGAAAGTTATAAGGCTGACATTACCGCAATCCAGGAAATGCGATGGACAGGGCATGGCTGCACACGAAAAAGAAACTGTGACATATCCTACAGTTGCCATGAAAAAAAAACATGAATTTGGTTGCGGATTTGTAGTTGGCAAAAGACTGCGACATATAGTCTCTAGGTTCAATCCCGTGAGTGAACGTATAGCCACAATCCGCCTAAAGCGAAATATTTTTATATTTCCCTAATTTGTGTGCCTGCCCCGACAGAAGAGAAAGATGATGATGCCAAAGATATATTCTATGAGCTCCTAGAGGAAACGTATGACCGCTGCCCTGGCCATGACTTCAAGATTGTAGTAGGAGAATTTAATGCCATAGTAGGAAGGGAGAATGTGTTTAATCCAACTATTGGCAATTTCAGTCTACATGCTGATAGTTCCGACAACGGTGTGAGACTGATTGACTTTGCCGCGGCAAAAAACATGGTCATTAGTGGTACAAGATTCCAACATAAAGACATCCACAAGGCTACTTGGGTATCCCCTGATCAAAGAACGAGGAACCAAATTGATCACGTGGTAATTGATGGAAGGCACTCATCCAGTGTAATGGACTTACGAGTGATCAAAGGAGCTAGCATCGATTCTGATCGCTATCTGGTAGCAGCAAAGGTTCGCACAAGCTGAAGTAGACCGAAAATCGTACGAAACCAGACGCAAATGAAGCTGGATATCGGAAAGCTGCAATTACCAGAGGTAGCCACAGCCTACTCAACGAAGCTCTCGCAACTTTTGGCACAGAAGCCACCCCCTCCCAATGACGATCCTAAAGCGCAGTGGAAACCCATTTCCGACTCTATAAAAACTGCCGCAACAACCGTACTTGGTTTCGAAAAATCGCTTCGCAATAAACCATGGTACGATGAAGAATGAAAAGAACGCCGCACGTATGGCAATGCTTCAGTCAATTGCAACGCGAGCTGCAACTGAGCGGTATAGGGAGAAAAGAAAGGAGGTAAACCGTCTCTTTAGGCGTATAGCATCATCAAAAGACTTCTCGTGCATTGAAATATTCAACGAAGAGAGTAAGAGAGAGAGAGAGAGCAGAGAAAAGAGGCGCTTCACTCGTTTTCCTTGTTGGCTTTCAAACCGGGAGTAAATTTTCTTCTTTATTTATTAATTCAGAGGTGTATTTTCCAGTAGTATAAAATAAACTGTAATTTAAAAAGAATTAGACGACTAGAAGATGTGCGCAATTTGGCAACCCTGAAAAAAGATAACCAAAGAGTACTAGAAATTGACTCAAAGGCATTTTTCTCACGCGTCATATCTTGATTATTTCACACTTTTAGCATAGTTTAAGTAATTTTACTTCAACATGTTTGGAATTTGTATAGTTATATACAATAACACTATCAAATAACTGCTCGTGTATTGAAATATTCAATGAAGAGAGTAAGAGAGAGAACAGAGAACGACTAGTGGTTTACTCGTTGTGTTTGTTGGCATTTGAGTGAAGAGAAATGTTGACTGTTGACAAAAAGGTAACTAAAAATGTTACACATTGCATGTGCTAGTGATTCCAAATTACTCCCTTCCCATGGAATACGGAACCGAACACGTCTTCCAAAGCACGGACTAATAAGATTGGTAATTCTTTTACCCATTTTTCAGTGTGATAGGACTTAATAGCGGATTTTAGATTTTAGAACGCTCAATTAAACCATTAAGTGCGGTATGGTAGGCAGTTGTCCTCAAATGTTTGATATCCAAAAGTTTATTGAGGCCACGAAATAGATTAGGCTGGAACTGCCTGCTCTAATCCGTGGTAATATTCAATGGAAAACCAAATCGTGATATCCACTCTTGGTAGAGTGTAAGTGCTGTCGTTTAAAAGGCCATGTCCTGCCTTGATCCAGCGAGTGAACTGATCAACACGCGTGAGGCAGTAACGGCAGCCCCTGGATGATGGAAGGGGTCACACGATATCGATGTTGGTATGCTCTAATCTTGACTGAAAGAGAGTATAGTTGAAAAGTGCTGACTTATTATGGCGATTACCTTTGCTACGCAGACATACGATACACTCTCTAGACCAACATCTACTATATTTTTTCATCTTCGGCCACATAAAACGTTAGGAAATTAATAATGCACCAGGATGATTAATGTTATGAATCGTGTCGTATGCAATTTTTCAGAATGGTGGAGTCAAAAATGGGCTTGCTTTTCCGATTGAAATATCACAAAATATGTCCAACTCTGTACCGGGGATATCAACTTTTCTAATATCGCGATCCGTATTTTTTCGAATTACTGATTTCAACACTGTATCATACACTTGGCTTTCAGAGACTTTAGGATAGTTAATGGCCAATGAGGTATGTAATTTATGTAGAGTGTTTATTAGACTGGTCCTTATTTTAAAAAATTTCTCCGAATCCCGCTCCCCTGGTCCTATTTTGTGAGGTTGCTGGAGAAAGTAATCCAGAACAAATTTCTGCTCAATCGAAGATATTTTGAGCTATCCCTGGCCCTTCAAAGTTTCGCAATTTTTAGGTGGTATTTTGACCAATAACAATTTAAGAAAATTACCAAGTTTTAGATACAATTGTAAATGCACACTTCTCTGCCTTCGACCATATGACGAAAATATTTTATGGCCTTATATGCTCCAAGGAGTTCCCTATGGTAGGTACCATACTTGTGTTGTGCCAGGCTGAGACGTTTAGAGTAAAAACAAAGCAGCTGTGACATACATATGTTGTCAAATTTTTGACAAGCATTATGCTTGGGAAAAACCAAGAACGTAACTTCACCAAGCGAAGATTTATATAGCTTGATGTTCGTCAGCTTTCGGCAAGAAACGATGGAAAAAATTCATCATGCCAAAAAATCTTCGTAAATTGCAAACACGATCCGGAAGTTGGTATTTGGCGAATGCCTTAATCCGGTCTGGCGGAGGACGAACTCCATTCTTGTTAACCAAGAACCCTATCAATTTTAACTCTTGTCCGATAAAACATTTTGATGAATTTATTATTACACCATAGTATCGTAGTTGGTACAATACTTTACGTAGATGTTCTCGATGTTCATTAATATTTTTTGACGCAACCAAAATGTCAGCCAAGTATGACCATGCAACTATAGAAGAATCACTTGAAGATCTAGGCGTGGAAACACTCCTCAAGCGTTGGATAGTGACAATGCTACAGAGCAGAATTATCAACGCCTCTATGGGAAACATCGAGTCATCAAAGCGAGTGAATAGGGGACCTCCCCAGGGTGGAGTCATCTGTCCCCTACTTTTGTTACTCGTGATCAATAAAATACTACTGAAACTGGACAATATGAGGATCAAAACCGTGGCGTATGCGGATGACATGGTAATAATGGTGTGTGGTTTGCTCCCATCCGTGTTGAGCGAAATCATGAATGGGGCCTTGAAATCACTTAACGATTGGGCCACTGGGAGTGGTCTTGGAGTGAATCCAGGGAAAACTGAGGTCATGCTCTTTACCACGAAGACCAAGATACCAAAGTTTAATACTCCACGACTAAGGGGAATAGAGATTCCACTGTCAACTCACACCAAGTATTTGGGCGTGATTCTAGACCCTAAACTTTCCTGGAAGCGTAATTTAGAACACCGCGCACAGAAGGCAACCGTTGCGTACTACACTTATCGGAAAATTTTCGGAAGCCGGTGGGGTCTCCGACCGAAAATGGTGCTATGGATGTACACTAGCATAAGCAGACCAATACTCTCCTATGGAGCAATGGTATGATGGCCTGTCGCAGGGAAGACGCCCACCACGAAACTATTATGTAGAGTACAGAGATCAGCTTGCATCGGCGCAACAGGGGTAATGAGGACGTGTTCAGCTGAAGCCCTTAATGCAATGCTTCATATTATGCCAATCGACATTCACATCACAGCTAGTGCGGCCTGTAGTGCCACCCGACTAAACGCTCTTGGACTCTGGAAGAGCAACGGATATCGACATGCGAGTATACTACAGACAATCCCAAGAGAACTCAATATAACCACCGATTACTGCACCCCCTCATTGACGTTCGATAACCTATGCGATATCAGGTTTCCCAAGAGAATAGAGTGGGATAAAAGGGAACCACTTACAGATTTTGACATCAAAGTATTTACGGACGGATCCAAAATGGAATCTGGAACCGGCTCGGGTGTTTTCTCCGAAGAGGCAGGCCTCAATTTATCATTCAAACTCCCAGACAAGTGCAGGGTGTTCCAAGCGGAGATACTGGCCATCAAAGAAGCCTGCGCCGCACTTATACCACAGCGAAGAACAGAGCGCATTGGAATGTTTATAGATAGCCAAGCGGTTCTCCTATCACTTAAATCTTACAACACTGCATCTAAACACGTTAGTGAATGTAGAGAAAAACTTGTCGAGCTAGGTGGTTCTTACGTTGATACCAGGCCATAAGGGTCTCGTAGGGAACGAAAAGGCAGACGAACTAGCTAGGGCAGGATTCTCTTCCACCAAACTCCATATGGTGTCAGTCTCAACGCCTATAGGGTTGGTCAAAAGAGGTATTCTTAAGCATTACCTTGAACGAGCGAAGACCTCATGGGATACACCCAGAGAACTAATTGGGTGAAAAGAGGTTGTAGCAACCGTAAATTCGGTTGCTACCACCGAATTGGGGTTTCCCCAACCGAATTGAGGTTGCTACCACCGAATTTAGTCCTCTCAACCGAAATTCGGTTGAAGCAACCTCGTTTCTTAATTTAAAGTTGTGGCAACTGAATCTTGAATTATAGTAGTTCTGTCAACCAATTTTTCGAAAATTTCGATTGGTACAACCGAATTTGGAAATAATTCGGATACAACAACCGAAATTGCTACCAAATTCGTTGGAGTAACCGAATGTTGCATCAATTCAGGTGCAACAACCGAATTGGGCATTAACAGATACAACACGCTAAAATTGGAGGTCGGTAGTGACAAATGTGTTACCCTAAAGATTACCCTATTTTTTAATAAGAATACAGGAAAATAAATCATTACTTAATAATAAATAATTTTTTATGTTCATTTCCTTCATTTGTCACACTATCTAAATGCGGTTGTGTCAACCTCTAATGATGTCGTGTCAACCTCTAATTAGGTTGTGTCAACCTCTAATTAGGTTGTGTCAACCTCTTATGAGGATGTGTCAACCTCTAATGAGGTCGTGTCAACCTCTTATGAGGTTGTGTCTACCTCTAAGGAGGTTCTGTCAACCTCTAATGCGGTTGTGTCAACCTCTAATAAGGTTGTGTCAACCTCTAATGAGGTTGTGTCAACCTCTAATGAGGTTGTGTCAACCTCTAATGAGGTTGTGTCAACCTCTAATGAGGTTGTGTCAACCTCTAATGAGGTTGTGTCAACCTCTAATGAGGTTGTGTCAACCTCTAATGCGGTTGTGACAACCTCTAAATTCGGTTACGGTTAATTCGGCTGTCTCAACCGAATTTTTCTGTGAGTGTAGGACGGAAACGTGCCGCATATCCAGAAACACACGGCCAGAATATAACACTCACCGGAATAACTTCCTGATCAGCCATAATCGGGGAGACATATCTAGGCTAATTGGCGTGCTGATCGGGCACTGGCCAATCGGTAACCACGCAAGACGGTTGAAGCTGCCATATAATGACCACTGCAGTGCCTGCGATGACGCAGAAGAGGGGAGACAGTGGAGCATCTCCTCTGCAGTTGTCCGGCTCCGATAAATAGACGCCTGAAGACTATGGGCCATCCCTTCCTGCATAACCTCACTAAGACACACGAGATAGATAGATAGATCTAATGAGGTATTTCCGATTAACAGGCTGGATATAGTAGACATGGTACTTTGGACCTTCCGGAGTGATGTGGTACGTAAAACGGTGTTACAAGACACTAATTGATGCTAAATAGTATGTAGCAACCACGAAAAACGACCAACCAACCATGACCATGCAAAATAGTATTCACCTAGAATATGATCCATGAACCGTTGAAATGTGTGTCTGGCGTTTCAAAACCCTAAACATATATGAGTGAACTCAAATAGGCGAAAAGGAGGTGTGATTACCGTTTTTGGATATGTCCCCAGGCTCTACGGGTATTAGATGGTGCGCTCTACGAAGATCGAGCGTAATAAACCAGTGAACTCTTGAATGTGTAGTATCGGATAACGATCGTGCTCTGCTATGCTCTTGAGCCGACGAAAATCCCCACATGGTCTAAATTCTCCATTATTTTGACGAATCATGTGTAGAGGTCTCTCCCATGGGGATCGCGACGGGCGACATATACCCAGACCTATCAACATTTGTATTTCCGAATTGGCCACTTTTCATTTTTCGGGACACAAACGTCTAGGATTGGCAAAAACTGGTTGACCTTTAGCGATAAAATGAAGTGTTATATCATGTTTGTCAACTTTGACTTTTGAGTTAATGTGGGCGATGTCTTTGAAATCGTTCAGCAAGTCCTTGAAAGAATCGCTTTGATTAATAAGTAAAGGATTTAAAAAACCCAATCTTCTTGTTTAAAGAACCATTCATGTGGACGTTTGTTAAATTATCCACAAGTTTACGTTGACGTACATAGGTTGACCAACAAGTTGTACTCGTATAAGTAACAAGACAAAAAATCTGCAACAATTATTGGCTAGGTGACGTCGCAGCGCCATTTGAATTGTTTCGTTGCAAAAATCACATCTTTTGAACCGAATAAGATAATTGAACAATTTAAACGGCAAATGATAGATAACTGCTCAGCTTGTGAAATAAGTATATGGAAAGGATGCTAGGCTTTATAGGTGCTTTCTTCTGGGTTATCAAAATTAAAATTTGTAGAAAAATATATTTTATGGTAAGTACAAAAATTTATTTTTTACATTTTTAGATTGTTTTTATTTTTTTAGGGTTTTATGTTTTAAAATTAGTACCCAACAAATTAAAAAAAAAAATTTATTTTTTTAAATTTATTTTTTCAATTTTCTGTAAAATATTCATCACAATTCGTAACAGAAGGTATGTATATCTAAAAAACTAATCATTTCTAAAGTATAATTATTTTCTAACTCGATTCGTGACTTCACATGCCGCTGGGAAGAAACAAGTGGATCGGAAGATGCTGCCAACATGTTGAAGAGGTCCTCATTTGGCCTTACCCTTGAGGTTTCGAATGTGTTCTGCTATCTATATTGATTATAAAATTTGTTAAGAGACTCTTGTGCTTCTTCAGAAAGATCTCCAATTGGTAAAGACTGGTACTCAATTATATCTTTGCCATGCGCCAATATTTTATGGACCGTCGAGGGTCAACTTCTTCTGTGGATACATTTCTGCTAAAAGAGGTGCAATTTTCTATGCATATTCTCCATATTTTGTAGAATTAACACTTTCTTTGCAGTTTAAAACATCCAAGATCGTTCCCAATCTTTTCACGATTTGATTGTCAATTCCAATGATTCTATATACTGCCTCATCATTTTCATAAAATCTCCTAGAAGTGTTTCCATCGTTTGAGTTACCGTATCCGCACTTGGGACAATCTACTTTTAGTCCAACTTGTTTAAAAAAAAGCATCCTGTATTTGCTTCTTTCTGATCTTTTCCTTATCCTTAATAAATGTATTGTCATCGATGTTTTCATCTTGTTTTGGTAGGGTATACGCCAGTTTTAGCAAGAACTCCATACACCTTATCCTTGCGTGCAATGGTGACATTCATAATTCGTAATTCTCCTCGTTTGTAAAATCGTTTAATTAATTAATTACCGAAGTTCTTCAGTTCGCAAGTTCGTTTACGACTTTTCCGTTAACCATGGTCAGGTGGAACTAGTAACTACATTCCACATATTTTCCTACTCCAATTTTCAGCTTTGTAGGCTTAATCTTGCTTATTTGTTCTTCAATGTCCTTCACCGTGGTCCTTATGAGTTCTGCCGATTCCTTTGCAAACTGAAACATTATTGGTCGGCAATAATGCACTGATGACGGTCGTGGATTTTTCTAGTGTAGGGAAACATCAGATTTTAGTCGCAAAGGAACAACGGATGCCATAAACATATTACCGTCAGATATTGTAGCGTCATCGGAAGATATCCTTTGCTTATAAACGCTTTGTCCGGATGATACATCGCAGTCCCATTTGCTGATCAATGTCAGTTTCTCAGGAAGAATTTCCACCTCATTTTCAGGAAGACACTCCAACAACCGTTTTTCTGTATGACCCATAAGATCCTGCAGATTGGCTTTCGCAGAGACTTCAGTAAACTCCGTATGCAGTGGTCGTGAATTTATTTTAGCTTGCGTAATATGCTTGTATCCGGGTAAAACGTCAACCCCGTGTCGCATTAAAGATGCCCGTAGTTTCTCATATTTCTCTTTGGAAAGTTCTAAGTCCAAAAACAGGGCCAAGGCTCCTACGAAACCATACTTTTCAGCAGCAGATTTTGTAATCTGCGACCTAACTCTTTCACTCTCCTTTGTTAATATTTAATAGACAGCGCGTCCGAAAAGTGCTTCGTGGTCATGTCATTCGTGGCATCGGCAAGTTTCCCCTTTCTTGTGAAAACTGAACACTCCTCCATACGTTTTTTTGGCTTTACCTTTGCTCCTCTGGTTGATGTGGTGGGTTTATCTACTGCCAATATATCCAGGATAGTATCTTCATTAAGCCAATCCTCGTACGAGTAGTTGGAGTTGAAGTTGTGAATGGTTCGATTGGATTTCACCCATTTTGCCTTAATTTTTACATATATCATACAAAGATTATTTTTTATACATTTTCTTCTCTCAATATTTCCGTATAAGCTATCGAGTTCTTTTAAAGCAGCCTCCGCGAAAAACGTTGGTCTCGTTGACTTTCTAAACAATTCAAATAATTTTAAATTGTTCAACCCCATGTTTTCAGTACTTATTGCGCCAAATTTCAGTCGTAGACTAATGCAGGCATTATGGTTATTGTGCATTATATTTTGCAATGCTACCATGCGTAATAATGTAACTGTTACCTGCATACATATGGATTTGGGCTGAAATATGCAATTTTGATATTATGCACGTGTCCAAATAAGATTTATGCCTACCTGTAGGGACCATAGGTCAATATTGTTCTTGACCATTTGTACGCCAAAGTAATTTTTAAGTGAGGTGAGTACCTGCTAATTTCAATGAGTAATTTTTTGTGCATCCTTTGTCTGTAACGGAATATTTGGAGCAGACTTTGCCAGAGGTTTTCAGGTAGACAACCGACTTGAATTGGAATTTTCAAACTATTAGATCAAACTAACTGTCAGTCAAAACACGTTAGGGATGCACGCCATACAATTTCTGCAACCGTGTCTTTTTAATCTTTTTTGTACCTATAGAAGCCAAACCCCCACGTACGGGCAGATAAAACCTTTTGAGTTATGTAAAGGAGTAATCAAAGAACATATTTTGAAAATATGGCAGAGGTAAAAAAATATAAAATTTTTTTAGTTCCCGTCAAAATTGAAAAATAGTAAAAAAGGGATAGTTTTTAAATAGTGATTTACCTAGAGAAACACAAAGCAAATAGTACATTTTTCTTATTATTATACATTTATTATTAATTCAAAGGAATTCCGTGGAATAAGCCTTTTATCCATAGCATATAAGGTTCTATCAAGTATAATGTGCGAAAGACTAAAACCAATTATTGCTGACCTGATTGGACCATACCAGTGTGGCTTTAGGCCTGGAAAATCGACAACTGACCAGATTTTCACGCTACACCAAATCCTGGAGAAGACACACGAAAAACAAATCGACGCCTATCATCTATTTATCGATTATAAAGCAGCCTTCGATAGTCCGATACGGGAGAAACTCTATGAAGCAATATCTGAGCTTGGTATTCCTGCAAAACTCATACGCCTTTGCAGGATGACCTTGACGAATACCAAATCCGCAGTGAAAGTTGGTAAGGATCTTACCGAACCTTTCGAAACTAAGCGAGGCCTCAGGCAAGGCGACACCCTATCGTGCGATCTCTTTAACATCTTAATGGAGATCATTATGAGAAAAGCTGCAGTCAATATGAATAAAACCATTAGCAGCAAAAGTCACATGCTGCTCGCGTATGCTGATGATATAGATATCATTGGGCGCACAATTAGAGAAGTTACTGCGGTTTTTTCGAGAATTGAGAAGGAGTCAGCAAAAGTGGGTCTGACGGTGAATGAGGACAAGACAAAATTAATGGTTTCAACGAACAGGGCCTCCACGCGATTACCGTTATAACTTCGAGGTAGTGGACGAATTTATATACCTCGGATCTGCCGTGAACAAAAACAACAACGTCAGCCTTGAGATCAAACGGAGAATTGTGCTTGCGAATAGATGTTATTTTGGGCTAAGCAAGCACTTTAGAGATAAAGCCCTCTCTCGAGTAACAAAAGTCCAGCTGTACCAGACTCTCATTCAACCTGTCTTGCTATATGGCGCAGAATCCTGGGTCCTATCGCAAGCAGACGAAACATCTGTAGGAGTCTTCGAGAGAAAAATACTCCGAAAAATTTATGGCCCTATAGTGCACAACGGCGAGTATCGGCGACGCATGAATCATGAGCTGTATGAGCTTTATCCTGACATTGACATAGTTAAGCGGATCAAGATAGCGCGATTGCGCTGGCTAGGCCATGTCAGTAGAATGGATGAAGATGAACCAGCGCGAAGGCTTTTCGAAACCGAACTCGAAGGAAGACGAAAAATAGGAAGACCAAGACTCCGCTGGAGGGATCAGGTTGACGAATCCCTGCGTACACTTGGTATTGCCAACTGGAGAGATAAAGCAAAAGATCGAACTGGTTGGCGAAATATGTTATCTTCGTTTTGTAAGGTCCCTGACCCCCCGGGGTTGTCCGAGACCGGATAAGTAAGTAAGTAGTATTTTCCAGTAGTATACAATAAACGTTAATTTAAAGTTCAGAGTTAATACAAAAAGGTAACGGAAAATTTTACACATTAAGAGTGATTTTTTTTTATTTCCAACTAATCTAATATTTAGACGAATTTTTATGAATTTGTCCTCATACAAAGTGGTCGAAAAATTTGTTTCGAAGGGTGTACAAAAACAGGCCTATTGTATGTGGTAGTGATGCCACAGGTCCCATATAAACTGTTCGACAATTTTAGTTTGGCACAGTACGTAAAACATGCTTTAAAGAGAAAACGAAGAAAAATGCAACATTTCTATGCTCATGTTACCTTTTTGCTCGCTAAACTAAAAAAATCGCTAAGCTCCCCATACAAAGTGGTCGAAAAAGCTTGTTTAGCATGGAATAAAAAATCAGGCCTATTAATTATTGAAACGAATCTACCAGAAGTCTTTGTTCACACTTTCCTTTTTTATCTAATGTATTTTTATTTAAAAGCTGTTGTATTTTGTTTTACTGTTTACAGACAGATGTTCTAGCATTCCCGCAACCCGATACTACAAAACAAACAAAGTGTTCGTACCACATCCTTAAAATTGTAGAAAGTTTCACTCATTCCACATTCCACTATTCCATTCCATTTGCGTTGGCAGTCTAACATGGCCTTAAATAATGAACTTATGTGGTTTTTTAATAGCATACTTTTGGGGTAAACAACCAATAACCTCTCAATATAAGTGAATTCACAAATACTGTACCACTATGTCACGGTAGATGGCGTGAACTAGGAAGATATTGCTACGAATAAGTAAAAGCATTTGCTTGCTGTTAATGACTCTACTAACAGTATGTAAATAACAGGTGGTTAGTGCTGCGCCTGAAAGTATGCATTGTAAGAACGTACCAGCTTGCTAAACCAGTAGCATGAATTCAACTCAGTAAAGATAATTCTCCGCCATTCGAGATTGTTCTACAAAGATAAGCAACAACAACAATGTCTAGAAGGTTCTTGAATTCGCTAGATATACCTTCATTTGAGTAAGGTGAGTTGGTATAAATAGCGGAGGTCTTTGGAATGGAGAGTTCAGTCTGTGATTAAAACCCGTAAAGTAAGCAACGCGAATTGATAGTAAAATACAAGACTTGTTAAAGTGTTATAAATAAAGTAAACTGTTGTACTATATAAGTAAAATAGAAGGAAGTGAAACTGTTGTAAATATCGTAATTGAAAACGAACCTTGTTTTATTATTGGGAATAAAACAACGCAAAAAGGACGAATAAGGAAATTCGTAACATTGGTGTCAGAAGTGAAATTACTAATTAAGGACAACGATGAAGTTTGAAGAACTCAAAGTTGAACAACTTAAAAAAGGAGTTGAGTAAATTGGATCAACCGACAGCCTGTAATAAGGTAGAGCTACAGAGGCGATTAATAGATGAATTTAAACGCCGAAACATCGACATTGACACGTGTCAGTTCGAGTGCAAAGTCGGAATGGAGGGTTGTGCAGAAGAAACAACTGGTAATGTAGAAGTTTCTACAATGTTTGCTGCCATGATGGCCAAATTGGACGAGAAATTTGGTGGAAATTCTAGAATTATGAACGAGAAATTTGGTGAAAATTCTAGAATTATGAACGAGAAATTTGGTGAAAATTCTAGAATTATGAAGGAAATATCAAACGCCACAAATGACAAGCTACATGAAATTTCAGAAGCTATGAATAACATGGAGATACAGGTTAATGATCAATTGGGAAAGGTCGAACAGAAATTCGAGGAATTTCAGCAGAAGATCGAACAGATCGAACAGGATATGGAGGAAAGATTCGCCGAACTGGAAAGAAAGATGAATGACCTCCAGTTGCAAGAAGGGCCAGTGCGAGTAATTTCTGAAGGCTCTAGTAGATTAAAAGCTCCCAGTTTCGACGGCTCTACACCATTCGACGTTTTTAAATTCCAATTCGAAATGGTCGCAATTAAGAACTCGTGGAACAGCAACGACAAAGCAGTAGAGCTAATTTTAGCACTGAAAGGCAGCGCAGCAGAAGTCCTTCAGAACATTCCCGTCAGTGCCAGAAACAACTACGAGGATATACTGGTTGCGTTACAACGCAAGTATGGTGGCGATCAGAAGAAGGATTTATATCGCATGGAATTAAGAGGCCGAGTGCAAAAGCATAATGAAACGCTACAAGATTTCGCAACGGATGCGGAACGCTTGGTATTGATGGCATATCCTGAAAAACCCCAAACTTTCTTAGAGCAATTTAAGCTAGAGGCATTTGTTAGGGGCATTAACGATCCTGCTGTTAGATATGCGGTATTTGCCTCACAAAGAGCTACATTTGTGGAAACAGTTTCATTTGCTTTGGCGAATGAAACGGCGAGGGTTGTTTCCAGTCAACAGACACATCATGTGCGAAGGGTAGAACCGGAAGGCAAATCAAAAGATTTGAAAGGCGCCGTTAGCGAACTGAAAGAAGTGATTCGAATTCTCACGAAAGCGCTATGGCAAGCAACAAAATTGAAAGGTGAATCATGGCTGAGATAAAAGAGCAAATTATTGACGTCCGATCCCTGAGAATTGAATCGGACGACGAGTGGTTCACGGCACAGAGAAGTGATCCTGTATTGGCAAAAATTATTTTGGCAAAGGAAGAGGATAGACAATTAACGCGGAATGAAATCGCTTCAGAAAGCCCCGTTTTAAAATTATATTGGGCCCAGTGGAATTGCCTGAGATTGCTAGATGGATGTCTATACCGTGTATGGGAAAGTGAAGATGGAAACACGGAGAAAAATCTAATTGTGGTACCTGCCTTGAAAGCGAAAGAGATAATTGCAGAACCTCATAATGGTCCGAGTGGTAGGCACCCGGTAAAGGCAAAACTATGGACTGTATCCGAGTGGATTGCAGGCTGCACTCACTGCTTGACAACTGAAGGACCAACGCGGAGGAGCTGCGGACAGAGACACCAGGAGAGCCCAAGTGCTCCCTTCGAGCGAATATCCATGTGTGTAGCTGGCCCATATCCAACAAGTAGCTCTGGGAACCAATATGCCCTAGTCGTTCTGGACTACTTCAGTAAATGGCCCGAGGTGTACGCTATTCCGAATAAAGAAGCGAAATCAATAAGCAAAGCTATCGTGAACAACTGGATAAGTCGTTTTGGTGTCCCTTTAGAACTGCATTCGGAGCAGGGTAAGAATGTTGAATCTGCATTCTTGAAAGAAATATGCGAGAGGAATGGAATTCGTGGTATAAAAACGACATCAGTGCCCCCTCGGACTGACGGCACGGTAGAGAAATTTAATCAGGCTCTTGAAGAATATTTGAGCAAGATCGTCAATAAGGATAGAAAATTCTGGGACGAACGCATTCCAAAATTCCTTCTAGCATACCGGTCGGCCACCCAGGATACCACTGCCCGAACACCAGCTAGTGCCGTCTTCGGGACAGAGTTAAAGCAATTTGGAGTTTGGCAACTGCCTAACATCCGACAGTGGGGAGAATGATGGTATCCCAGGAGAGCTTAGCGAACTTCACGAGTTTGTTCGCAGCAGAATGAAGTTGGTCAGTAATAAGATGAAAGCCAGGTACGACCAAGCGGCAAATTCCGAAGGATTCCATGAGGGCCAGCTAGTTTTACTGTTCAACCCACAGCGCAAGAAAGGTTTATCTCCACAACTTCAGACTCACTGGGAAGGCGCTTACAGGGTTGTAAAACGAATAAATGACGTGGTTTATATAATCCAGAAAAGCCAAAGTCCAAGAGCTAAACTGAAATTCGTGCATTTGGAAAGACTATCTCTGTATGAAAAACGGTGGGTTGAGCCTGCTTGAGACGAACAGGCTTAAGTGGGGGCAGTGTTACGAATAAGTAAAAGCTTTTGCTTGCTGTTAATGACTCTACTAACAGTATGTAAATAACAGGCGGTTACTGCTGCGCCTGAAAGTATGCATCGTAAGAACGTACCAGCTCGATAAACCAGTAGCATGAATTCACCTCAGTAAAGATAATTCTCCGCCATTCGAGATTGTTCTACAAAGATAAGCAACAACAACAATGTCTAGAAGGTTCTTGAATTCGCTAGATATACCTTCATTTGAGTATAGTGAGTTGGTATAAATAGCGGAGGTCTTTGGAATGGAGAGTTTAGTCTGTGATTAAACCCCGTAAAGTAGGCAATGCGAATTGATAGTAAAATACAAGACTTGTTAAAGTGTTATAAATAAAGTAAACTGTTGTACTATATAAGTAAAATAAAAGGAAGTGAAACCGTTGTAATTATCGTAATTGAAAACGAACCTTGTTTTATTATTGGGAATAAAACAACGCAAAAAGGACGAATTAGGAAATTCGTAACAATATTAATTTTATAGGTTGGTTGAAAAAGTCGAAAACCAAAAGGAAAGCTAAAGTAAATCTTTTGGCGATTTAGTTTCTGACAGCAAATGCAAAATTGTTTCAGTCCTTTGCACTAACACTGCCTTTTTGTGTTCGTTTGTGAAAAAAGTGCAACTCTACTTCAAGGTTTTATACGGTGGTTTCTATGGCACAGCTGATCGAAAAGGTACTGGGGAAATGATTTAGAATGAGAGACCAAAGAAGACAGGAACTAAGTTTAAATACTGTTTATTGATACTAATGACAGCTAAATTTTGTTTTATGTTGCATTGAACGAAAATACGCATTCCCTTTGATTTCTGTCCGTTTTATGTCCAACCAAAGTGTAAAATTGGTAAAATCCTACTACCTCGTCGTCATGAAGACGCAGCGAAGAGAGTAATGGAGGCTCTTAAGTATTACTCTATGGTTTTGTGTTCTTTCCTGAAAATATTGAATTTTCTCTCCTCTCACCGAGTCACGGCGGAGAATGTTGTCCGATAAATTGGCAAACTATCTGTAATGTTGTTTGTGTTATTTGTCCTCGCTAAGCCAATTTTTCTACTATTATTGTTTTATATGTTTGATAATCGAGGTAAATAAAACATGGTAAGAAAGCAAAAGGAAGAATACAGTTGTGAGAAATTGCAACATTTGCATGTTTTTAGTTTCTAGTCAAACAGTTACAGAAGTGACTACTCGCTGAAAAAAACGTCTTCAGTAACCTATTCTCAGAAACATATTCTGCAGGAACCATGTATATGCTTGCAACACACTTCAAACATGCATATATTTGCAAGACCCAATCTCACTTGTATTTAAATGCAAACAGTAGCATGTTTACTGGCAAGCATGTACGCTTTTACGTGGACACATATGGGTAAATCCTGAAAAAGGTCAACCATAACCAAAAAATTTAAGTTAGTATTTTCGCAAAAATGTCAGTGTATATGTTAAGCTGCATCACTTCTTTATTTAATCCAACTTAGAAATTTGAATTCTTTTTATCTTAACTTTCAAAATTGTAAGACTCTTTGCATTTACACATACAAAATATTAGTTTTTTCGTTTTGTACTTGTTTTTATGACAGCTGTTAAGGTATCAAAGTGAAGCTTTTGCTCCATTTGTTTTCATACTCATTTTCGTCTATCTCTGTATTTTGATCTTCCGCTATGAGATCAGTGTTAGCACTAACTAATAGCTGATCGTATATCATACCATGTATGTATTTTCAATAAAATTTCTTTGGAAAAATAATCGCTTTTATTGAGTGGAAAAATGTGAAACGTCCGACACGAAACGTCCGAACAACTAAAATAATTAACTATGACATTACTACTGCCCTTAATAAAGACAAAATATATAACTTCTTTGAAAGCTTGTTATATTTATAATAAATACTGTCTTCAAAATTTTTTTGTATGGCTGCTAAATTCGCAGATTTATGCAGATTATTAACTCAGTCTCAAAATAACTTCCGTTTTGAGAAACGTCCGAACGCATATTTAAAATAAAATTTTTGTGCAGCACTTAAGTTGAAATAATAATTTATTGATTACATTTTATTATACTAATAGATAGCTTTTTGATACTTCACACCTGTCCTACATATATCCCTCGATGGTATCAAATTTTTTTAAAAGAAGCGTCCGAATGAAACGTCCGACACGCTGGGATTTACCCATATACGTTCTTCATCACAAACATCCATATAAATACTTACGTGGAAGCATTCATGTGTTTCCTCCAAACCTCCATATACTTACGTGGAAACATATGCATATTTCTTACCAAATATAATATTTAGAAACAAATTATCCTTTGAACTCAAAATGTATGTATTATTTATTATAATTAATTTTTTCAATATAAATCCACATTTATAAATAATTAATACATAAAATTAAATGATTTAAAACAGACCACTTCGCATTTACTTGCATTGAATTCATTATTTTTTCCCATGAAATGAGAATCTGTTGCTCTTTTACTTCTTTATTTTTGCTGTCTCTAACATTGTTGTTTTCAGAAGGTTTCAACTATGCGTTGGTACTTATATACAAATCTAGTTCATGCAAGCCAGGCGTGTTTTAATTACTTGTGTTTTTTTTATATTTCACTCGGCCGGACAAAGGGCTTCACGTTATTGCGCTTTCCTTCCTCAAACTCTTTTATCCACTTTGGTAGCACACACACATCTATACGAAACACATTCACAAAAACCAAAGCAACATCACAAACCATTTAACTGTCCGAGCCATAGAGTAAATATGGGTAGAGAAAATCTTTCACTCACCAAATTTCTGACATTTGTCCTCGTGTGATGTGTACGTTTGATGTTGAAAAGAATTGCTTTACTAATACCAGATAGAGGCAATGGTTCAAAACAACGAACAAAATAACAACAACGGCATTTCGTTTTGTGTGTTAAAATTAATGTGTTAAACACAACACAAATGTATGCTAACAATAACAGTCAATAAAAAAGTTTAAAATACATTTAAATTTCACAGTTGTTCACCAAAATGGCATGAAAAATTAAAGCAGGAAGTTATTGTAATTCCACCTGGTGTATATCACTTTTCGTCAAACATCTCTCTATCACACCGACCGCATCACGAAGAGTGTGAAAGGAAACGTCAGATGAGACAAATGGCGGCTCTACTATAAATTTACTCTATGGTCCGAGCCTTTGTTTATTATTTTTTCAATGATCAAGCGCATTTGATATTCTCTGTCCGATGACAGAACAACAAACAACAAAAAACGACAGAGTTTTCAGCGTGTATATGATGTAAAAAATGTCTAACTTATTTGTTTGCGAATATTTAATCGCAGTTTTTTTAAATCACAGATACAATTAGGTGATATAATTGCGCAAAGAACTCGCGGCCTTATTCATAAAAATTTATGAGAGGTTGGAGGGACTGTTTTTGTATGCGCGCTGAAAAATAACTGCCCCAGAGATATATACTGCCGGAACCATGTACATGTTTGAACGCATTGTTTTCATTCATGAATAGAAGATCTGCTGCTCTTTGCTCTTTATTGTCTGTCACGTTTTTTTGTTTAGCAGTTTTCAACAAACAAAGCCACATTTGGGTCGCAAATGCATATATATTATAACCTATTCATCATTGTGTCCCAAACATATTTTATTGAATAGGAAACACAATGTGTTTGGTCACAAGTATACTATATTTTCGACAAGATATTTGCATCCAAACAAGAAAAAACAAATTTTTTCACGGTGTGGTAAATCATCTGTCAAAATCTCTCATAAATAAAAAAATAAATGGTTTCCCCTTACATCCCACGAGGGGATTAGGGAGAGCTTCTCACAACCAGCGAGCTGTGCGCGTTCTGGTTTTACACTCAATGATTGGGACCTACAGTTTTACTCCGGTTCCGAGCGGTATTTTGAGAAGCTTTTTCATGACTAAATACTCGATAGTGTCGCCGTCACTAAGCGAGGTCACCGCCGTCGAAAGAAACTTAAGGTGGTCAGAGTAGGGATTGAACCCACGTCCTCATGCACAAGAGCCGCGCACACTACCATTGCACCACCGACGGCCAAAATCTCTCATACGCTTTTATTAATACAGCCGTAAGTTTGTTTCTCTATTCTTAGAATATAATAAACCTGTTTTTGTATTCCCTGCTAAACTAATTTTTCGACGACTTTGTATGGGAAAGTAAGCGATATTAAGCGATTTTAAGCGGCACTCCATACAAATTCGTCGAAAAATTAGTTTAGTAGGGGGAAAAAAACAAGCTTAATACTTCAATAATACAAGCCGATAGACTTTGTAAATATTAAACACCCTGTGACTTGAGTATACTTTTCTAAAAACTTGTGTTGCGTTGTATCCGAATCTAACCACAGAATTACTCCATCGTATACGATTTTTGGGGCATCTTAAGGATTCAGATTTAGCGCAAGTCAAACCTTTACAAAAGTATACTCTGGTCTCAGGGTTAAAATATTTACGCTCCTGTGGTATTAATTCGCAAAGTGTATACAGGAGATTTTATGGTGAAAGAAATGTTTCAACGGGTCCAACCATTCTGTCGAGGGATAATTTTGCTGAGTGTGGGACTATTTGAAATTCAATACTTCGGGGCAGACCTCGAAATGGCAGATCGGTTGAAAATGTTGATGTTGTGTGTGATGAAAGTCGAAGATATCAACGAAAACACAAAGTTCCCAGGTGCAGTTATCTAGCCGCTACCTTTGGCGGATTTTGAAAGAGGATTTGCAAATCATCCTCGACATTACCCAGCCAGTTAAAAAACTAAATCCCGACGATGTTGCATTGCGCCTGTAATACCGTAGACCAGTTTTAAAGCTTCAATTCGGATAATTTCCAGAAACAGCTGTCTGAGGTGCCCACCAAGATTGCTTGATTTGACTGCTGAAGATTTTGTTCTTGTGGATCTATCTTGAGAAAACCGTGTACGAGAATAGGTTCCAAACCGTGCAGTAACTAAAGGAAAACATTCATGAAGGCAGTGGTCGCAAGAAACACTTGACAAACTTAAGGAAAATTTCATAAAAAGAGCAGATTTTTTTGTCACATAAAAGGGTCCGCATTCAACCGTTATTGTGTAAAAAATTTACTTTCTTTAAAAATTTAATTTGTTTTCTTTTCATTCCATTCAATATTTATTCAAAACCCAAATTAAGTATTTACTTTTGCCGCACCCTGCTTACTGTTTTAACAAACTTTGACTGCATCCGGGTTTTACCAATCCAAATACAAGTCACACGTTGCGGGAAATATTCTGAATAATGAAACAAACGCCACGTGTTAGTCCGATACAGAATGTCATCTTTCATTCTGAAGTCATTGAAAAGGACGATTTACTCGTCTACGCACGGAACAGGTCATGCTCTTGTGTGTTTCGTAGATAAGTCTACTTTTCTGCTTTCTGAATATGGAAATCGCGAAACCTTTTCGGGCCATAAAGACCAAACTTCAACAATGGATAAGAATAACTGACATAAGATTACGGAAAGCGTCAGACGGGAGCAGAACGGCAAAGGTCCTCTGAGGCGACTCGGATGGGGTTAAGACCAGAGAGCTAATAGAGCTGAACAAACTCGACCTAAGCTTAATGGCCGATGCAAATGAACATAGTGTCCGCGAAGAGAACACTGAGATGATGCCCCTGTCAATGCCCCGTTTTCCCAGGATTATGACTCAAACAACTCTCAGGTGATACAATGACTAAGCTGAAGAATATAAGGAAACGCATTGGAGAACGATACGAGTATGGCGCACGAATTACAAATATATAATACATTTAGATTTCTCTAGTAGACGCGAAGACCACACAACAAACCTGCCAATACCTTAAGTGTGTATCCAATAATGGACCATCAATCGAGGCACCTAGGGAGTTAAGCTGAATGATCGCAGAAGCTTTCTGCGGCGCACGGAGTGTTTTGGTCAGAACTATTTTTCAGTCACTTTCCGAATCAGCGGTATGAAAAATCACCTAGCTTAAGTACCCCGCAACCATATTAGAGCCATTTACAGATTCAATGATGGCAACAGAACATGACGTCCTGTAGTATCACAATGGTCATTATTGGACTAAGTTTGCCAATAGCTACAGCAACTTCAACCTAACCAAATAAATACCGACTAAAATCCGGCAATGCTTAATTCCTTGGAAATTATGAAGTCACCTCTTGACAATCAGTCGATATTGGGACTGACCCACCACGCTTTACAGACAAAGGATCGGCAGTTTTATAAAGGTGCAAGAATACGGTTGGCCCATGGTAGTACCCCTCCTTGTTTACCAGAAACTCAGCCAACTTTTTGCATGTTGGGTTCTAGAATGATCGGAATTCACTTACAGCATCTGACTATATGTTCTATGTTCACATTTGACTTGTGCAGAAATATAATGAACCGGTCGCTTACAGATGAACCTATTTTAATAACTTCCCCCGCCGGCCTTACAGAAGCCTGGATTGCCTTGTGAACGAGTCTCCAAATATGATAATGATTAACACTGCTTTTTGGAATCAGCAATATAGAACTGTGCTCTCTTCATATTCTTGTACACTCGGTATATCTTTGAAAATATTTTGGTTCTCTTCCTCAATATATAATATTTTGGTTCTCTTCCTCACTTATTAGATTTGTGCAGAACTTTCGATATTTAATTCCACTTCTTTACACTTCCAAAAGTGGCAGTTCAACTATCCCCTGTTTTCCTTGATACCTCAGCTATGGTTGTAGCTTTCTACAGCATCACCACGCATGCTGAATACTTGGGGAAATTCCTCAGACCTATCAAGGGTCATTAGGAACAGTTTAAAGGAATTAGGAACTTCATTGACTCCTTATAATAAAACCAGTTTTTGAGGACATAATAAAGTTAATGTTTATTACTCTGACGCATTGTAATCCATCTCACTCCTGGCGATTTACTGAAGCTATTCTGGTAAACTGAACAGGCTTAGTATCTAAAAGTGTTTATTAATTACTACCTTAAGGAAATTAATGGCAGGTTTCTGTTCCATCTAATTGAAACTGTTAAGGTTGTACGAATAATAGTTTATTGAAACGCCATTATAACCATGTAAACGTTTTTCTCATTTAACCCATTCAAGAGCTTGCAGCAAATAGGCACCCTGTGGAGAATGATTTCGTGAGCGAAGAGACCAAACAAAAGCAATATTTTTTTTTTTAGAAATCTACCTGCTTGCTTCTGAGCTATGATTATTTAGCTATGAACCATCTGAAATCCGCTTGCAAACCTGAACTAGATAAGCCCATGCAAACATACATCCTACAATGCTTGGTAAAGATCTGTAAAATAATATTATTATGACAAATGCTATTTAGTTTAACTAACATTTATGTCAAAATTACATTAGAATGCTAAAAAACAATTTGTTGTGTATATTCAGCTTGATTGCCTAATGTTACTTACGCCTAAAAGCATGCCGTATCTGCAGGTTGAAAAACTATCTCATACTAACTTACCATGAATAGCAGAAAAGGTGGCATCTCTAGTAACCATTAAATCGATGTCGAATTTTCGACAACATGAACATGGTTCTGGAAATGGCTGAACTGGTATACACAAGTGATCTGCAGCGAAACAGAAGTCAATCTCGTTTTAAACGGGTTATGACATTAATTTTCGAGTAAAAAGTGCTAAGTTTGTACTGTACTAGTTTGTTGTAATTTAAAAAGTATCTTGTCTTATTAGCGAACAATAAAATAGCGCTAAAAAGGACAATTAGAAAATTCGTGGCAATGTATACTTATACATACGAGTATTACTCTTGCCAAAGGCCATTTCATAGCTCAAGTCCCCAATAACAAATGGTAATCATAAACAGTAGACTTTCTCGGGTTTTACAACATCAGAGCATTCATTCACCATCTTATTTTCCAATGCAATTAAGTGTCCTGCGATCCTAGTAAGTTTGACGACTTGCGTTTTGATTTTTTCGTATAGCACGGTATTCAGTTTTTATGAAATTTTCATTGCCATAAGAAGTACTAGTACTTTATAAAAAATAAGGAAAATTTCCTGAACCGGAAATTTCGCTCACTTTTCATTAGCTTGGTACTCATCACTTTGCGAAAATGTAGTAGGCAAAATCAATTGCAGGGTTGTTACGCCAAGTTATTTCATACGAAAACAATTGTTTGACAATTGCTTAGGACCGAAATTTTTACATTTCGATAATTTTAACAAATGGAGTGCGTAGAGGAATTATAAATTAAATATTTGCAAGGTAAATCAGCAAAATTGTTCGTTTAGAAATAAATGACAAAATATCTTACAAAAATATCTCACGAACTGAATACGGGGCTATGGCGTTAAATAATGGCCAGAATATAATCTAAATTAATATTATTGAAGCCAGGTCGTCTAACTACTAACTTTGACTGCCACTAGCAAGTAAGCTCAGGGCATTAGGATTGGGAGACAGGTCCTTTTTTACGAATCACACTACCGGCCGTTCCCACTGTCACTACCAACTTTAAAATACTAGTACTAAGGGGGTTCGATGAAAGATCTATTCGAATTGGTATCTAGTGCTCGTAGAGAATACAGTGGATGCGAGAATGAGTAATAGGTGACTGGAAGTATTAAGGTTGCTCCGTAGATTCATACACCAAGAGTCTGCAACAGCTGTTTTTCTTGGGCTGGAAACCAAGAAAAGTCACTGGAAACGTTGGAGCACAAACTTGGCAACCCATGCAGAATGAGAATAATCGATATTTTGATAATTTTTTTTTTTAAATTGCAATTTCTATAAATATTTTTACTTTACACTTCGGTACAGTTTGCTTTATTCACTTGTTATCGCATTTTTCCTCGATTTAATTATCATAAAAATAAAGACGATCAAGAATTAGACAACCCCAATTTGACAACCCTGGTAAAAGAGAACCAAAAAGTGCTAGGAATTCACTCAAACGCATTTCTATCGCGCGTCATATCTTGATTATTTCATACTTTGTGCATAGTTTATATAATTTTTCTTCAACATGGTTGGAAGTTGTATAGTTATATACAATAACACTATCAAAAAGATGCTCGTGTATTGAAATATTCAATGAAGAGAGTAAAAGAGAGAGCCAAGAATACAAAAACACTCTCAGTTAACGAGTTTTGTACTTTTGGTTCAATTCACAAAGACAAATGTGTGATAATCGCATTCAGCAACCCTGCATACTTCCAATCATCTATCGCTAATTATCATCTTACTTTATTCTGCATGTTTATCCAACTCTAAGGTTGATCTGCTTTGGCATAGAACTAAAAAGGATGAACAGGTAGAGAAGAAAAAAACCCCGCAATTTGGCAACCCTAGTAGAAGAGAACCAAAAAAAGTCGACGCGATGCATTCAAACGCATTTCTCTCCCGCGTCATAACTTGATTATTTCATACTTTTTACATACTTTATGAAATTTTATTTAAATATGGTTGGAATTTCTATAGTTAGATAGAATAACATCATCAGAAAACTGCTCGTGTGTTGAAATATTCCACGAAGAGAGTAAGAGAGCGAGCAGAGAAACGACACGCTTCACTCGTTTTCTTTGTTGGCATTGCACTCCGTGACTAAATTTTCTTCTATAAACAATAGTTGCTTTATGATAGAACCCCCCTGTGTTGCTCAATGCGTTTTTCACACATTTGCCTATGTGCATCGAACAAAAAGTACTAAATAAATCAACTGAGAATATTTTTGTGGTAATTAAATCGAGGAAAGACTTGATAACATGTGATAACGAAAGGTAATGACGTGTTAAAGTAAAATAATGTATTAGGTTAGGTCGTTTAGAGTGAGTGTGTGTTGCTCCCAAGGAGCTCTACCCAGTAGCAGTGATGCCGTTTTGTATAGCTAGAAACAGACTGAGTCCGAAATTTCCCATTTCCGGTATTCCGTCAAAAAAGGGCTTTGACAAAGTTGTCCTCCTTATGTGTGCCAAGTAGAGTGTCCAAAACCGTAAAACCGGTTAACCGGGTTTTATGATATTAACCGTTGGCGGATTTTTTAAAAAACGTAATTTTCGAAGAAACCGATATCTGGTTATTTGACGTGTTAATATCCAATTTGTGTTAATATCCTTAAAAAAAACAATAAATGGTTTCCCGTAACATCCCACGAGGGGATTAGGGAGAGCTTCTCACAACCAGCGAGCTGTGCGCGTTCTAGTTTTACACTCACTGATTGGGACCTACAGTTTTACACCGGTTCCGAACGGTATTTTGAGAAGCTTTTTCATGGCTAAATACTCGATAGTGTCGCCGTCACTAAGCGAGGTGACCGCCGGCGAAAGAAATTTAAGGTGGTCAGAGTAGGGATTGAACCCACGTCCTCATGCACAAGAGCCGCGCACACTACCATTGCACCACCGACGGCCGTCCTTACAAATATTAATAATAAATTATATGATGTTCGAATTTTAATGAAATATTGGATTAAGAAACATGAGTTATATTTTCAAATATGATTTTATGCTTCAATAAGTTCTAAATGACATTTCCAAAAAACTTTTTTTTCAAATTTCAAAATAATTTTATGATTTGAATAAGAATTTAATTTTTTTTTTCAAATTTCATAATGTGCATTATTTTATAATAAATGTTTCAAACTTAGAGCACTATTACACAATGAATTTAAAAAAACTCAGGAATTCGTGAATTTTACGTTCGATAGGCAAAAGGTGTAGAGAAGAAGTAAGGGAGGAGGAAAAAAATGCCATGAAATGCCCTGGCATTGTGTTTCGGGGGATTTTTTTCAATTTCTCTTTGCGTATTTTCCGTTTCTGTTTTGAATGTGACATTTCGTGGTTACTACTTTTGTGATACTTCAATATTTCGATATTGTGAAAATTCAACGTGTAATAGATCGATGAATTACGTAGTAACTTTAAAAGAGAACTGAAAAATATGCCCGCAAGGAATGCCATCGTGTAATAGAGCACGTAATAAGGTTTCCATACATGAAAATCTCTTTCAAATTTGGAATATGGAATTTGATTTTTTAATATGAATTTGAATATAACTTGTAAATTTTATATTAAACACGCATTCCAAATTAGAATAAGATTTAAATTTTAATTTATAATTAAAACGTTATTAAAATAGACTTGTAGAATTTCGAGTTTTAAATAAGTAAAAAGTGTATGAAATGGTCGCTAAAAAAATGCGACCGAAACGGAAAACCGGTTTTTAAAAAATTACGGTTTTTTGGACACTCTAGTCCCAAGGCTGGGTAGGTACTGTAAAATGTAATACATTCTATCTGGGTTATAGTTATTTTGAAAACTCTGATTCTAAGTGTCTAATTTCAAAATTATGAACTCCAACACCTACTCAATGTCTAACTCCACAAATAAATTGATTTTTGTTTAATGCTATAAATGGAATTCGGAAATCATAATGAAGAACTTTAAATTTCCTCATAGGAACTTTAAATGGATGAGATTGTATTTTCTACAGAGGACAAGCAACATTTCCTGTCACTATTTCTAGTTTAAAGATTTCTTAATCCGAGCTCTAATTGCTGGCACAAAATTAGTATGAGAGGAGGCCGGCGCTCCATTCTAACAAGTGTCTATAACTGTACTCTCTCTAATAATACCAAGCGATTTAAGTCTACCGGTTTGCATTTTATTCCCTCGTGAAAAAATAAAAAAGCAAATCAAGGATTTTGTCAGTTGGCAAATCCGTTCCGAACCCGTGACGAGTCCGTAAAAACATCACAAAAAATTAATCAGTGAAATTGCGCTTGGGAATTCAGAACGAATCTTTTTTATTATGGTGTTTGTTTTCTAATGTTAGCAGCATGTGTACCAATCTTCCAGTGACCGTTTTTGATAGCTGCCATTCTGGCTATTGTATTCCTTTACAGAGTCATCAGCAAATCTTTTACCATCATATCGAGGCGAAATACCCCGTGATATACCGCAAGTAGTGAGGTATGTCCAGTTGTATCTGCCTCGTGATGGAAGTGGCGATCAATCGCGTTACACGCCATTCTTATGGCCAGTTTTTAAGTGGGTAGTTAACTATCGGATTACTTAATCTTAATTCTAAGTTAATTAGAGGTTAACTTTGCATTTTGTTTTTCAGTGGAGAGTTAATGTAAGTCGCCATATTGTCAACTAATATGGCAACCCTTGTATTCTTATTGGAAAAAACGTGTGTTTTGGGATAAATACCAAAACAACAAAGGGGAACAAACAAAATGGAATTATGTAAAATATGAAATAGATGCATAAAATCGAAGTCATTTTAAAAAAATGTGGAAAAAAAACTATATAGGCGCAACAATTTAACGATCTAGACTCAAGGTATGTGTACAAATACGCAAATCTAGAACATGTATTTTATACAATCTTCATTTCTCACTTTGACAGTCAGTAATTTGATTGTTAAAATAATATGGTTCCGACTATAAGTTAACCAACCAACATTGGGTGGTTAAATCACAATGACTAAAAAACACATTTCGATGTTTAACCACAATTTAACTAAGAAACCAAGATCACCACTGACTGAAAAACTGGCCATTGGAAGGCTTTCAATTAGAGGGTTGCTATTTATATTTCGCGTTCAGCAATAACAAAACATAAATTTTTCCATTGGAAATGGTTTTGTTGTTTTTCAAAACATTCTCATATTTTCAATATATTTTCATGCGCTCAAACCAATTTTCGAAGCACTTTTTCCACTCCGATTGAGACACCTCCAAAACATGCTTTTTGAACGCTTCAACAGCTACTTAGGGTGTCGAAAATGTTGGCCACGCAGAAAAAAATAAGTCATTGGGTGCCATCAATTCGACATGTTGAGTGCTCAAATAGCCCATTGTGTCAGCTGATGTGTGAGAGCTCGCATTGTCCTGATGCAAAATGATATGTCTTCTGTTGTTGTTTTTCCTTATTTCTTCAAACACTGTTGGCAAACAGATGGTGGTGTACCACTAATTGCCAGTTTTTAAGTGGGTAGTTAACTATCGGATTACTTAATCTTAATTCTAAGTTAATTAGAGGTTAACTTTGCATTTTGTTTATCAGTGCTGAGTTAATGTAAGTCGCCATATTGTCAACTAATATGGCAACCCTTGTATACTTATTGGAAAAAACGTGTGTTTTGGGATAAATACCAAAACAACAAAGGGGAACAAACAAAATGGAATTATGTAAAATATGAAATAGATGCATAAAATCGAAGTCATTTTAAAAAAATGTGTAAAAACTATATAGGCGCAACAATTTAACGATCTAGACTCAAGGTATATGTATAAATACACAAATCTAGAACATGTATTTTATACAATCTTCATTTCTCACTTTGACAGTCAGTAATTTGATTGTCAAAATAATATGGTTCCGACTATAAGTTAACCAACCACCATTGGGTGGTTAAATCATAGTTAAATAATGACTAAAAAACCCAATTCGATGTTTAACAAACCAAGATCACCACTGACTGAAAAACTGGCCATAAGAATTGACCGTTCTACGTTCTACTGAAAGCACTGTGGCCACATGACCGGTTAAACCCAAAAAAAAAAACGCGATCATTTGCTTCTATGTGCTTCTTCAAGGAACAACTTTTGTTGGATTTAGCTCGTCTTTTGTGATTCGTCACCTGCGTCGATGTTATACATTGCATTTGAATTCTTCAACTTTCTGTAAATACAACAATTAGTGCTCGTAAGTGAAAACTTTCTGTGTATGTTTATGCTAAAAAATGTCAAATTTTGTAATAGAAGTTCCAGTTTGCATCTGGCAACACTTGGACTCGAAATATAAACAGCAACCCTCTACGCGTTGTTTATTTATATATTTGTATCCTGCACTACAAGACTTAAAATCTTATAATAATTATGGTGCAGGATCAGCATATGACACTAATAATCAGCCTTATTCTACATTACAATCCAATCGTAATTTTCTCCGCTATTGCAACTTTGGTATTCTCCATTCCGTTTCGATTCAAATTCTTATCGTGACTGAGTTTTTTACGATCGTGTGTATTCTGCGTTACAATCGTAACTCAGTTTTTCTAAGTTGGTAATTACTTGACGGAGCGTCTTAAAATTGTTGTGTTTGGTGAAAAAATTAGTCAAAAATTCAATTTTAAGTGTAAAAAAGAGGAATTAATTGAGCAAAATGTAAGTATAAAATACAATAAAAAAAACAAATAAAACGTTTCATAAATTATATAAATTGTTTATTTGTTTGTACTGATTTGTGAGTTTTATTTAATTTATTGCAGGTCAAAAACAACAACACCGGAGCAATACGAGAAGTTGGTGACTTTAATGTCAGGAAAATTAGACATGGCCACTGCGTACTCGAAGCGTCCGAAAGAAGAAGTCCTGGCATTTCGTGAAGAGGTCAGAGTGGAGCTAAATTCATTAGGGCACCAACAAAAGATGACATTGCAAGATGGAATAAAGCAGCCACTACTCTGTTAAGCGGTGACAAAGACGTTAACGTATTCGCCCAAGCTTCTTGTGCAAAAGTATCTAACACATATTTAAACGTGTCTTTATTTAGGCGAAAGTTTTTTTTTGAAATCTGTAAAAGTAAAAAATTATTTAACACATCAACACTTTTAAAACAAATCTCTTAGAATTGATCGCTCATCTCGAACGGATTGCAATTATCTCTCAATTTTCGCTTTTCAAGTCTTCCCCTCTGTATTCCGGAGCACGTTGTTCTCCTCTTCCAACAAAAACGCCGCTGCTGTCGATTCCATTTCTCTTAACTTTACTTTGTGCTACAATGATGTTAAACACATGAAAATAAAACCTCCGGCACAACAAAATTCTTCTCTGGCACAATAGTCTTGTCCGGCACAACAACACACTGGTATAGTTTGGCCACAAATACCTTTTACTTACGTTCTGTCTTTTTTTGTATTTCGGTACTCACTGATGTGTTAAAGTATCAACAATATTTAATTGTCATCTGTTTTATCACTGAATCACTGTTTTATTTGCACTAAATTCAACTTTTTATTAAAATGTTTCCACAATTGACAATATTTTTTGTTTCTATCTCATACGTTTGACAACAAAGCAGCTGTTTGTGAATACACTCTTGTCTTCCTCTTTTTCTTCCAATTCAGTTTTTAGTTGGAATACCATTTTACGATCGTAACGTAACGGAATGCGGAGACGGAATTGTAATGCAGAATAAGGCTGAATAAAATTGAACAATATTTTCCTTTACATTATTTCAATTAAAAATAAAAAATTAATATAATTTAAGAATTAATATAATTTGGTTTTCAAAGTAAAAGTAAGTAAAGAGTAATATAATTTTAATGACAGCTTTAACTGAATTAAATTTATATTGTATTTGTTCTGTTATATTAAATTGTAAAATTTTTATACAGGCTAGAAAATGCAGACTCCAACGCGAACACCAACGTCCAAAAATGTTAGTTTATATGTATATACTCGTACTACCTTGCGTTTGCATTCGCTTACGAAAGCTGTCACTGACGTTTATGGTCTATCGAGTTGCCAACTATAATAAATAGTTATAGATTAGAAAAAGTTCTCTTGAGTGAATAGCACACAATGAAAAACAGATTGAAAGGGTTGGCTCTATGTCAATAGATCAACAGATTGTATGAATGCTATTGTTTGTTTCTAATACTGCAAATACCAATAATATTTAAGGAAATTCCCGTAAAGTGTGTAAAAACCCTAGGTTGTTTTGGGTTGCAATGTCGAAGAAATTTTCAATCTATATTAAAGTAGTTGTCTTTGAAAAGAATACATTCGATTTCACCGCATTTAAAATGTATTGGTTCGTTTGTTTAAGTTTTGTCTTAAGATCAACTGATGTTTATAACTCTGTAAATATGGTTATACAATTTTAAATTTAATTATCTATAATATAGTTAAAACGATTGTCCAGCGAATGTGAGTTCGAATCCCACCGGCGGCATTTACATTCTTTTCACTAACCTGAGGAAACATGATCTCTTATAGCCTTAAAGCAAATTACAACTTTAAACATAACGAGTATCTAAGACAACTAAATTTGACACATATGGTTGGGCCAAACAAAAACAGAACGAGACAACTACAATTAGAATAGTTCGTTCTATAAAAAGAACTTTCAAAACTTCTGCATCAGTGCGTGTAACACTGCACAATAAAATAAATATCTTCGGTTAGTGACTTGTGTAAATACACACCGCAGTGGCTTAACGGGCTAAACGCTGCTGAAGATGATGCTTCACAAACATCGAAACCATCGTCCAGCGAATGTGAGTTCGAATCCCACCGGCGGCATTTACATTCTTTTCACTAACCTGAGGAAACATGATCTCTTATAGCCTTAAAGGAAATTACAACTTTAAACATAACGAGGATCTAAGACAACTAAATTTGAAACATATGGTAGGGCCAAAAAAGAAACAGAACGAGACAACTACAATTAGAATAGTTCGTTCTATAAATAGAACTTTCAAAACTTCTGCATCAGTGCGTGTAACACTGCACAATAAAATAAATATCTTCGGTTAGTGACTGGTTTAAATACACACCGCAGTGGCTTAACGGGCTAGACGCTGCTGAAGATGATGCTTCACAAACATCGAAACGATCGTCCAGCGAATGTGAGTTCGAATCCTACCGGCGGCATTTACATTCTTTTCACTAACCGGACGAAACATGATCTCTTATAGCCTTAAAGGAAATTACAACTTTAAACATAACGGGGATCTAAGACAACTAAATTTGAAACATATGGTAGGGCAAAAAAAAAACAGAACGAGACAACTACAATTAGAATAGTTCGTTCTATAAATAGAACTTTCAAAACTTCTGCATCAGTGCGTGTAACACTGCACAATAAAATAAATATCTTCGGTTAGTGACTTGTGTAAATACACACCGCAGTGGCTTAACGGGCTAGACGCTGCTAAAGATGATGCTTCACAAACATCGAAACGATCGTCCAGCGAATGTGAGTTCGAATCCCACCGGCGGCATTTACATTCTTTTCCCTAACCGGAGAAAACATGATCTCTTATAGCCTTAAAGGAAATTACAACTTTAAACATATCAGGATCTAAGACAATTAAATAATTACAACAGTTTTGCAACTCTTTATTTATTTGAACTTTCCATTTATAATTTTAGTATTATAAATAAGAATCTCACAAAATAAATTTTTTTGAATAAAAGTTGTTGTCAAAATGTAGCGCAATTTACTCGAATGCCAAAATATGTATAAATGAACCCGTAGATTTCGAAGACGTTTCGAGAATCTTTTGAGCTGAAATGCAGCGTCCATGAACATGCTTTAAGTGTTTGGTGTTTTTCGATTCTCAAGACCCACTATAATATGGAAAATTGTGGTTATCTGGGTCCAGAGATGTATCCCCAGAAAAATATACACTATTACATTTGTGGGGAAGATACCTTTCATTTGATTACCCACAGTTATCGGCTTTTGTTTGTTCCAAAATGGACCCGTCCTTTCGGAAAAAATAAAATATTTTTCGAGTTTTTATATTTTCCAAAAGTTTCGTTTTTTGATTTTATCAAGAACTTCGGCAATTCAGCCAAGATTTGTGGGCATCTCAGTCATTACCAAGTCAAATTTCTGAGCTCTTGTTTCCTTTATATTCCTAATTAAATAAAAATTACCAAGCCTTATAAGCAATGAAATACAAAATACTCTATCTGTCTATCCTTTTCTACAATATTCTTTCAATCTAAAATTTCTTGAACTAAAAAAGCCGTTTTCCACTACATCCCATGAAGGGATTGGGGAGAGTTTCTCACTGCCAGTGAGCTCTGCGCTTTCTAATTTTTCACTCACAATTTTACACCGGTTCCGAGCGGTATTTTGAGAATCTTTTTCAAGGCTAAGTACTCGATAGTGTCGCCATCACTAAGCGTGGTGGTCGTCGTCGAAGGAAAATTAAAGGTGGTCAGAGCAAGAATCGAACTTGAACTAACGCGTAAAATTTCGGCGATTTGAATTTGACAGCTGAAGTGATCGAAAACATTACGCTGCGTTTTATGAACTACCGATTAACTCAACGCATGGAGTCGCGTAACAGCTGCAACGTTTTATAACTACCAAAACACCAAAAGTGACGCGACAAGTAAAGGGAGTGAAAAATGAATTGACCACTTATACAATAACACCCAAAGTCTTGTTTTAATTGTAACGATCCATTGTAATGATCCATCCACCATTCAGTATTTTTTATGAACTGAAGGTAGTAGGTTCCAGAGCAGAATATATATATATACTCGTATGAATTCCTTTGTTCCTATAGGGAACATAGGGCGTCAATGATTGTTTTCCGTTCGTGCTTGTCTACTGCTACGATGTTTAGATCGATCCACGTTTTGTGGACTTTTTCTACTTCGGTATGTAGTTGTCGGCGCAAGGTGTGGCTCAACTGACTTTTCCTGCGGCTGCCTTGTGGATTCCATTCGATTGGGTTTCTTGTATTGTCGTCTTGAGGTCTTCGCAAGACATGTCCAATCCACCGCTATTTCCGTTTCCATTCTCGATTATCTGCTGCTACGATCTTTAGGTCTATCCGCGTTTTGTAGACCTTTTCTGCTTCGGTATCTAGTTGTCGACGCAAAGTGTGACTCAGCCGATCTTTCCTGCGGCTGCTTTGTGGATTCCACTCAATTGCGTTTCTTGTAATGTCGTCTTGAGGTCTTCGCAAGACTTAACCAATCCACCGCCATTTCCGTTCTCGAATTTCAGAATTAACAGGTATTTGCCCGCACTCTGCCTACAAACGTTCGTTTGAGATGGTGATTGCCCAGGAAAATTCCAATATGCGACGGAGGCAGTTATTGATGTATACTTGCACGACATGTATGTATATCACATTGATTTGAATTCCACGACTCACACCCATAAAGCACAACACTATCATGTTTACTGGCAAACATGCATACCTTTACGTGGAAACATGCGTTTTTCATCCCAAATATACATATACTTACGTGGAAGCATACGCCTGTTTCCCCCAAACCTATATATACTTACGTGGAAACATCTGTGTATTTCCTCCCAAACATAATAATATTTACTTTGATTTCAATAAGTATGTATTATTTATTATAATTAATTTTATCAATATAAATCCACATTTATAAATAATTAATACAAACAATTAAAAGGTTTAAAAGGCCACATTTTAAGTTTACTGGCATTGAATTCATTATTTGTTTTTTTTCATGAAATGGGAATCTGCTGTTCTTTTGCTTCTCCTTTCTTTGTTGTCTCTCACGTTTTTGTTTTCGGAAGGTTTCAGTTATGCGTTGGTTATCACTATGCGTTGGTACACAAACAATATACAAATCAAGTTCATGTAAGCCAAGCGTGGATTAATTACTTATGGGTTTTTCTACATTTACTTCACAAATGGTCCGCCAATCCGATTTTCGCAGTAAAGGCTCGGACAGACAAGGGCTTCACGTTGTTGCCCTTTCCAGTTTGTTTCTCACTTTGGTAGCACACATACACAAAAACCAAAGCAACATCACAAACCATTTAACCGTCCAAGCCTTCGTTTATTCGTTTTTCATTGATCAAGCGCTTTTGATGTCCTCTGTCCGATGAACCATTGATGACTGAATACATGAAACTAAAAGGCAATACATCAGCCACCAAAAGAAGAAACACTTCATCTGCAATTTACACGCACATTCAGGAATATTTATGACTCACTGATTAAGAGAATAATGCAAAAATACAGATACACATTTACAAGATAGACTCTCTCCTTGTTCCTCTTTTATTCTCTTGCTCTCGAGAGAGCATAAACAGTGCAACAAACACAACTGTATTTGCATCACAAACACAGACATATTTGAGTTTAAAAAACATATATTATAACATATTAATCATTGTGTCTCAAACATGTAATATTATATATCAAACACAATTTGTTTAGACACAAATATATTATATGTGCGACAAGTTTCAAACACACTATATATTTGCATCTAAACATCAAAAAAATAAAAAAATTTTCAGCGTATAGAGTTGTGGGGGACTTCCACACATGGTTGAGTTTGCTGTAGGATTAGCTTGATTTATTGATGCGGTTTGCAACGTCCTCTCTAGCCCCAACTTGTTGTTATAATGCTGCCCAGATAACAGAAAGATTGGACGTCCTCAATCCGTTGATGTTGCAAGGTGAATTTTCGTGTATTTGTAGTTTTGATTCTCATAGCCTTCGTTTATGGGATTTTAATTCTGATACCACGAATTGCAGCTTCGGCTTCGATTTTCTGAAGTTTTGACTAAATTTCGTCAAAACTATAATAATGCAAGCAGATGTCGTCTGCGTAGTCTAAATCTTCGAGGCGGTCGTTTAAGCGCTGATGCCTCCAGAGGACATTCGCCATGATGCTGTCGAGAACTGCGTTGAATAACAGGGTGATAGTGGGCATCCCTAACCGCGCACCAACTTTAACATTTATTGGGCAGCTGATTGGGTCCTCGTATAGAATGCAGCTCTTAGCATTTTCGTACAGTGTCTTTATAAGTCCTATGAGTTTTCCGGTATTCTCTTGCAACGAAGGGCGTTCCAAATTGTAGTGTGGTCTAGCGGTCGAACTCCTTTCAAAGTCGATGAATATTAAATATAGCGTCGATTGACATTCGACTGATTGCTCCGTCTAAGGCTATTAATGTGATCGATGCCTGATTTGTCAGGTCGGAAGCCGGCTTGCTCGTTGCGAATATCGTTGGACAATGTGCCTAATAAATAGTCTTGTGTTTATTATATTAGCTTTGACCTTGTTCGCTATACTAAGAAGCGTTATGCACCTCCAGTTCTTGCATTCTGTGAGGTCGCCTTTTTTTGGGATTTTGATTACCATTACTTTTAAGGCGCGCTATTTAGTTCATTGGTGTGCCAGAACTTAACTTTGATAGTTTGTACGAGTTGTGCGCTTGTACCTGTGTCCGCCTTTAATATCTCAGGGCAAATATTGTCGTTTCCGCGTGCTTTATTGTTCTGGAGTATCCTAAATGCCTCCACAATTTCAGCTGTGCTCGGTATGTCAGTCGATATGTTATGCCTTTCAGTGTGTTCGAGACAAAGGCATGTCAATACAGTGTGGTCCTGAAAGGTTTTCAGCATTCTCCTATAATGGTCCTATGGTTCTCCTATATTGGCCATATGTCGATATGCCCTGTTTTCGATGTTATGACCTCTCCATGGCTGTCTTTCAATGGAGAGGAAATTCTTGCGTCCCAGTTATTTCGTTATCCTGTGTAGATCAACAATAATATTGTTGATGGCAACCCTCTGTTTGGTGTGTGTTTGAAACCAATGAGTTTTCGACATGAAGCAATAGAGTTGTGCAAGAAAGGGTTTCCAATGTTAATGCTTAGTATTCTTCCAACGTATGTATAAAGAAATTCTCATTAAAATGATGAGTGTTTCGTTACATATAGTTTTGATGAATTTTCTCCGAAAAGCAAACCAGGAACCAAGATGATAAAATTGGCAAGATCCGAATTAGCTGTACAGACAGACCTGGTTAACATTGGAACACCTTTTTGTACTGGTATTTTTGAAAATAGTACAGAACTAATAAATAAGCTTCATATTAAAAAGGTATTGAGCTTGAATAAATCTAAAAATAATTAAAGGGAAGAATAATTTTCAAAAATTTATTGTGGATATTAACGAACCCAATGGCAGTTGACTTAATAGTAAAACAGCTCATTTTGATTCACACATGCAAAAGTAAATGCATTTTCATTTTGATCAGTCATAGGATGTTGGCTTCAAGTTTTTCCATCTGATGTAGCAGTGGGAATGTTGGTAAACATTTCATTAAGTTCTCTGTGTCAAGTCGTGGTTTCCGAATGCCCATTTCACGTGGAGTCTACCGCCATTTGCACTAGGACCTTGATCATTTATCAGCGGCTTCGTTTCCGAGTATTCTCCTATGACACGGAACTTATATTAGGAAAAGTTTTGTCATTGCGCTGATCTCGTCTGGACGCATTCTCGACTCAGTATCGAAGAATTTTTTTGTGCCGGAGGACATAACCCTTATGACCGTTTGGTTGCCGATAATATTTTGTCACTCTTCCCTAATATTGCGTGATTTCGTAACTAACAACACGCTTCAGATATTACCACTACATCCGTTTGGAAGATACTACCAAAAAGGATGCTGAGAAGACCGTAGCTCCCACTCCACTATCCGTCTTAGAAAAAAAAAATATTTCCCATTACATCCCATGAAGGGATTGGAAAGAGCTTCTCACAATCTGTGAGCTGTGCACTTTCTAATTTTTCACTCACTGATTGGGACCGACAGTTTTACACCCGTACCGAACGGTATTTTGAGAAGCTATTTGGTCACAACCGAATTGAGGTTCTTACGACAGAATTTAGTCGCCACAAACTGAAATTCGGTTGAAGCAACCTCGTTTCGTAATTGATTCGATTCTGCCAACTGAATCTGAAAATTATATTCATTCTTTCAACTCAATTTTCTAAAAATTTCAGTTGGAACAACCGCATTGGGAATTAATTCGGATGCAACAACTGAAATTGGTATCAAGTTCTGTTGGAGTATTCGAATGTGGCATCAATTTAGTTGGAACAACCGAATTGTCACCAATTCGGTTGTAACTATCGAGATTCGTTAAATTTGGTCACAAGAACCGAATTTTGTCTTAAGTTGGTTGAAACGATCGAATTTGGCAGCAATTCGGTTGCTGTAACCAAATTTGGCAAGAATTCTGTAGGTGTACTAGAGGTATACGCCGATTGTTTGTTGCGGCGTAGAGACTTGGGAAACCGGCGGCCGCGACTTGGTTGGCTAACCTGGCGGCGGCTTTTCCTAATTTTTAGGAAATTGGCTCGGCTGCTGCTGTGCAGAGATCAATTCTTAGGAAATTTGTCCTGCTGTTGTTATAGTTGTAATGTGTGCTGTAACATGTTAGGGTATGGGACTGGCTGTTGGTGTTGTAGCGTCAGGAATTTCGACTGGCTGTTGTTCTGTACAATTCAAATTGTCGTTTAAATTCATAAGTTAATTCCTAGGAAATTAACTTGACTGTTATTAGGAAATATGCTGATTGTGGTTGTTTGTAGTTTTTTGCTCGCTCTGGTTGCAACGGGTGTTGTAAATCAGGACAGTGTCATTTATTGATCAATTATACGGAATATTACGTATAATACGTAAGACGGCGGCAGCGCATCAAAACGGCGACAAAACGGGGACGGCGTGGCTCGGAGGTGTAAAGGTCTACACCGAATTCATTTTCAGTTCTGATACTACAACATTGCGACCGTCGGTGGTGCAATGGCTAGTGTGCGCGGCTCTTGTATATGAGAATGTGGGTTCGATCACTGCTCAGACCACCTTAAATTTCTTTCGACGACTGTCACCTCGCTTAGTGATGGCGACACTATCAAGTACTTAGCCATGAAAATGCTTCTCAAAAATACCGTTCGGAACCGGTGTAAAACTGTAGGTCCCAAGCAGTGAGTGCAAAACTAGAAAGCGCACATCTCACTGATTGTGAGAAGCTCTCCCCAATCCCTTCATGGGATGTTATGGGACACCATTTTTTTTTAAACCACAACATAATTCTGGGTGTTTCAAACCTGACATTAAAAATTTTAAAAATAAATACTATATTAAAAAGCAATGAGTGTTCGAACTCACGAGCGATTTGTTAACACCATTTTGTTACACGGTTCCTGTTCGATTTCTATGAACACATTAGTAAATGTTACATTGGAAAATAAAAAAAAAGAATATTTTTTGTGCTGTAGGTTCCTTTGCTATTGCAATTTCTTTATTCTTACATCTGCTTTAACATTGGATGTAATACATATTGTTAAAATAAATAAAGCAATATTTAGCTGACTGAAATAATTGTTTTTGTTTTGTCATAAACAGAACGACGACAAAAGTATTGAATAGTATAGAGAACTTATTGCAATCTTTTTCCGCACTCATGTGGAGAGTCTGAGTAAAAGAGCATAAACGAATCTTATTCTCTTTATAGAATATTTCAATGTCATTGCACAAAACAATACAAAAATGATAAACGTTTCAAGAGGCATCAATGTTTCACATCAAAATTATGAATAGACCAAGTTATGACAAAAAGTGAGTAATAAGTTTTGAATCATTCGCCAGCTGCCGCCAGTGCTTTTGAGTCATACAATGCGTTCCATGAGTTCTCTATACTATTCAATACTCTTTGGCGACGACGACCTTCATGTTTGTTCGCTGCCGCTACATCAATACCATCATACTTATTTTCATGCAGAGACTGTTGTTGTACAACAACCACGTATGTGATGCTAACGCTGTGTGTTGTTTGCATGTGCTCACTTTGATAGATTGCCCTACCCGTGCCTATACATGTTAAGACATCAAAAAGTTAAAGATTGTATAATTGTTGCTGTCGCGGCGATATCAAGATTTTTTTTTGCAGTTTTTAAGAAAGGTAAGTTAAAATATTGTAATTCTGGGTTTCGTTTTAAAACGTCTTAATTTGCAGATAGTGTCTAGATATAAACAGTTTTGGAGTTTTTAAGTTGATATGCTGCAATCGTCTGAACAAAATTGGTGCGGTGACCCAAGATGGCTGGGACTGCAACAAAAGTCGGAAGTGGCATGTAAAACAAATGTGTTACCCTAAAGATTGCCCAATATAAATTACTTTATTTTCTGGCTTTGTATTTTTTTTATAAGATTACAGGAAAATAAATCTTCAGTTAATAATAAAAAAAAATCTTTCAAACTTCATTTGTGACACTATCCAAATTCGGTTGTTACCTCTTATTCGGTTATGGCAACCTCCAATGAAGTTGTGACAACCTCTTATTCGATTGAGACAACATCTGATTCGATTGCGATGACATCTAGTGTGGTTGTGACAGCCTATGAATTCGGTTACGGCTAATTCGGTTGTCTCAAGCGAATTTTTCTGTGAGTGTAGTCAGTGTAAAACGATCAGTCCTGCAAGGGTTAAGAAATATGGTTGATTGACGTATAATTATTATGATTATATAAGTAAAATAAAGGGGTTACATCAAGTGTTGACTGTTTCTTTTAATTCTAATAAACACGCACATTATTTCCTTGAAGTCCTTGAAGCCGTGTTAACGACTAACTTGGCCCTATATAATTAAATATTTTGACGAGACAATTTCAAAGGACTATAAAACCATAGGATTTCCTTGAAAAAGATCTTAGTTATTAAACTTTTTTGCCACTAACAATGAGTAAATTGAAAGCGTTTCTTAGTAAAGCATTTCCATCCAACGTGGAGGAGGGTGAAATCGGTTCGGTCAAGTTAAACATATGGCTCGCCCAAATATTCGGTGTACCCATCATAGGTCTTAAGCGGGAATCTAATGCAGTTAAGACCATACTACTTCTGTATGGGATATTGACCACAACGATGGTCACATTCATCTATACCGGTTTCGAGATGTATGATTTGGCAATGAATCTCCACGATTTGGATAGTTTGACGCAGAATATATGTTTGTCTTTGACCCACTTTACGGGTGCACTGAAAGTGAGTACGAAAGTACAATTTATAAAGGAGATGTTTTTTTTTTTAATTTTTCTTTCTGTTTGTTTTTTTAAATGCAGGCAATAAATCTTTTATATAATCTATCGGGCATTCGTGAAATTTTGAAAAAGTTGAAATATGTTACAAAGACATATATAAAATCAGAGAAACAGGTGACATTTGGAATTTTCAAATATATATCGGTGGGGTTTTTTTTTTTAATGAACTGTCTCCCACCTTTCCATAGCTTGAAGTGTTTTATAACGGCGAACTGGAAAATACGATTGTGTTGTGTTTTTATACCAGCATCGTAGGTTTTACCGGGTGTTTTGGCATGGCCATTTTATATATGAGTAAGTATTTGCGAGTGCTGGCACAAAAGATTAGAAACGATAATTTAAATATTTTTTTGGGGACGCAAGGAATATCGAAAGGCACTTACAAATGTTGTATCTCCGTTCGCTACATCTTGAAGTACGACTTTTGTTTCCAATTCGAAACTTACGTCTTTTTCAAATACCTGATATTTACAACTTAAATGTGGCATCTCTTTCACCAGATCCCGCGACTATGGCTGGCCAAATGTTTCCATATCGCGTTATGTTACCCACTTGGATGCCACAACAAGTCCAACTCCTTTATATGGGTCTCAGTGATATAATTATTGCTATACAAGTTATAGCAGTGGATTATTTGAATGTGACCATTATCAATCAAATACGATTTCAGTTAAATGTTTTAAATCTCTCCTTTGACGATCTTATCATCGATACGCGACCCAAGGCAGAGCCAAGTAGGAGTTTGATGATCTACAAGGATGATCCGGTTAAGCGTCTTCATAACATTATCGAACATCATATACTACTGAGGGAGTGAGTCATTGTCGTAGTCGTATGAGGGATTACTTTTGATAATCCGTTTGTATTTTTCTTTCAATTTTCATTTCCTTTCTTAGGCTGAGACAAGAAACCGAAGCTATTTTTAGCCAACCTATATTGTGGCAATTTCTCACATCAGTGATCATATTTGCCATGACCGGTTTTCAGGCCACTGTCAGACCTAGTGGGAGCAATGCAGCCATGATCATATATGCTTATTGTGGATGCATCTTTTGTGAGCTTTTCGTGTATTGTTGGTTTGGCAATGAAGTCTTTGAGCAGGTAAGATGGTAGAGGGGAAATTGTCTAAAGCCATCATGACCTTATAAAATAAGAAGAAGAAGAAGAAAAGGCATAAACATGAGCATAAACCGGTTTCAAAAAAGGCCAACGATGATTGCAAAGTTAGAATCAGTGATGGGATATGAAATGGAAAGTATTGTATTTAAAAAGAAAATTTGAAGTGCCAAATTTGCCTTGTGTTAAACATTTGATATTTCATAAAATGATAAACGTTTCCATTAACTGTTCTTTCGTTTCCGGCACACAAGTTATAGGAATAATAAATTCAAAAAACTTTCGAATTGAAATGAATGATTGCGACAAACTGATTTTTCTTCTAACGCAAAATTTGTATATATAACTAAGTAGTGTGCGAGAGTCTTGTACTGGCAAAGGTGGGTTCGATCTCTGCTCTGACCACCTTATATTTCTTTCAACGACGGCTTATTGGTTGCGACAATATCATGTAATTGGCCGTGAAAAAGCATTTAAAAAACAGTTTGGAACCGGTGTAAAACTGTAAGTCCCATTCGGTCAGTGTAACAACTAGAAAGCTTATAGCTCACTGATTATGGGAAGCTCTCCCCAATCCCTTTATGTGATGTAATGGAAAAGCATTTATTTGAATAGGATTTATATTGGATGGAAGTGTATATGGGTGTATTATTCAGACTATTACTTACCACTCTATTGTCCTCTGAATATCTCGGGCTTACAAAAAGTATACAAATATTTTAAAATCAATACACAAAAACTATTTTGAATCAACAGTAGACCAGTTCAAGAAACCACACCAAAATTGAATGAACAGTTCATGAGTTATGGCAATTTATACTTGATATTCTCTTGGAAGTGACTGCAAATGGCCATTTGGACGAAAATTAAAAATACGCATGTTTGAAGGCGTGTATCTTTGGAACCCCTGAGCCGATTTTGGAGTTTCAGGCCAATGAATGTTCACAATTTTACTACTAATGACATCCGCTCATGAAAAGATTTTTATAGTCGAAAAATTGCAAAAAGTAAAATAACCCAAATCGGCCCTTCCTCAAAAAATTGACTTAATATTGAAATCGACGCCAAAGCCACAAATAGTACTCGGTCATCCTTTTATTGGCCTTAAATACTTTTGTTTGGCTACTGAACAATCTCAAGCTTTGAAATTTCGAATAAATTGATTCGTTAATTTTTAGCATTTTTTTGAAATCAACGCCAAAATAGCGATAATTTCAAAATTTCGAGAGCGTGGAACGACCCCTAAAAGTTTTTTATTTTTTTTTTTCCTTATTTTTCCCTTCGTAACGATCCAAAACTACATCTCTGTCCAGGTGTCCAGGTGATCCTTAACCGCAGGAAGGATCGTTTTCGTAATCAGCTCTACAATTCACATTGTTTGATACTTATATCTAACAAAAAGTCCTTGCTGACATCCAATGTCAATCAAGTATATAGGCAAACTAGAATGTTGGACATGTACATATATTCGATTAGTCCAAAACTAGGCTTTATTGGGTTAATGTTGGTACACGGTTCATATATGGAAAAAAGGTAATAAGTTTATGAATAGGTACATAAAATAGTACATAATTTCATCACTGTTTGTGGCGGCGTAATATAAGTCAACTACAATTGGATGTGACAACTTCGTTTGGATCACACAGAGAAAAATGCATACATACTTACATAAATCAGTCACGAAATCGCTAACTTAAACACTTACACATTTGGATTTTAGATACTGAAAAAAAAATCAAATCATATTAATCTTGAGTTAAATGATGTTCGATGTATTATTATTGTTGCCAATGTTAGACTTGTCCTTTTTTCGCTGTTTTATTCGCCGTGAATGAAGCGTTTAATTTCTAAATTAAGATAAGTACGAGGACAACAGTTTTTTCTACAAAAAAAAAAAATAAATAAAACACGCTTAATAAATCTTTACTCAATGACATCTTTACTCGACGATTTATGCATTTATTCGTTCCAAATCAGTTTGATCCAAGTTTCGTTATAAATCCGCTATTTATGCCACTTCAACCGTTTCCAGAACCATATCAGGGTAATCCTGCCTGGTTTCGAAAATTAAATATCGACTTATTGATTAAAGGCGAGATAACACCTGCTCTCGATTATTTCAGACTATTCTTGTGATGTCATTAAACATTCGTGGTGGGTTGGAAATAGCTTTCCAACTTGCAAGAACTGCATACTTTTAGACGTAGTTAACATTAAGTAATTAGCTGTAATACCCACCACAAATAGATTCTAATGATGATACTTTGACATAAATGTTAGTAAACCGTTTATCGTAACAACATTTTTATAATTAAATGTGTACTTATGTAATGTTAGGTGATAGTGATAGTCGATTAACGACTCACTTAGATTTATAAGTCCATTGTGATATCATGGGATAACTAGATTAGGCGTTGGTCCCACCGGAGAACCAATTAGTTTGCTCCAAGAAGCTCAAAATCTTGTTGACGTCAATCTGAGATAATTCTCCCAGATACCTGAATATGTATGATCCCTCAGTCGACACCCTGCAGTAGTCCAGCGCTTGACAAGTGCAAGGAAAGTATTCAGTGGATTCTTCCTTTTCCTCATCGTTACAGTTTATACAGCAGTCGTTTGCCCTGACCTATAGTCCCTTCGTAGCGGTGTAACCAAAACACGCTTAATGTCACGTCAAATCTGATACAAGCATTGCCACCTTGGGCCTGGCTAAATACAGAAGCTTCATGGATCTCTTGCTATCTACTATGAGTCCGATAAGTCTTCTAGCCTTCACAATAGGTGGCCCTACTAGCCCGTCTCGCCAGCATCATCATCATATAGAAGCGTTTTTTGAAGGAAATGTTTACACGTTGCTAGGAGCGTATCAATTCCTGTGGGACCTGTAATATAATCCCCAGTCTGCCCCGCTCACACGCTCTGCAGTTGCCCGGAATATCCTTGTACCCTGCCAGCCAAATGAAGCGAATATCGTACTGCTGGTCCATCTCGTTAAGACATCTGCGACAGTCCTGGGAAGATGTTGAATACAGGAATACCGATTCCAAGGACTTGATGACCGTCTGAATGTCCGAGAAGACATTGACCCCAAATACTGCTGGACTATTCTCCCTTATCCCGTATGCCACTATTCTAATGACCAAAACTTCAGCCTGATACACTCTACAATGATCAGGTAATATACGAGATAGGGGCAACCCTTGTTTCCTAGAGTAGACCTCGCAGCGTACCATTTCTTGTCGAACTATCCGTGTATAAATTCACATATCCACCTTTACAAGGAACTGCGTTGTTTCAGGAATCCCGTTACGGTATGGGAGTGTAGTATTTCCAAGCGAACAGTGGATCCGCTTTCGAGTAGTCGACATCTGCAGAAATGTTGGGATTACCTTCCATTACTGTTTCATGGCCGACTCCGAACATGCTCCATTGTGAGAGCGTCCTTAGCCTGAAGCAATCTGCCTACCTATAATGTCTACCGGCAAAAAGTATAACATTACATTCAGTGGATTGGGGGTAGTGGTGCGCCGAGCACCCGTGGTGCACATCGTCGACATTCTCTGAACCCTAGTCCATTGTGCACAATAGGTGGGTTTCTCAAGCACCTGCCACGATAACCCCATAGAGCAATATGGATCTCACCACTGCTGTATGGATCCGGTGAGCAATCCTGGAAGAAAGTCTCCATTTTCAACATATAGTCCTCTTGCAGGTGTATAGGGATATCGTCGCATTTTCGCCCTTTCCATAACGTTGCGTCTGAAACTAAGCTTGTTGTTTAAAATAACACCCAGGAATTTGGTACGATCTGTAATCTAATTTCAGAACCATTCAACGTGATAGGTTCTACGGTAAGTATTTTATTACTTCGGATAAAAGAGCCAGCTCGGATTTTGGCCGGTTTTAGATCTAGCCCATTTCCAACTGCCCATCTGTCCAAACTCCGTAAGCTGCCTTGGAGAATATTCCTTAGGTTACTGGGATACTTCCCTTTATAGCTATTACTACATCGTCGAGAGTAACCAGTATTCCATTCAGTGTAAGGTTGCATAGAAGCGGGCACAAAACTCTTCCCTGAGGTGTGCCTCTGTTAACATACGTCGTTGAGGTGGATGTGCCCAATTCGGCAGTGACACGTCTCCTGGTGAGCATCTGGCATACAAGCCCCGTAAGATCAAACGTTCACCTTAAGGCCCGACAGCGCAAATTCAATCGCATTAGGAGAGATAATATGTAATGTTATGAAAGGCTACCAATGTACACTCCTTACTCGGGGATCACACGTGGCAATTTTACTAGCGCAAGTCTGGAGTTTATAGCAGAGAGAGGCGAAGAGCTTCCGTTCCCTTCCCCTCTCTCTCTCGAAAACTCAAGACTTGCGCAAGTAAAATTGACGTGTGTGATCCCCGAGTTAGCAGCTATCGATTTATCTATGTTTCCTGTCAGTTCATGCAGTGCTGTCTTCGTAGACCTGCCCTTGCAGTGCAGGTCTGTGCACCAGATTACAATCTCACATCAATACTCGCCCGAAAGTGTATGCCTATCAGCCGTTCCAAAGGTCTCAGTAGGAACGATGACAGACTTATCGGCCCAAGCTCCTTAGGAGCAGTGTGACAGGCCTTTCCCGCTTCGGGAATAAACACAACCCTGATATCCCTCCAACCCCTAGGAATATACTTGAAGTTTATACCGCGATATGTGGCTAAATCAGCCAGGGGATCAATATAGCGGCCACACTCTGAAGTTCCGTTGTCGATACCATGCGGGCCCGGGAAACTTAACGGGTTTGAAGGTGTAGATAAACCATTAAAGCCAGCATTTAGTAATAATTTCAATGGCAACTGCTTATTTATGAATAGTATGTTCACCTGCAGTGATCTCCTCATTCAGCAAGTTGCCAGGGAAATGGGTGTCTATAAGGAAATTCAGGGAATCACCACTACAGTTTGTCCACTGCCCAGAGGAAATCTTCTGGTAATCTATCGTCGTATTGCCTGACGCCAGTATTTTCCTTAGCCTAGACTTATTGGATGTATCTTCTATTGATTTAGAGAAGAGCATCCACGAGTTTCTAGCTCAACTTTGTAATTACCTCAGTCCTGCTTGTCTCTCGAAGACTTGACTCTGTTAAGTAGTCTTGGGCATGCCTTCCTTGTAACCGCAAGTTCTCGATTTCACCATGGACGCTTCTTCTTCCCCATTTGGCTTCGTTCTTGGGCAAGAGATGTGTGGCGACTTGTAGAGAGGATATGTGTCTCTGTCCGCTACATTATTTATGTCATATACGAACCTTATCTCCACAGGTATTTCTGACCCCAAACAACTTTTGGAGATCTTTGCATAGAAGGACTAGTCCGTCTTCCTCACATTGTCACAAACTGCTTCAGGTTGGGTCATATTGCAGACCTGCAGGAATCCAATGTAATTATGATCAGAGACGGAATTGACATCAAAGACATACTATTCCCTGATCATCTCATACAAGTCTTCCGTTGCAAAGGTGACACCTAGTACCTCTTGCCTCTTGAAATTCGGCTAATTGCCTCTATTACATATAGTAAGGCTAGTTAGTACGTAGTAGGTACTTCATGACTATTTTACCCATAGAGTAAATATACCTAGAGGTTCCATATGTCTCGTCTTACTTTTTATTTCACACTCTTCGTGGTGAGGTCGGTGTGATAGAGAGATGTTGGACGAAAATTGACTTACACCAGGTGAAGTTACACGAACTCCTGACTTAAACTGTTCATGTCGTTTTGGTGAAAAACTGTGGAAATTAAATTATATTTGCTCTTTTTTGTTGATTGTTATTGTTAGTATATATGTGTGTTATATTTAACACAACAATTTTAACACAGAAACACGAAATACAGTTGTTGCTGTCATGTTGATTGTTTTGAAGTAATGCTTCTATCTGCTATTATTAAATCAATTTTTTTCAGCATACAACGTCCATATGCAACAAAACCTAATGTCGTGAATTTAAGGGGGGAAGTCGTGTTACTCTAGGTATATTTACTCTATGGATTCGTACCTCTTATTGATGTTAGTGCTACCCCATAATGGGGGATGTGCGTTAGCGTCAGCACCCACAGTCTCTGGGAATGTTATCTTTTTGCCTCCTTTTTTGAGACATCTTAAGGGTACTGATGCCAACTGGTCTCTTACACTCGATGGTCCCATTTTATCATGGGGCATGAACGATGCGACCATCCAAATATCGGATCTGGTTTGTTCCAGGCTAACCATAATATTGTCTCTTTCGCTGTATACCCTTAACGGGAGCATATTTAAATCGTTTCCACAGACCCTGCCGTTAGAAACACAGACCTCTTAGATTAGGACCACGAGCACCTCGCCTTTTTCTAGACGTAGGCTTAAAGTGGGTGGCAATTGCAACTTTGCTATGATGTCGGTTGATCTGAAGAAAGTGTCTTCGTTAGGGTCACTATCGCCAGTATTTTGAAGAGCTCAGACAGATTGGTTTCGGGTAAGGGGCAGCCCTTTTCAACATATTTCCATTTATCCTTCGAAGTGATTTTATCTTCCTCCCCCTGGTTGATAACCGCTAATACCAGTAGTGCGATTCACTAACTTTTAGCGATCCGATAATCGCTAAGTTAGAGCCTGTTTATACGAGGGGACATGTCGCAGGGACACGAGATAGGGGACACGAGTTTGTGGACAAGGGGTATAGAGAAGCAAGAGAGGTCGCCAGTGTCGCACGAAATGAGAATTCATGGGAAACTTTGACATTTGTGCTAACATCTTTCGTACTATTCGCCAGGGATGAGAAATACTAGAAATACTAGTTAGAAATACTACTTTTTGATATATTTACAACTTCTGCTAAAAATTGAGGTTTTTTAAATTGAAATGAAATGAATATAATGTAATTCATGTTGCGTTAAAAATCTTATTTTTATACGACCTTATATTTTCGGATACACTTTGCTAAAGGCAAACAGAGAATGCATTTGTAATTCGTTTTGTATTATTCGAATGAACATAAGGCTATAATTTGAAAAGTACAGTGGTTTATTTGGTATTATTCTATAAATAGGAAGTTTCTTCATATTTAACATTGTGTCACCAAAAATCGATAATTCTTTGTTTGTATTATTCAATATGTACAAGTCAATGTGATTTAACATAAACTTTTTGTTTATGGTAACTTGGGAAATCGAAAAGTACATTTTGGTCCATTAAAAAGTACAAATTTGGTCCACTAAAAAGCAAAAGTACAACACTGGGCCGATCAAACGTCAAAATGTCGCTTAAGAGTAGCAAAAGAGTGTCGCTTCATGTAAACACACCAGGAAACACGAAGCGACAGCAAAAGAAAATACAAGCTCGCAGCGACAGAGTAGCACCGACATGTCCCCCCGTATAAACTGGCTCTTACGACTTTTGTCGCTTGCAGTAACGGTTGTGTGATCCAGTAACTCATACTTAACGATAGTAAACAGCTGACTTTTTGTGTTTACTGAAATTGATATTAAGTGGCAGCTCTGTCCATGTAAATGTCAAAATCTACGAAAAGCATAAAGAGGAATCGAAAAAAACAAACCAATTTCTGTTATAAAATGGAATTTGTTAGTTTATAAACGTTTTAACAATATAAGTATGTACATATATAGATATTTGTTATTAGTGTATAATATATTTTTTAGAATGACTGCAAATCCAAGTGGGAAACGGAGCCGCGCCTCGCCGGAGCAACTGTTTTCTGTGACAAAACATATCCTAAATATTCGAAAGCCATTTATAAACGAACAGTAATTAAAAAATTACAAAAAAATTTGGAAAAATTTGTTTGTTTTGTTGAACTTAACGACACAAAAATAGTTGTCGTTAAATCGTTAACTTCAACAGCTGTTTTAGCGATAGCGAATATCGTTACCAAACTGCCTGCAGAACACCAAAATCGTTAATTCTATCGTTAAGTGAACTTAACGATTCGATTATCGTTAAAACAGCTTACTGAATCGCACTACAGATTGTCTTTTACAACCTCATTAAATGATTTTTTTTGCCAGAGTTCCAACTGGCCACCTTAGCCCTCTACGGCTGTGAATACTCATCGAGTGAGCTAAGCCTCTACGCTTGTTCCGATGTAGGGGCCGCTGTAATATCTTGATTGCCAATAACATTACGAGACCATTTCAGAGAGTCTCTCTGTCTAGCAGTGACTGTCTCCTGATTGACATCACAATTTTCGTGATAATCCTAAATCGTTAACGAACCCTTCAACCAACTGGCAACGCCGGACCTGACATCAGATCGCGCTTCAATTCCGTCCATATTAGTGGTCTCTGCCATATTGGCATCGGAGGGTTTTCGGCCAAATCTAGGCCTAGCGGTCTGCCCTCCGTTTGTTTGTGTTATTGTTATATTTGTTTCTTTGGGATTTGGGGTCAACCACAGTAGTAGTACAGTAGTAAACTTTAAATATAAAATTATGAAATTATGTCACTTCATTTTAACAACACCGGCTGAAGGGTGTGGAGGCGGGAATTGCTTATAATGCAAGATACGTAATCCCTGAGACCAGATATTTAATGGGTGGAGGAAGTCAATGAGCCTGTTTTTTTATTCCCTGCTAAACTAATTTTTCGTATTGGGAGTTAAGCGATATTACGCGATTTTAAGCGGCTCCCCATACAAAGTCGTCGAAAAAATAATTTAGCGGGGAATAAAAAAACAAGCTTATTGTCACATTCACTTTATTTTCGACGTAATTTCTTGTCCACATTAAGAACCTAACGAACGATTTTTGGTGAAATACATTTTGTGTTAACTGAGATTTACAAAAGTGTGCTAAAAATTTTAAATTAATAAATAAATATTTTCCCATTACATCCCATGAAGGGATAGGGGAGAGCTTCTCACATTCGCTGAGCTGTGCACTTTCCAGTTTTCACACACTGATTGGGACCTACAGTTTTATACCGGTTCCGAACTGGGTTTTGAGAAACGATTTCATGGCTTTTTACTCGATAGTGTCGTCTAGGGTGTCTCAAAAAATTGTTCTTTTTCGATTTTCTTGGTTGCTCAAGCTTGATTGAAAAGCTTATAGGGTAAAGTATTTTTGAGATTTTTTCAGATTTTTCGGAAGAGGTTTCGAGGTCGCCAAGTCGAATTTCCCCCACAAAATCGGGCATTCCGGATGGTTTTTGAATTTTACTTAAAACTCGGTCAATAACCACGATTTTCTTAGTTTGTCCAAACTTTTATTGTATATGCATAAACCACCAGTTTGGCAATGATTTTGCTCAATAAGGTACAACCTATTACATTTTTTCGTAAATTTTGGATAAATTTTGTTAGTAACGCTTTATAACTTTTAAAATTTCTATCCAATTTTAAAAAACTAATGATGCATTTTAAAAGTCGGATAAATTCCAAGCAATTTTGTGAAAACCAAATTTTAATTTGCTGTTACTGTTCCAGAGTTATACCATTTCAAAGCATTTTACCCATTGTATGAACTTAAATATATTATAAACTATTTGCCAGTTTTGCATCGGATTTGCTTTAAATTTCTATGAAAATTTAAAACACTAATGATGCACTTTAAAAGAAGAGTAACTGCCAAGCAATTTTGTAGAAAAATTTCTGAATTTGCAGTCACTGTTCCAGAGTTATGCCATTTTAAAACACTTTACCCATTGTATGAAACTAATAATACTAACGGGTCCGCCAAATAACTTTTTTTTTTGAAAATGCTATAAAAAAAAACTACTGAATATTTTCTCAAATTTCTTTTTTTATTTGAAAGTACAAACCTTCCGTTTAATAATGGAAAATAATTTCATTCAAATGGCTGCCTCGGCTGGCCATGCAGTAGCCTACACGATCGGTCCAATTTTTAAGCACATTATCGATTGTGTGCAGCTGTATTTCACCAATGGCTTCACGAATATTGTCCTTTAAAGCGTCAATTGTCTCTGGCTTATCGGCGTAACACTTATCTTTGAGGGGACCCCACAAATAATAGTCCAACGGTGTCAAATCGCAGCTCCGAGGTGGCCAAACGACATCAGCACTGCGGCTGATAATGCGGTCTTCAAAAACAGGGCGCAAAACATCGAGTGTAGCTTCGGCTGTGTGCACGTAGCGCCGTCCTGTTGAAACCAAGTGTTGCCAATATCCTCCTCTTAAAATTTTGTGATCAAAAATTCGTTCAACATGGCCCGATAACGATCGCCATTGACTGTAACGGTCACTCCTTGCCCATTTTCGAAGAAAAATCTCCCAATTATGCCTCTGGACCAAAATCCGCACCAAACAGTGACTCGTTTTGGGTGCATCGGCTTGTCAATGTATGCGTGCGGGTTTTCTGTGCCCCAAATGCGACAATTTTGCTTGTTTACATACCCGCCAAGATCAAAATGAGCTTCATCTGAAAAGAAGATTTTTTTTGCCAAAATCGCCATCTTCTGCAAGTCGATCGCAGGCCCATTTTCCCCATATTTCCCAGCGTTGTTCAAGCGTATACACAACCATATTCGTTCAGCGGAAGGATAAAACTAATTATCTGTCAAATCAGACATGAGCTAAGTGTTACCCTTCACGAAATAAGCACTAGTTGAAAAAAAACGTTTGATGGCGGACCCTTTATAAACTATTTGCCAAGTTTTCATCGGATTTGCACTGTATTGATGAAAAAGTCTACATGCGCTAAGTAACGACAAAGAGTTACACGCAGAAAAAAACGCCCCCAGCAACATATTGCAGGAAACATATACATATATGTTTGCAAGCAATGGACGTTTAGCTTCAGAAATGTTGACTTATTATATTAAATTCAAAACAAGCCCGCAATACCCGATTTTTGGGGAAATTCAACTTGCGCGATCTCCAAACCACTTCCGTAAAATCTGAAAAAATTCTCAAAATATTTTACTCTGTAAGCTTTCAAATAAAGCTTGAGCAAAAAAAAAATAAATTTGTTGATGGGACACCCTAGCGTCGCCGTTGCTAAGCGAGGTGGCCGCCGTCGAGAGAAGTGTGGTCAGAGCAGAGGTCGAATCCACGTTCTCTCGCACAACAGCTGCGCATACTAACCGCTGCACCACCGACGGCCACAAAAAAAAGTGTAACGGTTATCTTTCTTAACGTCCGGTTATCTTTAATCGTAACAATAAAGTAGCGGTTAGCAGAATTTCTTTTTTTTCAATGTATACTTAAAATTGATCCGGCTAATAACGTTAACAGGATGCACTACCGTGTGTAGGGGGGGGGGGGGGGGGTGATAATATGAAATTTAGGTTGAAAAATAGCACTACATTGAAAAATCACTACTGATGTAATAATTACGGGGGGCGGGAGGTCGTGCCTGATAGGAGGTCTAACGCGTTAGTTAGTAGTAACGGTTAGTAGTTTATCGGAACGATAACCGCAAACAGCTGACAACTGTTGTCAACAGCTGTTTTGATTTCATTTTATGATTTATGTACATATTTTGTTTTTTCTAAAATTGACTTGCGTTCTGCCACCAGGTTAACATGTAAATGTTCCTCGGCCACTGAGTAGTTCTTCCCACCGTGTCTGTTTAATTGTTTTCCGCCATAATTTGCAGAAAATACATTTTGCACAAAAACAATAATAAAGTAAACAGCTGATATCTTACAGTGCTGACAACTATTGTCATATATTTCATCAGAGTTGCCAGGGTAAAGCATCTAACATCCTGGTAAATTAACCGGAGTATGAGAAAATGAAAAACCTTAACAGGCAGTATATCATTCCGTTAAATTAAAGTACCGATTAGTAAGCAGATACTTTAAACGGACATTGAGAAATTACCCTAAGTTTATTGAGTATGTGATTGCGAAAATGGCATTTGAAATAAATGTGACTTGTGTGACAAGGCCGGAAATATTAAAAAAACCAAACAAGTTTAATTAGAATTTCATCTGTAACTTTTCAGCCGTATGTACGTCATGTTGGGAATATTCCTTCATGAAGAACTGTTTTTTATACTCCTACATTTGTTTAACAAATCATTGAATTTCAAACAATTTTTCCGGCATCACTTACATACAGATGTACCGTGAGCTTCAAAAGAAAGTGTACATGGTGATAAATATGTTTTCAAATATAATAGATAGTAATAATTAAATGTGGTAAGTGGCCGCCGGTAGTAGTAAGTGGCCGCCGGTGGTGCAATGGTTAGTGTGCGCGGCTCTTGTACATGAGATCCTGGGTTCGATCCCTGCTCTGACCACCTTAAAAAAAAAATTCTTTCGGCGGCGGTCACCTCGCATAGTGACGGGACACTATCGAGTATATAGCCATGAAAAAGCTTCTCAAAATACCGTTCGGAATCGGTGTAAAACTGTAGGTCCCAATCAGTGAGTGAAAACTGGAAAGCGCACAGCTCAGTGATTGTGAGAAGTTCTCCCCGGTCCCTTCATGGGATGTAATGGGAAACCATTTATTTTTATTTATTTAATAATTAAATCAGTTCTTTCTATTTTCTAAACATGGTGTTGGAACTTTTATCAATTAAATAAAAAATAACAAGAAAGAAAAAAGATACACAGCTTAAACGAAAAGAAGTTCCTATTTGGCCCGTCAAAAGAAAGTATACAATTTTCTAAATGTTATCTATGGCTAAGGCTCCGTACTGCTATTTTTATCTTTATTTTTTTTTATTTGTGCTTATCTACTGCTTTAGTAATTGGCAATCGTCGTCGATAAGTACTGAACGATACGAAGACGTAGACTAATGGACTTCATGGTGGAGTTCCAAGAAGAAATCCATTTTTGTCGAAAGAAAAGTACAAAAATCAAGACATTTATTTCTGGAGAACCATATATTTTAGCGGTCGTCGATGGTGCAATGATTGTGTGCGCGACTCTTGTGCAGGAAAACGTGGATTCGATGACTGCTCTGACCACTTTAAATAATTTTTCGACGGTGGTCACCTCGATGATGGCGACACTATCCGGTACTTAGCCATGAAAAAGCATCTCAAAATACCCATAGGTCCCAATAAGTGAGTCTAAATCCATTTTTTTTTTATATTTTTTATTTTTTATAATTTGGAAAAGTAAAAGGAAAGATTTTGCTGAACAAAATGTAATATCTACTATAAAGCACGGCGGAGATTTGGTGGTGATTTGGGGTTGCATGACAGCGCGCGGAGTCAGTAAATTAGTATTTATTGAAAGTACAATGACTAAAGCAGAATATCCTCATATTTTGAAGGAAAATTTGTCTCCCATTGTCGAAATGTTGTGCTTGGATAGGAGTTTGACCTTTCAACAAGACAATGATCCCAAGCACACATCAAAATTAGTTAAGGCATGGCTACTTTACGAAACGTGTCAACAATTTAATCATCCTCCAGAGTCGCCGGACTACAATCCGATCGAACATTTGTGGCAGCATCTTGATCGCGAAATAAGACAGAAGGTAGTCAGTGACAGAGAATCTCTTAAATCATGTCAACAAATTTCACCTAACATATCCCCAAATTTAGTTAAATCAATGCCGAAGAGGTTACAAGCTGTTATTAAAGCCAAAGAAAAACAAACGAATTCTGTGCTGAAATGGAAAAAGGACCTAAGAGCTTTTAGGAAAAAGCCCACTAAAGACACTACGAAGACCACTGTGGTCACAATTACCGCCAGATGTAGTTTTTATACATCTCGGCCGATATTTCAGGAACGGATGTAGCAGAGATGTTTGACTTCACTGATTAAATGTCAGAACTTCACATGGAAAATTCCTCTTTAAGGTGATCACCTATAAAAAATTGAAATGCACATAAGACGTTTTTCCTTTTCAGCACAGAATTATTGAAATAATTTTTTGTACGTAAGTATAATTTTTGCATTGTACACTTTCTTTTGACGCGACAAATATGAAGTAATTTTTGTTTTATTTTTTCTAGATGTGAGATTTGCGTTGTTATTTTTTCATAAATTGATAAAAGGTCCAAGACCATATTTACAAAATATAAAGAGTTAAATTACTTATTATTTTTTAACATTTAAATAAATTTGGATACATTTAAACAAACGTGTACACTTTCTTTTGACGTTCACAGTACATACAATATTATTAGTCATCTGGAACTATACAAGCCCAGACAATATCTTTCAATGAACTTTGTGCGCTAACAGACATTCGACCATACATATGTATGTACATGAGTGCTTATACCGCTCTTATTTGCATTAAGAGGCTTTGATCAAATGTTTTTTTAATGAATCACTCTCTTACGTTTTCTCTTTGTTGTACATTGGAGAATCTCTTAAAAGCAACACACACATAACTAGGAATGGGATTTTCATGCTTTCATTGCTGAACAATATACACGAAAAATTACAAAATATTAAAAAAAAAAATGTAAAAAATGCATTTAAACATTTGTTTTCTTAACATTTATTAGTACTCACGGCACCAAGAAAATCAGTCCCTGACAAAAAATTCTATCAAAGCTTGATAAAAAAACGGAAATAAGAGAAAAACAAAGGTCACGTAAAATAATTTTTATTGTCTGTCGGTAGGGTTTCTATGGTACAGCTGATCGAAAAGCCACTAGGGAAATGATGTTGAATGAGCGACCAAAGAAGACAGAAATTATAGACCATGCAGCAAACTAAGTTTAAAAGTGTTTGATAGATACTAATGACGGCTAAATTATGTTTGCATGGAACGAAAATACGCATTCCCTTTTATTTCTGTCCGTATTATTCCAGCCAGAGAGTAAATTACCAAAGCAACTCGAACTCGATGAAATGGCCTACTACCTCGTCGTCATTAAGAGACCACGAAGAGAGGTATAGAAGCTCTTTTCTATTGCTATGTGGTCTATCTTTATTACAATCGACGTTTATTCAGAAGCTGTGAAACCGGCATTGGATCCTTCCCAGAGAAGAAAATCTCTAAATAGATCACTTAAGAAGCTTTATTACAGAAAAAAATATTCCGAAGCTAGGAAGCCGGTGGAGCAGGAGAGAAAGCTCCTATAATCGCTTCAAACTATAAAATCGATCAAAATCAGGTTCTATAGATAAAATAAACATTCCCACTTTTTAAGGGTACGAGGCTGCAATTTATAATTTGGGTCATGGCAATACTAGGGTTGCCAGATGCAAACTGGAACTTCCTTTGTAACGTTAGACATTTTTTAGCATAAACATATGCACGTAGAATGTTTTACTTACGAGCACTATTTGTTGTATTTACAGTGTGTTGAAATATGCATCTTGGTCAAAAAATTGAATTAACCCGTGAAAATTTTCGTGCGATGTTTTTTTTTACGATTTTCGGCGTAGATGATCGATACAAGAGTGTCTCAATCAACTTGTTTCGACTTTTGATGATGAAGCACCATCAAAAACCTCTGTAAATCGCTGGTACCAAGAGATCAGTCGCGGAGAACCTCTCTTCGTGTTCTCTTGATGACAACGAGGTAGTAGGCCATTTCATCGAGTTCGAGTTGCTTTTTAAATATACAAATGCAAACAACATAAAAGATAATTTAGCTGTTATTAGTTTCAATCAAACACTATTTAAACTTAGTTTGCCGCATGGTCTATAATCTGTATGCCTTCTTTGGTCTCTCATACTACATCATTTGCCTAGTACCTTTTCGATCAGCTGTGGCATAGAAACTCCAGGATGAATTTCGTGAAGGTCGTCCATTTTCAGTCGTTTTGCGTGTACTGCTAAAGCAAGACCGACATGTGACATACCGTGAGATTGAGGCATCCTTGGGCGTTAGTATCACAAGCATCAATATGAAATTGCATGTTCATTTGGCCGCGAAAAAGATTTGTTCTCCGTGGATCCCACATAATTTGACGAATGATCAAAAAAGGCTAGGTATATATTGGAACAAAGAAATGTTGAAACAATACAACCGCAGTAACTCAAATGCAGTCCATAACATCGTCACATGTGACGAATTACACAGTGCAACACGAAAAAAAATAACCATATACGGACACCACTACGTGATAAAAGACTAAAAAAAAAAGACCCGTGTCTCCCAATTTTTCCCAAAGTCATGCACTTTTTTTTTATGGGCCGCCAAAGATTTGGGGCCTCGGTATCATTTTCGTAAATATGTGATCATTTTCTCAGGCTCATATCTTGCAAACCGTTCAGAATTTCCTCTCTGAGGCAAAGTTGTAGCTCTTGTCATAAAGAACAAAAATTGCGAACATATAAAATCAAAAAAACTTCACCTTCCAGATCAAAATCGCAAAAAACTTAAAAAAATTCGATTTTTTTTACCTTTTTTCCCGTGTTCAGGTCCATAGGTAGCAAACCGTTCAAAATTCAAGGAAACAATCAACTACAAAAATTTACCTAAGATCTCAATAAACAAATTTCTAGAACATATAAACTTCCTAGAGATGATTCTTAACACTGTTTAGGCAGCACGCAAAAGTGAAAAATTTGCCGAAAATTTTTTAATTTCATTTTTTTTACCTTTTTCTCCTGTTCAGGTCCATAGGTAGCAAAAAATGAAATATGCCTGGCCAGAACCATGTGTTTGTCCAAGGGTTAACACCGTTATGGTTATTTTGCCATGACTTAAAAAATTACACACAGTGTTATTTGTTAGTTATTTCAAGTAACACTTCACTGAAATGACGCTCAAACAAAACTAGCATACACTGGAATATTATAAACAAACAAAAATAAAGAAGTCTATAAAGAAACTAAAAACAAAAAGAAATAAACAAACATAACACAGGGTGTGCACCCTGTGAAAAAATATGCCAATAATGTAAAGCGCAAATCAAATCAGTCCAGTCGTAACGTAAGGTTCGTAAGCTTCGTAAGTCAAAAAAATTGAGCCAAAAAAATGGCCATGAAAGTAATATTCTTGGACAAAATCATGAAAAAAATGGAAAAATGCTCCAAAATTTGGACAAAAATGCCCGTAACTTTTGAACCGTAGGACCAATGTTGGAGATTTTTTTTCCAACGAGCCTACTGGCGATTAAACCCGATCGATAGTTTTTGAGTTATGGATGTGAACGTGTAGGTAATATTTCATACGAACGTCAATTTGGGAAAAAATCTACCAACAAAAAGTAGTGGACTCGATTTTAACGATAGAGGTATAGTTCCTTTGGCAAATTTTCATGGAATAACCCATAGAATACGGAAATCATAGGGAAATTGTCGAAAAATAAATCGACCCGCCCTAATACATATATATTAATTTCACAACTTACCTGACATTAATCACATAATTTACAGTACTTGTAATTAATCTGTTTCGTAACTAACTTTTAACAATATGTATTTAGTTGACTGAAAACTCTTTCGACTTCTACATTCGACAAAGGCAATGCCAAAATCTCTAACGCAAATCTTGTAAATTCTTTGAATGGATTTTTTCTGCGATGGACATTTAAAAACCTCTAGATTTAGAGGGAAATCCGCCGAATTGGCAACACTGTTCAACACAAAAAAATCTCTTTATAATTTTACCTTCAACATTTTCTCTTCATCATTTTCATATTAATGCCAACAAATTTCCTCTTTCCATTTTTTTCCAACAGAGTAAAACTCTTGCTACCAGTGGCTTCAATTCGTCGTGGTATCATTTTGATCGTCGCTATGCCAAATCTCTTTTGATTTTTTTGACCAACGCACAGGAACCGTTTATATTTACGGCTGGTGGCTTCATGAGACTCTCTTTGCCAAGTTTTGCTGGAATTTTAAGTAAATCGTACTCTTATATTGCACTGCTACGTCAAATTTACGGAGACTGAGCGATCAAATGGAATGATCAGTGTTGCCGCATTGTAAGGAAAAAGTAATACATATTTAAAAATTTGAAAAGTCAAAAAGTTAAATAAATAATTATTAATTATTAAAAATTAAAGTATTTTTTGGAATGATGTGTTTTAATGCGTAACTGGCATTTTCGAATAACCGGTTTTCGGGTTATTCGAAAAATCTTTATATCGGAAAACCCGTTTTCGGTTTCACAGAATGGGAAAAACCGGTGAAACTGGCTAATTTTCGGTTTTAATTACGGTTATTTTTCGGTTTTTTCGTTTCGAATGGAAAACAATATGTTAAGATTTTTTAAAAAATTAATACAAAATGAACATAAAATATCATTTTCTTGTCTTGTTTTGATTGCCCGTAATAGGAGGCATTATTACTGTGAAAATATACCAGCATTTGTCAGAGTTTAATATTTTTAAATTTTCCGTGAAAGAACACATCAGTTAAATCAATTCAATTCGACTCAATTAAATTAATTTCAATTCTATTCAATTCAATTCAATTCAATACAATTCAATTCAATACACTTCAAATCAATCCCATTAAATTCAACTCATTTCAATTCAATTCAATTCAATATAATTCAATTCAATTCAACTCTATTCAATTCAAATCAATTTAATTTAATTCAATTCAATTCATTTAAATTAATTTCAATTCTATTCAATTCAATTCAATTCAATTCAATTCAATTCAATTCAATTCAATTCAATTCAATTCAACTCAATTCAATTCAATTCAATTCAATTTAATTCAATTCAATTCAATTCAATTCAATTCAATTCAATTCAATTCAATTAAATTCAACTCAATTCAATTCAATTCAATTCAATTCAATTCAATTCAATTCAATTCAATTCAATTCAATTCAATTCAACTCAATTCAATTCAATTCAATTCAATTCAATTTAATTCAATTCAATTCAATTCAATTCAATTCAATTCAATTTAATTCAATTCAGTTCAATACAATTCATATCAATTCAATTCAATTCAATTCAATTCAATTCAATTCAATTCAGTTCAATACAATTCATATCAATTCAATTCAATTCAATTCAATTCAATTCAATTCAATTCAATTCAATTCAATTCAATTCAATTCAATTCAATTCAATTCAATTCAATTCAATTCAATTCAATTCAATTCAATTCAATTCAATTCAATTCAATTCAATTCAGTTCAATACAATTCATATCAATTCAATTCAATTCAATTTAATACAATGCATATCAATTCAGTTCAATTCAATTCAATTCAATTCAATTCAATTTAATTCAATTCAATTCAATTCAATTCAATTCAATTCAATTCAATTCAATTCAATTCAATTCAATTTAATTTAATTCAATTCAATTCAGTTCAATACAATTCATATCAATTCAATTCAATTCAATTCAGTTCAATACAATTCATATCAATTCAATTCAATTCAATTCAATTCAATTCAATTCAATTCAATTCAATTCAATTCAATTCAATTCAATTCAATTCAATTCAATTCAGTTCAATACAATTCATATCAATTCAATTCAATTCAATTCAATTCAATTCAATTCAATTCAATTCAATTCAATTCAATTCAATTCAATTCAATTCAATTCAATTCAATTCAATTCAATTCAATTCAATTCAATTCAATTCAATTCAATTCAATTCAATTCAATTCAATTCAATTCAATTCAATTCAATTCAATTCAATTCAATTCAATTCAATTCAATTCAATTCAATTCAATTCAATTCAATTCAATTCAATTCAATTCAATTCAATTCAATTCAATTCAATTCAATTCAATTCAATTCAATTCAATTCAATTCAATTCAATTCAATTCAATTCAATTCAATTCAATTCAGTTCAATTCAATTCAATTCAATTCAATTCAATTCAATTCAATTCAATTCAATTCAATTCAATTCAATTCAATTCAATTCAATTCAATTCAATTCAATTCAATTCAATTCAATTCAATTCAATTCAATTCAATTCAATTCAATTCAATTCAATTCAATTCAATTCAATTCAATTCAATTCAATTCAATTCAATTCAATTCAATTCAATTCAATTCAATTCAATTCAATTCAATTCAATTCAATTCAATTCAATTCAATTCAATTCAATTCAATTCAATTCAATTCAATTCAATTCAATTCAATTCAATTCAATTCAATTCAATTCAATTCAATTCAATTCAATTCAATTCAATTCAATTCAATGCAATGCAATTCAATTCAATTCAATTCACTTCAATTCAATTCAATTCAATTCGATTCAATTCAGTTCAATTCAATCCAATTCAATTCAGTTCAATTCAATACAATTCAATTCAATTCAATTCAATACAATCCAAATCAATCCCCTTCAATTCAATTTAGTTTAATTTAATTTAATTCCATTCAGATCGTTTCAGTTCAGTTCAATTCAATTCAATTCAATTCAATTCAATTCAATTCAATGGAATTCAATTCAATTCAATTCAATTTAATTCAATTCAATTCAATTCAATTCAATTCAATTCAATTCAATTCAATTCAATTCAATTCAATTCAATTCAATTCAATTCAATTCAATTCAATTCAATTCAATTCAATTCAATTCAATTCAATTCAATTCAATTCAATTCAATTCAATTCAATTCAATTCAATTCAATTCAATTCAATTCAATTCAATTCAATTCAATTCAATTCAATTCAATTCAATTCAATTCAATTCAATTCAATTCAATTCAATTCAATTCAATTCAGTTCAATTCAATTCAATTCAATTCAATTCAATTCAATTCAATTCAATTCAATTCAATTCAATTCAATTCAATTCAATTCAATTCAATTCAATTCAATTCAATTCAATTCAATTCAATTCAACTCAATTCAATTCAATTCAATTCAATTCAATTCAATTCAATTCAATTCAATTCAATTCAATTCAATTCAATTCAATTCAATTCAATTCAATTCAATTTAATTTAATTCAATTCAATTCAATTCAATTCAATTCAATTCAATTCAATTCAATTCGATTCAATTCAATTCAATTCAATTCAATTCAAGTCAATTCAATTCAATTCAATTCAATTCAATTCAATTCAATTCAATTCAATTCAATTCAATTCAATTCAATCCAATCCAATTCAATTCAATTCAATTCAATTCAATTCAATTCAATTCAATTCAATTCGATTCAATTCAGTTCAATTCAATCCAATTCAATTCAGTTCAATTCAATACAATTCAATTCAATTCAATTCAATACAATCCAAATCAATCCCCTTTAATTCAATTTAGTTTAATTTAATTTAATTCCATTCAGATCGTTTCAGTTCAGTTCAATTCAATTCAATTCAATTCAATTCAATTCAATGGAATTCAATTCAATTCAATTCAATTTAATTCAATTCAATTCAATTCAATTCAATTCAATTCAATTCAATTCAATTCAATTCAATTCAATTCATTTCAATTCAATTCAATTCAATTCAATTCAATTCAATTCAATTCAATTCAATTCAATTCAATTCAATTCAATTCAATTCAATTCAATTCAATTCAATTCAATTAAATTCAACTCAATTCAATTCAATTCAATTCAATTCAATTCAATTCAATTCAATTCAATTCAATTCAATTCAATTCAATTCAATTCAATTCAATTCAATTCAATTCAATTCAATTCAATTCAATTCAATTCAATTCAATTCAATTCAATTCAATTCAATTCAATTCAATTCAATTGAATTTAATTTAATTCAATTCAATTCAATTCAATTCAATTCAATTCAATTCAATTCAATTCAATTCAATTCAATTCAATTCAATTCAATTCAATTCAATTCAATTCAATTCAATTCAATTCAATTCAATTCGATTCAATTCAATTCAATTCAATTCAAGTCAATTCAATTCAATTCAATTCAATTCAATCCAATTCAATTCAATTCAATTCAATTCAATTCAATTCAATTCAATTCTATTCAATTATATTCCATTCTATTCAATTCAATTCAAATCAATCCCATTCAGATCAATGTAATTCAATTCAATTCAGTTCAGTTAAATTCAATTCAATACAATGCAATTCCATGCAATTCAATTCAATTCAAATCAGTTCAATTGAATTCAATTCAATTCAATCCAATTTCGACAATTTAGTCCAAGTCAAATCAATCCAATCTAATCTAACTAAGTTTTATCTAGTCGAATTCAGTTCAACTCTTTTTATCTTCTTAATTGAATTGGTTTTTATTGAAAAGAATTGAAAAACTTTTATTGGTGTTTCAATCTCAAAATTGCACAGCTGTATTGAACAATTGAACAATAACGTTTTACTTTTAAATTAAAATGTAAATCATATTCCTATTTGCAATGACTGTTTAATGTAAAATTGACAATAGCTTAATTCATATTCACATTAACCTTATTTAAATTTGAAAATCATGATCGATTTTTTCGATAGTTGATATACTAATTTAAATTATTTAATTGTTACTCGAATGATAAAATCATTGCGAAATAAAAAACTGTTTAAAATCTTATTGTTATTATATTTCAAAATAGATGTCGTGTTACTTAATTAAAAAAAAATAATTAATATATGAAAATTATATCCATTTTTGTTTAATTATTAAATGTTGGTAAGGAGTTTTAACACAAATTGAGTATAATAATCGGTTTTTGGTTAATTCGAAAATTATGTTTTTTAAAAAACCGGCACAGGTTAATTGCACGAAAACCCGTTTCTCCGGATTCGCGTTTGAACACTCTAGTTGCGACACATGACCCATTAACGTCACCAATACGACTACATGTCTAACCTGACCAACAATCCCGCGTTTGGCGGGATAATCCCGCTTTTCGATATGTCCTCCCGCCTCGGATTTCAATCCCGCTTTTTACAGCAATGTCCCGCTTTATGACGTTTTGGTATTTAGAAATAGTAAAGTATAACTTAGCTAGGCCACTAACTGAAATAATCTGATAGTGTTTTTTGTCGATTTTTCTTCTTAGGCGGTGGTGTTCCCCTACATATAACGATACCCCAACATTTTCGTTATTCGACAATCACTTCAATATAAAGCTCCTTGTAGAATCAGCATACAACTTAAGCCCGTGTTAGACTATTAGTGCAAAAAGAACGATTCGCGAAGTGACAAATGGAATGGAACTCACTTCCATTTCAAAGAAATCGCACCATATTATTTTTGGAGAATGCAAAAACATCTGTCTACAAAAAAAAAATTTAAATGTGAACAAAGACTAAATATTTGCAAAAAGTGACCAAAATCAAAGCTTTCATTGCCGTTTCTTTCGTTTTCGGTCCTTTCATTAAAAATGCTATCCTGATCAAAAAGTTGTGGAGCAAATTCATAAACTGCGAGATATATGACAGATCTTCAATTATAAGCTTGTTTTATTATTTCCTGCTAAACTAATTTGTCGACGACTTTGTATGGGGAACTAAGCGATATTAAGCGATTTTAAGCGGCGCTCCATACAAAGTCGTCGAAAAATTAGTTTAGCAGGGAATAAAAAAACAAGCTTAATGTTGTCTGCAAATCGCTCCACTCAAGTTTACACTATTCCATCCACTCTCACCGAATGAAAATTGTGACATATCATAGTGAAATACAAGAGATTCCATTACTCTCTTCGATGCCTCTTCATGACGACGAGGTAGTAGGCCATTTCATAGAGTTTTATTTACAATTAGACGACCAGAAGATGTGCGCAACTTGGCAACCCTGGTAAAAGAGAACCAAAAAGTACTAGGAGTTCACTCAAACGCATTTTTCTCTCGTGTCATATCTTGCTTATTTCATACTTTTTGCATAGTTTATGTGATTTTACTTCAACATGGATGTAATTTGTATAGTTATATACAATAACACTATCAAAAAGCTGCTCGTGTATTGAAATATTCCATGAAGAGAGTAAGAGAGAGAGTAGAGAAGTACTAGGGTTTCACTCGTTTTGTTTGTTGGCATTTGAGTGAAGAGAAATTTTTACTGTCTATTTGTACATCATTTTAGAGAATCCCCCTGGACATATCCACTGAATTCTCTCACGGTCTAACACGGCCATTATACAATTCGTCTTTGTTTTTGTCCAAGTGGCAACCCTGATATGCTTAACATTTAAGATAACACTTGCATTATGTACACATTAATTTATTGTATGGTAGTACAAGTCTGTTTATTGTTTTTTAATCGTCAGAACGAAACAATATTTGTATAAATGAGAGAATTCTGCGAAACAACAAGCAATTAGTCACCTACCTCAATAGCTTATGCAAGCATTGACCCGGAAAATAACACAGGACTGCAATAATTTCCCAAATGGGGTAGATAAGTAGACGAATATTGTGATGTTACAGTAAAATAATTATCTTATTAAATATTGTGAAACACGTCATAAACATTACGATGATTTTTTGTACTAACCTTCTGTCAAAGAAACATTTCATTCGACTAATGAAATTAATCCACAGATTTAACGAATGGAAAATTTAATAGAATGTATGCAATTCTTTAACGAAATTTGTTCATAACATCTATGAAAAATATCACCGTGTTACACACATTCTGTCCTATGAACCAACTTTACTTTTTCGGAAAGGGGATAAAAAATAAAAATACACGTGTATCGGCGATTTTCATGTACACGTCAGAATTTTTTTTTTTTAAGTTTGAAGTATAAAGCTCGTAGTGGCCTGTGTGAAAGCCTTTGGACCGATTTTTAACCCTTTTTCAGTGATCCAATCGAGCTGATTGTTTGCAGGCAGACTCGTGGAAATGACTGTATCACGTCAAATTTTTTAAAAACAATTTTTATCAATTCTCAGCCACTACGAGCTTTATACTTCAAACTTAAAAAAAAAAAAATTCTGACGTGTACATGAAAATCGACGATACACGTGTATTTTTATTTTTTCCCCTCTTTCCGAATATGTGCATTTGGTTCATAGGACAGAAAAAATTTATTTTTTTGTAACACCGTGTATTCATAGAATTTATGAAACTGTAAAAATTTTTCTTCGAAAATATTATGAATTCCTTCAGCAGTATTACGAATACATTTATTACTTTTTGGTCAAGAAACATTTTGTTGGAACAATGAATCTAATTTATAGACTCTATGAAATTCATTATACTATCAATAAAATTTGTTCAATCCCCTGTGAATCGTTTTAGTCGTTATGAAACCAGTCCTAGAATTATTGAAATAAAGACATAGCATTATTAAAACTTCTTCAAAGAAACATTTCATTGCAACAATGAAACTAATTTATAGATTATATTGATTCTACAATCAATGAAATTGGTTCAAATTAAATTATAATCAAAATAAAATTAAAAATTTTAAAATACCGATTTTTTAAAAATTAAAAAAATAAAATATTTATTAAGGGCTGGGTAAAAAATTCAAAAATAAAACAATAAAATTAAATGTGCTTCTCCGATAACTTGCTAAGTTATCGATATACATATATGAGTTGGAAATTTTGATATTTATCGTTTTTCCTAAAATTAAGAAAATGCTTTAAACGTGGCAGGCCTAGAGTCATTTTAACATTTGGGAGGCATTCAACACTGGCTTCACGGCTTCGGTTTATTTTTTATGTTTCAAAACTTTCAGCGTGGCCGGCGTTTGGCCTAACTTCTGGTCTTTCTCCGTTGGGAAGGGTCTAACCTTATTTATGTTACAAACCATTCTGCGTGGCAGGTCTTCGGCTGGACGTATGGATTTTCTTCTCTGGGTAGGGCTTTTAAAATCGGCTTCACGGTTACGGCAGTTTTTTATATTTCAACGCTTTCTACATGAACGGCCTTTGGTCGGGCTTGAGATTTTCTCCTCTGAGAGGGGGTTGACACCGGCCTCGCGGCTCCGGCAGGTTTTTTTATGTTTCAAATAAATCTGCGGGGCCGGGCTACGTGAGGACTATAAAAGTCGTTAAAGGAAATGAAAGTTTTATATATTTTATATTCCTAAGCTTTCCAACGATACCCATATTTCCATATCGCAACGGAAAATATGAAACACATAGGGGTATATATAATACATATATACTCAAGGTTCCGTCTCCGTAATCCGAGAAATATGGCCGATCGCAAAAACCAAAAATATATATTTGTCACGACCCACCGAATTTCACCAACGTTTTCCTTGGCTCATTTCATGAAAATATGTCCACTTAGACCATCCCCGAAAATGCAAGTGTGCGAAATGGCAGCTGTTTGAAAATATTCGGATTGGTGGTCGGAGGGTAGTAGGGTAAAATTGCTAACTTCTAAACCAGTGGTCGGATTTTTTTGCTTTTGGGCTAGTTGGAAAGGTCAACAGTGAAATGGCCAACGTACAGAGGTTTTTAAAAAAAAATGGAAAAAAGTCATAAGAACTCAATTTTCTCTGCCATATGGAATTTAACTTATGTTCTATTCCCTTAAAAGATATCCCTACCTCTTGCCTTTCCAAAATTGCCTAAACGAAACCCAGACGTCTAACCGTTCCAAAGTTATGATCATTTGACTGAAATGCAAAAATTATTGTTTGTTTTTGGAAGCGAAATAAATGAGTTAATTTACAAAAACAAATGAACGTGTGCTGTTATTTCGCTATCTCGGCGATTTAAGTGTTTTTTAAATTTTTTTATTGATTCTGAAAGGTCTTCCAAAGACCTTTCCAACAAGCCCGGCCAGTGGTTCAGAAGTTAGCAATTTTATCCTACTACCCTCCGACCCACAATCCGAAAATGGTCAAACCGCTGCCATTGCGCACACTTGAGCCAAAGGATACGCTGGTGAAATTCGGCGGGTCGTGACAGAATTACCTTGTACATACATACGTTCTGTGAACGACTAGTTATGTTTGTGTAAAATTTTGGAGCCGTACGAGAGGTGGGACTAATCTAGATAACTGCCTAAAAAAATTGGAGGTTCATAGAAACATGTTATAAAACAATTTTAAAGATATAGAAATTCAACATCAGGTGAGGGTTTTTGTTCAACCCAGGGTACACAAAATATTTAAAAAACTGATGTGAAAACAATTTCCAATTTGTTGACTCGAAACTTTTATGGGAAAACCAGAGCTGCAAAATATTCTTTAACGGCGTCATGATAAAGTACAAAACGAGAACACAAAAGTACATAAAGTATATTCAAAAATACGAAAAGTGTTCAGAGATCTACAGAAAGTGGTCACAAAAATACAAAAGTAAAAAAAAGTGTAAATAAAATAAAACAAAAGGGTTTCCCATTACATCCCATGGAGGAATTGGTGAAAAGTGTACATAAAAGTAAAAATGTGAGCACCAAAATACAAAAAGTGTACAGCAAAGTACAAAAAAGTGGGCAAAAATGTAACTGGCGGCCACCCCCCACAAATATTTTAAAACAAATATCAAAATTAATTAAAAATATAAGAACACGAAAAAAGGAAAAGCGGTGGGACCCATGGCACCCACAGGTGCCTCAATTTCGAGAATTGAGAAGGAGTCACCAAAGGTGGGTCTGCCGGTAAATGAGGACAAGACAAAATTAATGGTTTCAACGAACAGGGCCTCCACGCGATTAGACCAATGCGTGAACGTTGAGAACCGTTATAACTTCGAGGTAGTGGACGAATTTATATACCTCGGATCTGCCGTAAACAAAAACAACAACGTCATCCTTGAGATCAAGCGGAGAATTGTGCTTGCGAATAGATGTTATTTTGGGCTAAGCAATCACTTGGGTCCTATCGCCAGCAGACGAAACATCTGTAGGAGTCTTCGAGAGAAAAATACTCCCAAAAATTTATGGCCCTATAGTGCACAACGGCGAGTATCGGCGACGCATGAATCATGAGCTGTATGAGCTTTATCGTGACATTGACGTAGTTAAGCGGATCGAGATAACGCGATTGCGCTGGCTAGGCCATGTCAGTAGAATGGATGAAGACGAACCAGCACGAAGGGTTTTCGAAACCGAACTCGAGGGAAGACGAAAAATAGGAAGACCAAGACTCCGATGGAGGGATCAGGTTGACGAATCCCTGCGTACACTTGGTATTGCCAACTGGAGACATAAAGCAAAAGATCGAACTGGTTGGCGAAATATGTTATCTTCGTTTTGTAAGGTCCGTGACCCCCCGGGGTTGTCCTAGACCGGATAAGTAAGTAAGTAAGTAAGGACGCATAGTGTGTGTATTCAAATTAGAAGAATTCTTCTCACAAGTTTAATGGTACGTTTACTTTTGTGGTGCGAAATATGTGGGTCAAGATAACCAAATTTATACAATATTATAGGGGTCTTGAGAGTCGGAACACGCAAACCATTAAATCCAATCGTTCAGATTAAAGGGAATGGTCAACCTACTTTATTATTTGCGGTTTTATAGAATCTAAAGAGAAATAAAACTTATTTATTAAAATATGGCACGATTTTTTCATATAAACATTCTTTAATGGAACTTTCAGGGAACTCGACCCTAATATATGACTTAGGTAGAGGGTATGCTTAATTTTGTTCACTATACTGAATTTCCAGAACTGGTTTTCTTAACGTTGGACATATTTGTTTTACTTAAAATTCTTTAACATTGCAATAATGGCTAACCGCCTGTATACTTTTGACCACTAGTGTTTATTATATGCATAATTTGTATTCATATTCCTCAATTATTCCTATCACGTTGATTTACAAATATTATACAACGGTATAAGAAAGGTTTCAGTTATCCAAAAGGTCAATGATAAAAAAATTCTAAAGACTCAACTTGATTCAAGAAATGACTGGCAATTAGAAAACGACAATACGTTGCGCTACACCGAGAAAATCACTGCCCACAAAAATACAAATTGTTTGTAGGTTTAAGCTAAGTAATTTTTAACTGAATATATTATATTTGATGATCTTGGGGTAGGGTCTTTGGTTCCCTTGTATTGAGGGTATTTAGGCCTTACACATATAAATTAAACAAAGAACTTCAACTAATTTTAACATATTTCTCTAACTGATGCTATCCTTCGCCTTTTCATGCCAGTTGGTAACACCAAGGATACGGAGGGATTTTTCGGCCTGTCCTTTCCAGCGGACTCTTGGTCGTCCTCTTTTCCTGCTTTCATCATTCTACAGATGCGGATCGGTATCGTGTACGTTATCGAAAACCTTTCGCTCTGGTTCATCTTCATCCATACTGATAACATGGCCTAGCCAATGCAATTGACCTAATTTGATTCGCCTAGCTATGCCCACTTCAGAATATAAATTATATAGCTCTTGATTCCAGCGACGTCGGTACTCGCCGTTTTCCCTAACACGACCATATTTATATTTTACGGAGAATTTTTACCTCGAATACTCCCAGGAGGTTTTCATCCGGTTGCTTTGTGACCCCAGTTTCGGAACCATATGTCCAGACAGGTAAAATGAGAGTCTGATATAACTGGATTTTTGTTCGTCAAGAGAGGGCTTTGTTCCTAAACTGCTTGCTCCTATTTATCTCTTGGCTGATGTTGTTGTCCTTGTTCACGGCGGATGCAAGGTCGACAAATTCGTCTATCACTTCAAAATTAAATCGGTTGTCAACATTCAAGTACGGACCAAGTGGAGAGGTTTCTCTAGTCGTTGACACCATCAATTTTGTCTTGCCCTCATTAACAGCAAGAACCACCTTCGCTGATTGCTTTTCGATTCTTGAAAATACTGCAGTAACCTCTCGCAAATTTCGCCCAATGATGTCTATGTCGTCAGCATTCGCCAGCAACATATGGCTTTTCATTTTAATGGTCTTGTTCGTATTTACTGCAGCCTTTCTCATTATCATCTCCATTAAGATGTTGAAGAGATTGCACGAAAGTGTGTCACCTTGTCTCAGTCCTCGCTTAGTACAGAATGGGTCGGTGAGATCTTTCCCCAACTTCACTGCTGATTTGGTGTTGGTCAGCATCATTCTACAGAGGCGGATCGGTATTGCCGGAATCCCAAGTTCAGACATACACCCAGAGAACTGATTGATTGAAAAGATGTTGTAGCAACCGTAAATTCGGCTGTTACCACCGAATTGGGGTTGCTCCAACCGAATTGAGGTTGTCACAAACAAATTTAGTCCTCACAACTGAAATTCGGTTGAAGCAACCTCGTTTCATAACTGATTTGGTTGTGCCAACTGAATCTGGAATTATATTCGATCTGTCAACCAAATTTTTCAAAATTTCGGTTGTAACAAGGCTCTCTTAAGGAAACAGTGTATCCTACAACCAAAATGGAGTAACCGAATGTGTGAGCAATTGTGGTGCAACAACCGAATTTGGTATCAATTCGGTCACAATAACCGAATTTACCCTTAAGTCGGTTGCAACTACCGAATTCGGCGTCAATTCGATTGCTGTAACCAAATTTATCATGAATTCTGTAGGTAAAGGGTTTTTCAATAAGAGCGCTTCAAAAGTTTTTTTTTAAATAAAACAAAACCGGTTTTAGATACCAATGAAATTCTTTATTCCTGTGAAAGTACGTTCGATGCCATTATGTATGGAACTCGATTTCTTTTGCATGAACACCACGGGCGCGCTTGCAGAAGTCCAGACGCTGAACCCAATTTTCCACGGTTTTTAAGCATAAATCGGCCGACACTGCTGCAATTTCACGTTCGATATTCGTACGAAGTTCATCAATCGTCGCTGGCTTGTTGGCATAGACCATAGACTTGACGTAGCCCCACGGCGTCAAATCGCACGACCGAGGCGGCCAATCGACTGGGCCATTTCGTGAGATAACACGTTCACCAAACTCGGTTTCTAATAAATTGATTGTGGCATTCGCTTTGTGGCTTGTGGCGCCGTCCTGTTGGAACCACCTGTCCTCCAAGTCCATATTATCCAATTGGGGCCAAAAATATTCGGTTATCATTGAACGGTAGCGATTCGCATTCACAGTAATGTGCCGGTATTGATCATCACGGAAGAAGTACGGCCCATTGACGCCGCCGGCCCATAAACCGCACCAAACCGTAATTTTTTCGGGATGCAATGATGACTCATGGATTACGTGTGGATTGCTGTCTGACCAATAACGCATATTTTGCTTATTGACGAAGCCATTCAGCCAGAAATGACCCTCATCGCTGATTGTTGAGGCCTCTTAAAGTTGGCCTCTTAAAGTTGAGGCCACTGACTCCAAATTTCGGTAGTAAATTTTAATAATTTCGACTCGTTGTTGTCTCGTTTGTTTTTCCATGATGAAATGGCAAACCAATGTCAAAAGAGCGGGAAAAACTATGGCGTCGTTTGCTGTCCCTATCGATTTACTTTTGTGACGTCTCTGTTGAAAAACCCTTTACAACTGAATTTCATTTTTAATTCGATTACCACAACAAAATGCTATGTATTTAAAACTTGACGTTTAAAATTATAAAAACAAATATTATATTAAAAGAATTTACAGAATGCCTGGCTGTTCCTGTTTCGGCTTTATAAGATTTTTTGTGGTTATTAAGAAAGTTAAGTAGAAATATTGTAATTATGATTTTTGTATTAAATTGTCTTGATTTGCAGAAAATGTTCAGGCAAATATCAACAATTTTGAAACTTTTTAAGGTTAGTCGGTGGAGATATGCTGCAATCATCTGTATAGAAATCGTTTAGGAACTAAATTGAACCAAAATTGAAGAGGTGACCCATGATAGCTGGGACTTCAAAAAGGAAATTTGTTCCCCTAAAGATTAACCCAGAGAAGACTTTATTTTTTCGCTTTCTAATTTGTTAATAAGAATATAGAAAAATAAAATATTGCTTAATAATATATAAACTGTCAAAATTTATTTGTGACACTAAATTCGTTTGTGAGAACCACTATCGAGGTTGTGTCGGCCTCTAATGAGGTTGTGTCAACCTCTAATGAGGTTATGTCAACTTATTATGAAGTTGTGTCAACCTCTAATGAAGTTTTGTCAACCTGTAATGAGGTTGTGTCAGCCTCTAATGAGGTTGCGTCAACCTCTAACTCGGTTACGGCTAATTCGGCAGTCTCAAACGAATTTTTCTGTAAGTGTAGCTTTGTACAATTTTCCCCGATTGGGGCTATCGAAAGCAGCTTTGTAATCGACAAAAAGATGGTATGTATCGATTTGTTTATCGTGATTTTCAGATTTTGATTGTGATCAGATTTTCAACAATTGGCTTTACTCTTTCACATTACACGCTCGACAACATCTTATACGAGATGGATAAAAGACTGATACCGCGATAGTTGGTAGTGTTATTTTACCATAATTATGATTGGGGTTCTCAAATTAACCATATACATAATATATACCATATACATAAATATAAATACTTCATGCATAATTTGTTGCGTCCATTCCCAGTAAACAATTTCTTCCGAGATCGGTCAGAAATCTGTTAGACAGTTTCCGATGCTGGTGCCGATGTCGGTCAGACATACCAAAATGAGGCTAGGGAGAGCTTCTCACAATCAGTGCGCTTCTAATTTTTGTCACAATCAGTGGGCTTTCTAATTTTGCACTCACTGTTTGGGACGGACACTTCCACAGTGTTTTCGAGAAGCCTTTTCATGGCTGATTACTTAATAGTGTCGGTTTGTTTGGCGTTTGTCATTTCCGTCCAAAGGGAGTTTAGGGGCACGTTTGGCTCGAGTCTCCTCAGAGGCTGGTAAATCATTTTGCCTAGAGTGGGCAATCACGAGCAGATCGTCTCATCGAGGTCCCTCAATTCGGACTCTGGAAACTATTGCCGTTGTAGCTACTGACATACAAGTCAATCGTAGGTTTTCGACAAAAAGCTTATCTGTTCAAATGGTTATCTGTGTTAATCTGTATAATGATTTAAAATAATTTCCTTATGAAATCCAAATAGTAACCAAACTGAATACATTTGACTTGACGATTCACTTGGAATTTTTGCCAGAACATCATTCAAATGATGATTGAGTACGAAAACATATGGAACTGAGTTTTTATGTATGACTAAAGTCAAAGCTAACTGATAGTTAAAAATTATAAATTCCATACAAACTGACAGCTAAAACTATTCGTTAGCTCTAACCATAGACTCATACATACCTAGATAAACTTATTCTCTCATCTGACGTTTCATTTCACACTCTCATCGTAGGTTTGTGGAAATGAGAGCAATTAAATTTAAAATTATCTTACACCAGGTGGAGTTACAAAATATATTCACTTAACTTTTTCCTGTCGTTTTGGTGTAGAACTGAAAAATTTAAATGTATTTTGCACTTTTTTATTGACTTTTATCGTTGGTATACATTTGTATTGTATTTAACACAACTAGTTTGCCACAAACACACGAAATTCGGTTGTTGTTCCTATGTTGATCGCTGTATACTATTGCCACTATCTGGTATTATTGATCCCATATTTCTACCATCCAATGTTTACTTTCCATCGTACCTATGACGTTTAATTTATTGAGCGAATAAAACCTTCTATGGTATGTGTTATTCTATGGCTCTAACTGTACGATTTTGATCTAAATGACAATTTTAGCAAACAAAATTGTCCAATATGTAGGGGATCTAAACCACAAATATTCCATGAGATGGAATTCCTAAAACAGCTCTAGTCACACTGTGGCGTGCAGTTTCATCAAGCTGCATTGTCGGTAGTTAGATTTTCAGAGAAATCGGTGAAACTGTCATGTTGAATGCAGATCGTTACTTAAAGATGTTGAAAGAGTTTTTCTTTCCAGATCTACGTCGAAAGAGGATCCCGTTCATATCTGTTGGATTCAACAAGATGATGCAACTTGCCACATATCCAGGCCTGTTATGGCAGAATTGCAGCGAAAATTCCCCAATAACATAATATCCGCTTAATATCGCTTAGCACCCGATACAAAGTGGTCGAAAAATTAGTTTAACAGTGAATAAAAACAGGCTTAATATCATGAAAATTCATCATTCCCTTGGCCCACTCGGTCTTCTGACCAGAATGTTTACAAACAGAACCAATACATTTGGAACCCTTCGAATGATAACACTGTGATAGTTTTTGACCCGAAAAAAAATGAACTTTGATGAATCCTTTTCGAACTATTAAGGGGGAGGCCCCTGAGTGCGAAAGTACATTTGGAAGTGTCAGATTGGCTCCATTTTTTGAGAAATCGGTATATGTATATGGATATAGCTAAGTCTGCGCTATTTAAACAAATTTTACCGGCCATAGGCCAATTTTTTTTGGCCTAAAAGGGCTTAAAAAGCTTATTAAAATAGAAAAAACAAACGTTTGCGCTCGGTCCAACTTCTTGAGATAAGGGCCTTTAAAGCTTGAGTATATAATTGACCATATCTCACATCTGTATGGTCCGATCTGGTTCCGGTGAATATCATTACAAAGACCATTAAAAACTCTTTAAATCTGCATATAAACATATTACATTTTATTAACCCATTGGGGACAAATTTAAAAAACACGATTTTTTAACCTCACTTTCTTGTTAAAAATCTGATTTTCTCAAAAAACAGCCCTAGTAAACCTATTTTCTACCTAGACTCAGGTTGTAGGCAACACTTCAGGCTTTGTTGTAAGGTATAATACTTCGCATTAACGGGTGCGCCAAATAACTTTTTTTTTGAAAATGCTATAAAAAAAACTACTGAATATTTTCTCAAATTTCTTTTTTTATTTGAAAGTACAAACCTTCCGGTTAATAATGGAAAATAATTTCATTCAAATGGCTGCATCGGCTGGCCATGCAGTAGCCTACACGATCGGTCCAATTTGTAAGCACATTATCGATTGTGTGCAGCTGTATTTCACCAATGGCTTCACAAATATTGTCCTTTAAAGCGTCAATTGTCTCTGGCTTGTCGGCGTAACACTTATCTTTGAGGGCACCCGACAAATAATAGTCCAACGGTGTCAAATCGCAGCTCCGAGGTGGCCAAACGACATCAGCTCTGAGGCTGATATTGCGATCTTCAAAAACAGGGCGCAAAACATCGAGTGTAGCTTCGGCTGTATGGCACGTAGCGCCGTCCTGTTGAAACCAAATGTTGTCAATATCCTCCTCTTCAATTTTTGTGAACAAAAATTCGTTCAACATGGCCCGATAACGATCGCCATTGACTATAACGGCCACTCCTTGCCCATTTTCGAAGAAAAATGGCTCAATTATGCCTCTGGACCAAAATCCGCACCAAAGAGTGACTCGTTTTGGGTGCATCGGCTTTTCAATGTATGCGTGAGGGTTTTCTGTGCCCAAATGCGACAATTTTGCTTTTTACGTACCCGCCAAGATCAAAATGCGCTTCATCTGAAAAGATGATTTTTTGGCAAAATCGGCATCTGCAACATTACCATGATTTTCAAAGTAATGTCGTAATATTTCCCAGCGTTGTTCAATCGTATACACAACCATATTCGTTCAGCGGAAGGATAAAACTAATTATCTGTCAAATCAGACATGAGCTAAGTGTTACCATTCACGAAATAAGCACTAGTTGAAAAAAACATGTTAGATGGCGGACCCTTTATAGATCAAATTCAAGTTAAAATGTCCGACAGATACAGTCAATAATATAAGAATAAACTTTCAAGTTTATACAAAAATTCAATTATTTTTAAAAGACTTAATAAAAATTTATTATTTGTCAAATGACCAAAGACATACAAATATATACACGCTAAAAAACCTGTCTTTTTTTGTAGTTTCAATGGAAATATAACATGTGTTTGGAGCTTGTCGCAAATATAATATATGTACTTGTGCTCAAACGCATTATGTTCGCTATTCAATATTACATGTTTGAGACACAATGATTAATATGTTATAACATATGTGATTGCGACTCAAATATATCTATGTTTGTGATGCAAATGCAGTTGTGTTTGTTGCACTGTTTATGCTCTCTCGAGAGCAAGCGAATAAAAGAGGGGCAACAAGTGTGGAGATCTTGTAAGTGTGCATCTGTAGTTTGGCATTATTCTCTCAGTGAGTGATTCATAAATATGGTTTGTGATGTTGCTTTGGTTTTTGCGTATGTGTTTCGCATATATTTATGTGTGCTATCAAAGTGAGAAACGATTTTGAGGAAAGAAACTGAAGAGGGCAACAACGTGAATCCCTTTTTCTGCCCGAGCCTCTACTGAATAAATCGCAATGACGGACCATTTGTGAAATATAATATAAAAAAACATAAGTAATTAATACACGCTTGTCTTGCATGAACTAGATTTGTATATAAGTATATTGTTTGTGTACCAACGCATAATGATAACCAAGGCATAGTTGAAACCTTCTGAATAGAAAAGCGTGAGAGACAACAAAGCCAGCAGAAGCAAAAGAGCAGCTGATTTTCATTTCATAAAAAAAATTAATTGAAGCCTTGAGTGTAAATGTAAAATGTAAATATTTTAATTTTTTGTATTAATTATTTATAAATGTGGATATATACATCTGGGAGAAAATACGCATATGTTTCCACGTAAGTATATGGAGGTTTCGGGGAAACACGCGCATACTTCCACGTAAGTATATGGATGTTTGGGATGAAACACGCATATGTTTCCACTTAATAGTACACATATTTGGCAGTAAACATGCTTCATGGTTCCTGCAGAATATGTCTGGGAGAATATGTTACAGAGGCCGTTTTTTTCAGCATTTGGGAATTAAAAAAAAAGTTATTTGACTTTCTTAATGTAGCAATATTCAGCAGCCACCCTGTATATAATTACCAACTTTCAAATTGTGTCTGAACATAAAATTAGTTTACTGGCTTAAAGCCAAATATACATCAATTTGGCAACTCAATAAGCAAATTTCATGTTTGCAATTTGGCAACTCAGTAAACAAATTTCATATTTGCAATGTGGCAACTCAATAAACAAATTTCGTGTTTGATTTGAGTATTTATTTTTTCTGTGTACTTGAGGAAAATATATACGTTGAATTGTTATAATTAAAAAAACAAAACAAATAATATTTTATTATTTTTTTAAATGAGGTCATTACATTATAGAAATTTATATTTCAATTGATTTGGCAAAACCTTATTTATTATGACTTGAAATCTAGATTTAAAATCTAACAATTTCCTCATATCAGCTGTATTTTAAAGGGCTGTTTTGTCGAATTTAGGCTGTCATTAAACAGATTTCGAATACAAATAAAATACGACACAAAAGGCTAAAACCATTTTTTATGAACATTAGGTTTCGGTTCAAAGTACCCTAACTTAAGAATGACGTGATAATTACAATAAATTTACAAAGTGTTGATGATTGAATTGTTATAGTTCGAAAATGACTTCATTGTGATTCCAACTCACAATGAGACTGCAGTTTTTCCCATTTGCGACAATTTTGTAGTCGCGCTTCAACAACAATCAATCAGTGGAGGGGTTTCCAATTACAAAAGCAAATGTTCTTCACACTCTGTAATTATTGCAATTCAAAGTTGGAACAAATTAAAGAAAGAAAAAAAAAACACAAATCAACATAAAACCACTTATAAATTCCAGATTATAAAGAACACTCTTTATTAAAAGTTATGAGATGATTATGAATTTCACAGAAAATTCTGTACAGATACTCTGTCTCTAATTAAAACCGAACGATGCAGTTTCACTTTCAGTTCTGTAGGACATCGCACTTTGAATGGGTTTGCATACATATGAGGATATATGGGTGGAAGAGTATGTATTCACATATGGGCGACATTTTCCAAATTGTCCAAAACATAGTCTCAGTGGAGGCTTAACTTTTTTATAATTCCTGGATAAAGTGGGTTGCAATCGATGCTAAAATAAGAGTCAAGGACTTCAAATTCTTCAACCGATGAATTCAAGAGTCAAGAATCAGCAGGAACCTTACCGTTGAAAACTATTGCATACTTAAGGGAAAAATGTTTCGACAATTGTCAGAAGGTGAATTTATAAAGACCTCGGATCAAGTGCGGCATAAGATATCTATACATCATAATGTATATCTTCGGCCTGGTTTCTCAACTTTAATCTCTGCAGTTTCAATAGGTGTGTTTTAGTTACACCGCTTGCTTAGATTATCACATATTTTGTATGGACAGCTAAGCGATATTAAGCGGCACTTGAAGTTACCGCTTCCATTTCAATTCTAAGCAGGCATAAAGTTACCAGTCTGAAAAAAATCAAAAACTGTGTTTGATATCGTTATTGTTAAACAGAATAATATAAACATTTGCAAGAATAACTACAAACCATGCGTTAGAGCAAGACGATTGTATGTATTTCCCATTGAAAAAGGTAGAAAGTTGCCAGTATGAAAAAATCAGAAAAACAGTGTTGGATATCGTCATTGTGTGCCAAAGACAAGGAGAAGAATATACACATATTCAAGAAGAAATACAAACCATGCATTAGAGCAAGACGTTTCTATATATTATAATAAATTATCGCTAGTTTGGCGTTTTGGTTACTAGCAAGCAAGCGATAATCGCTAGCTTGCAACGAAAACACGCCTTATATGGAATAATTCTTAAATCTAAGATTGCCCTCAAAAGTATGCAATTATCTTGGACATAAATAAAGGGTATTTTTGAGTACGAAATTGATATTGTAAAATGTAACACAAACAATTAAATTTTAATCAATACGATTGTTTTATTCAAAATACCAAAATACCATACCAATTAAAAATGATTTCTGGCATATGGCCACCGCGGCTGTTCATGACGAAGCGCATTCTGGACGTCCAATTTTAGCTTCACTTTTCGAGCATTACTGGCCGTATGTCACGAACAGTTGTAGCCTCCGAGGCGTCAATTGTTGCTGGTTTATCAACGTTAATCAGTGACTTCACGTAGCCCCACAGGAAATAATCGAGAGGTGGCAAATCGTATGACCTTGGAGGCAATTGACAGGTAATTTTCCTTGAAATCAACTTATCGACAAATTTTCATTTCAATATATCGATGGTTTCAGTCGCCGTATGACACGTAGCTCCATCCTGTTGAAACCACATCTGGCCCGGATCAATGTAATCTATATCTTCAAACAACTAATCTTTGATCATGGTGCGGTAACGATCTCCATTGATCGTAACCCGAGCTCCGGCTTCATTTTTCAAGAACACGATGCATTTTCGTGGATGTAATGGAGTCTGTAAGGTCTATTGCAGATTGGTCTCACTCCATATGCGTCAATTTTGTTTATTAACACACACTTTAAGCCAAAAATTAGCATCATCGCGGACCACAATTTCCAAAAATTGGGTAGGTCAGATGGACGATTATTTGAGCCATAAAAATCACGAAATCGTCTATAAGTTGCGCGAATCGATGACTGATTTTCAACATTAATTTGGATAATATAGTAGCTCTGTTCAAGCATGATTTGCAAGAGTAGATTGATCAGAAATATCAAAAAGTGAGAACCTGCCCCAATTTGATTCGCCTAGCTATGCCCACGTCAGATTACAAGCGATATAGCTCTTGGTTTCACCGACGTCGGTACTCGCCGTATTACCTAACAGGACCATATATTTTACGGAGAATTTTTTTTCGAATACTCACAGGTTTTTTTCATCCGCTTGTGATGTGACCCAAGTTTCGGAGCCATATGTCAAGACAGGTAAAATGAGAGTCTGGTATAGCTGGGCTTTTGTCCGTCGAGAGAGGGCTTTGTACCTAAACTGCTTGCTGAGCCCAAAATTTGCAGGCACAATTCTCCTATTTATCTCCAGGCTGACGTTGTTGTCCTTGTTCATGGCGGATCCAAGGTAGACATATTCATCTACCACTTCAAAATTAAATCCGTCAAAATTAAACGTTCAAGCCATTAACTTTGTCTTGGTCTTATTAACAGTACGCCCCACCTTCGCTGAGTCTTTTTCGATTCTTGAAAATACTACAGTAACGTCTCGCAATTTTCGCCCAATGATGTCTATGTCGTCAGCATACGCCAGCAACATATGACTTTTCGTGTTAATGGTCTTGTTCGTATTTACTGCAGCCTTTCTCATTATTATCTCCATTAAGATGTTGAAGAGATTGCACGAAAGTGTGACGCCTTGTCTAAGTCCTCGCTTGGTACAAAATGGTTTAGAATCACTTTCACTGCTGATTTGGTGTTGGTCAGCGTCATTCTACAGAGACGGATCAGGTTTGCGGTAATACCAAGTTCAGACATAGCTTCGTACAGTTTTCCCCGTATGGGGCTATCGAAAGCAGCTTTGTAATCGACAAAAAGATGGTATTATCGGTTTGCTTTTCGTGGGTCTTTTCCAGGATTTGGCGTAGCGTGAATATTTGGTCAGTTGTGGACTTGCCTGGTCTAAATCCACACTGATAAGGTACAATTAGGTTTTCGATAATTGGCTTTAGTCTTTCACATAATACGCTCGACTAGACCTTATACGCGATGGATAAAAGACTGATACTGCGATAGTTGGAACAGACACACGGATCACCCTTTTTGAAGGCATAATACACTGAGACTCCAATTGTCAAGCATAGATTCCCCCAGCCATATTCCGTATTTAAGTCATTGCATGTGGGCTAGCAGTTCTTAGCCGCCTGCCTTAACAATTTCACTAGCGGCCTTATTATTCTTAAGTCGGGAGATCGCCGTTCTAATCACGCCTTGGTTAGGGGCTACACTATCTTCCACTATCATTACCTTCTGATATGCAGTGGAAGAATCTGAATGGAGTAGTGCGGAAAAGTGGTCTCTCCACATTTTGAGCACACACTGCTTATCAGTCACCAGATTCCCATCCTCGTCCTTGCAGGAGGGCAGCCCATTATTAGGCCCGTTATTCGAACTTCTTACCCTCTGGTAAATTTTTCGGGATTCACCATTCATCCTGCATAATCTCCCTCTGCTCCCACTGCCATTTTCTGCCAATATAGTTGGGTTTCCTCCCTTCTCAGAGTCTTGTACCGCTCACTCGCAGCACGCGTTGTAACTGAATGTTTCGTTGCCATACATGCATCAGTTGCAATGCGGCATTCTTTGTCATACCATGGCTTATCCTTCTGCGGTTTTTGATAGCCAAGTTCAGTCCTCGCAGAGGTTTCCAAAGAAAGGGAGATGTGCTTTTACTGCGCATCTGGGTCCACGAGTTTGGGGGAGGTGGGGGGGGGGGGGTTTTTTGGTGTAGGGTATTCTGCCCTAGCAGGAGAGAGAGCTTCTGTTAATAGGACATTGATATCTCCGGTATTTGTAGCTTCTAGCTTCTCCTGTGTTCGGCTTCGTACGTTGTTCGACCTGCTCAGTCTTGTGCGAACTTTCGCAGCCACCACGTAATGATCCGAGTCGATATTGGCACCTCGAATCACACGTACATCCTTTACACTAGAAGAGTGCCTGCCATCTATTACTAAGTGATCAGTGATCAGTCCTCTGATCGAGAGATATCCAGGTCGCCTTATGTATGTCCTTATGCTGGAATCGTGTGCTACTAACTACCATGTTCTTTGCAGCGACGGAGTCTATCAGTCTTATTCCATTATCGGAGATGGTATCATGTAGGTGGTGGTGTAGGAGGTGGTATCATGGTTGGCCGAAAGCAACTTTCCTTTCCCAATTTGGTATTAAAATTGCCTATTCGTGTATTGCAGGGTTCGTGTACTTCCTCCAGGCGCTCATAAAATTATTTTTTGACCTCATCGTCTTTATCGTCTGTCGGTGCGTGCACACTATTGTCTTTTTCCACGAAATATCGTATTTTTTTTCTGCATTATCTGATGATTGATTAAACATATTACAATAATGTTTCTATTAGATGAAAGATAACTTTATTGACTTTAAATTCAATCCTCACACATTTTACACAAAAACATACGGTTTAGACGATATTCGACATTTAACGGGTCAAGTTCGGTTCAGACGCCTCTGGTATGCACTTTTTCACATTTAATTTGCAGTTTTTTTTTTATCGAATATTCTGGCAGCTGCTGAATTATTGCCCATCTGGCATCTGCTAGTTAATTTTTGATTTAGCAGAAAGTCAAATTCAGTGAATTCCCAAATTAATATTGACGTGGCGCTTATAAAAGTATGTAAAGAGAAGTACTCGTTTAAAGTTTGTTCTGCTAAGTGAATAGTTCGGTATAAGAGAGATTAAGGTATTTAACCAGTTAAATAATTAACTTAAAATGGCTAGTATCTCGTCTGAGATTGGACATACATCTCAGCAAATAACCGGCAACAAGCTTCCTTCTAACCATCAAGTGTTAAAGTCAAACTCACTCTGAAAGAAGTTTTAGTGTTCTGGGAGAAAGCTAGGATACCTAGTTAGTTATAGAAAAATGCTGTCCGTAAAGTCGAAAAATTGCATAACGAATGGAGAACACTTGAGAAATGTTCAACACTGAAGACAAAAAGTCAAGTGGAAAAAAATACTGCATTTTAATTTAAACTGCCTGATTTGTTTGATGTAGCAGTGGAAGATGCCATTTTCAAAATGACCAGCAAGGAAGACATAGAGTTTTTGGCACATGAGAGAATGAAAGGACGTCCAGACCATATGGAAGGTGTCGATCTGAAGACAGCTCTTGCTGATGAGAAAAGAGAAAAGCAGCGATGTCGACAGGCATCGCTAGAAATAGATGGTAAGTTTTTACTAAATTTGACCAATTTTATTAGAAAAGGGATACCGATAAGACTCATCCTTGAAATTATTATAAATATTGAGTCAATAAAATGTTTTTCTCAATTTATTTTTATTTGTTGCCAGCACTTATTTTTCCAAAAATTCACCAATTTTCTTTCCTTTTATCAGTTCTATAGAAATGTAGTTAGAAGAGATCTCGTACTCATCTGAATCGGAAGTGGAAGAAATGGCCTCAGACGATGTATTTACCGACGGTAGAAAAAACGAAAAATCTGACATAGCGAGTAAAAAGAGGAAATACAGTCGCGGATATAAAGAAGTAGTGACGGAAAAGTTATCCATTTTGTTAGACAGTTGCAACCATTCTGAAAGAAATGCTGTGCGAATAATTTTCGCAACAGCTGAATGTCTGAAAGCGCAGAATGTCCTTTCGAAATCAAAGGGCACAGAAAATCAAGGTTTACGAAATCGGACTGGAAGGGAACTGTTGTTCATTGGGATGGGAAAACTTTTATCTAAACTTCTCTAGAAAGAATTTGCTGAACAGTTGGCTATCTTAGTAAGCAAAGGAGATGCTGGCGGTCCCTCGATTAACACAGTTAGGCAGAAGCTATTTGCGTCAGTCTAGAAGAATGGGGTATTGGAGACAAAATTGTTGGCATGTGTTTTGACACAACAATATTTTAAAAGTCGGGTTGCGATCAGTATTTGAGCACAAAATGGGATCGACGACTAGAAGTGCAGTCCATTTAAAGGTATGTATATGTTTGTGAACTTAAATGTTGAAATGTGGTTTCAAGTTTCAAACGTTATTACAGCTCCTAATAATGATCTGGAATTTGTTCAGAGCGCCATTAAATGCAGACATATTGATCTAGGTATATCAGAAAAGTTACTGAGAAAATATTTACTTCACCTGTGGTATCTTAACCCGGAACAAATCTGCTATTGCTTATTTGACAATAATGTTTCTACTGATATAAAGAAAAAAATGCCACAACAGATTTTTTCATACACGAATATAGCGGAAGTCAAACGTTCGCAAGTGTAATGAGGTTGCAAATTTCTGAAAACAAGGCTTTAGAACTATTTGAAAATGTTTGCCTTGAGAAGTTTGTTTCGGATCAAAGTCTGGATTTTTTTGATTATTAAAACTTTTTTGAATATTAAGTTAAAACTGATTTTTTGACAGTGGACCCAAATAACTTCAATAGATGAGGAGCAAAAACAGTTTCTACTTCAGGTGGTAATGGAAAGTCGTCGCTTTACGTTGATACTTCGAAAAGTACCCTTATGGCCAGTTTTTCAGTCAGTGGTGATCTTCGTTTCTTAGTTAAATTGTGGTTAAACATCGATTTGTGTTTTTTAGTCATTGTTTAACAATGATTTAACCACCCAATGTTGGTTGGTTAGCTTATAGTCAGAACCATATAATTTTGATAATCAAATTACTGACTGTCAAAGTGAGAAATGAAGATTGTATAAAATACATGTTCTAGATTTGCGTATTTGTACACATACCTTGAGTCTAGATCGTTAAATTGTTGCGCCTATATAGTTTTTTCTCCACATTTTTGTTAAAATATCTTCGATTTTATGCATCTATTTCTTATTTTACATAATTCCATTTTGTTTGTTCCCCTTTGTTGTTTTGGTATTTAGCCCAAAACACACGTTTTTTTCCAATAAGAATACAAGGGTTGCCATATTAGTTGACAATATGGCGACTTACATTAACTCACCACTGAAAAACAAAATGCAAAGTTAACCTCTAATTAACTTAGAATTAAGATTAAGTAATCCGATAGTTAACTACCCACTTAAAAACTGGTCATTAGTCTGCCCTTGTCTGGTTAATTATATTAAAATTACATTTATTAATATAATTAGTTTATCCATGTTTACAATTGTTAAGTATAAATTATTATTTTTATCAAATATGGTGGAATCTCAAGCATTGCTTCGAGGTGCATACCAGAGGTATCTGAACCGAACTTAATCCGTTAAATGTCGAATATCGTCTAGACCGTATATTTTTGTGGAAAATGTGTTAGGATTGAATTTAAAGTCAATAAAGTAATCCTTCATTTAGTAGAAAAATTATTGTAATATATTTAATCAGTCATCAGCTAAAATAGAAAAACTACGATATTTCGTTAATAAAGGTAATTTTTTAAAACTTCAGGGCTGTTTCGGCACGGGAAGACATACTCCGATTGAGCTTAAACTTTTGCAATTGTATTCTTACACTAAATGGAATAATTCAAGACGTGAGCACAGAAACCATTCACAATTTTTTCCCCTATTCACTAAAACCACCCTAGTGCACACAAATTAACGAGATGTAGAAATATTTCGCTTTGAAGCGAATTGTGACTATACGTTCACTCACTGGGTTGAACCTTGAAACTAGGTGTCGCTGTCTCTTGCCAACTGTAAATAATAAAAATAAATGGTTTCCCATTACATCCCTTGAAGGGATAGGGGAGAGCTTCTCACAATCACTGAGCTGTGCGCTTTCCAGTTTTCACTCACTGATTGGGACCTACAGTTTAACACCGATTCCGAACGTTATTTTGAGAAGCTTTTTCATGGCTATATACTCGAAAGTGTCGCCGTCACTATGCGAGGTGACCGCCGCCGAAAGAAATTTTTTTTTAAGGTGGTCAGAGCAGGGTTCGAACCCAGGATCTCATGTACAAGAGGCGCGCACACTGACCATTGCAGCACCGACGGTCACTGTAAATACGCACCCGAATTCGTGCTTTCGCTCATGGCAGCTGTAGTAAATATCGCAGTTTTTCTTTCTGGTGCAACCATATCCTGTCCATCGCATTTCCTGGATAGCTGTGATGACAGCTTGATATTTTCCGAGGACTGCCGCCAGTTGGAAAGTGTCACTGGTTCTGTATAGTGTTCTTACGTTCCGGGTACATACCCTTAAATCGTGGTCCTTATAACGTTTGCGAGGGTCGTCAACAGTTAGGGGGTTTCTTTGTTCATTATTTTTTTCTCTGTGTATTTTCATTGCCTATATAGCGGTGGCGGGAGGGAAACCCATCCAACCGTGGTTTGCATTTTACCTACTGCCAGGATGATTATGTTTCAGCCGCCCATTATTGATCAGACCCTGACCAGAGTGCTGTGTGTTGAAACTGGATTTTTGGTTTCTTCAATTTTGGTCCGCTGTTGGCCATGGGTGTGGGCTAATCTGCCTTCAAATGACAGAAGAATATTTCCGCTACTTCGAAGTGCTTCAGTGACAGGGCGAACTAATAGACGTATCGTGATCGCATTATCACTGAGGCTGCTTAATTCGTTTCGCCACCTTACTTTAGCTATCTAACGGAGGTTTCCGATAAGCCATTGCCCAGGACATACTGCGTGGAAGTAGTGAGCAGCTTGGACTGCCCAATGAAGGGATCATTTCTGGCCACTCCCAAGTGAATGGCTATCAGAAACTTTCCATCTCCTATGGTAGTCTCATCCCAACGTGCACAAAAACGGGTTCGGATCCGTTTCGAACTCATTACGAGTCCGTAAAATCATAAAAACCGAAATGTGAGTTTTCGAATTCGTTTCGAACCCGTTACGAGTTCGTAAAAACATAAAAAAAAAACCGAATCAGCGAAATTGCGATTTGGCGGATCCGTCTCGAACTCGTTACCAGTCCGTAAAATAAAAAGCGAATCATTGAAATTGCGATTTGGCGGATCCGTCTCGAACCCATTACGAGTCCGTAAAAACATAAAAAAGCGAATGGTGAGTTCTCGAATTCGTTTCGAGCCCGTTACGAGTTCGTAAAAATATTAAAAAGCGAATCAGCGAAATTGTGATTTGACGAATCCGTCGCGAATTCATTTTACTTTCATAAAACGAATCCGAAACGTATTCAAATATGAATTTCGTTACGAAAATCCGAAAAAGTACAAAAAACCACTCGCGGTTTCGAGAGGAATTTCATACGAAAACGAATTCGTTAGGAGTTCGAAACGGATGTCCGTTTCGGACAAAATGTACGCAGAAACGGATCCGCTCGAATTCGTAGCGGATTCATATAGTACATTGGCATGTCAGTCCCACACATTTTATTTTGTTGGACTAGCAGGTCGATCAGCTTTTTAGGGAAAGATAATGTTCTTGAGATTATAACAAAAATTTTGAATTTGGGTCCAACTTTAGGGAGACAATTAGAATTGAAACGAGTACTATTTCATGTCGGAGAAATACTGATTCGGCTACATTTTTTATGATTTGGGTAAATTTATTATAACGAATCTGTGACGTATTGATTTTGTATTCACAATTATTATTATTAAATGAGTGAAATGAGTTTATTACTTTTTATTATCAATACCCATATGATTTTGGATTTATTATGGCATCCCCAATGACAGCCTTTCTATGGCACCACATTCCGGCGAATATGGTGTCTTTTGAATATTTTAAATCGTAAATCGTGCTTAAATTTTGAAATTCGCTTATTCATTCTACAATGTTGCATGTCACAAATGACAGCAGTGCAAACAAACAAAAAAGAAAAAAGAAAAGTGATTTACACTTTTGGCTGGTTGTACACATGTATGTGTCAATTATATCAAAAGTAACCCAAGTCACATAATTAATTTGCTTCACATGGAGATTCTATATTTATAGGTGTAACATTAACTATAAATAATTATAACAATTATTGCACATTTCGTCTGTCATATTTATAGGCACAATATTTTCATTTTTGTTTTGTCAATCGTGAAGATATTAAATGTTTTCACGTACATTGCCAGACAGAACTAAGTCACAAGTCGATAATTGATATTCTCTAAGTTACTTTGATTTGTCTACAATTTCTTGTCCAAAATTCATATTATTGTAGTCTATTGCGAATTATTTAGAAATACGTGAACTTCATACATATGTATTGTACTTTATATTACACATCCTATGGTGGTTTTTCCGTTGTTGCTCCAAAGTTTGTAAAAAATGAAAATTGAATGGAAATCACAAAAAAAAAATTGTTTTGTATTGAATACGAAATTATTCGCAAAATGCAGATGACACAGAAAAAATAAAAACGGATGGCAAATGTAATTTACACACATGGTTTAAGTTATACAGGGTGGTTCAGTCATGACTGGACAAATTTCACCAGCGTATTCCTGGGCTCATTTCATGAAAATATGTCCATCTACGACCATCCCCGAAAATGCAAGGCGGCGAAATGGCAGCGGTTTGAAAATTTTCGCATTGGAGGTCGGAGGGTACTTGGGTAAAATTGCTAAGTTCTGTACTAGTGGTCGGATTTTTTTGTTTCTGGGCTTATTGGAAAGACCTTTACTAGACCTTTCAGAATTGTTAAAAAACATTAAAAAAAAGTGAAATCGCCGAAATACGGAGCTTTGTTAAAAAAAATCGGAAAATAGCCATAAGAACGTACACATAACCTCAATTTTCTCCTCCAGATGGCGGATAACTTGTATTTATTTTTCTCTTAAAAAATAGCCCTACCTATTACCTTTCCAAAATTACCTAAACGAAGCCCAGAGGTCTTACCGTTTCAAAGTTATGACTATTTGACTGAAATGCAAAAAAAAATTTTTTTGGAAGCGAAATAGCAGCACACATTTATTTGTTTTTGTAAATTAACACGTTTAAGATTTTATTTTATTGAAATTTTTGGCTGAAGAATCAAACACAAAGGAAAATAAAACATTTGATGTTTAATGAAGTTTTCAATGTGGTTCCCGTTTTCTACTAAACACAATTTGCGAACCACATCGGACATCTCATCATCTCATCTTTTCACGAACCTTCACCGCAGCGTTCTCAATGAGTGCAAGTAACTACTCACGAGTGTGGATCTGCAGATGACCGAATTAAACGTGTCCGATATGGTTCGCAAACGACTGCACTCGAAAACTTGAAACTTTCTTTAACATCAAATGTAGACTTGTGTCGAACTCGTTCACTAATTCTCGAACTCGTTCATTTAAGGTGCCTGATCGTAATAATAACACTGTGTGTGACCAAAAATCTGAATTGAGTGAACTTGAAGTTGGTATTCTTCTTAAGGTCCTCTACATTTCTTACTCAGAAGTCAAACTTAAATTTTTTAAGCGTTCCTCCTCTAATTCGGTCTCAAAAATATTACAGTTGTTGACATCCCAGCAAGCTTTGGGGTCAAATATCTCGAAATTTTGACGTGGTAGAGAAATGCCATTAGATTCAGCGTATCAAAATTATGCAGGTTCGCTATGTTTCACTCAATTCAGATTTTTAAAGTGCAAAAATCACACACAGTGTAATTATGTTCATGAAGGTGTGTCTGGTCACCCTAAATGAACTAGATAGTTCATGAACTACCCAACTCTAATCAAACCTTATTTATCCTTTGTGTTTGATTCTTCAGTCAAAAATTTCAATGAAATAAAATCTTAAACCTGTTAATTTCCATAAACAGATAAATGTCTGTTGTTATTTCGCTTCCAAAAATTTGAATTTCAGTCAAATATGTAGTCATAACTTTGGAACCGTAAGACCTCTGGGCTTCGTTTAGGTAATTTTGGAAAGGTAAAAGGTGGGGCTATTTTTTAAGAGAATCTTTTTTAAGAGAAGAGAATTATCTGTCATCTGGATGAGAAAATTGAGGTTATGTGCACGTTCTTATGTCTTTTTTCCCAATTTTTTTTTACAGCTCCGTATCTCGGCGATTTAATTTTTTTTTATTATTCTGAATGGTCTCTTAAAGGCCTTTCCAACAAGACCAAAAACAAAAAAAAATCTACCACTGGTTCAGACCTTAGCAATTTTACCCTAGTACCCTCCGACCATCAATCCGAAAAATTTTCAAACCGCTTCCATTTCGCCCCATTGGATTTTCAGGGATGCTGGTGAAATTTGTTCAGTCGTGACTGAACCACCCTGTATTTTATATATTTTGCAAAATTAAAATAACTTTTTTCTGGGACCAAAGAAACCATTGACGTGGATAATGAGATTTTACTTTCGAGGCATTAAATCTTTCCAAAGAAATAAAATATTTATGGAAATATACTAAAGGATGTAAGAAGTCTGGGTATAAATGGATTATGGCGACAAAATCAAAAATATATTGGTATTATTTTTGACCTTAAAGTGTTTTGGTACACAAAGTAGACAATCTAATATTAGAATGTTTTTTGTGGACATAATATATAATACAGATACTAAAAACTATAAAATGAATAATTGACTTACATATTTACTTTGCCCTCCGCCGAATGGCTTATACGTGCGCATTATCGATGAGTTCATTGTTTCGCCAGAACAGCTAAATTTGAAAATAAACAAAGAAATTTTTGGGTATAAACAAACATACATACATACATATAAATATATGACCCATAGAGTAATGTCATATAGAGCTGCCATCGTTCTCATCTGAGTTTTCCTTTCACACTAGTCGTGGTGCGGTCGGTGCGATACAGAATTATTTGACGTAAATTGACATGCACCAGGTGGCATTAGAAAAATTGTTGCCTTAAATTTTTCATGTCGTTTTGATGAAAACTCTAAAATTTAAAAGTAGTTTGGACTTTTTTGTTATATTTTATTGTTAGTATATACAGGGTGTCCCCTAAACTTTTGTCTAAACTTAAACAAGTGATAGCTGAGAACAAAAGCTACAATGTTTGTTCTTACGCCAATTGCTTAGGTGGCTTCGTTTTCGAGATATTCGTGTTTAAAATAATTGCATTTTTGAATGCATTTTCAATAAATGCATAATCTACTTTTTAAATGAAAAAGAAATATCATTGAAAAATGCTTCAAAATTGATTTTAAATCAAATGCGACAGGAAATGACTATTAATACAACTACAACTGAAATAAGAGACCGCTTATCTAAGTGCATAACGCAACAAGGCTCTCATTTTGAAAATTTTGAATTGTTATTGTTTTGTTATAACGACAAAAAGTATTGAATAGTATAGAGAACTTATTGCACTCTTTTTCCGCTCTCATGTTGAGAGTCTGAGTAAAAGAACATAAACTTGTTCTTTATATAATATTTCAATATAAATGCACCATTTCGACAATGTTATTACATAAAACAATACAAAAAGCATAAATGTTTCAAAAGGCAGCAATGTTTCACATCAAAATTATGAATGAACCAAGTTATGACAAAAAATGAGTAATTCGCCAGATGTCGCCAGTGCTTTTGAGGCATACAATTCGTTCCATGAGTTCTCTATACTATTCAATACTCTTTGGCCGCTACATCAATACCATCATACTTATTTTCACGTATATTATTGTTGTACAACAACCACATATGCGATCCTAATGTTGTGAGTTATTTGCATGTGTTCACTTTGATAGATTGCCCTAACCGTGCCTATAGATGTTCACATATCAAATAAAACCTATTCAAATTCTTAAACAAAGTACCTTTTTAAACAAAAACCTTATCTTAAAGAAGTACCTTTGCTTAGAAAAAGTAAATTTTCTTACAAAAAGTACGATTTCTTAAAAAAAATCACATTTTCTTCCAACAAATTGCCTTTTGTTAAAAAACTACATTTTCTTTAAAGAGTACCTTTTTGGTGAAGCAATATAACTTCTCTTGACATAAGTACCAACTCTTAAAATGTACATTTTCTTGAAAAAAGGACAAATTCAAAAAAATCCCATTTCTGAACAAAATAATTTTTTAAAAAAAAAAATACTTACTCTTACAAAAAATACATTTTCATACAAATATTCCTCTTCTTAAAAGTACATTTTCTTAAAATAAAATAATACATTTTCTTATCTTTTCTTGAGATAGGTAGCCATTCTGAAAATAAGTAAATTTTTTTAAAAAAAATAACTTTTTCCCAAAAAGAGTAAAACTTCTTTAAAATGTACATATTCTTAAAAAAAGTACTGCTTTGTAAACAAAATTCATAATCTTATGGCGTTTTCTTACAGAAAGTACTTCTGCTTAAAAATAGTACATTTTCTTAAAGTAACATTAGCTTTTAACAGAAGGACCTTTTGGGGAAAATACAATAAGTATTCTTACAAAAAGAACCGAAAAATATACTTTTTAAAAAAAAATACAAACTTTGTATAAAAAAAAATCTTCAAAAGAGTTTATCAATTTTCAAAAAGTATTTTTTCTTAAAGTTCCATTTAAATTATCGAATTTTTGAACGTGCGCATTAGGCGTGTTGGAACTAACTAACGAAAGGAACTTCGGTCCAACCGAGTGTCACCTGAAACATTTTTTTTTTCAAACAGTACTTTTTCTCATAGAGTAATGACGTGTAGAGAAGCGATTTGTCTGAGTAAATTTACGGGGTGTGGTTGCATATGGCCGTTGCATGTTGCAAAGTATTGGTTTAATAATACCAGATAGAGGCAATGGCTCAAACCAACCAACAAGAAAACAGAAACGGCATTTCGTTTTTTGCGCCAAAATTTTTGGGTAAATACACCACAAATATATACTAACAATAAAATACAACCAAATAGTCCAAAAATTCGTTTAAATTTCACAGTTTTTCATCAAAATGACATGAAAACTTTGCGTAACTCCATGTGGTGTAAGTCACTTTACGTCAAATAACAACGCAACGACCTCACCACGAATAGTAGGAAATGAAATGTCAGATGAGAACAATGGCAGCCTATATGTATGACATCACTCTATGATTTATCCTCCTGCTATACACATATTCCAGAAACGTAGGCGTAGCAATAGTTTTATTTTTGTTTTATAAAAACTACACAATTCGTTTGTGAGTTCAAATTTGAATTTTGTTCACTAGCAGTAGCAACGAAAACAAATGAATGAAATCAGAGATGTTTTAAAACTAAATACAAACACTATATGATGAGCTACCAAAGGAAAAATGTACGTGTGTCACGTAGTATATCCGAAAAAAAAGCTTGGTAGATAATTTCAGAATTTAATAAAAAAATAAATTGTTTTTAGTTATTTTTTAAATAATTTTAAATTTTTGCACTTTAAATTTTTGATTTTGATTGTTTTGAAGAAATATGTCAAAAGATTCGATATGAAATATGTTCATACTTTCGTGATTGGTAGGAGAATTTTAACAAACTATTTCCGAAATTATAAGTATTTCTATGTATTATATTACACAGTGCAACACGAAAAAATATAACCATACACGGACAGCACTATGTGATAAAAGACAAAAAAAATACCCGTGTCTCCCAGTTTTCCCCAAAGTCATGCACTTTTTTTATTGGCCCCCAAAGATTTGGGGCATCGGTGTCATTTTTGCAAAAAAAAATGATAATTTTGTCAGGCTCATATCTTGCAAACCGTTCGGAATTTTGATTTACCTTCTGAGGGAAAGTTATAGCCCTTGTCATACGGAACAAAAATTGTGAACATATATAATCTAAACAACTTTAAATTCAAGGTCAAAATCGCAAAAAACTTTAAAAAATTCGATTTTTTTACCTTTTTCACCCTGTTCAGGTCCATAGTTAACAAACCCTTCAAAATTCAAGGAAACAATCAACTACAAAAATATACCTAAGATCTCATCAAATACCTATCTAGAACATATGAAATTCCTAGGAATGCTATTTCCATGCCTTAAAAAATTACACACAGTGAAATTATTTATTTACAACTTAAACTGATCACTTACATACAGGGTGATTCAGGAAGTTCCGGACAAATTTCTCCAGCGTATTCCTTGGCTCATTTCATGCAGAAAAGTCCACTAGGACCATGTCCGAAAATGCAAGGGTGCGAAATGGCAGCGGGTTCAAAATTTTCGGATTGGTGGTCGGAGGGTAGTAGGGTAAAGTTGCCAACTTCTGAGCCAGTGGTCGGATTTTTTTGTTTTTGGGCTGGTTGGAAAGTTCTTTAAGAGGATTAGGTACAGGATACAGGATATTAGGATACAGATCTTTCGGGAAAAAAATTCACATACCCTCAATTTGCTCAGCCAGATGGCAGGTAACTTATGTTTTTTTTTCTGTTGAAAGATAGCCATACCTTTCCAAAATTACCGTTCCAAAGTTATGACCATATTACTGAAATGAAAAAATGTTTGTTTTTGGGGGCGAAATAACAGCACACATTTATTTGTTTTTGTAAATTAACACGTTTAAGATTTTATTTTGTTGAAATTTTTGGCTGAAGAATCAAACACATAAGGAAAAAAAAACATTTGATGTTAAAGGAAGTTTTCAATGTGGTTCCCATTTTCTACTAAACACAATTGCAGCCGTCGGTGGTGCAATGGTTAGTGTGCGCGGCTCTTGTACATGAGATCCTGAATTCGAACCCTGCTCTGAACCCTGCACCTTCAAAAAAAAAAAAAATAAATTTCTTTCGGCGGCGGTCACCTCGCATAGTGACGGCGACACTATCGAGTATATAGCCAAAATACCGTTCGGAATCGGTGTAAAACTGTAGGTCCCAATCAGTGAGTGAAAACTGGAAAGCGCACAACTTAGTGATTGTGAGAAGTTCTCCCCGGTCCCTTTATGGGATGTAATGGGAAACCATTTATTTTATTTTTACAATTGCAGCCGTTTGCGAACCATATCTTTTAGTTCACTCATCTTTTTACGAACTTTCACCTCAGCTTCCTCAATGCGTGCAAGTAACTGCTCACAATTGTGGATCTGCACAGAATACACACAATCTTTCCTGTAGCCCTACAAAAAGAAATCAAGTGGTGTGAGATCTGGAGATCGTGGCGGCCCTCCAGCTCGTCCAATCCAACGTCGAGGGAAATTGGTGTTAAGCCAATCCCGTACAATAAGCCCGTAATGCGCTGGAGCACCATATTGTTGGTAGAAAACATGATTTCGTACCGCAAGAGGTACTTCCTCTAGGATTTCTAGCATGACTTCTTGCAAAAAAGCCAAATAATTTAGTGAATTTAACCTGGGCGGAAGTACTTTTGGCCCAATCAAGGTGTTGTCGATGATGCCAGCACAAACCTTGACGGCAAATCGGTGTTGAAATGCTATTTCTTTCTTGTTGTGGGGTTTGTCATGGGAACATTAGTGCAAATTATGGAAATTAGTTATGCCGTCTCTCGTGAATTGGGCTTCGTCGTTTCACACAATCGATCGTAAAAACATAAATGCGTGTACATCACGTTGCAACATCTCACGGCAAAAATTGACGCGTAGTGGCAAATCGGCCGCCAAGAGTTCTTGAACTGGTGTGAAATGGAATGGATGTTTTTTTTCTTTGTGAAGGACGCGCCATACTTTTGATTGCGCCACACCAACTTGGATCGCGATTCGTCTTGTGGTTGTCGTTGGGATCTCGTCTATCGCATCCAAAATTAACTCTTCAACTGCAACGTCGTGTTGTTCATTTCCGGGACGCTCCATATGGGTAAACAACGCACCTTCACGAAATCGGCGGTGGGTCTCACTGAATGTTGTTCGGTTTGGTGGTCGTCGATTAGCAAAACGTAATGCATATTCACGCGCAGCAGCTCTTGCATTACCATCGCAGAATCCATACATGTAATGAATGTCTGCTAATTCTTCGTTTGAATAAGTTGCCATTTTTACTAATTCAAAACACAACGTACTCGAAACTGTTGCTGCAGCAGAGATTAGCGTAAACTTTCACTTTTTTTTGTCGTTATTCACTTTTAAAAAACCGGACAAAAATCAATTGTACTTTTCGCGTTCGTAGACACTTGTTGAATGACAAAATTCTATCAATGAATACCTATAAATACTACTTACTTTTTTAGGCACTGATGAATGGACTGGAAATGGAATTTACAAGAACAAAAACAAACATGTTTGCATTTCAGTAAAATGGTCATAACTTTGGAACGGTAAGACCTGTGGGCTTCGGTTAGGTAATTTTGGAAAGGTAAGAGGTATGGCTATCTTTCAACAGAAAAAACATAAGTTACCTGCCAACTGGCTGAGCAAATTGAGGTTATGTGAATTTTTGTTTTCCATTTTTTTCCGAAAGCTCTGTATCTCGGCGATTTGACTTTTTTTTTGATATTTGCCCACATTTTTCCTTCAATTTTAAGATATACAATAAAGTGCAATACAATCATCGATGAAGGTTATATTCATTTTCTTATAACCTTGAAGATGCAATTCAAAGAATCGAGAAATATCGGATCCTTATAAGCAAAAATAAATATATGAGGGAATAGAAAACTACTGATCGAGCTCAACTTAATATATTTCTTGAAATATATTCAATTTATATTCTGTATTTGTACCATTAAAGCCTAGTTTTTAAATGGGTAGTTAACTTTCGGTTTACTTAATCGCAATTGAGAAATAATTACAGTTTAACTTTTGACGTAGAATACGTCTTACCTTACGGTATGAGGAGTCATGTCAGGTTTTTATTGTTGTAATCTTTATTTCATTGAATTTGAGGAAACGGCTAGATGAATTTTTTTAAAATTTTTCTAAAATTTTTTTTGTAGGTAAATGAAGATGTTATCTTTCGTTTGATATACATTTCATATTGGTTGATATATTTCTAGTATTTTAATTTCTCAAATGAAAATTGTTTAAACACATACACTCAAACATATGTGTGGTGTTTGGTTGAGTGTTTTTGGTTGCTCAACATTGCTTAGGAACATGTATCTAGTAAAAAGTGAAACGAACAGCAAGCTAATGTTGCTTGGCAACATGTATCTAGTAAAAAGTGAAACAAACAGTAAGCTAACGTAAAAAAGCTTTTTTGCGAAAGCTTCAATAAAGCTGTTGTAACATTAATTTTGAATTGTAAAGTGTAAAGCTTTCACACAACGCTCGAATGCTAATGCGAAGACTCGATAAGGTAAACCTTTTTTAATATTAGGGCGGCCCTCTCAACATTCGCAGAACTTATTTCAATAAAAATATTAATTAAAATACATAAATTAAATTAAGTTAAAAAAAAATTGAACATAATATTTTTTTTAAACGGACTTGAATCAAATGCCGTTGGTAAATATAAAAATTCCAGCAGACAGTTGTCCGAGGCCTTCGGCCACGGACTGTCCCTTCAGGCTGTGTCAGAGACACGGCCATTAAGTTTAACGTAGAATACGCCATCCGATAAGACAGAAAACATATATAACAATAAATGATAAATAGTATAAGCAAATGAATTTATTGTTATATATGTTTTCTGTCTTATCGGATGGCGTATTCTACGTTAAACTTAATGGCCGTGTCTCTGACACAGCCTGCAGGGACAGTCCGTGGCCGAAGGCCTCGGACAACTGTCTGCTGTAATTTTTTTATCTTATTGTGTTTCTCAGTGGCGAGTTAATGAAACCCCGTCATATTGTTAACGGATATGGCAACCCTTGTATTCTTATTGCACAAAACATCTGTTTTGGGCTAAATACCAAACCAACAACGTCATGGAACCATAATAGAATTCTGTAAAATAAGAAATAAATGCATAATATGGAAGTCATTTTAACAAAAATTTATAAAAAATGTATGTAAAGACTGTTAAAAACTATGATTTAATGACTTCGGCTCAAAGTACGTGTACAAATGGTAGTCAAAACAGAAACATGTATTTTATACAATCTTACATTTCCCATATTCACAATCAGTAATGTAATTGTCAAACACATATGGTTCTAACTACAGGTCAACCACCCAAAATTGGATGGTTAAATTATTGTTAAACATTGACTGAAGAGCTAATGGCCATGGTTCAGGTCCCCCTTCCCCTTCTGTAAGGACAAGGACGGAAATCTTATCGTACACAGGAAAAAATTGTTTTTCAATTCAATTAAAAAATTCGAAAATTCAAACTATTTATTTATTTAAAGCTTAGGCTATACATTAATGCATAAACTAAATATTATAGCTATATCAACGAGGCTATAATTGTAGGTTGTTTATTGGAAAAATATTATTTTTCAATCGACGCAAAATTTCACCCATCTACGAAAATAATTGTACGCTATTTATTAAAAATATTTCCGTTTTTAGTCGATGAAGAATTTTACATATTAACAAACTAAGTTGTATCCCAGTTTTCGTTTTGTTGTCAATCCGAGGTATTTTTAGAAATTTTGTAAATTTAAAAAAAAATTAAACAGTCGCGGTAGGATTGGAACTCACATCAACTGGAAGACGCTTCGATTTTTGTGAGACAGCTTCGTTTCAAGCAGCGTCTAGCACGTTACGCCACCGACTGCCTGTACAAAGTTATCTCTAACTGAAGTTATGTGGTTGTTCCTATCGTATTTACTTCGTTAAATAATGGGGTATATCTTATGAATTTTTTTTGTTGGTACCATTTATCGATTTTCATTTCAATATTTGTGTAATTTGTCAGTGTATCAACGAAAAATGTAATTGAGTGCTGAGATTTTTCACATACCAATTTTTTTGTTAAAATTTTACAGTCGTCTTATTTTCTGTGTAGTGCATGTTGGGTCCAATGAGAGATCTTTTCTCCGCGCTACTGGTACCTGAGATATCCAATGACGATGAGATAATCGATTACAATTTGGACGACGACATCGATTGCCCCCCTCCTAACCCAGTCACAAGGAACAGCTATTGCCCGGCTTAAGAACAATAAAGCCGCAGGAGTGGATAAATTACCGGTGGAGCTATTTAAGGCTGGCGGCGATGAGCTGATAAGGTGCAGGCATCAGCCATTAGCAAAATATGGTAGATGAGTGCATGACTGGCGATTGGAGTCTCATTATAATAAGCCCTATATTTAAAAAAGGTGTCCCGAGTGTCTAACCGAACTCGAATGCAAACGAAATTTGTTACAGATTTCCCATAATGGAAGTTTAAAACTGTAATTTTTAGCAGCGTTTAACCTTAGAACTAAAACGTTTTTTGTTTTTAATTTTACTTTGATATGGTCTTTTTATAATGAACACTTAAGTATAAAGTACAACAATTATAGATACATATACATATATTTAAGAGAGCGTCATATGTAAACAAACCCCAATGTTACAATTACACACTCTCTACATGTTACAATATTGCACTTTCTTCATCTTTTTAAAGGTCCACAAACTCATATGTAACCATCACGTAGGTCATAAATTTTGCTGCTTTTGTTTTCAATTGCTCATTATTGACCACGTGCTGATCAAAAACAGAAGCATCTAAAGTAGTTGAAATCATGGAATTATTAAAAAATAATAATTCTGTTCAGAAAGTTGCAAAACAGTCTAATATAAGTCATATGACGATCTAGAGGATAAAACGGAAGAAACATATTAAAACTTCAACTGCTGATAGACGCCCCAGATTTTGATCGATCTGACTTGGCGATCTGACTTGACGGCATTTGGAAAAGTTAGTGGCAAGTGACAATGTCATTACCCCAGCTGCGGCACTTAAACGTTAAATATTGACGCCAGTGAGTGGACTGCTCGTCGATGTCTAAAAAGATAGGGTGTTAAGGGTGCAGAGTAGAAAACGAATTTTTACCACAAAAGAATATAAAGCTTCGTAACGAATTCACCCAGTTCTACGAAAACTAGACTGAGGTTGAGTGGAAGAAGGAAAATATTATATTCGACATGCTTTAAATATTTATAAGTAGTAAAAATACAATTGCGCCTTGTGGTTAAGGTTATATGTGTTTAAAAAAACGTTTCTACATTACATCCCACGAAGGGATTGGGGAGAGCTTCTCACAGCCAGTGGGCCTACAGTTTTACACCGGTTTGGAACAGTATTTGATAAGCTGGTGGTCGTCGAAAGAAATGTAAGGTGGTAAGAACAGGGATGGAACCTACATTCTCATGCACAAGAGCCGCGCACACTAGAAAGTGCTCTAGCCATTGTGAGCTTTGACAAGAGTGCATCGTGCCATACTCTGTCAAAGGCTTAGAAATATCAAGAGCCACTACCTTACTCTCACCAAGCCGGTGGATGGATCAACTCCACTATTCAGAAAGAAACGCCATCAGGTCTCCAGTAGATCTCATTCTACGGAAGCCATGATCGCCAGCATTAAGAAGGTCATTGAACACAAGATATTTCACAAGATGATGGTTAACCATGCCCTCCATCACCTTCGAGAGCGCAGAACAAATTGCAATTGGGCGTTAATTTTCAGGGTTACTTGAATCACCTTGTTTAGGGATTGGCTGGACATTAGCAACCTTCCACCGCGCCGGGAAGACTCCCGCACGGTATGCAAGGTTGAAAGTGCCAGCGTCAAAGAGCACCTACTCAAGACCAGTGCAGATATGGCAACCGGAGCCGGGGATTTATTTATGACGAGATTCGAAAGAACCTTTTCCTTGTGTTCGAAAAAATATCTTGGGAATGAAACAAGATACGTCATTGATCACGTTAAGTAGTTGATTGCTATTCGAAATGGAAGCGTTCCTTGCAAACATTTCAGCCAGGAGGTCTGCTTTAACAACCGGTTCAGTGAATGTCATCTTTAACAAGAGTTGGGATAGTGGAAGAACTATCCTTTACTTTTCTTGAAAATGACCAAAAGCTCTTACGTCCACTAGGACTTTAACACGAATACGCTGTTCGTGAAGAACCTTTTCGCGTCGAAGTACTTTGGCACACTTGGATCTTGCCTGTTTGCGTAGCAGTTCAGTATTAACGTTTTTGTTAGAACGCCAGTCTCTGAACGCGTTCCTGCATGTCTGGTTACACCAATGTTTTCCGATGTTTTAACCGAAATAATTTAATTAATACTAATAATACTAATTAATACTAATCACAATTATTTTCCCTATCATTTCAGCAGCAGTATCTATGTCATTGTCCAGATAACAAAGCTTTCACTTAAAATGCGTAAAAACATTCTTTAGCTCAGCCCAACGTGCCTCTTCGTAGATAAAAATTAATTCCTTCGGGTCTGTGTCAGAAGCGACACGAAGAGCTGAATACGAAAAGGACGCTGAAATGATACAGTGATCCGAATTACCAAAAGGTGCAAGCGAAAGTTCGATATCGGCATAACGATTAGTTGTGAGATAACATCTGTTCTCGATGGTTTCAAACGGTTCCTACGATATCATAAAACGTTCGAGGTGAGTTGGATTTCGGTAGTTTTTCAACTTGCAAAGACGGCATGTTGTTAGGCGTAATGAACTTTAGGCAATCAAGCTGCAGTATCAACCACAAACTGTTGGTTGACGTTTCACTCTTATTTTGGTATAAATGTTAGTTAGCATTTGCTGTAACAATATGGACTTATTAAGTTAATGAATCATCATCAACCACCATAATTTGTGTTACTCTGTGTTATCTTGTCATTGCATAGAAGAAGTTGCATTCCAGTTTATTTGAGTGACCGTGTATGATAAGCCAAATGTACTTAAATGGCCTCTCACTCTCTCTCTCCAATTCCTCTGACAATGCAACTTGATTACAGTATAGTACTAGTTGTTTGTTATCGCTCTTAGAAGAAATAACTTCCATTACCTTTGTGTATTGTAAACAAACATTTTTGCCTTAGTTTGTGACATTTAATCGAAGCGATAAGTACAAAATTAAAATCGGAATAATTGTTTGAATAATATGACAGACAGAATTGTCACAATATTATTTTTTAATATATGTCAAAATGTGAATTTTATTAAATCTGTCCCACAGTGCCTACTATTGGTATATAAGTAAATATACTAAAAATGTTTGGCTTTTTAAAAATTTTATAAAAAATATGGCCACTTTGAATATTAAATCTTGTGAGTGAGTTTTTGTTAAAAAAAAATCAGAATATTCAAAATTAAAATGTTCGAGTATTTGGTAGTTTTTTTAAGTAAACGCTCGAATATTTTAATTTTGAATATAATACGAAATGTCGGATAAATCTTCACGTTTTAAAAAAAAAGACAATTTTAAAAGCTTCAATGAAAACTACTAGTAATCGAAATTTCGACATATTTACTGCAGCAAAAAAAAAATTACATGAGGTATCAGGGACACCCGGTTGGAACGAAGTTCCTTTCGCTATATATTATGCACTAGTTAGTTCCAACTCACCTAAGGCGCCTGTTGAAAAATACTGTAATTTAAATGGGTCTTGTAAAATGATAAAGTTTTTTTATTTATTGAATGTAAAAATAAATAAATAAATGGTTTCCCATTATTTATTCCCATGAAGGGGCCAGGGAGAACTTCTCGCAATCACTGAGCTGTGCGCTTTCCAGTTTTCACTCACTGATTGGGACCTACAGTTTTACACCGATTCCGAACGGTATATTGAGAAGCTTTTTCATGGCTATATACTCGATAGTGCCATCGTCACTATGCAAGGTCAGAGCAGGGTTCAAACCCAGGATCTCATGTTCAAGAGGCGCGCACACTAACCATTGCACCACCGACGGCCACAATGTATTTGTATTTTTTAAAATGAATGTATTTTTGAATGTATTTTTTAAAAAAAAATTTATATTTTTAGGCCTTTTTTGTAAGAATATATTTTCCCGAAATGGTCCTTTTTTTGATGAGAGGTAATTAATTCTTTTATTAAAATAAAAAAAAAATGGTTTCCCGTTACATCCCGTGAAAGGATTAGGGAGATCGTCTCACAAACCAGGGAGCTGTGCGCCTTCTAGTTTTACACTCACTGATGGGGACCTACAGTTTTACAACGGTTCCAAACGGTATTTGAGAAGCTTTTTCGTGGCTGAATACTCGATAGTGTCGCCGTCACTAAGCTAAGAAAAAGCCTAAGGGTATGCGTTTTTTACAAAAAATACATTTTTAAGAACAGGTACTTTTTAAAGAAGTGGTACTCTTTTTAGGATAAGGTTATTTTTTCAAAAAATTTACTTATTTTCAGGGTGGCTACTTATCTCAAGAAAAGAAAAGAAATGAAATGGTACATTTAAGAAAAGGAATTTTTATAAGAAAATGTATTTTTTAAAAGAGAAGGTATTTTTTTTTTAAGAAAAGCTTTTTTTACGAAAGAACAGGTACAATGTCAAGAGTAGGTACATAGCTCAAGAAAAGTTATTTTGTTTGACAAAAGAGGTATTCTATAAAGAAAATTTCGTTTTTTAAGAAAAGGCAATTTGTTGTAAGATAATGTACTTTTTGAAGACAAGGTACTTATTTAGAAAATAACCCTTTTTTTTAAAAAGGTACTTTTTGTAAGAAAATTTAATTTTTTAAGCAAAGTACTTGTTTAAGATGTTATTTTTTTTAAACTTCTTTCATTTTAGCTTTTCTAAATTTACTTTTTATTCGGTTCAAACTAAAATATGTAATAAATAGGCTCCATCTAGAAAATTTCCCATTAAACAAGAAATATGTTAGTCTGGACACAAATCAAAAGTACGGGTGTTAAAGTGCAGCCAAATATAATTCCATGCCGAGGGTTGTGTTTCATGGATTTGCCAGTCTTGCACTTTGGCTTTTCTAAGTTTACTTTTTATTGGGTTCAAAACAACAATATGTAATAGACATGCTCCACCTAGAAAACTTCCCTTTAAACCAAACCAAACCAAAAGTACCCAATATTGTTGATAATAATGGGTTGTAATAAAGTAGTTTAAAAAAGTTGTTTAAACATTTTTCATTTAGCCTCCATCCCGCAACGTGCGATAAGGAACTTCGTTCCAAAAGTTTCCAGCACACAACGTTTAGTATTAATTAATATTTTCGTTATGGCGATGTATTTATACGTCAGCTCATTATGGATGAAACTACTCGTCGAGGTGAGGATATTTTTTCAGTGTTGTTTCCTGATTGTAAACAAATTATGGTAATTTGAGATTTGTAAAGTAGTGGCATAAATGTCGGTAGTGTAACTATCGCTTTCTGATTTTTCAAAAAATACGGCGCAACCGGAAACAGATTTCTAAGATCCCTATAATTTTAAGGAGATTTACGTTAAACTACTCACAAATCTATACCACAGAAAAAGACGACTCTCTGATATACGAGGCGGATCAATAAGTCCGTGACTGTTTGAATGAAACACAGTTTTTTTTTTTGCAAAAAACAAAATTTATTTTTCAACAAAATCACCTTTTAGCTCAATACACTTAGTCCATCGATTCTCCAATTTTTAATATCCTATCCAAAAATTAGAATTTTTCAAGGTCCAAAAAATAGGCAAAATATTCAATTTCATCGTTGGAGCTACATAAATCTCTTTCCACCGAGCCATTTATTTAGGTGTGGAAATAGGAAATAATCACTGGGGGCTAAATCCGGAGAATATGGCGGATGAGGTATCAATTCGTAGCCCAATTCACCCGTGCATTATATTGATGAAACATAACTTTTTTCTTAGCCATATGGGGTCGTTTTTTTTTAAATCGTCGTTAAATCGGTCCAATAAGTTGGCATAATATTCGCCGTTTATTGTTTTTCCCTTTTTCAGGTAATCGATGTGGATTATCCCGCGTGCATCCCAAAAAACTGTTGCCATCACCTTATTGGCCCACAAACATATATTGGCCTTCTTCGGAGTCGGTTCACCCGGAAAAACCCATTGTTTAGACTGCTGCTTTGTCTCCGGGGTGTTGTAATGGATCTATGTTTCATCCCCAGTTACAAACTGCCGCAAAAGCTCCTTCGAAGTGCGGTTAAAAAATCCTTTGAAATTGTCTCACGATTACGTTTATTGTCAATTGAGAGCAAACGTGGCATCCATCTTGCAGACAGCTTTCTTAAACCCAATCGATCACTTAAAATCGAAACCACACTGCCATTTGAAATACCTATGGCATCAACAATCTCACGCACTTTTTCTCTTCGATCGGCCAACATAATATCATAGATTTTTTCCACATTTTCGGGTGTATTGACCCACAGAGCAAAATAAAAGAGTTTCTATGCCTCTTTTCGTGTTCCCTTAATGACGACGAGGTAGTAGGCCAGTTCATCGAGTTCGAGTTGCTTAGGTAATTTACTCTTTGGTTGGCATAGTACGGACATAAATAAAAGGGAATGCGTATTTTCGTTCGATGCAAACATAATTTAGCTGTCATAAGAATCAATCTAACACTTTTAAAGTTAGTTTGCTGCATGGTCTATAACCTGTATGTCTTCTTTGGTCTCTCATTCTAAATCACTTCTCAAGTGGCTTTTCGATCAGCTGTGCCATAGAAACCCCCTGATTGACCTCAATTGGCCGTCCAGAACATTCAGCGTCCTTTGTAACGGGTTTTTCAATAAGAGCGCTACAAAAGTTTTTTTAAATAAAACAAAACCGGTTTGAGATACCAATGAAATTCTTTATTCCTGTGAAAGTACGTTCGATGCGATTATGTATCGAACTCGATTTCCTTTGCATGGCAACCACGGGCACGCTTGCAGAAGTCCAGACGCCGAACCCAATTTTCGACGGTTTTCAAGCATAAAGCGGCCGATACTGCTGCAAATTCACATTCGATATTCGTACGAAGTTCATCAATCGTCGCTGGCTTGTTGGCATAGACCATAGACTTGACGTAGCCCCTGAGGAAATAATCTAACGGCGTCAAATCCCACGACCGAGGCGGCCAATCGACTGAGCCATTTCGTGAGATAAGACGTTCACCAAACTTGGTTTCCAATAAATTGATTGTGGCATTCGCTGTGTTGCTTGTGGCGCCGGCCATGTTGGAACCTCATGTCCTCCAAATCCACATTATCCAATTGGGGCCAAAAATATTCGGTTATCATTGAACGCTAGCGATTCTCATTCAGTAATGTGCCGGTCTTGATCATCACGGAAGAAGTACGGCCCAATGACGCCGCCGGCCCATAAACCGCACCAAACCGTAATTTTTTCGGGATGCAATGATGACTCATGGATTACGTGTGGATTGCTGTCTGACCAGTAACGCATATTTTGCTTATTGACGAAGTCATTCAGCCAGAAATGAGCCTCATCGCCGAAGATGACTTTCCGATGAAAATCCCAATTCACGAACATACGACGCTTATGGTGGTCAAGCGGCTTCAGTTCTTGCGTCAATTTGATTTTGTAAGGATGTGGGCCAAGATCTTTTCGCAAAATTCGCCACAACGACGTAACAAAGATGCCCAACGCTTGAGAACGACGTGTGAGAGACACATTTGGGCTTTCTTGAACTGAAGCCTCAGCGGCAGCAATATTCTCGACACTACGGGCACTTCTTTGTCTCAATGGCACGGGAACATTTTGTACTGTGCCTGTGGATTGAAATTTTTCCACTAGACGCTCAATTGTTGATCTGGTAGGACGATTATGACGACCATAAATTGGACGTAGCGCTCTTAAAGTTGAGGCCACTGACTCCAAATTTCGGTAGTAAATTTTAATAATTTCGACTCGTTGTCTTTCCGTGATAAAATGGCAAACCTTACTGAAGAGAAATGGCAAAAGAGCGGGGAAAAATATGGCGCCGTTTGCTGTCCCTATCGATTTCCTTTTGTAGCGTCTCTGTTGAAAAACCCTTTACTTGTGCGACTACAACGAAAGTCAGTAAACCTCTTTTTTTACCATTAAAATCGATGGTGCCGAGTCCGCATACTATTTATCAAGCTTTTCTTGGTTTAATTGACGGTTTTTTTCCCGCAAAAACTAATGTTTAATGAGAACTCGAAATTCCCTTTTTTCTACTTTTAACAAAATGCACGAGGTTGTATGTTTTGAACAGCTGTTAAACGCAAAGTAAATGACGGATCTTGCTCAAAATTGGACAGTTGCCTAGTCTACAGGTGGTACTTGATGGGAGCAGTGTTGCATGTCATATAACTACGAGGGAAGTTCGAAAAGTTACGGACTTATTGATCCGCCGTAGTAAAAAGTCACCACAAAGCTGTGCAACAATTCTAGTATGCAAGAGGAAAAGAAAAACATGGCTGTACTTGTGCTGGAATTATGGACCTTTCAGTGTGTGTGTTGATACTTAGGGATCTTTGATCGATATTAATTCGCATATGTAAATTGCATAATTCAGATTGTATATATACGATTGATGATCAATTGATGGTATCAATTCAGGCACAGCAGTTAGGCATCTGATGATGAACTTGTCACGGAGTTCGAAACTAGTCATGCCAGTGAGTGTGCTTAACTGAATTGTCTATTATTCCAACAAAACCTCACAATTTTTCAATTATCAAAATGCTCCTGACCTTGTAGTATGAATTTTTCTCATACATTAACTGAAAACTACCGAAATCGATCATAAAATTCAAAAATACCCACATTTAAAGTAACGTACTAAACTAAAAAAGTTTCCATTAGAATATTATTAGTTTTTCACCGAGCTAATAGATTAGTGATTTCTGCAAATAGTGTAAAAATTAAACAGTCGTGACCAGCGTTATTATATTAACAGATTTATCTGGATTTCACAGATTTTTCAGGTGTTAAACAGATTTCCAGTTTTCTTCTAGTAAAAACATATTTTGTAAAATGTTATCGCAATGCGGTTTTCGATAATTTGTGTATAACATAATACAATGAAGAAATGACGTGAAAGAGTAAAGTTTGAGTGAAACATATCGTATTGGGACAACGGTTATTGTCTCTCGGACCCAAGTATGCATTGCCAAATACAATGACAACATTCCCTTCATTCAAATGCATCGCCGAAGGGGAAGAGTGCATACAGACAATTTGTAACAAAGAAGAGCAGGAGAATTCAAGAACGAAGTTCGTTGGTTTGATCGATGACCACCTGGACAAACGAAAATTGGTCGCACGGGACACTTTTTGGGGGAATATAATAACATTCTCATCATGAGCGCTGACAAAGCGGGAAAGACAGTTGCGATATCAAATGACGAATATTAGATGAAGATGGAAAATATTCTGGGCGCTGCATGTACGTATAGACGACTGATGAGAGATCCGACGTCAAGGCTATAGGAGAAAAATAACTATTGATAATTTATTCAGCGAAAAGTTAATTTACGCGCCCATGAGGAAGAAATTAAGCACGAGCCCCCAGAATATATGGTTTGCCGAAAATGCATAAAGAGGAGAATCCTTTAGGACCTATTTGCTCATCCATAAATGCTCCTGGTTATGCACTTTTCAAATTTATGGTTGAAATACTCAAAAATGTGACGGGAACCGCTGAATATAATGTTAAGGACGCAATTGATTTCAAATCCATGATAAAAAAACTTGAAAGACGAATATTGTATCGTTTGGTGTGGTCAATCTTTTTCCAAATATACCCATAAATTTGGCATTAACGGCCATGGAGGAAAAGTGTAGTACAATTGCGAATTACACGACTATACCACAGGGTATTTTTATGGAATTACTGTCGTTTTGTATCATGGATACACGTTATTTTAAATATGAGGACAGATTTTATGAATATTGAAAGGGCATGCCAATGGGTTCTCCAGCGTCAGCGATAATGGCGGACATTATAATGGAAGGATTACTTGTACAATACATTAACGAGGAGACCGAAGATTATAACTAAATATGTGGACGATATATTTGTAACCATTGGGAAATCTGCGGTGGAGGACACGATCTAGGCGCTCAATTCTTTCAATCGACAACTTAAATTTACAGGTGAAGACGAAAGGGCCAACAATTACCATACCTTAATTGCACAGTTATATGACCCGATGGAAATTTATAAGTTGACTGGTATCAAAAGCCTACAGCGTCAGTACGACTGATAAATTATTATTCTAAGCACCCTCGAGGGACAATAATTAACATGTCCAAGAATTTCTTTAACAGAGTGATGAAAATAAGCGGCGTAGAATTTCATTGGGAAAATAAAGAGAAGGTACGAACGATTTTACAAATGAACAGTTTTCAACACGATTGACGACTTGCTTATGCGAACAGACTTGAAACCACCAACACCAAAGGATAAAATAAGACAGGAGAAGATATATAAATCCATAACGTATGTGCCGGAACTCTCGGAAAGAATCAAACATTTATGAGAGGGAGAAATACCATTCAGTTCCAAAGTCTTACTTTAGCCTAAATCGCCTTTTTAGTAGGACTAAGTCGAGAATCGATACGGATGACAAGCCAAATGTGGTGTACGAAATCGAGTGCTACGAAGATAAAGCCAACATATGGCAAAAGGTATATGTTGGCACTACGATGAATAAACTGAAGACGAGAATTTCATCACATAAAACGGATCAAACGGCACATTATAAGCCTTAATTACAAAAAAACAGCACTCGTAGCCCACTGTACGTTAACTGGACACAGGCCAAACTTTGACGAAGTGAAAATTCTAACTGAAGAGAAGATTTACTCCCGACGTCTCTTTCAGGATATAAAAAAAAAAATGGTTTCCCATTACATCCCATGAAGGGACCGGGGAGAACTTCTCACAATCACTGAGCTGTGCGCTTTCCAGTTTTCACTCACTGATTGGGACCTACAGTTTTACACCGATTCCGAACGGAATTTTGAGAAGCTTTTTCACGGCTATATACTCGATAGGGTCGCCGTCACTATGCGAGGTGACCGCCGCCGAAAGAATTTTTTTTTGAAGGTGGTCAGAGCAGGGTTCGAACCCAGGATCTCATGTACAAGAGCCGCGCACACTCACCATTGCACCACCGACGGCCATCTCTTTTAGGAAATGCAACATATTATTGACGTTACATCTGAGAAAAGACTATGAGCGCAATATGGACCAATGTGCACAAGTTTACAGACATACAATTGACAAATTTTGGAGGAAAAATCAAATTAAAGGGTTTTCAACAGAGACGCTACAAAAGTAAATCGATAGGGACAGCAAACGACGCCATATTTTATCCCGCTCTTTTGACATTTCTCTTCAGTAAGGCTTGCCATTTCATCATGGAAAGATATACGAGCCAACAACGAGTCGAAATTATTAAAATTTACTACCGAAATTTGGAGTCAGTGGCCTCAACTTTAAGAGCGCTACGTCCAATGTATGGTCGTCATAATCGTCCTACCAGATCAACAATTGAGCGTCTAGTGGAAAAATTTGAATCCACAGGCACAGTACAAAATGTTCCCGTGCCAGTGAGACAAAGAAGTGCCCGTAGTGTCGAGAATATTGCTGCCGCTGAGACTTCAGTTCAAGAAAGCCCAAATGTGTCTCTCACACGTCGTTCTCAAGCGTTGGGCATCTCTGTGACGTCGTTGTGGCGAATTTTGCGAAAAGATCTTGGCCTACATCCTTAAAAGATCAAATTGACGCAAGAACTGAAGCCGCTTGACCACCATAAGCGTCGAATGTTCGTGAATTGGGCTGAGCAACAACTTGAAAATGATTCGGATTTTCATCGGAAAATCATCTTCAGCGATGAGGCTCATTTCTGGCTGAATGGCTTCGTCAATAAGCAAAATATGCGTTATTGGTCAGACAGCAATCCACACGTAATCCATGAGTCATCATTGCATCCCGAAAAAATTAAGGTTTGGTGCGGTTTATGGGCCGGCGGCGTCATTGGGCCGTACTTCTTCCGTGATGATCAAGACCGGCACATTACTGAATGCGAATCGCTACCGTTCAATGATAACCGAATATTTTTGGCCCCAATTGGATAATATGGACTTGGCGGACATGTGGTTCCAACATGGCCGGCGCCACAAGCAACACAGCGAATGCCACAATCAATTTATTGGAAACCACGTTTGGTGAACGTGTTATCTCACGAAATGGCCCAGTCGATTGGCCGCCTCGGTCGTGCGATTTGACGCCGTTAGATTATTTCCTGTGGGGCTACGTCACGTCTATGGTCCATGCCAATAAGCCAGCGACGATTGATGAACTTCGTACGAATACGATTTTCATTGGTATTTAAAACCGGTTTTGTTTTATTTAAAAAAAATTGTAGCGCTCTTATTGAGAACCCCGTTAGTTGACAAAAGCTTTCACCAAAACTAGTCGTATACTTTTTCTTACCTCACAATGTACATAAATATTATTGTGATTTCCTACACAATCATCTCTAACAGACAATAGTGTACTTGAAAAAAAAATTTTATATTTACCGTTTTCACTAACGTTTCATAAAATCGTTGTGTTTTTCTTATATTAGATCCTTGAAAGTGATCAACGAAGTTGATCGAAATATAGGAAACTAAATAAATTGTCATAAAAGGAACTTTATACAACTTCGTATTCTTTTTGTCCATACCTATGACCTCAAGCCGATACTAAATTTGAAAATCATAAAAATAGCAAAGGTCAACTATAAATACAACTTGTTTTAATATTGCGTAAAAACAGTTTTTTTTCAGAAAAAAAGATTTTTTTGCTAAAATGTACAGATTTTTTGGAACAAAATATAATAACACTGGTCGTGACTGAGATTGGAACTGTCATTGGCGGGCGATAGTTTCGAAGATTGCGAGTCTCAGCGCCATAGCGTTCTATGCCAGACGGTTTCGGGCCAGACGCTCAGTGGCCTACAACGCGAAAGTGCTGATTAGAAGATTCGGAATCTTCGAAACGATCGTCTGCCAATGTGAGTTCAAATCCCAGTCCCGACTCTATAATTTTTTCACTATTTGCTGAAAAACCTGATATGTTAGCTCGTTGAAAAACTAAAGATCTTCTAATGAAAACAAATGCACATGAAATAATATAAAAACTAAAAGAGTTTATACCAAAAAGACAAAGAGAAACGAAATATCAAAAAAAAAATCTCTTAATTCTCTTAACAAAATTTGATGAGCATTCATCCACATCCACGACGACTGGCGGCGCACTTATCGTTGATGTGCACATATGGCACAACATCAGTCTTCCGCTGGAATAGCACCCGTGCACAACCGATCGGGAAACGTGATACTAAGTGAATTTTTAATATCGATATCTACGTTTTTTTTTAAACGTATTGAAGAAAAGCGTTTGTTTATAATGACCACATAATATATTTCAACCTAAATGATAACTTCAATAAATAAATTAAATAATAATGTGCAAACAGACAGCTGCTATACGAGTGAATTGTGAAGTGAAATTGTCAATATTTGGAGATAACCAATGCAAAGTAAGGGCAAAAAAAGAAACCTTACCCATGGTTGAGAGACTAAAGTTTACGCAAAGAAGTGTGCAACTTACTATTTCCTCTCTCTGCGCATGATGTCACAGTTTCAGTTTTGTGTATGAGATCATTGCTTGCAAATCGATTTAAGAAGGGAAATTCGATATTTCTGTGTTGTTTTATATTTAGTTTTAATAAGTTTATTTGACATTTGATGGGTTTGGGTAGCACACAATTGATTTAGTTGAAAACTATGTTATTGTTCTAAAATAAATCTGCGTACAAGGATACAAAAATATATAAGTATTGACATGAAATTGCGATGTGAAAATAATGGGGCACATGTATGAAACTATTTTTTATAAAACATAGGTATTCTTACGATCACCAAGATACAAACATATGTTATGCATTTTAAAAGCTTCAGGAAAAAGGTGAATTTTTAAAACCAAACTGTGCACACTGGGACAGATTGAAAAAATGACCGGACAAAATTAATAACGTCGTTGTTTTTGGTTTTAGTCGTGTCAAACTCATTAGTCGGTAGGTTTTCGAGGGTGCTGAGCTCATTTCTGGCATTGCTTGTTCCATTGGTTGGGGGGGGGGGGGGGGGGGGTGGTTAAATTTAAATGGATGGCCCGATTTAATTTTTGGCAAACATTTTTCGATCAGGATTTCGATAACTAACATAACGGAGGGAAGAGCATGTGTAATTCTACATTTTCACATAAAATTTAGTTTCTTAACAAGGTTTAACGTTTTAAACTTTTCTACCAAATTAATAAGGAATTATAAAATAAATAAAAAGTTTGAGAAGTTTGTTTCGTAACCATACAAGATTTATTTGGGACCACAAAAAAAAAAACTTGGTTTAAAAAAATCTATATCATTACGTTCGACATTTTCATCATCGTCGTCCTTGGAACTTTCAAAATTTTAGTTTGAAATTTCGAAATTTTAGTTTGACATTTTATGGTATTGCCAGACCTAAATTCCGACACAGTAATATATTTGAATTTACACTGAAAACAATCAATTCTTACACAAGTAATTTATATTTAAATTTGAAATCAAAAACTAGAGCAAAGTTTAAAAAAAAAAATTTTCTTCAGCAAATGGTAGTAAAGGGTAACGAAATAAAATCAGTGACTTCGGTTAGGGTCCAAAGTATTCAGAAGTGAAAATCGCGCGCTGTTCCTAGTTGGTGCTAATTTTTGTCGGTCCACCCACAAAAGATTAAAAAATGTAATATTTTTAGTCAACTACTTTCATTGCAATTGAACTAGAAACCTTGAGTAACTTAAATTAACTTAATATACATTTTCGTAGCTCTTATAACACAAAATCAATAAAAAGAGTTTAAAACAACCAGAAACATAACCTTCATATAACACATATCTACTAAAAATAACCCAAAATTAGCCTGCATGCATGTATTGAAACAATACTCAACTTTTGGCCCCTTGCCTGATCAACAACGTGCATGGAACCTTCAAAACAGTTAATTTTCGACCTCAGTGGTTAATTGGCTTATTTTATCTGGATTACTGCTCCGATTTTTGGAATTTTGTCCGGTCATTTTTTCAATCTGTCCCAGTGTGCTGTGGTAACTTTGTTGGTGGACAAAGGTGTGCGTACAGAATATATAACGGTGCTTTGTAACAGTTTAGCAAGATGTTGACTGTAGTCATTGCGTAGAAAGTGATACATAAACAAGAACAAGAATTTTAAATGAAAACAAAACGTTAAGAAATTAGTGTTGCCGAGCGAAAAATTATTGTTCATCTGTGGAAGGAAGGAAAAACTTTTCGATAAATTGCGGAAACAGTTGAAAGATTTGATTCTTAAATCCAGAGGGTGGTTAATAAAGGGGTTTTCAATAAGAGCGCAACAAAAGTTTAAAAAAAAAAATAAAACCGGTTTTAGAACCAATGAAATTCTTTATTCCTGTGAAAGTACGTTCGATGCCATTCTGGATGGAACTCGATTTCTTTTGCATGGCCACCACGGGCACGCTTGCAGAAGTCCAGACGCTGAACCCAATTTTCGACGGGTTTCAAGCATAAATCGGCCGATACTGCTGCAATTTCACGATCGATATTCGTACGAAGTTCATCAATCGTCGCTGGCTTGTTGGCATAGGCCATAGACTTGACGTAGCCCCACAGGAAATAATCTAACGGCGTCAAATCGCACGACCGAGGCGGCCAATCGACTGGGCCATTTCGTGAGATAACACGTTCACCAACCTTGGTTTGCAATAAATTGATTGTGGCATTCGCTGTGTGGCTTGTGGCGCCGTCCTGTTGGAACCACATGTCCTCCAAGTCCATATTATCCAATTGGGGCCAAAAATATTCGGTTATCATTGAACGGTAGCGATTCGCATTCACAGTAATGTGCCGGTCTTGATCATCACGGAAGAAGTACGGCCCAATGACGCCGCCGGCCCATAAACCGCACCAAACCGTACTTTTTTCGGGATGCAATGATGACTCATGGATTACGTGTGGATTGCTGTCTGACCAATAACGCATATTTTGCTTATTGACGAAGCCATTCAGCCAGAAATGAGCCTCATCGCTGAAGATGATTTTCCGATGAAAATCCGAATCATTTTCAAGTTGTTGCTCAGCACAATTAACGAACATACGACGCTTATGGTGGTCAAGCGGCTTCAGTTCTTGCGTCCATTTGATTTTGTAAGGATGTGGGCCAAGATCTTTTCGCAAAATTCGCCACAACGACGTAACAAAGATGCCCAACGCTTGAGAACGACGTGTGAGAGACACATTTGGGCTTTCTTGAACTGAAGCCTCAGCGGCAGCAATATTCTCGACACTACGGGCACTTCTTTGTCTCAATGGCACGGGAACATTTTGTACTATGCCTGTGGATTGAAATTTTTCCACTAGACGCTCAATTGTTGATCTGGTAGGACGATTATGACGACCATAAATTGGACGTAGCGCTCTTAAAGTTGAGGCCACTGACTCCAAATTTCGGTAGTAAATTTTAATAATTTCGACTCGTTGTTGGCTCCTATATCTTTCCATGATGAAATGGCAAACCTTACTGAAGAGAAATGTCAAAAGAGCGGGAAAAAATATGGCGTCGTTTGCTGTCCCTATCGATTTACTTTTGTAGCGTCTCTGTTGAAAACCCCGTTAATTATAAAAAGATTGGAGTTTTAGTGTCAAAGCCCCCGTTCTGGACGTTCTCCGAATCCGACTCGGCGCGAAGAACGAGTTATGATGCAAACTGTACAGCAAAATTCCAAATTAACGGCATTACAAATAGCTGAAAACTTGCGCCAATAGTTCAATAAGTCAGTTTCTAAGGACACTAGGGTTGCCAGACGTACTGTTTATAACAGTACATGTACTGTTTTTTTTACGAGTTTACTGTTTTATTCACAACATCTAAATCAGTACGCAAAAGTACTGGTTTTATAAAATATGTACTGTTTTTGTACTATTTTTTATACACACTGTAAATAAGCTCTTTTTTCGCACAACATCTAAATCAGTACGTAAAAGTATTGATTTTATAAATTATGTACTATTTTTTCTACACACTGTAAATAAGCTCCTTGTTTCTTTAAGTGTTAAAACTGGTGTAATATAGGAATATAACAGAAAGAACTTCACTTTGTTTAGTTGTGTTCAACATAATCTTTTCCACATGAAAATGAATATTGCTACTTTGTGCATTCAACAAAATTTACTTCAAAAAGAAAGTAAAAACTTCTCGAGATTTCTTAATTTTTCACGCCATGGTAAATCATTTGTTGTACAATTGTTAAAATTTTTCATTTTAGTTTGTTTAAATATTTATCTATGTAGATCAAAATGGAAAGCGATTCAAATGAATCAGCGAACGCCCTATCGGATAATTCTAGCACCGATGTGGAAGAAATTGGCTGTCCATCAGTTATTAGTAAAAAGAAAAAAATTGGAAATCGACGCAAAAATAAATATAGAGATCCTTCTCTATTGCGAATGGCGGAGCAACCGATATAAGGCGTCACATGAAATTGGTAAAACCTGTGCGAAACATGTTTTTTAAACCAAGATACGTGTAAAGTCGCAGAAGAAACTCGTCAAAGTAGCGCTATATCAGAGGCTGTTTTTACATACCACACAGTGATGCAGAGCCACAGCTATCACTCTGCAGATTGTAGTAGCAAGCTCTTTAAGCAATTTTTTCCAGACTGGAAAGTGGCTTCCAATTTTACTTGTGGAAGAACAAAGTGTTCTAAAATTATATCAAAACTTCTAGCAAAATGTTCGTTCTATAGAAAGATTAGTTAAAGATTTAGAAACAAAGGCAATATAAAATCATTTCCAGTAGTAGTTAGATACTTCTCCAAGCACAAACCTATTAAGCTTTTATGAGTCAAACTCAGAATTGTCTATTGACATTGCAAACTCTTTAAAATCAAAATTGAACTCACGTAACTTAAGCCTAGATAACGTTACTAGCTTTTCCGCACATAATGCAAATGTGAATTTTGGATGCAAGAAAAGCGTATTTGTGGAACTGAACAAATCAAATCCAGATATTATCGGCGTTGTATGTTTGTGCCATATACTTAATAATACATTCAAAAGTGCATTAAAGCTGTTGAAATTCGATATCGAAAATATATGTAGTTATTAGAATTTATAATGAGTTTAGCTCATCGACCAAAAAAACATCGAATCTGAAAGATACATATGACTTTTGCGACCTAGAATGGTGTGAAATGCTTAGCCATGTACCAACATGATGGCTTACTTTGACACCTGCTATAGAGAGACTGTAAGAATTATAAAGCCATAAAATCATATTTTCTATCAGAAGATTGCCCAGCTTTTTTAAGGCAATTTTTGAACTTGAAATTTCTGAAGCTTATTTGGGCTTTATTCACAATATTGGAACGGCTTTATTATGCTCCATAAAAAAATTGGAGCAAAACTCCTTGGTTGTCGTCGATATGTTTCAAATTATTAAACAACTTTGCGAAAAATTTAAGCAACAGAAAACCGAAATTTTTTTTTGGCATTTTAGCTGAAACTGTCTGCAGTAATTGCGACAATCTACGAGAAGTAGATTTATTTAAAGAAAGGGCAGACGCTGTTTTATTTTCCATAACAAATTACATCGATAAACGATTCGATATATCAAAAAACAAATTCGAGAATTTAAGTGCCTTCAATTTAAATTCTAAGTTTACATTCCATAAATTTACTCAAATTTTAGAATTGTTTTCCATCAAATATATAGATACTGACTTTCTTTTTGAAGAGTTCGTTTCGCTGAAAATCTTTTCTGAATCTGTACACAAAGAGAAACCTGTTGAGGAAAAATGGAAAGATTTGTTAAACAGTGGCAGTTTTCCTAATTTTGAGAAAATTTGCAATGTGATTTTTTCCATACCGCATTCAAATGCAGCTACTAAAAGAATATTCAGTCTAATGTTTTCGTTTTGGAGAAAGGAAAGAAATAGGCGTCTAATAGAAAATTTGGAAAGCGAGTTGTTAATAAAACACAAATTCGGATATACTTGTAATGAATTCTACAACTTCTTAAAAACTGAGGATGAAAGAAATACCATCGTAAAAAATGTACAAAAAACGACAAATATTAAGTTTTCAGTTTATTTAAAAATTACAAAGTTGAAAAATAAATTGTAATGTTTTTGTTTTGAAATTATAAAAAATGTGTATAAAAAACTTTCGCACTATAAGTTATATAATATAATTATAATTATTTATGTACATACCTATGCTGTACCTGTTGCAAGAAATGCATTTTTTATGTTCTCAACAATTTTACTGTTTTTATTATATTTTAATGTTATATTGAATTGAAATAAATGTAAATGTTTTTGCTTTTATTTTAATAAAAAAACTTATGTACTGTTTTTTTTCTTCGAATTGTACTGTTGTTTTTTACTCTTTGTACTGTTTTTATACATTTTGACCAACTATCGTGGACGTACAAATCCTTTGGTGTCATTAGTCAACAGACAAAAACTAATGACGTTTGTCAAAGTGCACATACATAAGCCCATGGTAAAATAAGTAACATAAACGCACTAGAAATTTCTACAACAAACACAGGCATTTTGTTTTTGTTTGGTGTCCACAATCAGTCAAATTTTCTTCATGTTTATATCTACTGTCAAAGTAAAAAAAAAAGTACACAAACAAAATGCATGTGAATTTGACATAAGAGAAACACCTAAGCAAGAAAAATTTTGAAATCAGCTGTTCTAACGAGTTTAACTTACTTATTTTACCATGCATAAGCCCCTAGAGTTCTGGCAGATGGCCTTGTTTAGGCCTCGTATTCAGTTATTGCGAAATTTTCGTAAGAAATTTAGCTATTTATCTCTAAACGGAAAATTTTGTGGCGGAGAGTTGCCACCTATCTTTGATTTACCTTGCAAACAATTCAATAATAATTCCTCTTCGCACTCCATTTTATTTTTAACTCATGTTGTATTACTTTAGTTTGCAAAAATTATCGAAATGTCAAAATGCTGGTCCCAAACAATTATCAAACAATTGTTTTCATACGAAATAACTTTGGAGTAACAACACTGTAATTGATTCTGTTTACAAAATTTTCGCAAGGAGCTGAGTACCACCAGGTAAATGAAAAGTGAGCGCAATTTTCAATCCATGAAATTTTCGTTATTATTTATACACGTAGTTCTTATGGCAACGGAAATTTCATAAAAACTGAATACCGGGCTTTACTGACAAAAGCAAATACAGTCGACACTTGATTATTTGAAACCCAAGGGACCAGAGAAAAAGTTCAAATAACCGAGAGTTTCCAAATAATAGTAGTTCAAATAACCAAGAGGGAGGGGGGAAAATTCTAATAGACAAGAATTTGATTAAATCTTTATTATGTGTTTCACATCATTTTAGCAAATTTTAAAATAATAACTTTTAGAAAAAAGTCGATAATTTTCTTCTAAGTGAGCGACTTCAATCTATCATCGTCCAATGAATTTTCGATAGTGATGAGAGCTGAGAAGAAATCGATACTTGTATGTACTTGTAAGAGATGTACTTGCCTCGCTCAAGGTGACTGGAATTGGCGTTTGTTTTTCTTCGTTTTCTTTCTCATTCTCGTCCAATTCCAACAGTTCACCATCTGTGAGAGCACCATAGACACTGATGTCATCTGGCGGCTCTGATGACTGTTCTTGCTTAAACCCGAAATTTCTGAAGCAGTTATAAAGAGTAGTAGGGTTGGACAAATTTCCAGGCCTTATCAGTCATGGTTATAGCGGTCAAAACTGTTATACTCGTCTTTTCACATTTTTCAGTGCTTTTCTAATGGTTGCAATCTTGATGTCGTGTTGGTTGGAAAAAAATCAATTTTACGTGATCTAATGGTGGTGGCTTAGTGGAGTTGTCCAAAAACAGTAAGATTTTGCGTTTTTCCTCCTTCATGTCATTGTCAACCGAGGTCAGACATTCATTAAACAACTCTGTAAAAAAAGCCCGGTTTCGTATGTGTTGAATATGTTCCTCGGGTCATAGCCATTCAAAAGTTTATTTAGTTTGCTAATCCATTCGGAACATATGGAAATATCCACGCTGGAGCTTTCGCCGCAGATCTTTTTAAATGTGATCTTGTGTCGGTTTTTGAAATTTTAAAGCCAAATCCTTTGATCCCGAGAGACTCCGCAAAAGACTTTTGTAGCTTTTTCGCTCAATATGAAACCGCTCACGGGAACGTTTTGTACTCTACACTGACGAATCCACTTAAGCAAGCAAATTCACCCTGACGTGAACTTTTTCTACTTGCTATTAAGAAACTTCCGGTGATGCGATCTTTATTTTTCAAAATCATCGACAATGTTGATGGTAGAATGCGTAACAGTTTGACGATATCTAATTTTTAATTGTCCATCCTCGACAACTTGAATTACACGCATTTTTCACTTATAGCAATACACTTGTTCTTTCTTGAACTTATTTTGATACTTACAAATTAATATACTTATATACACAACAGAAATCAAACATAAAAACAACACACTTTAACCAGGGGGTTTCTATGGCACAGCTGATTGAAAAGCCACTAGGGAAATGATGTAGAATGAGAGGCCAAAAAAGACATACATATTATAGACCTTACAGCATACTAAGTTTTGAAAGTGTTTGATTGATAGCTAAATTGTGTTTGCATTGAACGAAAATACGCATTCCCTTTTATTTCTGTCCGTATTATGCCAACCAAAGAGTAAATTACGAAAGCAACTCGAACTCGATGAAATGGCCTACTACCTACCGGCTCTGTGCTTTAACGTTCGAAAGCATTCTCAAGACTTCGAACTCATTCATATCTCATTCTTGTAAACCAGACAATATAAAGCTATAGAGACTAGGAACCCACGACTTCAAATTGTAGAATGTAGGCGAGTAAAATGCCATTTCTACAACTTCAAATTACCAAAGGGACCAAATCATATGGATTTTTTTCAATTTATCGAGGGACCAGGGAAAGACTTCAAACTATCAAGAGAAATAAATTAACGAGTGTTAAATTATTAAGAGTCGACTGTATTGCATTTTTGGAATTAAAGGACGTCAGCTAGTTTATAGAAACCCCTGTACAGCGCTCTACCCCAAAAAAAGTTGAAACCTACAGTGAAGCATAGTGCAGGTGGTGTTATGGTTTGGGATTGGATGTCCAGTAACGGGATGGGTAATTTGCAATTTATTCCATTAATCATGGATCATCGAGTCATATCCTTAAAGTAAATATACGGAGCAGTGTCAATAAATTGGAAATAAAATATGATTATTACTCGCAACAGGACAACGACCCAAAGCTCACAGCGTTTAATACAATATTTTGGCTGTTGTAATATAAATAAATATACATAGTTTTTGGTTAATGTATGCGAAATTCATACTACAAGCTAACAAGTCATAAACATTTTTCTAACTGAAAAATGGTTGGATTTTGTTGGATATAATAGACTATTCAGTTAAGCACACTCACTGGCATGACTAGTTTCGAACTCCGTGACAAGTTTATCATCAGACGCTTAACTACTGTGCATGAATTGATACCATCGGTTGATCATCAATCGTATATATACAAACTGAATTATGCAATTTACATATGCGAATTAGTATCGATCGAAGATCCCTAAGTATCAACATATACTGAAAGGCCTATAATTCCAACAACAACAACAAGAACAAGAATTTTTCCACCATTTTCTTCTTTTCATCATTCCTATTATTTCCAACAAAAACCAACCATTTTTCAATTAGAAAAATTTTCATGACTTGTAAGCTTGTAGTATGAATTGCTCATACATTAACCAAAAACTAACAAAAAATCGGCCATAAAAATTCAAATTCAAATAAATAAATATATATTTTCCTATTGCATCCCATGAAGGGATAGTGGAGAGCTTCTCACAATCACTGAGCTGTGCGCTTTCCTATTTTCACTCACTGATTGGGACCTACAGTTTTACACCGGTTCCGATCGGTTTGTTGAGAATCTATTTCATGGCTTATTACACGATAGTGTCGCCGTCACTAAACGAGGTGGCCGTCGTCGAAAGAATTGTAAGGTGGTCAGAGCAGGGATCGACAACCACCGACCACCGACGTCCAAAAGCAGTCCGGACTTGAAACCAATCGAGCTTTTGTGCGATTTATTGTCGGCCGTCGGTGGTGCAATGGGTAGTGTGCGCGCCTCTTGTACTTGAGATCCCGGGTTCGATCCCTGCTCGGACCACCTTAAAAAAAAAAATTCTTTCGGCGGCGGTCACCTCGCATAGTGACGGCGATACTATCGAGTATTTAGCCATGAAAAAGCTTCTCAAAATACCGTTTGGAATCGGTGTAAAAACTATGGGTCCGAATCAGTGAGTGAAAAATTAGAAAGCGCACAGCTCACTGGTTGTGAGAAGCTCTCCCCAATGCCTTCATGGGATGTAATGGGAAACGGTTTTTTTTTTTTTGGAACGCAGGATTTGAAACCATATCAGCACTTCAAAGGAAATATAAAAATTGTACTGCTCATAGAATGAAATTACATTAAAATAAATAAATGGTTTCCCGTTACATCCCATGTAGGGATTAGCGAGAGCTTCACACAATCAGTGAGCTCTGCGCGTTCTAGTTTTTACACTCACTGATTGGGACCTACAATTTTACACCGATTCCGAACGGTATTTAAATACTCGATAGTGTCGCCGTCACTAGGCGAGGTGACTGCCGTGGAAAGAAATTTAAGGTGGTTGAACCCACGTTCTCATGCACAAGAGCCGCACACACTACCATTGCGCCACCGAAACCACATTACCGCTGGTTATACTACCAAACTAGTGGCATCGATGCCGAAACGCCTCAATGAAGTACTGTAACGTAAGGAATATCTTACACCATACTGATTCTTATTTTTTTGGTAATGTATGACAGATTATTTGTTTAAATTAAAAACCACAGTATCATTCTGCTTTATTTTGCTTTTATACGCCCACTTTTGCCTAATCATGAAGTCATTTATGTTTTTGAATTTCTGTTAATTTTTATTATTCCACAAATATGTTTGAAATAATAAAAAAAGTGTTCTTAAATAAATCACAGATTGTGTTTTTAATAATTATTCGGTTCAAGATCAATAACTGTTAATAAGTACTTTTTCTATGAAAAAGTACATATCATTATGATGGATGGTTGGGAATATAGCTATTTCAATGCGCACCAAGGCATATCATCAGCTATGAATTTATCAGTAAGTTACGGCAACGATTTGAAAACATTTAAATCAGCTATTCTAGCGCTACCATCTGATATAAATATATCTTTTTTTTGTGTTGTTTGAAAATTCAATTTTTTATAGTGATGGACTCAAAATTATTCAATAATGTGGGGTGAAACGTAGTGAGTAAGGAACATTTTTCAAAGATTTGGAAAGATGTTGAGCTCACAAAGTGTCAAATTTGTATGGGGAAATGTTAACATCTTTGACAAATTGATTCAAGATGTAAAATGTGGCCTTGTGTTAAAAGGCTATAAGAGCAGAATGTTATTTTATTTTACATTAAGGCGAACCTACTCAAAATCTTCAAAAGTATTATGTATATATTGATTTCTATATGTCTTTCGGCTATCGAGATATCTGAAGGTAAAAAATTACATTTTGATTTGTAGTATCACGATGATTATTGAGTTCTCAATTTTTTTGTTAGCTACATCAGAAAGTATATTGTGTTTTGTTTCAAGTGACACCACATTTTTATTAGGTTTTTTAATTATGCCAAGAATACCCCTAATTTCACACCAATTATCTCGAAACCTATAGCTTTTGTAGTATTTCATCAACTATAATCTAATGGCATGCAAATTATTTACCTTCCAAATCCTATAAACATTTTCTGGTGAAAACCTAATATTGATAGCAAATGTGAAATTCGAATTCTTTGAGGCAGGGTCAATCGTCAAACTATCACTGTCAAATTTATATAAGAAGTATATAACGGGTGTTTTTTTTTAACTGCATGAGAACTAACGATATCGATAATTATGGTTTCCCCGCTGAGAATGTCAAACTGTGTTGACACTTCTGTTCAGTAAGGGTTGGCAAGTCATCATGAATCGTTTAACGCTGCAACAACGCTTCCAAATTGCGGAAATTCACTTTGAACAAAATAAATCTGTGCGCGAAGTTAGTAGAGTACTTCGTCCATTTTGCGGTCAGCATAATCGGCCTAGTGAGCAAGCAATTCGTGCAGTTATTGATCGTCAATAAGCAAAATGTTCGTATTTGGAGCGAAGACAATCCTTAAGCCGTTAACGAAACCATTACATCCTTTAAAAATGACTGTTTGGTGCCATTTACACGGCTATGCGAATAATCGCCCAAGTGAAAATCGCCCAAAACCCAAAAATGAACAATCGCCCAAAAAATATGCATGAATGCCGCTATTGTTAGCACACATTTGTGTTGTATTTAACACAATAATTTTAACACACAAAACGAAATGCCGTTGTTGTTATTTTGTTCGTTGTTTTGAACCATTGCCTCTATCTGGTATTAGTAAAGCAATTCATTTCAACATTGCACGTAAATATCACACCAGGCCAAATGTCATAAATTTGGTGGGAGAACTATTGGGTCTACTCTAAATAATAGCCTATGATATTCACAATTGTACATGTATGTGTACATTTTTATCAGCTGATTATGACAATAACTGGGTACGGAAATTACAACAATGCTAATGCTACTACCTTGTATTTGTATCATGGTTTTAATAATTCGGCGTGAGATTCTTTGAATTCTATAATTCTAAGAATCTCCTCTCGTTATTTAAAAAACGCGCAAATGTTCAAAAATTAAATTTTTTGGTTGTTAAAAAGCTCTAAATTGGTAACGCTGCTCTCAAGCGTGAAGGTTACCCATCACAGTAAACTTGCCAAGTACATAGTCGCAATAGATACAACAACAATTGTGGGCAACAATAACTGACATTTTGTTTTTTTTTGCGTATGCCAACAAATAAATGTTAACGGAAAAGTATAAAAACCAAACCTTTGAATCTGTCACAAAAGGCCAACTAAACAACAACTGAGTTTATCTTCTCATACTACCATGATACCTATCTTGTTAAAGAAGAGAGAATTTCGAAATTAAAATGAAAGAGAAATGTATTTAATATTAAAAAATATTATAAGAGAATTTATAACAGTGATGAGCACAAGGTTGCCAGATCTGTTGTACAATAACAGCGGGACGGACATTCTGCCCATGTGATATAAACCGTTAATTGCTATTAAACCGCAATTTATTGTGTGCGTTTTTTTTTTTGAAAACTTTTAATCTATAAAAATTGAACAGAAATTGTTACAATTATTAAATGGAGCATTTAATAAAAGTTAACAAAATCCTGTGATTTGTAATAAATGTAAATTTTAAAAAATATCTACTCACTGTGATAATCGGAACTATTTAGATTAATCCCCTTAAACATTCCTACCAACTATGTACATACATATACAGTATGGGCCAAAACTTAAGCACCCTCTTGGGTAATTGTTTTCATATGATAATTTTTTAAAGAAAACAAAGTTATTAATTTATTTTGTTTTTTTTATTCATTTGTACCTTTATTATTGATAGACAAAACTAATTCAGAAATTTATGAATATAAAATTATTATCCAGAAAACAGTTTACGTCGCAAATCTAAGTGGACAAATCTACAAGTTTAAAAAAAAATATTGAAATTAATATTTCGTTGCGAATCCTTTATTTTGGATGACACACGCACATCCTTTGGGCATTTAATTATAAATAAATTATATCCGGTGATACTGCTTCTCAGGCTATTTTCACGGCTTCGAAAAGATCTTGCAATTTTCTTGGTTGATTTTCGTGTAAACGATCTCCCATAAGTTCTCAATTGGATTAAGGTCGGACGATTGGGCAGGCCAATGAACAACTTCTATCCCATTGCTCTGGAACCAATCTTTAACCACTTTTGCTGTACGTTTTGGATCATTATCATGCTGGAACCTCCATTGAAGTGCACTCTCTTCATCAGCATACGGCAACATCGCGTCCTTTATAATGTCGAGATAATTGAAAGGATCCATAATTCCATCGACCATATGCATTAGCCCAATCCCTTGTCCAGTGAAGCAGCTTCAGACTACTATGTTGCCTCCTCCATGCTTTACAGTGTCATCCAGAATAAAGGATTGGCAATGTAATATTAATTTCAATATTTTTTTTTTAAACTTAGAAAGGGGAGGCTTGTTTTTGGATTTAATTTTTTAATTTATAAATTTCAAAATTCCTTGAGTTTTTGTTTATCAATCAAATAATAAATAAAAAAAAACAACAACAACAAAATAAATTAATAACTTTGTTTTCAATAAAAAAATTATCATATGAAAAAATTACCAAGGAGGGTGCTTAAGTTTTGGCCAATACTGTAAATGCCGATTTATTGCGATTTTGAGACATTTTCCACAAATGATTCTACTAAATCAGCTGTTAAATCTAAATTTATCAAATTTATTTGCAAACAACAATATTCATAAACTAAGCAAAAGTTTAATTTGCTTTTTGTCCCTCCTAAGAAGTGTGATTTACGACATAAGTAGGTGGATATTGCAGAAAACCACAGCAACTATGGTACAGTGTTACATGAGATATGACCTGTTTTTCAGACAGTGGTGAGTTTCGTTTCTGAGTCGTTCGTTTACTCTGAGTGAGTAAACATTTAATTGTGTTTTTCAGTCAGTGCTTAACAATGATTTAACCACTCAATGTTGATTGGATAACTTGTCGTTACACCTATATGATTTTGACAATCACATAATTACATATTTCGCTGCATGTTCTATAATCTCTATGTGTTCTTTGGTCTCTCATTAGGCATCATTTCCCTAGTACCTTTTCGATCAGCTGTGCCATAGAAACCCCCTGGCTCGACATAAAACGAACAGAAATACAAGGGAATGCGTATTTTCGTTCGATGCAACCAACATAAAACATAAGTGAGCTGTCATTAGTAGCAATCAATCAGTAATTAAACTTAGTTTGCTGCATAATTTGTTTCTGGTACCTTATCGCTCTCTCCTATTCACTCTGTTTTCTATCAATTTCCTACCAGGTAATCGATAAACTGTGCCATGGATACCTTCTGCTTGAACACAATCATTTCCGTCCACTGTGAGAGCTGATTTTCTCTTTAATTTTTTTAATTAACAAATTCATTTTTTCCACTCTTTTGTAATTAGGGTGCGATATACATAGATAGCAGTTTGTAGAGATACTGTAGTTCTGTGTAAACACATTCAAAAACAATTATTCAGCGTCATTAAAAAGCTAAATTTAATAGCTCATATGAAATGTTAATTTTCAATGCCAAAAATCGATCATTTGAAGTTCAATTAAGTGATGAATGTCCCACTGTGAAACTGAGAAAAAAGAGCAAAGTTGAATATCCAAGGTTAAATTTGAAAACCAATATGCAAATTTAAATCATTAGCAATTTACAGTTTTAAGGGTTTAAAGAGATATTCTATTGCAGTATTTGTTTTTCTATATTGTTAACAATACTATTCTGGGTAGTATTATAACACCGTGTTACACACATTCTGTCCTATGAACCAAATTTGCTTTTTCGGAAAGGGGATAAAAAATAAAAATACACGTGTATCGGCGATTTTCATGTACACGTCAGAATTATTTTTTTTTAAGTTTGAAGTATAAAGCTCGTAGTGGCCTGTGTGAAAGCCTTTGGACCGATTTTTAACCCTTTTTCAGTGACCCAATCGAGCTGATTTTTTGCAGGCAGACTCGTGGAAATGACTGTATCACGTCAAATTTTTTAAAAACAATTTTTATCAATTCTCAGATTTTCCTAATTTTTTTTTTTTTAAATGGTTATTGTTTTTTTTAAGGTTTCAGTTCGTTAAAAAAACAATTTTTTTTATTACTTTTGTTTTATAAAAATAAAGAATTGTTACATTAAAAATTTTAATGTTTTTAAAGAAATTTTGGCCTTTTATTTTTGCGGTTGTCGGCATTTGCTTCAGTATCGCGACAAATAGACCAACAGTATTCGCCAAGCATATGCGTAATGTCTTTTCCTTTAAAGCGCTTTTCAATAGCCGCAATGTCCTTATGGAACCTTTCGCCATGCTCATCGCTACAAGCTCCTAAATCATCAGGGAAAAAATCTAAATGATTGTGAAGAAAATGAATCTTTAGCGACATTAATATGCCCATTTCGCCATATGCCGAAACCATTTCTGCTACAATATTTCTATAATTGGCAGCTCGTTTGTTGCCAAGAAACTGCTCAATAACGGCAACTGTACCTTTCCATGAACGTTGTTCGATAGCATTTAATTTTGATGAAAATTCAGAACTTGCAATTATTTTTTTATCTGCGGACCATTGAAAACACCTTAAATCAAAAAAAAACATAAAGTTACTGAATGACTTCTTAAAAAAAATACCTGCATGAATCTTTGCGCCGCTCAATTTCGGAAAAATTTTGCGCAAAGTTGCAATGGCCTCGCCATCACGATCCAGTTTTTTAACAAAAGCTTAATGTGTAGTGGAGGCAAAATGATTTGAGACGGCTGCACCAATGGTAGATTCTCTATACTTTCTACGCCTACTTTGTAGCATGTTCGCGGCTTCCACTTAAATTCAGTGTAATGCTCATCTCTTTTTCGACCTTCCCATGCACACAAAAAGCACTGGTGGGTTGGAAATCCACGTTTAACACCCATGAGTAAACCGACCACTTTCAGATCGCAGCATATTTTCCAATTATGCTCTTTGTACTTTATCAGCTGTAATATTAATTCCATGCCTTCGTATGTTTCCTTGAGGTTTGTGGCATATGCGATCGGGACAGATGGATGTATGCTACCGATATGAAGCAGCACGACTTTAAGGCTGTTGACCGATGCATCGATGAAAAGTCGCCACTCCTCTGAAATATGAGGGTAACCAATTTTTGCAAACATCCAATCAATATCATAACAATAAGCTAAGTTTTTTTCCCCGATCTTCGTGCAATTTAAAAAATTCGTCATATGGAATAGTGGTACCTCGACCACGAGCGGCTGTTATTTTAAAATCAGCCGCCACTATATTCCACTGCTTAAAGCGTTATGCAAAGAGTTCTGCTGTTCTCCTCGACAAATTTCCGTCTCGTACGAGGTCATTGAAGTCGGCTTGCGTTATTAAATGCAGCATTGCAGTCCCAATTTCATTGGGTTTTGCCACAAATTCCGATACTTGTGGACTCTCGCATTCGATGCAAGAAAAGTTGATAGCAGTGTTGGTACAACTGTTGATTCTGCATCGCTTATTTTGGGAACATTATCAGAAATCTCCACTGAAGCCGCTACACGCTCTTCTGGTGAGTATAGAACTGCTGGAATTACCGATTATACATTATCGTAGCGAATTTTGTTGCGGTGCATGTATTGGTACCCTTTTGTTTGAGCAAAAGTTACACAAAAGTAGCACAATTCATTGCAGTGCTCCGTGCGTGGTAGCCAAATTGTTGGTACAGCGTACTTTATTGTTGACCTTCCATCAGTAAACTAGCACAAATTTCTATAGCAATAGTCGCACACGACTTCCGGAGTATACCACAAGTAAGGAACATAAGCAGTCTTAAATATTTTCACCACTGTTATAGTAATATTTTTCAAATTTTTACTTGGTGCGAATAAGCCACAAACGTAACAAAAGTTATTTCGCGTCGGACACTGCATTTTTTTCAGATGAAATATATACAAATACGTTTTCGCACAACAGAACTTAAAAAAATTTGCAATTCCTTATTTCATCTGTCAGACCAGTTGTAAGTTTTGTAAAAGTCAAAAACTGTTTAGTGTTAGAAGGTTACTATTGATTAACTACAACTATATCGAGTAGGATGGGTCAAAAAACATTTTTTTTCGTAACGCTTAAGTAGTTTAAAAATTTGGAGTCCCTTCAAGTTAGTGAAAAAAAGAAAAGTCAAAAAAATATTTTTTTTCAAAAATAATAAAAATTGGGGAAATCTGAGAATTGATAAAAATTGGTTTTAAAAAATTTGACGTGATACAGTCATTTCCACGAGTCTGCCTGCAAAAAATCAGCTCAATTGGATCACTGAAAAAGGGTTAAAAATCGGTCCAAAGGCTTTCACACGGGCCACTACGAGCTTTATACTTCAAACTTAAAAAAAAAAAATTCTGACGTGTACATGAAAATCGACGATACACGTGTATTTTTATTTTTTCTCATCTTTCCGAATATGTGCATTTGGTTCATAGGACAGAAAAAAATCTATTTTTTGTAACACCGTGTAATTAGCCAACGCGAACGCCAAACAATTGTACTTTATACATCACTTCGCATTTGCGTTCGCTTACGACAGCTGTCACTGACATTTTTGGGTTAATACATGCAAAGAAAAAAAAACGTTTATTGCTCTGTTGCCGCAACAACACTTTGATTGATTTGTATTAATTTATTAATCGCAACCGTTCCTGTAGTTCTCCCAAATAAACTCGTATATCGCAAATGTGTATCATGTTGTTGCAAATGAGTTCTCGTTTGCACCAAACGCGTACAAAATTACATTTGCCGCAATTTAAAAAATGTGTGCTATAACTGAAATTAGCCATTTCAAGAGGTACGTAAATTTCTCTCATTCTGTCGACTTTATACACCGTCTTATCCACTCGTTTGGCATACACACTCATGCATACACATAAAAGTGATCACACACTCTAATGCTTTTACCTTGTTGATATACCTTGGATGGACAATTGATGCGTTGTAGTTAGCAGCTCTTTTAGTTGTTATTTGAATGCAAGGCGAGACATACGTGTAAGTTTGACAGTGAAAAAATAGGCAGAAATTCCAACATTTTTTAAAATAAACTTTATGGGTAAAACCAAAATCAACTTGTTCTTAGTTTAGAGTAACTATAGCTCGGTTTCTGTAACCGAATGAACAGTTGGTGGAGCCGTTTTTTGTTTCTCGCAAACGTATTTTCAGATCTAATTTTTCATAACTCGTTTGCTGTAAACATTTGTCGGTTCTCCCAAACGAAATGACATGTATGGCTTAACAGAAGTGCGTTTCTCCCAACTACAGTCCCCAAAGGAATTTAAGTTATCTGAGATTTCGTTCGGCAGGAACGAGTTTTTGGCGTAGAATACGTCTTACCTTACGGTATAGGGAGTCATGTCAGATTGTTATTGTTGTAATCTTTATTTCATTGATTATGAGGAAACGGCGAGATAACTTTTTTTAAAAATTTTTTTGTAGGTAAATGAAGATGTTGTCTTTCGTTTGATATACATTTCATATTGGTTGATATATTTCTAGTATTTTAATTTCTCAAATGAAAATTGTTTAAACACATCCACTCAAACATATGTGTGGTGTTTGGTTGAGTGTTTGAGTTTGTAGCGTGAACACAAACTATGCTGCTGTTTCAGTGTGGACACAAACCTTCGGCTGTTGTTTTGATTGATGAAATATTGAAATTTCGTATATTTACTTAAGTATTTAAGTGAAACAAAATGTTAAATGTGAATTTGAATTAAACATGGATATATAATTATAAAAAATAGATGAAAAAATTAATTCATATATTGTTAAATGAAAGTGCTGCCAAGTAAGCAAAATAACAATGCTGCTTGATGCTGTTTGACAGCAGCTGACAGTTGACGTTTAGTACATTAAAATAAAAACTACTAATCAAAATGGCACCTACACGAAATACAAGAAAGCAACAACAACAACAACAAAAAAGTAACTATCAAATAAATAAATTCATTTGCTTATGTTATTTATCATTTATTGTTATATATGTTTTCTGTCCTATCGGATGGCGTATTCTACGTTAAACTTAATGGCCGTGTCTCTGACACAGCCTGCAGGGACAGTCCGTGGCCGAAGGCCTCGGCCAACTGTCTGCTGTTTTTTTCTTTGCGTGTATCTTATTGAAATTCCGTACTGGAAAATATTTTATCACACATCAATCTATAATTTAACATTTTCGTACCATAACGGGCGTGATAACAGATATATTTTTTTTCATAAAGATATCTTTTTATTTATCTTTTCCTTGAAGATTAATAATTCCGAATTTAATTAGCAAAGACACAAACCAAATTAATTTAAACAACACGCTAAATTGTTAAAATTAAATTATATGCTAATAACATTATAACATTAACAACTTTTCGCACCCAATCGAAAACGGCGTTGTTGGTAGGCTTTGTCCTCACACAAAAATGTATACATAATCTTTGAAACGTTTAGCAAGATTATAACTAAACAAGGAATTCACTCGTGTTGTCACAGACATCGCTGGAAAGGTATAAGGAAACACTTTCAGAATCTGAAACGCCCTTCGAAGTGTACATATAAGGCCGGGGCCACACTGGCGTTTACTTGTCGCGCGTTTTCAAAAGCTCTAACGCAAAAAAAAGCTCAACGTTGAGTTGTATACGTTGATTGTGTATACTTCTACGAAAGCTTTTGAAAACGCGCGACAAGACAACGCCAGTGTGGCCCCGGCCTAAGAATATCAGTTTGGCTCCAGATACCAACAAAAAATCAATGAGTGTTCGAATTCACGGGCGATGTGTTAACACCTATTTGTTACACTGTACCTATTCGATTTCGATGAACACATTAGCAAATATTAAATTGGAAAATAAAAAAAGTATATTTCTAATATTGTTAAAATAAATAAAGCAATATTTAGCTGACGGAAATAATTGTTTTTCTTTTGTCATAAACAGATCGACGACAAGAAGTATTGAATATCATAGAGATCTTATTGCACTCTGTTTCCGCTCTCATGTAGAGAGCCTGAGTAAAAGAGCAGAAACGAGTCTTATTCTCTTTATAGAATATTTTAATATAAATGCACCATTTCGACAATGTCCACAATGTTTCACATCAAAATTATGAATGGACCAAGTTATCACAAAAAGAGAGTAATACGTTTTGAATCATTCGCCAAATCTTTTGAGTCATACAATTCGTTGCATGAGTTCTCTATACTATTCAATACTCTTTGGCGACGTCGACCTGCTTGGTTGTTCGCTGCCGCTACATGAATTCCATTATACTTAGAGACTATTGTTGTACAGCAACCACGTATGTGATTCTAACGCTGTGTGTTGTTTGCATGTGTTCACTTTGATAGATTGCCCTAACCGTGACTATAGATGCTACGATAACACATCAAAAAAATGTTCCGCCCACTTTGCAAAAACAAGCAATTCTCCCGTGTTTTCTCATTGTGAGTTGCCACAGGATGCCTCTACATAAAGGATTCTGAAGGTTTGACACCTTATCTCCATATGTCTGGAACATTCTAAAACGAGCCGCTCAACAGTTTACAAATTCCGATATTATTACCACTTTTTTGCAATCTGGCCCTCTGTGCTTTTTTTTTATCGACTGTGACAATTGAAAAGTGTTTATTGTGGAAATAAGTAGACTATCTACTATTACGAGTATAATTAGGTCTGTCTGCGTACTAATAATTTCTGGTTTAAATTACACCAAAACCCCAGAAACGAGATAGCAAGAGAAAGATTATTTTGACAGTTCGATGAAAGAGAACCTACATGTTTTTACGGGACAAATTTTCGCCAGTAAGAATTTGCAAGTTCGTGTAAACTAACAACATTAGGAACGAATATAAAATACGAAATTTATCATTGAAAATTAAGTTTTTAAGCGAAAAGATTATTTGTATCACATTGTAATAAACCTTTCGCTTTTCGTTTCAAAACTACAGTCCCCAAACGAACTTCAGTTATCTGAGATTTCGTTTGGCAGGAACGAGTTTTTTCTTTGCGTGTAGAGTTGCCCAACTAAACTAAACAATTAAAGATTAGAAAAAGTTATCTTTAGTGAAATGTGCAGAATGAAATAGATTAACAAATTTAGCTCTATTTCAATAGACCAACAGATTTTAAGATTGCTATTATGTATAATAGTGCAAATCCCAACAATATTCGCATAAAATGTGTAAAACGCCTATATTATTTTGGGTTGCAATGTCGAATAAATTTTCCAATTTCTATTAAATTTCTTGTGTTTTCAAAACCAAGCTCCATATGGCCGTATTTAAAATGTATTGGTTCTTTTGTTTATTAATATCAACATCAACTGATGTCTATAATTTTGTAAATATTATTATAATAGTTTTACAACCCATTATTAATTTGAAATTTTCATTTCTAATTTTATTATTTGAAAAGAATTTCAGCGAGTAAACAATATAATTTTGAATTATTGTTTAACAAAAAATTGAGCTCTATCCGTGGTTTGCTTTTCAGCCAAAATTGGAAACAACTTGTAAGCATTGAAATGCAAAATACTCATTTGTCCATCCTCGATCTACATTTTTCTTTAAATTTTTAATTTCTTCAACTAACGCGAGGAACTGTGGCGTGTTCAATTTGATAGATGAAGTGATCAAAATCGTTGCGTTGCGTTTTATATAGTACCCAGTTAATAACGTAACTTAACGCAGGTAGTCACCGAACAACTGTAACGTTTTATAAACTACCAAAACGACAAAAGTAGCGAGAAGTGACTGATTCACAACTTATAGAATACCACCCTCTCTCTATCTTTACGTATGCGTTAATACTAGCAGTATTGAACTCAGAAAAAAAATATTTCCCATTACATGCCCTGAAAGGATTGGAAGATTGGACCCAGCGGCGGAAGTCATGACCTGGAAGGCCTGAAATCATGACCGAACAGGCCTTCTTTAAAATACGACAGGCCTTCCCTACACCTTACCTCCTCCTTTCTTTTTAACATTGCGTGAGATTGGGAGGCAAGGCCTTCCATCCCTCTCTACTAGAAGGCCTGCAAAAAGAGTACATTTAGACGGACTTACGTAAAAATAAAAAAATATATATGGAAATTCGCTTCATATTTCAGATTTATACTTTTAACCAATTGTAATTCTTATAAATGATTTTTTTTAAATTCTGCAGCCACAGGAATCGAACACATCTACTGGGCTATCGGATGTTATGATTTTGCAACGACGAATTGCGAACATGTGGAAAGACAGGGTTTCATGAACAACAGCGTCTTCTGGCATTCTTTTAACAGGCCTGTGAAAGCCTTATAAAATCATGCATTTCGCAGGCATTATTAAAGTAGGCATTACCAAAGAATGATTCCGCATGCCTTATTCGTGGAAGGCCTCGCAAATTCCGCCGCTGGGGAGCTACTCACACACGCATACGCTGAAAAAAAATGTGACCTGTAAAATATTGCAGGAACCATGTACATGTTTTCATGAATTGAATATCTGCTGCTTTTTTCTTTCCTTGTTTTCTGTCACGTTTTTGTTTTCTTCAGTTTTCAACAAACAAAGCCACAATTGGGTCACAAAAACATATACTATAACCTATTAATCATTGCGTCAAACATGTAGTATTGAATAGCAAACACAATGTCTATGTTTGCATCCAACCAACGAAAAAAAGATAGATTTTTCAGCGGTGCACAGCGTTTCCGAATGCTATTTTGAGAGGCAAACTATTGGAATCACGACCTATTAATTACCTAAAAACATATTGACAAATTCTAACAACAAATTTGTACATTTGAATAAAACCCTAACTATAATATACTTTATATAAAAGTTATGTTTTATCTTTTGATGTGTTAACATCTATGGGCACGGGTAGGGCAACCTACGTAACAAAGTGAACACATGCAAAGAACACACAGCGTCAGCATTACATACGTGGTTGTTGTACAACAATAGTCTCTGCCGGTAAATAAGTATGATGGTATTGATGTAGCGGCAGTGAACAGACAAGCAGGTTGTCGCCGCCAAAGAGTATTGAATAGTATAGAGACACTGGCGAATGATTCAAAACGTATTACCCTATTTTTCTCATAACTTGGTCCATTTATTATTTTGATGTGAAAAATTGGTGCCTTTTGAAACATTTATACTTTTTGTATTGTTTTATGTAATAACATTGACGAAATGGTGCATTTATATTGAAATATTCTATAAAAAGTATAAGACTCGTTTCTGCTCTTTCACTCAGACTCTCTACATGAAAGCGGAAAAAGAGTGCAATAAGTTCTCTATACTATTTATGGTAGAAATTATAAAGTAAATGGTATACAATACAACAACAGGCATTTTGTTTTTGCTCAGTGCCTGTATTCTGTCAACTCAGCTGAATGAAATATGAAAAATGTATACAAAATTGGAAAAAGTGCCATTTGCAAAATGCGTGTGTTTTATTTGATATTTTTTAAAGTGTTTAAGTATGGAAATTAAAACGTTTCTATATGATTTTTTCGAAGAAGACATTTGAAAAACAGCAATTGTAGGCGAACGGTGGTTGCATACAAACAAAAGTAAATAAACGTTGACATAAGAGAAAAAATCACGCCAGAAAAAAGTTCTAATCAGCTGGGTTAGTGCTTCTACCATTTGTTTGTACCATGATACTATTCAATACTTTTTGTCGTCGCTCTGTTTATGACAAAACAGAAACAATTATTTCAGTGAGCTAAATATTGCTTTATTTATTTTAACAATATGACATCTTCGGCCACGGATTGTCCCTGCAGGCTGTGTCAGAGACACGGCCATTAAGTTTAACGTGGAATACGCCATCCGATAAGGCAGAAAACATATATAACAATAAATGATAAATAACATAAGCAAATGAATTTATTTAATGAATTTAATTTTTTCATATATTTTTTATAATTATATATCCATGTTAAATTCAAATTCACATTTAACATTTTGTTTCACTTAAATACATAAGTAAATATACGAAATTTCAATATTTCATCAATCAAAACAACAGCCGAAGGTTTGTGTCCACACTGAAACAGCAGCATAGTTTGTGTTCACGCTACAAACTCAAACACTCAACCAAACACCACACATATGTTTGAGTGTATGTGTTTAAACAATTTTCATTTGAGAAATTTAAATATTAGGAAGATATCAACCAATATGAAATGTATATCAAACGAAAGACAACATCTTCATTTACCTACAAAAAAATTTTTAAAAAAAGTTATCTCGCCGTTTCCTCATAATCAATGAAATAAAGATTACAACAATAACAATCTGACATGACTCCCTATACCGTAAGCTAGGACGTATTCTACGCCAAAAGAAAGTGCAATAGCAAAAGAGCCTTCAGCACAAAAACTATTATTTTTTTTATTTCCCAACGTAACATGTACTAATGTGTTCACAGAAATCCAATCGAAAAAAGGTGTTAACACATCGCCCGTGAGTTGGAACACTCATTGATTTTTTTTCGAAAATCAACGTCTATGACGTTTGATTTATTTATTTGCCCATAACTCTAGTCCGAATGGATCAAAATATAAAACCTAGAGCAAACATATACAATCCTCTGGTAGGCCTCACTTATGTCGTGTATTCATCCCAAGGTTGTATTTTATTATTGTAATTTTCAGACAGATATTGACAGATATCTTTTTTATGTTAGCAACTGCTCCCGCATCAAATAGTTTTCATATTGTTGTTCTTTACACCATACGTTGTATTAATCGCTAAAACTTTCTGGAATTTCATCATATCACTCATGGTATGTTGAATATTTAAAACATCCGCGTTTCAAAAACAATTCGTCATTGTTTTCTTTTTAAAAATGTTGTTTACATTTTGCGCAAATAAATATAAATTTTCTTTGTTTATTTATCAACAATATTATAATTCCCTACATCACACAGACTCAATGATTTGAACTAAACAGAACGGACCTATTAAGGTTCCTTAATTTTCAACAAATCTATCAATGAATTTGCGATTACAACCGATAGATCAACAAAAAAAAAAAGGGTGTTAGGCAAAATAGTACCATGCGCAAATACTGAGGTACAATGTTTCAGAATTTTCACAATCATTTAGAAAACGAATTGAGGAATAGTCTTTTTATCGTTAATAAAACTTGGTTCTTTATAAATTACAACAATAGGTCTGTCTGTGCATTTTTCCAGTAAATATTTTTGAAAGAGTAAGATTTTTCTCTCCGAGTAGAAAAAATCACAAAAAGTACACAGACGACATCCAATAGAAGCTTGCAAGAAACAAGAATATTTGTATGCAAACAGCTGATTTGAAATGTCAACATTGGAAGAACCATAGATTAATTTATACATAGATTTGTTATCCGTCTCATCTGACTTTTCTCTTTGTGCTTCTTCAATAAGTCTGAGTTTACACATGCAACTTTAAGTTTGCAACTTTGAAAAACTCTGCTGCAGCTCTTTACGATTCTCTTTTGAAGTTGCAATAAGTGTTTACACGTGCAACTTGTCCGCGTTTGAAATTGTGAAAATCTTGTGTTCAATGTTGTTACTTCTGACATTCGTACATCATTTTTCTGTATACAGACTTCCCGCAACTACAGCTGCAAAAAACCGCGAAACGCCGATGGTAAATAATAAGATAAAAAACTTTTGTTTTCATTTGCATTAAACACTTTTTTATTTCTTTAGACGGAGTTACACTTTTTTTAACAAATTACTTCGGCTTCGCTACACTTCATTACAAATCACTATTTTATTTTATTTAGTTATTCACACCGCGTCGTTGTTTCAATCATAAAAAGAAACAACTTTTAAAGAAAAACGTCAAATTATTCTACAGCCAACTTCACTGCGAAAGAAAACAAAACGGAGTTGCAAAGCACTTGCCACTTTTTTCCCCCTCCGTTCTTCTTACCTCTCTCTCCTAAAAACTCAAGAACGTCGGCAGAGTTTTTTAAAGTTGCAGACCTAAAGTTGCATGTGTAAACACAGACTAAGGAAACGAACTTCTGGCAGCAACGTCGAACAAAATCCTCCATATTTAGTTTGTGCACTCACGATTTTCATATATTTTGAACATTCTGTGTTTGTCAAACCTCAGCGACAGACCTGTACCTCGTTTCTGTAGTTCTCGAATCGAAAAAATTTTCACATTAAACATGAAACAAAAAATTCCATCGTTTCTCGATTTGTGCGAAAAAAGTGTTTCTGTATATCAATGCGAAAAAGTGGCAATACTGATGACGTTTTTATTGGAATATCCAAGAAAGCTGTCAAGTAATAAAAAAATATAAACAAACAAAATAAGCCAGGGCGAAAAATATCAACAAACAGATGTTGTTTTAAGGGATTCCCACTACTCCTTACAATTTGTGTTGGAATTTAACCCTCACAACTGTCTCTTGCAAATTACAAATTATTATATTTTCTTGTTGTTTTTTGATTTTTCTGTAATATTTAGGAAAAATTAGTTTAAATTCATAACAAAAAAAGATATAAATCTTATCTCCTCCGCTTAAAATATAAATTCTGAATTTCTTAAAAGCCTTTTTGTAGAAACAATATCCGAATCTCGCACCGTTTTAATTTGTGAGTATTTTTGACGTTTCAAATTTTAAATTTTTCGACACCCTACTTTTTAGAAACAGTTTTTCTTGCATTTTTCCAATAAGCACGAAAAAACCAGTACGTCACAGAAAGTTCTCGCAAAACAAATGTTGTAGAAACAGTCACATGAGAGAACCGAGTTTTTGTACCGATTCGAAGCGTTTTTGTTTCAATTCACTAGTTTCATGTGAAAACTTTTTCTATTCGAGAACTACAGAAACGAGGTACTGAACTTCCATAAGTTCGCTTCCCTTCAATCATTCTCTATTAGAGTTGGGTATTTTAGTTCATTCAAATGAGCGCTCTTTTTAGTGTAATGGTAGATTTCGAATTCCGAAGATATACGCCGATACGTAAATAGTTTTGGGAATGAGAGATGATTGCACGTTCATAAGTAAGGCTAGAAGTCAATTGAACATTGCTTTACACATTGTCCATCCAAATGACCGATGAGAAGTTATGAGTGACTCAAGCAACTCTATTTTATGACTTGAACATTTCATTGAGAGTTTCAACGTCGAATATTCTCCTTGCGCTAAGTATTGGAACGAGTGGAATTTGAACTCTAGTGTTGAGATTTAGTAATAGCGTTGAGAGTAAATAGTTAGGCTTGTCGAATAGTACCAATAATAGTGATGGCAAAAGTGGCGGTAATAGCAATGTTAAAGACAACCGAATTTCAGAGTCGAAGACAAGACAAGAATAAACGAAATATTCAACCGTCACATTAGTTCAGCTCATCAGATGAACGTGTTCATTCATTTAGTTCACTAGTTCATTGTAGCATTTCAACTTAACAGTTCATATGAGCTGTGAACTAAAGAGCTCATTGCAGTTCAACTTGTAGTTTTAGTTCAATCGGAGCGACTAATCGCGAAAATGATTTGATTTTTCCAGATTTCTAAAGTGTTTTGGATACTGTGATATTTGTTTATACTAAATCGCCCTATTGAAGGTCGACTTAACGATTAGGTTATTACAATTTTGAAATATTAGTGGTCCGCATGCAAACTCGAAAGAGCCTCGTAAACGCGTAAACCTCGCAAACTTACGCGGCAAACGTCAAAACAAAGAAATTTCCCTCACAAAGCGACTTGCAAAAAAAGTGGAAAGTCTTCAAGTCAGATTTGCTGCACAAACGTGGGATGGAGAAACGTGTAAACTTTTGACATTTCGTTGTCAGCTGACTAGGATGGATAAATAAGGTGATAGCACCAGAACAGTAGAAAAAGTACACAGACATAATACATGCAATTGCTACTGCTACCACCTTATGTATCCATCTTGGTCAGCTGATATGGTTTTGAGCACAAATACGCTGGGCAACTTTACTTGGTGCCTCATGCAACGGTGCGAGGGAAACTTGCGCTGAGCAAAAGTTCTCGGCTTTCACGTTTACATGAATACCGCTATTGTGTTTCCGTAATCTTTTTATATTTTGGAATAAAAGTTGTGATTAGCGCTGTAGTTATTGGGTAGAAGCCGGTTACATATCCATTCCACAATGATTGCAACATTAGGCACCTTTGTGCAAATTAAGTGAGACAAAGAGAGCATGAACTAGAAAATGGCGAAGAGAACTGCACAACTGAAATACAAAAAACTGCTGAAAAAAGTGAAGTAGTGAAACAAAAGAGCGGAACAATATGAACTAGTTCATCTAGTTCACAAGAGTAAATCGTTCAATTGAACTAGTTCGTTCGGGAACTACTACACAACTCTATTATCTATGGGAAAACCAACAACTGCAGTTCAAAAAAACATTAAAAATCAGCAAAAAACGGTCTTCTTTTTGAAACGAAATAGCAAAAGGTTTATTATTACAATGCGATAAAAATCATTTATTCTCTTAAAATATTAATTTGCAATGATTAATTTCGTATTTTATATTGATTCTATTTCCTAATGTTGTTAGTTTACGCAAACCGCAGAATAATAATATGTTCCAACTTTCTAATTCTTACTGGCAAAAATTTGTCCAGTAAGAACGTGTAGGTTCTCTTTCATCGAACCGTCAAAATAATCTCTCTCTTGCTCTCTCTCGTTTCTAGGTTTTTGGTGTAACCAGGCAACATCCAGTAAAAATTTGTGCAAATTTTTACAAATTTTTAGTACGCAGACAGATCTAATGGTAACTGTAGTCTCTTTATTTCCACAATAAACACTTTTCAATTGTCATAGTCGATAACAAAGAACAGATGGCAGATTGCAAAAATGTGGTAATAAAATCGGAATTTATAAACTGATGAGCGGATCGTTTTAGAATGTTCCAGGCATATGTGGACAAGGAGTCAGGCCTTCAGAATCCTATATTTAGAGGCACCCAGTGGTAACTAACAATGTGAGAACACGGGAGAATTCCTTGTTTTTGCTAAGTGGGCGAAAATATTTTTTTGATGTGTTAACATCTAAAGGCACGGGTAGGGCAGCAATCTATCAAAGTGAACACATGCCAACAACTCAGAGCGATAGCATCACATACGTGGTTGTTGTACAACAATAGTCTCTGCCTTAAAATAAGTATGATGGTATTGATATAGCGGCAGCGAACAACCAAGCAGGTCGTCGTCACCAAAGAGTATTGAATAGTATAGAGAACTCATGGAACGAATTGTATGACTCAACAGCACTGGCGAATGATTTAAAACGTATTACTCTCATTTTGTTATACAAGAAAAGAAAAGATATTATTTTATTTTTAAGATAAGGAATTTTTGTAAGAAAAGGTATCTTTTTAAAGAGAAAGTATTTTCTTTTGAAGAAAAGGTTTTTTTTAAGAAATGGGATTTTTGTTAGAATTGGTCCTTTTTTCAAGAATAGGTATATTTTAATGAGTAGGTACTTATCCCAGAAAAGGTATTTTGTTGCACAAAAAATGACTCTTCAAAGAAAAGGCAGTTGTTTAAGAAAAGGCAATTTGTTGTAAGAAACTGTACTTTTTAAGAAAAGGCACTTATTTAAAAAAAATCTATTTTTTAAGATGATGTACTTTTTGTAAGAAACTTAAGTTTTTATTTTTTAAGAAAAGGTACTTTGTTTAAGAATATGCATAGGTATTTTTTTCGAGAAAATTTACTTTTTTTTAAAAAGGCACTTAGTTAAGAAAATGTTCTTTTTAAACTTATTTCACTTTGGCTTTTCGAAGGAAATTTCTTTTAGCAGCAAAATTGGATTTTGTTCGTTTTTCTTTTACCTGGTAGAGCATTAAATGCGAATTTATAAAAAAAGAAAAAAGTTTGCGGAAGTCGATATTTTTCGAAATTTAGGTCTCCAAAGCTTGAATGTATAATCGCGCATAACTCTGCTATTTATTATCCGATCCTGGTGAAATAATTTTCATAAATCGCTAAATTTATATTCCAACTAGTCGCCCGGCCGTCCGGTCAAAATCAAATTCCCTCTGAAGCTTAAGTCGAGGTGTGACAAAATCAGAAAAATCGCGCGAGTTTTTAGAAATTTTGTTGTGTAAAAACTACAACAAAGGACAATAGAAATAAATGACACCAACAACAACGATAAAAGACAACAACACCAAAAGACAAGAACAACAAGTTGATGAAACAAAACAAAAGTGAGGTTAAAAAACATTTTTTTTAATGAGCCCTCAATGGGTTAATGAAAGGAAATATATTTATATACAGAGTTATAGAGTTTCACAAGGGTTTTGAAATGATATATATTACCAGCAGATCCGATGATAAATTCCTGAGATATGACCGATTATATACTCAAGCTTTAAAGGCCTAAATCTCAACAAGTTGGACCTAGCGTAAAACACAAAACTTATTTTTCAACTCAGCGCATAAGCCTTTACCGCTGGTTAAATTTTGGTGCAGATTTGATTTTGCTGCTAAAATAGTTTTATGCCAGAAAACTTACCATTAAGCAAGAAATTTCCCAACATATGTTAGTCTAGACACAAACTAAAGCAAAATTACCCTATATTGTTAATAATACCGGGTTGTAGCATAATAGTGTTAAAAAAAGTTGCTTAATTTTTTTCATTTAGTTCCCATCCCGCAACGTGCTATAAGGAACTTCGTTTCAAAATGTATTATACTTTTAGAAATTTAAAAATAACATTATTTTATTAATGGTATTTAAAGCGGCGCTAAAATCGATAATTAGAAAATTGGTAACAATATGTTTGATAAAATGTCCAACTTGTTTGCTTTTTCTCTCGTTTGCAGTCTTTTTTCGGATTTTACTAACATATTTTTCTGAGTGTATACGCGACATTATCTTATTTTCTGTATATTCTCATGATTTGTTTTCTCTCTTAGCATACTATAGTACCTGCCTAGACCCTTCAAACCAGATGTGGAGCAATGAAATCAATATTGAGCGTTGCCCTTGCAGCAGTGATTTTTGCCATACTGTATCCAGCTACTGCCGAAATACCAAATTGCAATTTCGAAGATACCGTTGACCTGACAAATGCCAAAAAATTTCCAAATGGTTCCTATCTATATGAGAGTAATATCTTAATACCTCCTGATCAAGTGGGCATATATAACTATGAAGAAATTTACGATGGAGACCGCCGTCCGCTGCCAGCACACCCACGTGGTTGCGTTTGCAAGCAAAGGAATTGCATTAAGTTTTGTTGTCATCCCACCAAAGAGCTTGTAGCAAATTATTCCCGGCAATGTGCAACCAATGAATTGGGAGAGGAATTGTCCTACGATCCCTATATAAATGTCCTATTGGCAAATGGCACACAGCTAAGGACACATGTGACAAAGGAGTTTGTGGTCATTCAAGGTGTGCCATGTGAGGGTGCCTACCATTTGGTGCCTGAGTTGGATGAAGATGACAAGTGGGAAGTATTCGAAAATGGCACACTGCTAAGGCATTACGACAAAGCTTTGCTAAGCAAGCGAGATTATTGTCTGATGCCCTATAGACTGAATGATAAAGAATGGGTGTTGAATCCCATGAATTGTCCCATTCTGAACGAGGCTTCTCTGTCGAATCGCATTAATAACATAGGTAAGTGGTGAAATGGACAGAGAGACAATTATGTATTAACTTATAATTATGTTGTATAATTCCAGCTATGGCTATATCAGTGCCCTTCATTATACTAACCATACTGGTGTATGCCTTCATACCCGAACTACGTAATCTCCATGGCAAATGTTTAATTTGCTATTTAACCTCTTTGGCCATTGGTTATACGATACTGAGTACCATTACCCTATCGGAGGTAGTTTTTCCCAATTTCACCTGTAGTTTTTTGGGTAAGTTGGAGAGTGTGCTTGTAGGTTCAATATGATTTCAATGTTATCCATTTTAGGTTACCTGGGATACTTTTTCTTTATGAGCGCTTTCTTTTGGCTCAGTGTCATTAGCTTCGATTTATGGCAAAATTTCCGTTTGACAGGACCCTTTCGATTTGGTCAAAATAAACGTTTTCTTTTGTATTCCGTGTACGCCTGGGGTATTCCCGTTTCTCTAACCTTCATCGTGATAGGCATACAACATTCGGATATAGATGATTACTATAAGCCTGGAATAGGGGATGACTACTGTTGGCTGAAAAGTAAGTAAAGACCAGAAATATGTGATTGACGCTTAAGAATATAATGATTATCTCAAGAATGTTTCGAATATTTAAAGTATGTGTGTGTATCATACATGGGGCAAATTAATAAATTGTAGTTTAATTTTAATTACCTCTCCAAATGCAAATTCCAAAAAATTGCAATACCATTGGCAATTGTACTCATTTTGAAAGCATTTCCTTCATATCTGGCAGTTCTGGTTTTCAAATATATTATATAGTACAGGTTTATGAATTGGAAAGTACTACGAGGCAATACCTATCGCAGCCACAAACCTCGACATATAAAATACTTTAAAAACAGAATTGCCAGCAGTCAAGCAAATTCAAAAAAATTAAAAGCATTCCCATATTTCATTACAATTGGCATCAGATTCCACAACCTGCATTTGCATTCCCTGAGAAAATGTAAATTCAAAATTTTGTAATTGCCATTGCGATGAATGATAATTCTTTTGCATTTGCATTAGATAAATTAATGCAAATTACAATCCATTGCAAATTAAAAAAACCCATGTATGGTGTGTATAAGTATAACAAAAATTTTGGACAAAAAGCTAATAGACTAGAAAATCGTTCGTATAAAATTCCAGATCATTTTTGCTTCCAAGTATAAATTTCATAGAATAATACATACGTAGATAAACTTATTCTCTCATCTGACGTTTCATTTCACACTTTTCATCGCAGGCTTGTGGAAATGAGAGCAATTAAATTTAAAATTACCTTACACCAGGTGGAGTTACAAAATATGTTCACTTAAATTTTTCCTGTCGTTTTGGTGTAGAACTGAAAAATTTAAATATCTTTTGCACTTTTTTGTTGACTATTATCGTTGGTATACATTTGTATTGTATTTAACACAACTAGTTTGTCACAAAAACACGAAATTCGGTTGTTGTTCCTTTGTGGATCGCTGTATACTATTGCCACCATCTGGTATTATTGAAACAATATTTTCCACCATCCAATGTTTACTTTCCATCGTACCTATGACGTTTAATTTATTGAGCGAATAAAAACTTCTATGGTATGTATTATTCTATGATAAATTTAAACAATATTTTACAGTAGGCTAATAAATACTTTCTTCAAGAAACACTATGGAACAAAAGAAAACTTTTTCGAAAATAACAAGGTTCTGGTAGAGGAGGTAAAAAAAATATACGTGCATCGGGTTTTGGAAATTTACGTGCGAATTGTTTTTAAGGCAGGTTGAATTTTCCCCCTTTTGCATATTCTTATGATGAATCGACATACGAAACCATGTTATTGTTATAAAGGGGTTTTCAACAGAGACGCTACAAAAGTAAATCGATAGGGACAGCAAACGACGCCATATTTTTTCCCGCTCTTTTGACATTTCTCTTCAGTAAGGTTTGCCATTTCATCATGGAAAGATATACGAGCCAACAACGAGTCGAAATTATTAAAATTTACTACCGAAATTTGGAGTCAGTGGCCTCAACTTTAAGAGCGCTACGTCCAATTTATGGTCGTCATAATCGTCCTACCAGATCAACAATTGAGCGTCTAGTGGAAAAATTTGAATCCACAGGCACAGTACAAAATGTTTCCGTGCCAGTGAGACAAAGAAGTGCCCGTAGTGTCGAGAATATTGCTGCCGCTGAGACTTCAGTTCAAGAAAGCCCAAATGTGTCTCTCACACGTCGTTCTCAACCGTTGGGCATCGCTGTGACGTCGTTGTGGCGAATTTTGCGAAAAGATCTTGGCCTACATCCTTACAAGATCAAATTGACGCCAGAATTTAAGCCGCTTGACCACCATAAGCGTCGTATGTTCGTGAATTGGGCTGAGCAACAACTTGAAAATGATTCGGATTTTCATCGGAAAATCATCTTCAGCGATGAGGCTCATTTCTGGCTGAATGGCTTCGTCAATAAGCAAAATATGCGTTACTGGTCAGACAGCAATCCACACGTAATCCATGAGTCATCATTGCATCCCGAAAAAAATACGGGTTGGTGCGGTTTATGGGCCGGCGGCGTCATTGGGCCGTACTTCTTCCGTGATGATCAAGACCGGCACATTACTGTGAATGAAAATCGCTACCGTTCCATGAAAGCCGAATATTTTTTGGCCCCAATTGGATAATATGGACTTGGAGGACATGTGGTTCCAACAGGACGGCGCCACAAGCCACACAGCGAATGCCATAATCAATTTATTGGAAACCAAGTTTGGTGAACGTGTTGGTGAAATGGCCCAGTCGATTGGCCGCCTCGGTCGAACTTCGTACGAATATCGAACGTGAAATTGCAGCAGTATCGGCCGATTTATGCTTGAAACCCGTCGAAAATTGGGTTCAGCGTCTGGACTTCTGCAAGCGTGCCCGTGGTGGCCATGCAAAAGACATCGAGTTCTATACATAATGGCATCGAACGTACTTTCACAGGAATAAAGAATTTCATTGGTATCTAAAACCGGGTTTGTTTTCTTTAAAAAAAATTTTGTAGCGCTGTTATTGAAAAACCCGTTATTTTAGGTAAAGGATGTGTTCAGGAATTTAATGTAAAAATTTACGAGAAACTTTTTTGTGGAATACTTTTACCCTCGTCTGCCTAACTATATGGGTCTTTCTTGTTCTTTTTGGGGAAAGGGGTGAAAAACAACCTTAAAACAAGCGCGTAACGGATTTGACTACAAAAATATTCTGCATAAAATTCTACTATAAGTTTCGTAACACACCAAAGCTCAAAACTCAACTTAAATTCCAAAAATAAGTCATAACTGAAAATCCATTTAAGGGTTAATTTCGTACTTATTCCGAGTTGGCGCTAAAATGTCCCACAAGGCTGCATTTTAGGGGGTTGGTGTGTATTGAGAAAATATTCTACATAAAATCAATCACCGAACAAAAGAAAACTTTATCAAAATCTTGTCTATATTTATAATAGTTTTTGTGTTCCATAGTGTAATTAACAAAAACCACTTTCCTTGCCGCATCAAATTAAATCGACATTATTCGAAATTCAATGGTTTTGAGTGGCAATTTAAAACATCCATCAGCAATTTCAAAAACATTGAGTAAATCTCTAAAACTCTGGGCAATGGTTTTATCGGAAACCTCCGGTAGCTAGCTAGAGTGAGAAGGCGAAAATAAATGAGCAGCCTGATTTGGTTATGCGATCACTGATGTGTCTCAGGCTTAGTAGGTGACTGATGTCACTGAAGCTCATCAAGCTATCGGGCATATTCTTTTGTCCTTTAGAAGGCGGACGGGCCAAACATATGGGCCAACGGCGGATAAAAAACCAAAAGAAGAAAATCCAGGTTCGACAATTGCATCCTGGTCAGCGTCTGATCCATAATGGGCGGCTGCAATCAAATATCCTGGCAGTAGGTAAAATGCAAAAACCCGGTGGACTGGGTTTGCCTCCCGCCACCGTTCATAATGGCTGTGAAAATACAAAAACGAAACAGAAAACATAAACAACCCCTATTTGTTGACGACCCCCGCAAACGTTATAAGGACCACGATTTACGGATATGCACCTGGAATGTAAGAACTCTATATAGATCCGGTGCAAGTATCCAATTGGCAGATGTCCTCGAAAGTTATAAGGCTGATATTACTGCAATCCAGGAAATGCGATGGACAGGACATAGCTGCACACGAAAACGAAACTGCGACATATACTACAGTTGCCATGAGAAAAACATGAATTTGGTTGCGGATTTGTAGTTGGCAAAAGACTGCGACATCTAGTCTCTAGGTTCAATCCTGTGAGTGAACGTATAGCCACAATCCGCATAAAAGCGAAATATTTTTATATTTCCCTAATTTGTGTGCCTGCGCCAACAAAAGAGAAAGATGATGATGCCAAAGACATATTCTATGAGCTCCTAGAGGAAACGTATGACCGCTGCCCTGGCCATGACATTAAGATCGTACTAGGAGATTTTAATGCCAAAGTAGGCAGGGAGAATGTGTTTCATACAACTATTCAGTCTACATGCTGATAGTTCCGACAACGGTGTGAGACTGATTGACTTTGCCGCGGCAAAAAACATGGTCATTAGTGGTACAAGATTCCAGCATAAAGACATCCACAAGGCTACTTGGGTATCCCCTGATCAAAGAACGAAGAACCAAATTGATCACGTGGTAATTGATGGAAGGCACTCATCCAGTGTAATGGACGTACGAGTGATCAGAGGAGATAACATTGATTCTGATCATTACCTGGTAGCAGCAAAGGTTCGCCCAAGATTAAGTAGAGCGAAAATCGTACGAAACCAGACGCAGAGGAAGCTGGACATCGGAAAGCTGCAATTACCAGAGGTAGCCACAGCCTACTCAAGGAAGCTCTCGCAACTTTTGGCACAGAAACCACCCCCTCCCGATAACAATCCTGAAGCGCAGTGGAAACCCATTTCCGACTCTATAAAAACTGCCGCAACAACCGTACTTGGTTTTGAAAAACCGCTTCGCCACAAACCATGGTACGATGAAGAGTGTCGCATTGCAAATAATGAAAAGAACGCTGCACGCATGGCAATGCTTTAGTCAATTGCAACGCGAGCTGCGATTGAGCGGTATAGGGCGAAAAGAAAGAAAGACGGTTAGTCTCTTTAGGCGTAAGAAACGGCAGTGGAGAAAGCGCGGGAGTGCGAAAATTGAGTCATACAGATGGAAGAACGAAGCCCGAAAATTCTACAAAAAAGACAAAAACGGAACTGATAGACATGGTTCAGGGCCCCCCTTCTGTAAAGACAAGGACGAAAATCTCATCGCAGATGTGCAGAGTATGTTGGGAATATGGAGAGATCATTTCTCTGCGCTATTGTTACCTGAGATATCCAATGACGAGACAATCAATCAAAATTTGGACGACGACGTCGATTGTCCCCCTCCTAACCAAGACGAGGTCAGAACAGCTTTTGCCCGGCTTAGGAAAAATAAAGCCGCAGGAGCCGATGGATTACCGGCGGAGCTGTTTAAGGCTGGCGGCGATGAGCTGATAAGGTACATGCATTAGCTCATTAGCAAAATTTGGTTAGATGAATGCATGCCCGGCGATTGGAGTCTCAGTGTACTATGTCCCATATCTAAAAAAAGGTGATCCGAGTCTCTGTGCCAACTACCGTGGAATAAGCCTTTTATCCATAGCATATAAGGTTCTATCAAGCATAATGTGCGAAAGACTAAAACCGATTATCGCTGACCTGATTGAACCATACCAGTATGGCTTTAGGCCTGGAAAATCGACGACCGACCAGATTTTCACGCTACGCCAAATCCTGGAGAAGACACACGAAAAACAAATCGACGCCTATCATCTATTTATCGATTATAAGGCGGCCTTCGATAGCCCGATACGGGGGAAACTCTACGAAGCAATGTCTGAGCTTGGTATTCCTGCAAAACTCATACGCCTTTGCAGAATGACCCTGACGAACACCAAATCCGCAGTGAAATTTGGTAAGGATCTTACCGAACCTTTTGAAACTAAGCGAGGCCTCAGACAAAGTGACACCCTATCGTGCGATCTCTTTAACATCTTAATAGAGGTTATTCTGAGAAAAGCTACTGTCAACATGAATAAAACCATCAGCAGCAAAAGTCATATGCTGCTCGCGTATACTGATGATATAGATATCATTGGACGCACAGTTAGAGAAGTTACTGCGGTGTTTTCAAGAATTGAGAAGGAATCAGGGAAAGTGGGTCTGACTGTAAATGAGAACAAGACAAAATTACTGGTTTCAACGAACAGGGCCTCCACGCGATTAGACCAAAGCGTGAACGTTGATAACCGTTATAACTTCGAGGTAGTGGACGAATTTATATACCTCGGATCTGCCGTAAACAAAAACAACAACAAGCCTTGAGATCAATCGGAGAATTGTGCTTGCGAATAGATGTTATTTTGGGCTAAGCAAGCACTTTAGAGATAAAGCCCTCTCTCGAGTAACAAAAGTCCAATTATACCAGACTCTCATACAACCTGTCTTGCTTTATGGCGCAGAATCCTGGGTATTATCGCAAGCAGACGAAACACCTGTAGGAGTCTTTGAGAGAAAAATACTCCGAAAAATGTCTGGCCCTATTGTGCACAACGGCGAGTATCGGCGACGCATGAACCATGAGCTGTATGAGCTATGTATATCCCAACATTGACATAGTTAAGCGGATCAAAATAACACGATTGCGCTGGCTAGGACATGTCAGTAGAATGGATGAAGACGAACCTGCACGAAGGGTTTTCGAAACCGAACTCGAAGGAAGACGAAAAATAGGAAGACCAAGACTCCGCTGGAAGGATCAGGTTGACGAATCCCTGCGTACACTTGGTATTGCCAACTGGAGAGATAAGGCAAAAGATCGAACTGGTTGGCGAAATATGTTATCTTCATTTTGTAAGGTCCATGACTCCTCGCGGGGGGGGGGGGGGGGGTTGTTCGTTGCCGGATAAGTAAGTAAAGTAAAAACTCTAAAGATATGAATTTAAATTCAAAAAACATCAACAAGTCGATACAGAATATTTCAGAATTGGTGAGATATATCGAAAAAGGATTTCGGAATCAGAAAGAGTATATTTAAATTATACATAATCAATACCTAACTCCATTTTCCTAAAAATGGATTTTAGGCCTAAACAATTGTCAGCTGACGAAATGTAGGGTATTTTTTTTATCGAAACAATGTGTGTATATTTTTGTATAAATTAAGTTTTACTAAACGTATTCTTAAGGATATTTTCATATATATATATCATAAATACGAATATTTTAATTTTTCTTAAAACTGCATAAAAAGATGCAACAGTATTGAATAAAACACTTTATTCCTTTACAGCAAACGATTGGTCGGCCATGATTTATTTCTTTGGGATAAATCTAGTAATCGTACTTATCGATATTATATTGTTTTCGATGACATATTACAAAATTGTGGTGATGCAAAAGGATATCGATAGAATAATGAGGATTGATGGCGGTGATAAGAAACACAAATTGCATCAACATAAGAATAAGTAAATGAAAAATCAGCAATAAATATTAATTGCTCTAAAGTTTTAATGTATTCATTTTTAATTGCAGCTTTGGTTTGTTCCTGCGTCTGTTCCTTATCATGGGTATATCATGGCTTTTGGATATATTCTCATATATCGAAGGACTCCTACATCCGGGTATTATTAATCCCTTGTATTATATATCCGACTTTATGAATGCCATTCTCGGTCTGTTGATATTTATATGTTTTGTATTAAAACCAAAAGTTTTGGCTTTGATCAAAAGAAGGTATGTACTTTATACAGAAACTGCAGATAATTTTATATACAGTACTTTGCCGATGAATTGTGAAAGATGAAAAAAAATACAGAAAAATAGAAACGAATATGTGAAATGAAAAAATATCCTTTAAATTTGAATGGAAAAAAGAAGTATCTCTTAATTAAGAGTGCTTCTACATCAATGCAATTCAATGCGTTGTAAATACTTAATACCATGTTAGGCTATCAATGTAAATTGAACGAATCGCGCAGAGAGAAATGCAATGAAACTTTTCCGTTTGAAGGGAATCGTACCATCATTATGCTTGCGACTTACACTATCAGCCTATCAATTTTACACTATTCAAATAGTTTTCATCAAATTAATATTTTAACACATACAACGATTTATCTAATAGTCTAACATGACCTTTACTTAGCGTTTACACGAGACAGTTTTGCGGAGACAATAGCAATTCATTCATACTTCTCTCACTGTTTTCGTCACTGTCTCTGTTATTGGAAGACAGTAATTTCGGCAACTAATACATATTCGCAATTGTCTGGTCTCGTGTAAACGCTGGGTAAGCTACGACTAAGAATAATAAATCATCAAGAGCAAACAGCAAAAGCGAGATATGCTTCAGCTAACTGCTGCATTTGCATCATCTAACTGCGCTGTTAGGTTTTGCTTAAGCAGTGGATTTTCACAGAGTTGCTTTTGCTGCAAACGGTCACTTGCTATTCCTACTTACTGTGCTTTTGCTTATCTTCTGTAATGTGTAGTTTTCGTATTCGAATGCAGCATTAAGGCAAAGTTTGGAAGTACTTGAAACATAGTAAATAATGGAAGTAAATATGGAAGTACTTGAAACATTTATATATTTTTTTTTGCTGTTGCTATCCTGAAACTAGAAATTCAAACACTGTATAAAATACAATCAAAAAAACACAATAGCTTTTTATTAAAAAGATTTTATTGTACGCTTCTATCAGTAGCTTAAATTATGCTAGACAATCATCAAACTGATACATCGTTCGCATCCTTCATAATTCAGCGGCCATATACTGTATCCTTTGGTGTATTTCCCAGCTGTTGTAAAGTCATTTTTTAAATTCTAATATTATTTTTTATGCTTAAACTCAAAATTACAAAAGAATACAATGTAAGCAAGATGAAACTGACAACAGCCAATTAGAAGAGGAAATTTCCTTAAATGATATTGACAATCAGGTATAATATCGTTAGAATATCTATTAGAAATGAAAAAAAAAATAATATGTTGCTTGTGCTGCATGTATTGGAATTGGCTATCAAATTGGTGTGGGCACTCACTTTCACTGAACCAACTGGATTAACATCTGTGGAATTTCGAAACGTCTTATTAACTTCACCCCTTTGCATTCGAATTGCGAAATTTTAACATCTGTACTTTTCACTGTACTTTTGAAAATAAAACCTGGGTGCAAATTGGTGGAGCTATATATCTCCGAAAGTCCATGGAAATTGCTTGTTAAGAACTTTAAATATAATTTTCTCTCTCTGTTTTATTTATGTTTATACCAAATAATGTTGAGACACAAATTGTGTGTGTTTGAAAAGAGATATTAAAATACAACAGTGTAACGAAAAATCAAAAATTACTAACAACAAGTATTTCAGAATTGAAAGGTTATGTTACTCATTTACAGATATGTTATATCGGCACCTAAACTACAAAAGGCCGTATCTACACTTTTTACATTTTTTACAAGAGAAGGAATAAACGTTACAAATTAAGGATTACCTAAAACTTAATATCCAAATTTTAGATTCAAGCTTAGAAACCAAAGACGGATTTGTTTCTGATAAACAAATTAATGGAAAAAAGTAGTTTTTAAGAAATATTTATAACGTTTATTCCATCTCCTGTAAAAAAAACTATAAAGTGTAGTTACGGCCTTTTGCATTTTAGGTGACCATATACTTATGCATTTTATCAATCATTTAACTACACTGAAGTGCATAACTTTTCTTTAGAATAGTTTTAAAAATTTAAATAATGTTTGTCCTATAACAAAATGTGTAGCCTTAAGGGATATTATTGATGTGCTTAAAATGATTGGTTAATTTTGTTTGTCGAAAATATTAAAAATATTTAGTTAATATTAAAGTAGTTAAAACTATTTATTTAAGGTCATACTAGTAGATGTATCGGATTAATGTCCTGTACTCAGCTCTTGCGAAATGTTAGATTTTATATAACACTTTCGAATGACCGGGTTTCGATTGAGTTGGAAAATCACTCTTTGTGAAACCGGTTTTCAATTACACACAATCGAAATTTAATTTTATTTACAGAGTCATTTGGCGTTTTTCGTTTTAGCATGGAACAAAAATGCATGGAACATTTTTGTAGAAAAATTAATATTCAATGAATTTATTTGAATCGAATAGAACTGAATTGAATTGATTGGAATGGAATTGAATTGAACTGAGTTGATTTGAAATGAATTGAAGTGAATTGAATTAAACAGAAATTAAATGAACTAAATTGAGCTGAATTTAATTGAATTGAATTGAGTGGAATTGCATTGAATTGAATTGAATTGAATTGAATTGAATTGGATTGAATTGAATTGAATTGAACTGAACTGAATTGAAGTGAATTGAATTGAATTGAATTGAGTTGAATTGAATTGAATTGATTTGAATTGAATTGAATTGAATTGAATTGAATTGAATTGAATTGAATAGAATTGAATTGAATTGAATTGAACTGAACTGAATTGAAGTGAATTGAATTGAACTGAATTGAAGTGAATTGAACTAAACTGCAATGAAATGAACTAAATTGAACTGAATTGAATTGAATTGAATTGAATTGAATCGAATTGAATTGAATTGAATTCAATTCAATTGAATTGAATTAAATTAAATTATTCTAAATTAAATTAAATCGAATTGAATTGAATTCAATTGAATTGACTTGAATGGAATTGAATTAAGTTGAATTAAGTACAGGTAGTAGCAGATTTATATTTTCAAACTTAAATACAAAACTTAATAATTGACACACATTTTTATTAAGAGCATTGACCGATAGAATGGAAATGCGGATTTTATTTTTTAAAGAGTATGTGATCTAGATGACCGTTGACATTCGTAGCCTGGCCTCGAGAATTTTCGAAAAAAAAAATGGTTCAATTATCTGATGCGTGGATAAGGCACACCAAACAGTTACCCTGGGGCAGTGCAATGGTTTTTGATGTTTCAATCGAGGGTTGCGGGTTATTGGAGATCAGTAACGGCATTTTTGCTTGTTGACGTGGCCGTTTCCTCCAAAAAATGGGATTTCCAGTGCGAAAACATTCAGTTCTTGATCGATTTGAATTTTAATAGGATGGAACTTTAGATCCTTTTTTAAAATTTCATGAATAATCGCTCTTGGAAGTCCAAGTGAAGCTGCTCTTTTCCGTATTGAAAGTCGCGGATTTTCACTTAAACCCTTTTTAACCAGTTCAATGGATTCGGAAGCCCTTGAAGAACGACTTGGCCAAGGTCGTGGGACATTCACAGCCGAAGCAGTTGCGAGGAATCTTTGTACCCACGTACGAATTAAATTTACACTCGGTCCATCACTTATTCGCCGAATACCGAACTTTGAACAGAATTGTCGACGAGCAATTACGTAAGAATCACTACTCTTAAAAAATGTCTCCACAGCGAACGCATGATGCTCACTCGACCACTGCGACATCGTGACTGAAAAATCCGCACAGTCCATAATTCCAACGGCTCCACCCTCCCTCCGCAACGTTTACTACTTTTTGAAGTAATCGTATTTAAAAATATAAATTTGCCACCAGACACACCCTGTATAAATAAATTGTCGTGAACTGAATTGAGTTGATTTGAATTGATTTGGATTCGAATTTAATTGAATTAAGTTCAATTAATTTGAATTAAATTGCATTTAATTGAATTTGATTGAAATGAATCGGATTTTTATTGAATTGAATTAAATTGAATCGAATTGCATTGACTTGAATTAAATTTAATTTAATTTAATGGAACTAAATTTAATTGAATTGAATTGAGTTGAACTGTATCAAATTGGATTGACCGAAATTGAATTGCATTGAAGTGACGTGAGGTGAATTGAATTGAAATGCATTGAATTTAATTGCATTGAATTGAATTGAATCGAATTGAATTGAATTGAATTGAATTGAATTGAATTGAACTGAATTGAATTGAATTGAATTGAATTGAATTGAATTGAATTGAATTGAATTGAATTGAATTGAATTGAATTGAATTGAATTGAATTGAATTGAATTGAATTGAATTGAATTGAATTGAATTGAATTGAATTGAATTGAATTGAATTGAATTGAATTGAATTGAATTGAATTGAATTGAATTGAATTGAATTGAATTGAATTGAATTGAATTGAATTGAATTGAATTGAATTGAATTGAATTGAATTGAATTGAATTGAATTGAATTGAATTGAATTGAATTGAATTGAATTGAATTGAATTGAATTGAATTGAATTGAATTGAATTGAATTGAATTGAATTGAATTGAATTGAATTGAATTGAATTGAATTGAATTGAATTGAATTGAATTGAATTGAATTGAATTGAATTGAATTGAATTGAATTGAATTGAATTGAATTGAATTGAATTGAATTGAATTGAATTGAATTGAATTGAATTGCATTGAAATGAATTAATTTGAATTGAGTAGAATTTAGTTAAAATGAATTGAATTGAATCGAATTAAACTGAATTGAAATGAATTAAATTGAATTGAATCTAATTGAATTGAATTGAATTGCGTTGAATTGAATGCAAATGAATTGAATTGAGTTGAATGGAACTGATTTGATTGGAATGGAACTAAGTAAATTGAGTTGAACTGATTTGAGTTGAATTAAAACTGAATTGAGTTGAACTGAATAGAATTGAAAGAATAGAAACTAAATTGAATTGAACTGAATTGAGTTGAACTGAATAGAATTGATCTAAATTGAATTGGATTGTATTGAATGGAATTTAGGTGATGTCAATTGAATTGAATTCAATTGAGTTGAATTGAATTGAATTTACCTGTACTGAATTGATTTGAATTGAATTGAACCGATTTGCAGTGAACTGAATTTATTTGATAGATATTGGGAGTATTCAACGTCAATGGAAATTTGGATTATTAACCTGACACCGGTTAAGCGATTTGAATAATCAGTGGTTTCGGTTATGCAAAAATGGGTTTTTTGTTTAAAACAGTTAAACGATTTTTGGCATTTTAACCGTTTTCACTGTGGTTTCGGGTTTGAATACCCTAGTTACGTTCCTCCTATTTAGCTCGAAAATATTTTTTTAATAATTTGTGATATTTATTTGATTTTATTGAAAGTATATAATACTAAACAAATATCTATACATGTAATGTGATGACTTTGGTTTTCCAAAATAATCGTTATGTCAAAACTTCGGTCCCAAACAATTTTCAAAATAAAAAATGATTTTCGTACGAAATACTTTTGTCATAACCCGACAATTGTATCACCAAATTTGAAAAGGTCTGATGACGGAGAGAAATTATGATTTTGTATCTCCTGGAAAATATAAAAAACCGACATAAGTCCTTTTCGAACTATTCGACACTTATTATCACATAGAGATGAATAAATACCAGAGAAATTAGAAAAATTTTCGTTTAACGAAATTTGCGTTCTTTTTTGTACACATATTTCTTACACGAACGAAGAGCTGAGTACGGGAATTAATATTGTAATCAACTATTTGATGATAAAAAAATCTGTGTTTAAAAATCATTTAAATCTAGGTTATTTATGATTTCCCGATTAATTGACAACACACCCGGTCTGGGTGACATGATAGAGGAATTATATTTACATTTGTATCTTTACACCAAAAACATTATGAGATTTTGTACAAAGTTTTATCAAATGATCTAACACTATTAACTCTTATTTACTAGTATGTTGCATGACAGTTCTTCCGTCCATCTGTCAGTATAATATAATGAATGTTTTTGTTATTTGTTCGATTGTTTTTTAATTATTGTTTTGTATTAATTATATTTGCTCTTCTCGTTTTACAGGTTCGAAGTGATACGGGGAGGAGCTAGTCAGCGTTTGATGATAACCCGAAGAGCTACATCGCAAATTAGTTTGTCGAAAATCCAGACAAATTCAGTGACAACACGACCAAATTAATGAACAAATTTGTACCAAAATACATTTATCAACAATTTATAATTCATTGCGTAGAGTAGGGGAATTGCTGTTCAAGGATGTGAAAATGCAAGGAATAGAATGCCGTCAGAGCTACGTCTCGCTATTACTTTATAACTTTGATTCTAGATTTAATTAAAATAGTGCATAGTGAGAATTTTTAAAGTCTGTTAACTTACTATATTAGTTTTTCGATAAATATTTTTTAAATCTAAAGATGCAGAAAATTCCCTACTTGAATTTGAATTCCCAAGATACAATGATAAGTGCATCCTAACAGTATTTAAAAATATAACATAAGTTTAACATTTGGTTTTACATTTAACTTAAGATTTAATGTAATTTTATTAAAAAATAAACATAAATGTGAAATGAGAAAAAAATATTTTAATATAAATAAAAAATAAATAAATAAACAATAATAAATATTTGTAGCAAGGTGGCGGAAATTTAATGGATGATTAGCCAACATATTGTTACGAATTTGGTAAATACAACTTGCCTTCAGTAACCTTAAGATGTATCGCAGAGGAGGCAAAAGGGGTAGGTACCCCAGGAATTACGAACCCACACCATTCAAATGTGGTAGCACTGACACCAATGGGAGCGGTGAACAGCTTACTGACGTACTAGCCCTGCTATATGAAATAGAGGGAATGATCCCACTTTCGTATCCAGCACCAGACAAGAGATACTAGATGCCACCTTTGCAACGGAGGAACAGTGTGAGATGGCCAGGGAATGGAATGCCCTTGATCACAATTTGTTCTCTGATCACAAATACATCGGATTCCAGTTGCATGGGAACATGACACACTGAACTAGTTCATCGTAATGTGAGGAGGACTGACTGGCCCCTCTATTAAAGGACCTACTGTGATCAGAACCATGTGTGGAGTTAAGCTGCGTAGATGACATAGATAATGAAGTGGACAGGCCCACAGTGCTCTCAACAAGTCGCTACAAATCTCTTGTCCAAGAACAAAGCCAAGGCCTCCCTGGCCGACGACTATTTAACAGAGCAAAATCGCCGAGAGATAAGCAGGACAGCGATAGTTAGTAAAGTATTGCATTAATACATTTGTAACACTGTGTATAGTACTGCACTCGTTAAACGGGTACACTGAAGCGAGAATTAGTTAAAAACAAAACGATAACGTCGGTGATATCACCCAAAACGGTTCGTTTAATGACGCATACAAATTTTCACCAACGACTCTACACTGAAGTTCTTGATTCGAGCGAATATATTAAACACAGCAAGTGAGAACTCAAAGAGCTGAGAGATTGTCTGGAGAAGTGAGCAGGTTTTCGAGAAGCGAGCAAGTATCCGAAAAGTGACCAAGTTTTCGAGTAGTATTGATTTGTTCGGTGGATGCATACACACATGGTATACAGTTATAATTGTTGATATGTTTTTGCTTTGCAATAGAATAGAATTAAGTGCTTAATGAGAACATTTTAAAAACATTTCTCTTAACTGAATATTTAAATTCAATTATCAATGTAAAGGGTTATCCGTTTTGCGGTTTCAAAAGTAAACGTAAATAAAAGACATATAAAATATTTTTTTTCATTATATTTCTTTTTTATTATAAAGTTTGAACGTTGACATTATGTGTGAAACACTACATCATTTAAATGACCACCACGCGAAGTGTTGCAAGCATTGATTCTTTTGAGGTAATTTTCGACCACTTTTTGACACATATTGGGCGGTATCTCAGCCATAACTTGACGAATGTTGGTTCTTAAGTGCTCAAGAGTTAAAGGTTTATCTGCATAAACACGGTCTTTCGCGTAGTGCCACAAAAAAGTCTAATGGTGTCAAATCGCATGATCTTGGTGGCCAGTTGATATCGCCACGACGAGAAATTACGCGGCCCGGAAATATCTCTTGCAATAAAGCCATATTCGCTCGAGTTGTGTGGCATGTGGCACCGTCTTCTTTGAAACCACGTATTCCCCAAGTCGTATTCTTCAATAGCAGGCAAAGAAAAGTCGGTTATCATATGACCATAACGCTCCGAATTGACGGTGACAGTCGTTCCATCGCCGTGTTCGAAGAAGTAAGGTCCAATCATACCTTCGGACCAAAGAGCGCACCAAAAAGTGACTTTTTCTGGATGTAATGGCCTCTCTTCAATTACTTGAGGATTCTCAGAACCCCAAATGCGACAATTTTGTTTATTAACATACCCACCGAGTGAGAAGAATCTCTGAAGAAAATTTTGTTCGAAAAATCGCCGTCCGCCGCATGTTGTTCAAGCACGTCTACGACCTTGTGAATGGTCAGCTGGCTTCAGTTGTTGTGTGAGCTGGACTTTATATGGGTGTAGGTGTAGATCCAAATGCAAAATACGCCATAATGTGCCGTAAGACAGTCCTAATTCCTGAGAACGACGAGGAATCGACACATTCGGGTCTTCGGCAACACTTTCGCTTACAGCAGCGATATTTTCATCGGAACGAGCGAAACGATGATGCACAGGCCTTGTAATATCTGTAACCGCTCCAGTCTCTTCAAATTTCTTCACAATTTTTCCAATTGCTTGCGTAGTTGGACGATTATGTAAACCATAATCTCCTCTTAAAGCACGATATGTGGCTGTGCCGGAATCACCATTTATGAAGTAGGTTTTAAAAATTTTTATGCGTTGTGTGATAAGCGATCCATTTTCGTCTATGTCAGACTTTCAACTGAAAAGAAAAAAAATTGGTTTAACAACTTAGTTTGACAGATGTCGAATTCCAGCCCTATACTTTTGAAACCACGAAATGGATAACCCTGAAACCACCAAATGGATAACCCCTCCTCGATAGATCTTATATTATGAAATATTTTTAAATTATCAGTATATAATAAACATTGTCAATTTGTAAAGATATTAAATAAACTCATTCAAATTTTATAATCATATTCGAGTGTTTGAAATAAATTTATATGTATGAAAATTTTTTAAAGTGTAAAAAATTAATTAATATGCAGTTTAAGTTATTACACTGTTATTTAAATTATAAAATCATCTTGAAATTAAAAACAACAATAGTTTAAAATCGTATGTACACATTATTCAAGCCATACAATTTATTTTAAAACAAATATCGTGATACTTAATTCAAAAAATTCATTAATATTTTAAAAAATATTTTTTTTTGAATTTTAAAATTTTTGTAAGTACATTTAACACAAATTGAGTATAAACTGGATAACCGACTTCAAATAAACATATTTCGATTTATTCGAAAATTAGGTGTTTTAAAAACGGTAATTGAAAAAATCCCGATTAACCAGGTTCGCCGGTTTTTCGGGATTGATTTTTAACACTATATCGCTAACGCCGTCCGTTCTCGATTATAGCCATCGACTTAATTACGATCTGTAGTGAGATGTCATCTGTTCTCGATTGTTTCAGACTGTTCTTGCGATATCATCTAGAAATTCCTGGTAAGCTGGTGCATAGATAAATAAAAAACAATAGATGGTGAAGGCCTGCGTAAGCAGGGTTATAAGGCTGAGATAAAAGAGCAAATTATTGACGTCCGATCCCTGAGAATTGAATCGGACGACGAGTGGTTCACGGCACAGAGAAGTGATCCTGTATTGGGAAAAATTATTTTGGCAAAGGAAGAGAATATACAATTAACGCGGAATGAATTCGCTGCAGAAAGCCCCGTTTGAAAATCATATTCGGCCCAGTAGAATAGCCTGAGATAGTCAGATGGCTGTCTATTCCGTGTATGGGAAAGTGAAGACGGAAAAACGGAGAAAAATCTAATTGTGGTACCTGCCTTGAAAGTGAAAGAGATAATTGCAGAATCTCATAATGGTTCGAGTGGTAGGCACCTCGGAAAAGGCAAAACTATGGAGAAACTAAGAGAACGTTTCTATTGGGTTGGTCGTCAAAGAGCTGTATCCGAGTGGATTACAGGCTGCACCCAGTGCTTGACAACTAAAGGACCAACGCGGAGGAGTTACGAACAGAGACATCAGGAGAGCCCAAGTGCTCCCTTCGAGCGAATATCCATGAGTGTAGCTGGCCCATATCCAACAAGTCGCTCTGGGAACCAATATGCCCTAGTCGTTATGGACTACTTCAGTAAATGGCCCGAGGTGTACGCTATTCCGAATAAAGAAGCGAAAACAATAAGCAAAGCTACCGTGCACAACTGGATAAGTCGTTTTGGTGTCCCTTTAGAACTGCATTCGGAGCAGGGTAGGAATTTTGAATCTGCCATCTTGAAAGAAATATGCGAGAGGAATGGAATTCGTGGTATAAGAACGACATCAGTGCGCCCTCGGACTGACGGCACGGTAGAGAAATTTAGTCAGGCTCTTGAAGAATATTTGAGCAAGATCGTCAGTAAGGATAGACAATTCTGGGACGAACGCATACCAAAACTCCTTCTAGCATACCGGTCGGCCACCCAGGATACCACTGCCCGAACACCAGCTAGTGCCGTCTTCGGGACAGGTACGACCAAACGGCAAATTCCGAAGGATTCCATGAAGGCCAGCTAGTTTTACTGTTCAACCCACAGCGCAAGAAAGGTTTATCTCCACAACTTCAGACTCACTGGGAAGGCACATACAGGGTTGTAAAACGAATAGATGACGTGGTTTATAGAATCCAGAAAAGCCAAAGTCCAACGGCTAAAATGAAAGTTCTGCATTTGGAAAGACTAGCTCTGTTTGGAAAACGGAGGGTTGAGCCTTATCGGGACGAACAGGCTTAAGTGGGGGGCAGTGTTACGAATAAGTAACAGCTTTTGCTTGCTGTTAATGACTCTACTAACAGTATGTAAGTAACAGGCGGTTAGTGCTGCGCCTGAAAGTATGCATTGTAACAACGTACCAGTTCGCTAAGCCAGTAGCATGAATTCACCTCAGTAAAGATAATTCTCCTGTGTTCGAGATTGTTCTACAAAGATAAGCAACAACAACAACATCTAGAAGGTTCTTGAATTCGCTAGATATACCTTCATTTGAGTATGGTGAGTTGGTATAAATAGCGGAGGTCTTTGGAATGGAGAGTTCCGTAAAGTAAGCAACGCGAATTGATAGTAAAATACAAGACTTATTAGAGTGTTGTAAATAAAGTAAACTGTTGTACTATATAAGTAAAATAAAAGGAAGTGAAACCGTTGTAATTATCGTAATTTAAAACGAACGTAGTTTTATTATTGGGAATAAAACAACGCAAAAGGACCAATAAGGAAATTCGAAACAGTATGATAGGCCAAGCGTGTAGAGCAGTTATCCTAACAATAAGACTATTTTTTATTTCCTGCTGAAGTATTTTTTCGACGTATCTGTATGGGGAGCCGCTTAATATCGCCTAGTTCCTCATACAACGTGATCAAAAGAATAGTTTAGGAAGGAATAAAAAACGGGCCCAATATTTTACTTGTACGAACATTTTTCACAAATTTGGCTACATTAGCTAACCTATATCTTCGATCAACTTATATTGGAAGCAGCTGAAATTGGTTAACTCTCCATTCAAAGTAGTCAGAAAGTTAGTTTAGTAGGGGATAAAATCCACTCTTATATAATGTTACGTTTATCCTTATTTGACGTTATTTCATTTATAGTTAATACAACTAGTTTCATTATAAATTACAATAAGTAGAATAGTTATATTTATTTACACAAACGTTGCATTTACAATTATTCTATTTAAAATTATATTTTTCTATTCTATTATTACTTGATATTGAGTAGTTTTCAGCGTTTCAACAAAGACACAGACTAGACATCATTCGCTAATCACTATTTATATCATTTAAAACTGTCCCCATCGCGTACGTCAGTCGTGGCCCAGCAGTAGCGCCATCTACATTCGTAGTTCTCGACTCGTTCAGAAAGTTCCCTAGCGAGTTCATCAACCGTTCGTGGTGGGATCGTATATGACAGCTTTCACATAGTACGCAACATTAAGCTTCATTAAATTGTTGAAACAATCAAGTTAAGATTTCCATGGATTTTAATTTCTCTTACTTATCACATTTCTCCAAATAGTTAAGCCAAAAATTTAAGACATGCGTTAAAAAGTGGTCCCGTTTTTTATTTCCTGTTAAACTAATTTTAAGCGATGTTATCGTAACCTGGCGTTTACACGGGACAGTTTTGCTGCGACAGTAGAAATACATTCACACATTTTTACTACCACACTTACATTTCTCTCACTTGCCTCGCCACTGTCTCAAATTTTTCAACGACAGTAACTTCGGTAAGAGATTTGACATAAGCGGCCAGAACATGGCTGAACTACTGAACTAGTAAAGGTTGGCGCAATAGAACAACTGATTTTGCTTTCTTATGACTCCATCTGTTAAATTCAGTGTATCTTGTTGTTTTACTTTTTTGTTTACTGTGTCTGTTCATATGGATCTGTTTTGAATTTGACGGTCAGAGTCATGAAACAAAAACTAAATGCCTGTTGTTGTTTCACACAATTACAACAAATCCGACTGGGTCAACCTCTACTAGTTCAGCCATCGGCCAAATCGGCGACGTTTCATAGTAATTTGAGAAAAAAGCAAAACATCGCAAACTGTACTGTCTTTATAACTGTCTGACCACGTACGTCACACAAACAATTTATTTTTCTCTTTGTGACAACTAATACATATTCTCAACTATCTTGTCTCAAACTGTCCCGTGTAAACGCACCGTAAGCGGATCCCCATACAAAGTCGCAGAAATATTAAAAATTATGGAATATTGCTTTTAAAAATTCGTTCTTCTCGCCAACACATGGATGTCATGTGTGCCATAAACATAACAAAATCAGTAATGTATTCGTTGTATCTTTTATTTGAAGTGCCCCATATGCAATAAAAACCCGCCAAGCATGAATGTAGTCCTTAATGGTACGTGGAAAAACGGCGTACATGTGTACGTCTGTGTGTATGCATGTGACAACTCAATCAATTGTCTGAAACAACAACGTAAAAAAAATTGCAGTCGTTTAAACCAACTAGTATATACCCTCACCCTTAGTACAGAAGCGGATAATTTAGTGTTGTGATTTTTAAATCCGAAAGAAGTTTGTTTTTGTAATGATAAAAGGGAAAGGTTTTGACTTGAGATGGGGATTTGGAAAGTTTTATTCTGATTTGGAAATGATGAAGAGATCTTGGAGAAGAATGACTTCTATCCAGTTATTATAGTCGAACTAAGGCCATCACTTCGAAGCTAATTGGATATATTGCACTAGTTCTCATTATAATCTGATGTTTAATTATCTGATATTTTGAAATGTAGTCTTTGATGGACTGTAATCGGAAGGGTAATCATATTTTACATACATTAAAGGTAATCTCCGTCGAATCGACGAAGCCATATTTTACATCGAAATTTTTAACGAAAAATGTAGCGTACAGCCCAATTTTTTAGCAATTCGCCATTCCGATTTTATAAAAATTTCAAAGGAACAACAGAATTCGTCGAATCGACAAATATTACCCTTTTGGGGTTAAATATATTATTAAATATTTGCCGGTCACTCTTCAGTTGCTTTGTACTCAGCTCTTTGCCAAAATCAAGTACAGGGTTGTTACGCTAAACGTATTTCGTACGAAAAAAATTGTTTGGGACCGGAATTTTGACATTTCGATTACACTGTGTGTAATTGTTGAAGTCATGGAAATTTAACCATATACGGACACCACTACGTGATAAAAGCCCAAAAAAAAAAGACCCGTTTTGCCAAAGTCAAGCATTTTTTTTATGGGCCCCCAAAGATTTGGGGCCTCGATGTAATTTTTGCAAAAAAGTGATAATTTTGTCAGGGTCATATTTTGCAAACCGTTCGGAATTTTGATTTACTTTCTGAGGGAAAGTTGTAGCTCTTGTCATAAAGAACAAACACATATAAAATCAAAAAAACTTCATCTTCAAGGTCAAAATCGCAAAAATCTTTAAAAAATTGCATTTTTTTACACTTTTCCCCTGTTCAGGTCCATAAGTAGCAAACCGTTCAAAATTCAAGGAAACTATCAACTACAAGAATGTACCTAGGATCTAAATAAACAACTGTCTAGAATATATGAACTTCCTAGGAATAATTCTTAACAGCGTTTACTTCCACATTGAGATACTACGCTATCTCACCGAACGCAGCAGCACAGGCAAAGCAGTAAGCTCAGCACATGCAACAAGGGACACAGCACACAATATAAGAATCATTCCTAGGAAGTTCATATTGACCTTGAAGATGAGGTTTTTTTGATTTTATATGTTCACAATTTCTGTTCTTGATAACAAGTGCTACAACTTTCCCTCAGAGAGTAAATCCAAATTCCAAACGAATTGCAAGATATGGGCCTAACAAAATGATCACTTTTTTGCAGGAATGAGTCCGAGGATCCAAACCTTTGGGGGCCTATAAAAAAAAGTCCATGACTTTGGGTAAAACTGGGAAACGCGGGTCTTTATTTCTTTGATCTTTTATCACGTAGTGGTGTCCGTATATGGTTATATTTTTTCGTGTTGCGCTGTGTTATTTTAGTAAACAACAGTAATACCACATGCGTTAAAAATAAAATAGAATGCAAAAATTTATTATTAATGAAATATTTGTAAGGTAAATCAGAGTTATGTGGTAACTGTCTGTAACAAAATTTCCAGTTTACAGACAAATGACAAAATTTCTTACGAAAATTTCGCAAGAACTGAATACGGAGCTTTAGAACAGAAATGGGAGCGGTATCTTTAGGTACTTACTTATCGGATTACAAAACTAAGATATCATATATCACCAACCAGTTCCATCTTTTGCTTTATTTCTCCAGTTTACAATACCAGGTGTACGCAAGGAGTACGCTGATCCTTCCAGCGTAGGCTTGGTGTTCCTATTTTAAGTCTTTTTTCGATATCTTTAGCTGGTAAGTGATAATCTATTGTTAAATTTTATTTTGATATGAATCTGGAATTGTAAAGGAAATACTAAATTCTGTAAGACTTTTGATATGGTTTTCAAATATGTAAAGAGTTTGGGTTTCAGGTTTAATTAGCTATGAATTTTTTAAACTTTTCACCGTGATTTTTTTCGAGTAAAGCGAAAGCCGAATTATCGGATATGTCGGCGTTTTAACACTCTAGTAGTTGCCTATTAACTATTTCCAATAACAGTCAATGAAGGGACCGAGGAGACCTTCTAACAATCAGGGAACTGTGCACTTCTTAATTTTACACTGGCTGATTGGAACCTGTAGTTTCACACCGGTTGCGAACGGTTTGTTAAGAAGCTAATTACTCGATAGTTTCGACGTCACTAAGCGAGTAATTAATTACCTATTACTACTTAATAATGACAGACGTGTTTGATTCACTTTAAGAACTGGAATATATTTTCTATAACAGGCTTAAGGGTGAGGTTATACAAATCTGTCATCAGTACACACATGTGTATATATGTGCATATACGAGCGTTTGTCTTTCTATGCATGTATATCGATTATATGCCGGCAACCATCTTTCCGCGGTTCGGCTTAAATTCCCTCCTGGGATCATATTTAGTATGTGGGAAGTCCGCTCGCGTTTCGGTTGTATTTCGTAAGGCAACATGTGGCGGCGCATCAGTATCCAAGATCTTGTGCCAGCCAAAGGAATCTTAATCAATTAAATGGGTGGGGATTTCTCAGAATATTGCAGAATATACAAAAATGTGAAAAGAAAAAAACAAGTTTATAAAAAAAAACGAGGATTGGACAAGTTTTGTAAGCTGAATATGCAAGAGGTATGTATGTATAAGTATTATTTCGAATTGTATCCTCTAAATGATTCGCAGCAGACGCTCTAAACGCATAAAATTGCTGTTTAAATCCGGCATCAAATTGTGTAAAAGTGCCTAGATAATCATATATTTCAATACTTGTCGAAAATTTAAAATTATGGGGTTTAATGCATTTAAATCGGGAAATGTTTGAACAGAATTATTGAGTGATTGAGAACTATTCGTTTAACTAGTTTCGAAATCCTTGGAGCCCTAGTAAATTGCTTCATTAATATCGGTGGAAAAAAATGCTTAAATCATATACTCACATACATACATATAACGAAACTCATATGAATACTCTCGAAACAAAAAACTAAATGTTCGATTTTGAAAATATTTTGGAAATGTGTTAAGGTATGCACTTTTATAAATCCTCTAGTACCTATATACTTTTATAAAATTAAATAGAGTTTTACCCTAATATTTTGATTTTTTTGGAAAATTAATTTTTCATTGAATTTAATTTATGTCAAAACAAGATAAGTTTTAAGAAATACTGTCAATTTCACGAGCTTTAAAATAAAATTAAAAAAAAAAATAAAAAATTTTTATCTTAAATATGCGAACAAATGTGAAATTGCCCATATCTCAGAATCGATAATTTTACTTTTGTTTAAATTTTTTTTGTTATAAATCTAAGTTCATCTTTTATGAAATATACGCAAATTAGAATGGTGTCTTTAATAGATTTTGAGAAAATTACGTTAAATTAAAGTAAGACGAGTCGGGTCGTATGGAAGAAAAAAACCTTCTGAATATCTTCACCTAAAATTAAACTTTGTTTCGTTTTATGACGATAATCTTGAGCTTTAGGGATTCAATATAACCTCAAAAAATCTACACGTTTTCTCGAAACTTGATGGGCGTAAGTTGCAGTACAGCATCAAATTGGTGCATCTAATGGCGACTTCATTAATGAAACAAAAAATACAAAAATTTATTGGTTTGTGAAAAAAAGTGTAACCATACTTAAAGGGTTTGTTTTCTTGTCTCAGAATTTTGCACAAAATATTTGGAAAAATGTGGCCATTTTCTGCCTTTCCGGCAATGTTCCCCTATAAAACGGTTCTGGCCATAGATAACCCTCTACTGCATGAATTTTGGTTTTGACCCCTAATAAAATTTCTTACACGTTGGAAGTTTTTTAAATTGAAATTGATAAATAAAAATATTTTTTATAACTGGTTTTTCAATAAGAGCGCTACAAAAGTTTTTTTTAAATAAAACAAAACCGGTTTTAGATACCAATGAAATTCTTTTTTCCTGTGAAAGTACGTTCGATGCCATTATGTATGGAACTCGATTTCTTTTGCACGCTTGCAGAAGTCCAGACGCTGAACCCAGTTTTCGAAGGTTTTCAAGCATAAATCGGCCGATACTGCTGCAATTTCACGTTCGATATTCGTACGAAGTTCATCAATCGTCGCTGGCTTGTTGGCATAGACCATATACTTGACGTAGTCCCACAGGAAATAATCTAACGGCGACAAATCGCACGACCGAGGCGGCCAATCGACTGGGCCATTTCGTGAGATAACACGTTCACCAAACTTGGTTTCAAATAAATTGATTGTGGCATTCGCTGTGTGGCTTGTGGCGTCGTCTTGTTGGAACCACATGTCCTCCAAGTCCATATTATCCAATTGGGGCCAAAAATATTCGGTTATCATTGAACGGTAGCGATTCGAATTCACAGTAATGTGCCGGTCTTAATCATCACGGAAGAAGTACGGCCCAATGACGCCGCCGGCCCATAAACCGCACCAAACCGTAATTTTTTCGGGAAGCAATGATGACTCATGGATTACGTGTGGATTGCTGTCTCACCAATAGCTCATATTTTGCTTATTGACGAAGCCATTCAGCCAGAAATGAGCCTCATCGCTGAAGATGATTTTCCGATGAAAATCCGAATCATTTGAATCAAGTTGTTGCTCAGCCCAATTCACGAACATACGACGCTTATGGTGGTCAAGCGGCTTCAGTTCTTGCGTCAATTTGATCTTGTAAGGATGTAGGCCAAGATCTTTTCGCAAAATTCGCCACAACGTCGTCACAGAGATGCCCAACGCTTGAGAACGACGTGTGAGAGACACATTTGGGCTTTCTTGAACTGAAGCCTCAGCGGCAGCAATATCCTCGACACTACGGGCACTTCTTTGTCTCACTGGCACGGGAACATTTTGTACTGTGCCTGTGGATTCAAATTTTTCCACTAGACGCTCAATTGTTGATCTGGTAGGACGAATCGAAAACGTAGCTTAAAGCTTCTACTATACTGTCAGAAAAGTCAGAGTTTTAACATTTAAAAAAATATGCATCAAATCGGGTTTTGCGTATACCCCGTCTATAGGTGGGCCTATGCAATAGAGTGATAAATACAGACTTGGTATTCATGAGCATGAGCTTGGTCGGTATTTGAAAAAAAATTCCATGAGGTGTCAGGGTACACCCGGTTGGAACGAAGTTCCTTTCGCTATATTTTATGTACTAGTTAGTTCCAGCACGTCTAAGGCGCCCGTTGAAAAATACGATAACTGAAATGGATCTTTAAGAAAAGATACTTTTTGTAGAATTATTTATTTTTTTGAACTACAGGTTTTTTCTTTAAGATCTGGGAAATTTTTATAGAATTGGTAATTTTTTCAAAAATAGGTGCATTTTTAAGTGTAGGTACTTATCTCAAGAAGGTACTCTTTAAAGAAAAGCTAGTTTGTTAAGAAAAGGCAATGTGTTGTAAGAAAATGTATTTTTCTAAGAAAATGTATTTTTTAAAAAAAAATTATTGTAAGAAAATTTTAATTTTTAAGCAAAGGTAGGTCTTTTAGATAATGTATTTTTTAAGAAAAAGTATTTTGTTTAAGAATATGAATAGTGTTTTTTTTTGAAAAATTTACTTTTGTTAAGAAAATACACTTATTTAAAAAAATATTCTTTTTTGAACTTCTTTCACTTTGGCTTTTCAAAATTTACTTTTTATTGGGTTCAAAACTATAACATATACTAAATATTAGTTACAGACTCCAACTAGAAAACTTCCCATTAAACAAGAAATTTCCCAATATATGTGAGACATCTAGTTAATTTCTTTCTCTATGTTCCAAGCAGTTAGTCTAGACCAGCCATCGGCACTCCATACCACTTGTGTGGACATTGAATTCACACCGACACTTACGCTCTTTAGAAAACCACGCTCTTTTGCTTCGTTTTTTTGAATGTGCACAGAACAAAATTTTTCTTTCGTTTAGTCGTCCGCAAGACAGCGATGAAACAACATCATGTGCGCTGGTTGTGTATTTGTTTGTCTTGCGTGCGGCAAAAAACAAGAACTCGTATGTTTGTATAATTTTTTTCAGTGCACAATATTTTCTCTCACCCACTAATCTCACACACTAATTTTTATTTTTGCCGACTGCTGGTCTAGACCATAGATGTGCAGCTAGTACTCTTTTGAGTCATCGTGTTTTCACACCGATAGTAGCTTGATCGTTTTTTCACACCAACATGTCCGAAAGCTTGCTGCTTGTTTACCGATTCAAAGTCAGTTGCTGTTCTGCATTTGACCAAGCAACACCGTATCGCTCTGCAAGCAAAATTGTTTGTAATAAAAAACACTACACTTAAAAAATAAAATTTAATTGCCATGGACGAATATAAAGAAATTTTTATGTTTGTAAATGGCAAAAATCATAAATGGAAATAATCATTGGAGATGTTGATATTTGATTTTTTTTAAGATTTAGTTTTAATTTTTTTAATTTTTTACTCAGTGTGCTACTTTTGTTTTCTCTGCTTTTGTTCTGCTTGCTCCGTTCAACTTAACACAGTCGCAAAATTCGTAAAACTGATTTGAAATGCGTTTGTGTCAGTTTGCACATGTCTGGTCTAGACACAAATCAAAGCAAAAATATACAATATAGTTGAGTGGGATCATAGATAAATAAAAGCCGTAGATGATTCATTTGCCTAATCATCATTTTCACCAGAGGGCACATGCTGTTTCCCTACGACCATTTTTCATTCGGATGCGACGAAAAAGCACTCAAACATCATTTTTATTTCGATTCTGTTGTATAAATTTGAAAATAGAATATAAATAATAGAAAAGCATATCGCTTTTGATATTGACAATACAAACGGCAAAAAAACATGGTTATATCGATTTTTCAATAGTTTTTGTTTTCAGGAAATTTGGCTATATCCACCACTCCGGCGCCATCTAGAGAATTTCCCTTTACTTTCAAATCCACCACGTATCTTTCACCAGCTATGGTTTTTTATTTATCTATAGTGGGATAAGTAGTAGTGGGTTTGGGGGGTTGCTAATAGTGGTTTTTAGCATAATAGTGTTAAAACAAAAGTTGTTTAATTTTATTTATTTTATCCCGAAACATGCGATAAGGAACTTCGTTCAAAAAAAAAATTGTTCCCATTACATCCCATGAAGGAATTGGGAGAGCTTCTCACAACCAGTGAGCTGTGCCCTTTCTAGTTTCATACTCACTGATTGGGTTCAACAGTTTCACACCGATTCCGAATGGTATTTTGAGAAGCTTTTTCATGGCTAAATACTCGATAGTGTCGCCGACACAATGCGAGTTGTCTGCCGCCGAAAAAGAAAATGCAGGTGGTCGTAGCAGGTATCGAACCCACGATCTCATGGACGAGAGGCGCACACACTACCCATTGCCCCATCGACGGACACAGGCTATTTTCATGTATATTTGTGAATATTTCTGTGGGGGAATTTCGTTCCGCCGATAAGCAGTCGATGGGGAGTACAACAATTTAAGAGCCTGTCACCATTGCCATTTCGCATATTTCCGAGACCATGGGCTCCATGGCTTTACACTGTCCTTATCAGGCTCAGTGGCTGCTTAGGCCTGTACCACAGAAATCCTGCGGAATTTTGAATTAAAACTGTCAATGGGGATTTGATCAGATATAGCCTTTTATGCTATTAGAGCATTTCTAGCCCTAGGTGAAAGAAGAAGGCCGACTCAATAAACCAGTGACCAGATTGTAATTGAGATTTACCACTATTAAGCAAACGCATTGGCTGTCGGTGGTGTAATGGTAGCGTGAGCGGCTCTTTGGCATGAGAATGTGGGTTCGATCCTTGCTCTGACCACCTTAAAATTTCTTTCGACGGCGGTCACCTCGCTTAGTGGCGGCGACACTGTCGAGTATTTAGCCATGAGAAAGCTTCTCAAAATACCGTTCGGAACCGGTGTAAAACTGTAGGACCCAATCAGTGAGTGTAAAAACTAGAAAGCGCACAACTCACTGGTTGGTGAAAAGCTCTCCCTAATCCCTTCATGGGATGTAACGGGAAACCATTTTTTTTTATTTTAAGCCAACGCACTTCGCCATGGCCTATGATGTCCACATTGTAGCATTCCATAGCTCGTCTAACCTGTTCGAGTCTCGATTTTTTAGAGAGAGTTCGTACATTCGAGGTACCAATCATAAACCGTTGTTTAAAGTCAAATGTCGTTATCGAAGGAGGATCTTTTTTCTCTGAATTTATTGATGATTCTATAATGATAGTAATTGAAGACGACTGATTCATTAGATCATCGCATCCGATTCTAGCGCTTGAGCTGCCAACAACCTCTAGGCAGGTTTATACCCTGTATTAGGGAGGTATATTTATCGACTTCCCAGTCTAAATCCGTAGTGTTTAATAAACAGCAGGGGCACCTAGAGCAGGTTGTGGTTCTTCACCACGCACTACGGGTTTGGCAGAAATTTTTCCTGTCCCTGTGCACTATAAAGTTTGTACTCGCGCCAAAAAACAAATCTTTTTGTACAGATAAAAATCAAATGACACTTTTGGGGAAAATCATACATTCGTAACACAGTTTAAGAGCAAAGTGTTGTGTACTTCTATATAGTTAATAAGCGTTATGGTTTTGTTACGGTACCGGACATGATTCCCACGGATGTAAAACTCATTGCCGATCGGCGATTAACGAGAACTAGTTCGATAACTTGAGTTTGTTCCAACTCCACTATAGTTGTTCCAACTCTACAATACCGTAGTGTACGAAACATGGAAGAACTGTCGCTTCCGATCAATGAGTCGAAAAATTGAAAATGATTTCGAACAGTGTGGCTTTGTAAAGCCTTTTGTTTTGAGAAAATTTTTCGTTGTGTTATACAAGGTGGCGCAAAAGTAATCCTCCTATCAGAAAATGCTATAAATTTTGCGATTGGCCCTAATGTCAGTTCTGTTTTGACATTTGTGTAGTAAACACATGCGAAATACACGTTAATAAACAATGTTACGCTACACTGCTCCAGAACGCAGAATATTGCTGACTATTTATTTGACCAATAATCGGTCGGTGACTTTGACACAACGTGAATTTCGTCGCAGATTTCCTGGCCGTCCAACGCCTACTGGTGAAACACTGCGACGTTTAGCCGCTCGCCTCGAAGAGACTGGCACAACACGATATGCTGCCAGGCGTGGCAGACCCCGGAGTAGCCGTTCTGCAGAGAATATTGCTGCTGTAGCCGAGGATGTCATGGAAGCGCCGTCGACATCGACCAGACGACGTGCCACGCTACTGAGCAATGATCAACGAGTTCTTTTTGCCTCAACTTGAGGAATTGGGATTGGAAAACATGTGGTTCCAACAGGACGGTGCAACGGCACACACTGCACGTGCCACAACCGATATGCTGAAGGATGCATTTCCCGGGCGCCTAATCTCCCGTTTTGGCGATTTGCACTGGCCAGCAAGATCGCCTGATTTGACCGCTCCAGACTTCTTTTTCTGGGGCTTTTTGAAGTCGCGGGTTTATGTCAACAAGCCTCAGACCCTTGCAGCTCTTAAAGACAATATCCGTCAAGAATGTGAGGACCTATCGCCGGAAGGTTTGGCCAAAGTGATGGAAAATGCTATAAAAAGGGCTCAAATGACAATCAACTGTGGCGGCGGCCATTTACATGACATCTTATTCTCGACTTGATGAAAAAATAATTAAAAGCCCAAATAAAAATAATCCTCAAGAAGAATCAAAGTTTTTCATTTTTTTTTAAATTACAGCCAAAAAACATCGGAAGTTTACTTTTGCGCCACCTTGTACAATTAACAACAACTGTTACAGTGTTCAAATACTGCGTAAATCTACCCGAGTAAAACCAAAAATACTAATGGTACATGTAACTTTTAATGGATTCCATGATAGTATGAATGGTAGGTAGTAAATATTTATACCTTATAAATAATTGATTCATAAATAATAATTGATTCTGCAACTGATCTTAACACCGGTCTACCAACTAGTTACAATAAAATTTATAAACTACTACCGTGTCGTGTAACATGTAACAAGATTTTTCTCCGCAGTTTCATGTAGTTAGTAGGGAATTCAAAACCGAAACCGTTTAACCGGTTTTTTTAAATTACCGGTTTCATCGGTTGTCACACCTTAATTTATCCACAATTTCTCAATTCTCAATTTCTGCTCTTTGAGTTTCCGTTAAGGATTCCAAAAAAAATGCAGTTCCATTTGCAATTGTACTTATATTCAAAGCATTTCCTTCATATGTTTCATACAGTACAGGTTGCTGAATTTGAAAGTACTACGAGGCAATATCTAATGAAACCACAAACCTATACATATAAAATGCTTTAAAAACAGAATTGCCAGCAGTCAAACAAATTCAAAACAATTAAAAGCATTGCCATATGTCATTACATTGGCATCCGATTTCACAACCTTTATTTGAAATGCCTGAGCAAATGCCAATTCAAAATACTTTAATTGCCTTGCTACCAATTGTAATTCGTTTGCCTTTGCATTAGATAATGGAATGCAAATTAAAATCCAATGCAAATTAAGAAACCCATGTATGATGTATTCCCTACAAAACGAAAAGATATCTCATTGCCTGTAACCTAAAATTAAGCTTTCAGTTTTTTGCTATGATATGACAGATTTTTTTTCCTAACCATATTTCCAGAAAGACTTTCAGAGAAATTGACACGTTCCAACTAAAATTTCCCATTTAATAGTGTATTTTACAATAAAAATAAATTTTGTAAAATAAAATTGTGCCAAATTGTATGTCATCAAATATAGAAGAGTATAATAGCCTGTTCAGCGAACTTTTTTGTTTAAGCACACGTGCGATTGCTACCAAGGCGATCAAGTTTATATTTGAGTTTTTCTTCCATTTTAGTTTGGGAGTTAAAGCTCATTTTACTAGCTGCCCTTATGTCAAAGTACATTGTTGCCAATGTGTTATTATAGTTGATTTTAAAACCTCTTTCTATTGGAAAATACCAAAATTTAGCAAACTGCAGGCAACACTGCTCTATCAGCTGTTTAATTGGAAGCAGCTGATAGCAGACAAAATAAAATGAACAAACAACAAATTGCAAGAAGAGTGGGAAAAATTAAAGTTAGTGAAGTGAGATAATTAGTACAGTGTTTTTAAAATTATTGCATCCGTGGCATTAGGGGCGACATGTAGCGACGTTTTTTGTTAGAAATATCCATATTAAACAACAATTTTAATTAATTTTCTTGTAAATGCGTAAAGAAACACATTTGTAAACAAACTAAACGATTGATATTTTCTGATTGTCTAATCTGACGTTTTGTTTCGTTCGTGTTTGATTTCGCTGAACCAAATTTTTTAAGCAAAACGAAAGCTCTTCGTTTCACTCAAAACAAAGCGTACAAAAACCAAAAGCTATCTTCGCTAGTCATTTGGCGTACGAATGATCAAAAATTAAGTTACAAAAACAGGCTATAAATCTCAACAAACAAGTCGTCTCTGAGATTTCAAAAAAAGTTTTGTATTTTTCACCAACTTTCCGAAACGCCAAAGCACTAATATTTTCTTCGAAAATTTGTTCTCCAACCTAAACTTTGCAATACTGTATTCAGCTCTTGCGAAATTTTGTAAGAAGAAAGTGGAGTGTGTAGGGGAATTATAAATGAAATATTTGCAAAGTAAATCAAAGATAGGTGGTAGCTCTCCGCCACAAAATTTCCGTTTATAGATAAATGACAACATTTCTTACGAAAAATTCGCAAGAATTGAATACGGGGCTTTAGACTTTGCCAGTGCTATTAACTTCCTCAATCCTTATTCAGTTCTTGCGACTTTTTGTGAAGCCCGGTACTCAGTTTTTATGAAATTTTCGTTGCCACAAGTCGTACGTGTATAATAAATAACGAAAATTTCATGAACTGAAAATTTTTGCGAAAATTTCGTAGGCAAAATCAATTACAGGGTTGTTACGCCAAAGTTATTTCGTACGTATTTTAACAACCAAAAGCAACACGACATGCGTTAAAAATAAAATGGAGCGCGTAGAAGAATTATAACTGAAATATTTGTAAGGTAAATCAAAGATAGGTGGTAACTCTCCGCAACAAAATTTTCCGTTTAGAAATAAATGACAAAATTTCATACGAAAATTTTGTAAGAACTTAATACGGGGCTGAAGAACGGAATTTTGTTTTTGTAGAGAGTTACCACCTACTATTTTGATTTTGCTTACAAATATTTCATGAGTGCATAACAACCCTGTAATTGATTTTGCTTGCGAAATTGTGGCACATAGCTATAGAGAAATAGACAAGAGCCGCTATCCATCCCTCTCTTCATGTTCTCTTGATGATGACGAGTTAGTAGGTTCCTATCCACACACGGAGACTTTTGTTGCCGGCGACACGAGTTTGCGAGAGAGGGAAGTAAAATGTACGAAGAGGGGTTCGGTGTTCCCTGTACTCGGCGACAGGCTTTGGTGTTGTTCCTAAATTAAGTTAGCTGTATATACTTTTGACGTTATGTTTTATTCATCATTCGTAGTATTTTACAGCGCCAAAAAAATTTCAGTTTGCTATTGTTTTAAAATTGAAAGAAAATTATTAAAATGGCAAAGTGGAAGCAAGAAAATATTGAAAAATTGATTATTTTAGTGGAACAAAATCCCTGCCTCTATAATATTCGTCACAATAAAGTGTAAACAAAGAAAAATGTGAGAATGTCAGAAAAAGCAAACACGAAAACAATAATCGTCACGAGTCGCCGAGACAAAAGTTGCCCTGTGTGGATGCTACAAGCGACTACAAAAGAGAATCCAGTAAGTTTCGGCAACAAAAGTCTCCGTGTGTGGATAGGGACTAGGCCATATCATCGAGTTGTAGTTGTTTCTGTAATTTCTGTAAATCGTCTTTGGGTTTACAAGTAGACGACCAGAAGATGTGCGCAACTTGGCAACCCTGGTAAAAGAGAACCAAAAAGTGCTAGGAGTTCACTCAAACGCATTCCTCTTTCGCATCATATCTTGCTTATTTCATACTTTTTGCATAGTTTATGTAATTTTACTTCAACATGGTTGGAATTTGTACAGTTGTATACAATAAAACTATCAACAAGTTGCTCGTGTATTGAAATATTCAATGAAGAGAGTAAGAGAGAGAGTAGAGAAGTACTAGGGTTTCACTCGTTTTGTTTGTTGGCATTTGAGTGAAGAGAAATTTTGACTGTCCCCAGCGGTACATGTCAGTAGTCATTCATTGGATACTTCCTACTGAAATAGCAACCAGCGGTACTTTCCAACAATTATACCATCTCACTTCTTTTTTCTGATCAATGTCATTAGAGCGAAGTAGTTTCATTTCGCTTACGAATTCATAAGCTTGAGCGTAGTTTCCCCACACCTACTTTCTACTAGCCATGTAGGTACCTACCCTGCTATTACATATTCAAGAAGTTCGAAGTACTTACAATATAGCTACTTTCTACTAGCTATGTAGGTACCTACCCTGCTATTACAAATTCAAGAACTTGGAAGTACTTACAGTATAGCTACTTCCTACTAGCTATGTAGGTACCTACCCTGCTATTACAAATTCAAGAACTTGGAAGTACTTACAGTATAGCTACTTCCTACTAGCTATGTAGGTACCTACAAATTCCCTACTTTTAACGCACAAAATAACCAAATATTTAATTTTACTTCATTTATTATTATGTATATGTGTGTTTTTTAATTGTAATTTTTTGGTATTTTGCTTTTTAAGCAATTAGTCTTATGTTGGCGGTTTTTTGCTAATTTCAATGCCTGTCGCACGTCCTTTATAAAATCGGCATGACAATATCCGTCCTTTCGCGAAGCCTCTGGATTCAAAAGAATTATATATTAGTAAAGGCAATTTTTTTTTCTTCAAAAATTCACGTACCATACAAACAGTCCATTAGTCCCTTACATTCTTTGAGTGCAAATTTGGAATGGATACCATCATAATTGATGTCGACAATGAGACTCCTCTCGAAAATACCCTCAATTGATTTGACAATTCCCGATTTGCCTATAATATTTTTTATGATCTTTATCTATAGAAAAAAAGTGAATAATGTAATATCGAAACTGGACTGGATTATATATGTAACTTACATAGCTTTCACTGGACCCCGCCAAAATTTTTGTATGTTGTATTTTATGTCTCTTTTATTAAAAGCACAACTGTTGCACACAAACTTTTCTTTTAAATGATAAATAATTTTACAACTGCACAGCATGATTCAGTAAATTCTTCGCCATGGCGAATTTGCAAATTCCCGTTACTTTTTATACGTATACGAACATAAGTATTTCAACACATTAAATAACAACAACAAAAATCTGTACAAGCATACGATTCACTGAAATCGTAAGCAGGTTGGTAATGGGATTGATATAACTCACCAAACAATACAACGCTCCTTCGTAATTGGCCTACCACCAATTTACGAAGTAACTTCTTACTTTTTCCATAGTCAGACTACTACTTTCAGAACTCATGCAATCGTAACCAATTTCGCTAAGTTCCACTGGGTCTACTTGTACATCGTTTTTGAGAAACCCCTTGATCGAGCTGATAGGCTTGTGTCAAACTCGTTCACTAGTTCTCGAACTCGTTCATAACAATAACAAACACACTCGTCATATCGAACATGTGCATTAGGTATATGAACTAATGAACTATATATGTATAAATGAACTATATAGTTAATGAACTACCCAACTCTAGAGCTGATCACCAAGTAAATGAAGAGTGAGGGAAATTTTCGTTATTTGTAATACTTGCACTTCTTATGGGAATGATAATTATATAAGCATTGAATACGGGGGCTTAAAATAATAGGAAATTTTTCGTCGACGCATGTATGGTCAAAAATGTTTCAAAATTGTGCAATAAAAAAATTTTGGATTTTTTCGATTTTTTGCCTGCGAGGAAATGTACATAAATAAGCCCCTGTATTATAAAGTTATACTAAATAATAAGTTTAAAAACGAGTATCTTTATAAAATAGCTTTGTTCTTATAAAAAACGTAATATTAAATATTACGGTTTAAAGTCACTTTGGTTTCACTGAAGAACCGTTTAGTGAAATTTCTAAAAACCGTAAATCCGAAAACCGTCTCAACACAGTTTTGAATTCCCAACTAAGTAGAGAACTGTATACTCACAATAGTTGTTATTTGTTTAGGACAGTGATCCTTAATCGGTGGTCTCTGAATGCACCCGAAGTAGTCCGCGTAGTAACAACATGACGCGATGGAAAATATTTAAATTTTTAGTTTAGTGAAATTAAATGAATAAGAATTGCCGAAATGCTAACAGTATTTTGTATTGCATTAAAACTTTTAGAGCTTTAGAAAATAAGGCAGTTTGAAAGGCAGTTTTAAGGCACTGAGAAAGGCACGCTAACGCTCGCATTGACTCTCCTTGCTCCTTTACGAAAAGAACGGGCCTTCGATGCCGTCATGCCAAAAACAAAACACGGTACGTGTGGATTTTCCAAACCATACATTTGACAATTTTGCTTGTTAACGAAGCCGCCGAGGTGGAAATGAGTATAATCGGAAATGATGATTTTTCGGTAAAAATGCTCATCTTCAGCCAAGCCATCAGTTCTTGGAGTAATTGGACTCTATATATAGTTGTCCACTAAAAGATTTCAATGCTGTGACCATGTTGACCACTCTAGATTTTCTCATAAAAAAAATAAATGGTTTCCCATTACATTCCATGAAGGAATTGGGGAAAGCTTCTCACAACCAGTGAGATGTGCGCTTTCTAGTTTTATACTCACTGATTGGGAACTACAGTTTTTACACCGGTTCCGAACGGTATTTTGAGAAGCTTTTTCATGGCTAAATACTCGATAGTGTCACCATCACTAAGCGAGGTGACCATTGTCGAAAGAAATGTAAGGTGGTCTGAGCAGGGATCGAACCCACGTTCTCATGTACAATAGCCGCGATCACTAACCATTACAGCACCGACGGATTTTCTCATAACAAATAAATCACCCACTTATTCATCAATATTCCAGGCCTAGGCGTTGTATAGGCTCACTTTCGAGACAACTATGACAAACAGTCAACAAAGTCTTGGAATATTGGACTAACAGAATGAGCTACTTACTGCCAGAGTCAACCATGGTAGCCACATGAAATAATGGAAATATTTGCTGTTTCTAATACAGCCATAATATATAAAAAGAAATTAAGTCTGGTACATTTCATTTAATTTTTAAAAATATACTTGTATTTGAACCTCCCGTTAAAGCCACAGAAGTCGAATTACAATACAAGGCCTGTTTTTGTATTCCCTGCCTAAACGTTATTAAGCTCCCCATACAAAAGTCGTCGAAAAAGTAGTTTAGTAGGAAATAAAAAAAAAGCTTTTTGTATGTACTAGTCTTGACGGTAGACGGTTGACGTTTTACTTATAATTGCGCGGTTAGTTATGACGGTTAGACGGTAGAAAGACAAAACAAAACAAAAAAACTGATCGAAGAGCAAGTGATTGTGTCAAATGCAAAAATTAAAAATAAAAAGAAAATTGTGTTTGCCGTGTAATTGTGTATTGCCGCGCACAAAATGTCGAAGTAAAGGCAATAACAATACCAGCTGATCGGTCTTGACGGCTGACGGTAGATTCTGCAACCTGGAGAAGTCTACCGTCGTAAACTGTAAATTTTAGTTGTGTCTCTCTAACACATGCAAAGTGCAACCCCAACCCAAACAGCTGATCGCTTACCGTCAACCGTCATGACTAATTGAACCTTAAGCGATTCTAAGCGGCTCCCCTTACAAACTCGTCGAAAATATTGTTAATGTAAAATGTTTGCAAATACTATAAAATTTTCTAAATATTTTATTTATTTCACAACTTTATTTCAATTTATATAACTGTAAAATAGTTGTGGCCTTAAATATTCTAAAAGATTAAGAACCTCTGGTTTAGATTGATGAGAAAGTGCAGTCGATTTTTAATTCATTGTGAAAATATGTAATTTAATTACCGTATCGCTGCTGGATTCTGGGAATTACCCAGTAAACTGGTTTTATTGCATAGATTTGTATGGAATTATTGCCGTCGCCTGCATAGAATATCTAATAGAATATGGTAAGATACAATCAGTATTAGATCTAACGTCATCGGCAACAGACTTGCGACGATTATTTTGAAATTACTCGGTAATTGCATATATCCCTGCTGCACACTAAAGTACGAACAAGTAAGATAGTTCCCGAAGTTAATAATGAAAAGTAGTTATCTTGTATTTAAAACCCGCGGTTGAAAATAACATAAACAAAAGGTCTTTGTATTTATCTATTTTTGGGCATCAATTTTTATCAGTGTGGCAAATTTGTGCAAATATAATCTTGCGACTTAATCAGTTGTTGCATTCAACAACACCAAAACGTGGTTATTTCTCTAGCATTAAAGCTGTGCTATTCAGTTTGTTTTAAATTAAATGATAACATTTAAAATTGTATTAAGATTGGTGTGGACTTGAAATTCAAAGTTGAAATATCAAGAGGTGAATACACTGTGTTTTTGAAAAAAAAAACATGTTTTTCAATATTGTTATCAAGCGACTTGTGCGAAATCTTTGTAAAGAGTAGCCGTATAAGAGGTATGATTCGGAATGATATAAAAGACAATTATTGTTATAAAAAAACTAGATAATAGTGGGACAACGATATCCCTGACTGTTGACACCTTAAAACCTGTGCTCATCACCGAAACCGCTAGGCACATGTTGCCATGTGTTGGGGATAATATTGTTAACATTTTTCACTCATGGATGTGTTTTTAATAGTCAAAAAAGAACACAAAAATATTGTCATGCTTTGCCATGTTTCCAGTGCTGTGGAGTCGGAGTTGTGGAGTTCGAGTCTGCGACAACGTTACTAATATAACACTTTTTCAGAAAGCATAGACAACACACTTGAAGTAGAGCTATTTATATAAAGGGTTTTTCAATAAGAGCGCTACAAAAGTTTTTTTAAATAAAACAAAACCGGTTTTAGATACCAATGAAATTATTTATTCCTGTGAAAGTACGTTCGATGCCATTATGTATGGAACTCGATTTCTTTTGCATGGCCACCACGGGCACGCTTGCAGAAGTCCAGACGCTGAACCCAATTTTCGACGGATTTCAAGCATAAATCGGCCGATACTGCTGCAATTTCACGTTCGATATTCGTATGAAGTTCATAAATCGTCGCTGGCTTGTTGGCATATACCATAGACTTGACGTAGCCCCACAGGAAATAATCTAACGGCGTCAAATCGCACGACCGAGGCGGCCAATCGACTGGGCCATTTCGTGAGATAACACGTTCACCAAACTGGGTTTCCAATACATTGATTGTAGCATTCGCTGTGTGGCTTGTGGCCGTCCTGTTGGAACCACATGTCCTCCAAGTACATATTATCCAATTGGGGCCAAAAATATTCGGTTGTCATTAAAAGGTAGCGATTCGCATTGACAGTAATGTGCCGGTCTTGATCATCACGGAAGAAGTACGGCCCAATGACGCCGCCGGCCCCTAAACTGCACCAAGCCGTAATTGTTTCGGGATGCAATGATGACTCATGGATTAAGTGTGGATTGCTGTCTGACCAATAACGCATATTTTGCTTATTGACGAAGCCATTCGGTTGACGATTATGACGACCATAAATTGGACGTAGCGCTCTTAAAGTCGAGGCCACTGACTCTAAATTTCGGTAGTAAATTTTAATAATTTCGACTCGTTGTTGGCTCGTATATCTTTCCATGATGAAATGGCAAACCTTACTGAAGAAAAATATGGCGTCGTTTGCTGTCCCTATGGATTTACTTTTGTAGCGTCTCTGTTGAAAACCCCTTTATATCATTCCAATTTCTTAATTTTATATTTAGAAAAGAAAATATCTTTTACATTAGAACAGCTAGGTAGGATTTTTGGGTCTTTTGAAAAATGTTTTAGATTAATTACGAGTTTCGACTTATGTCTACCGATATCCGTTTACTAAATTATGTATGTGGGTGTCATACTTGTAACAAATATTTGAGTCGAAGTGGAGTTTTTTTTTAAGTGATGGAGTCGGACTTAGAGTGGAGTCGTGCATTCTCCAAATACTGGAGTCGGAGTCGTTCAGTTTTGGAGCCTCCACACGCTGAAAAAACTGCCTCTGTAACATATTCTCCCAAACACACACCAAAAACTTTAAAAAATTCAATAATTTTTTTTCCTTTTTTCCCTTGTTTAGGACCATGGTAGCAAACCCTTCAAAATTCAAGGAAACAATCAACTACAAGAATGTTCCTAAACAACTTTCTAGAACAATCCTAGGAATGATTCTTAACACCGTTTAGGTAGCCCTTAGATAGCCGCAAAAGTGAAAAATGTCCCGAAAATTTTTTAATTTCATTTGTTTTTTCTTTACTTCAACATTGAGATACTATAAAGCCTTCTCCCGTAAGTGAAAAGGCATGTTGCAGGTTTCATTGTTATACTATTAGTTATTTAGTCCTTAGGTGGTATGGGTTGACATTTATAGTTAGGGTTGTGACAAAGAGTAGTAGCATGGATATTTAGTAATAATGATTCAGTGTTGTAGGGATTAGTAGTCTCAGCAGGGATGGCACTACAATACTATGCTATCTATTACAAAAATTATAAAAAAAAAATATTCGTATTATGTTTATAATGTTGATGGCCCTGGACTTGCAAATCGCACTTTCTTAAGTTGTGGATCCAAATCGTCCGAATCTGACTCTGAACTTATGGTGTCCACAGGCACGATACTTCCAGACTGCCCTCCATCATCATCTTTTTCTTTTTCAGATACTTCGTTAACATCATACAGGGTGACCTTGTAACTCCACCAACATACCTGAAATGAATTAGAAAAGAAATCAAAAAATTACAGCAGACAGTTGTCCGAGGCCTTCGGCCGAAGGCCTCGGACAACTGTCTGCTGTAATTTTTATATTTTCCAACGGCATTTGATTCAAGTCCGTTTAAAACAAAAAATATTATGTTCAATTTTTTTAAACTTAATTTAATTTATGTATTTTAATTAATATTTTTATTGAAATAAGTTCTGCGAATGTTCAGAGAGCCGGCCTAATATTAAAAAAGGTTTACCTTATCGAGTCTATTAGCATTCGAGCGTTGTGTGAAAGCTTTACGCTTTACAATTCAAAATTAATGTTACAACAGCTTTATTGAAGCTTTCGCAAAAAAGCTTTATTACGTTAGCTTACTGTTTGTTTCACTTTTTACTAGATACATGTTCCTAAGCAATGTTCAGCAACCAAAAACACTCAACCAAACACCACACATATGTTTGAGTGGATGTGTTTAAACAATTTTCATTTGAGAAATTAAAATACTAGAAATATATCAACCAATATGAAATGTATATCAAACGAAAGATATCATCTTCATTTACCTACAAAAAAAATTTTAAAAAAATTCATCTAGCCGTTTCCTCAAATTCAATGAAATAAAGATTACAACAATAAAAACCTGACATGACTCCTCATACCGTAAGGTAAGACGTATTCTACGTCAAAAGGAATGCAAAACAATGCATCAATAAAATTGATATTACCTCTGCAAGCAATGCGTCGAGTTTTTTGCCTTTGTACCGTTTTTTCATGGCCATTGTGGTTTCAGTTCTCTTTGCTCATCGGATTCGGTAGGGAGTTGTTTGATAAAATCGTCAAAATTAAAATGAAGAAAATGCAGCTTTAATGTCATCGATGCGCCGATTTTCTCAAAATAATACAGCATTTCTTTCACCCATTCTCTTGCTTCCGGTTACGCGTCTCGATCCACTCGCAAGACTCTGGTGCATACACTTTGAAGGTAAATCCATGCCATTGAATGATTATAATCATGAAGCGATGATTCAAAGTTGCTCTTGAATAGCTTTCTTATGTCAGGGCCATTAAGTACGCCTGTTAAATTAAGACAGAAAAGAAAACATTAACAAAGTGAAAATTGTACAATGAAGTGAACAAAAATTCGTTTTAAATTTACTACAATACCTTATTTAATTTTGTCATCGCTACGCTTTGGGAAAATGCTTTTCAAATAGTCGAATGCGTTTGGGCAATTTACAACGGCCACTTCGATGAATTTTTTAACAATTCCCAATTTTATGTGGAGCGGTGGCAGCAAGATGTCTTGAGTATTGTCTATTAAAGGTGCATTCTTCAGTCTATGTTGTTTAATTTATTCCTCCACACTTCCTCTTGGTCTCCACGAATTTCATTGGTATTGATTCAGAGGTGAGCGCGAATCCCAATTACTAAGAAAACAAAAGAATTTTGGGAAGCCGCCCTTATCGATGATCCCTTGCAAAATGTTGATGACCTCCAAATCACAGCAAATCTTCCATTTATTTTCGTAGCAATTGATTTTTTTCATTATATCTTTCAATGCTTCATAGCTTTCTTTCATGTTAATACCTATTGCTAGCGGAGTGGAAGGTTCTCGGTTCGACACGTGCAACAACACTGCTTTCAAGCTTGAAGCAGAACCATCAATAAATAATCTCCACTCACTAGCGATGTAGTTCATTCCCATTTTTACCACCAAAGCTTTTACATCGCTGCAGTAAGCGAACGAATTGTCATCATTTAGAGTGTAGAGGCTCTGAAATTCAGCTTGCCGTTAGCGGTACGCCGTAGAGTTCACATTATCATGTGTGAGTTTTCTTTGCTTTAAAAACGCTGTCGAAAATATGGCAAGTCGCTGCGATAGTCCCAATATGGCCACAATGATATCCATTTCCGTTTGTGTTATTAGTTGTGGTCCATCTCTTCCCAGTTGGGGCTCATAATCGGTATCATAAGTAACACCACTTGCTCTAGTCATTCCTGTACATTCTGTACTACGATCTGGAGTTGGCGGCCTTGGTGATACAAAATTTTCAGGTGCAAGCACTGGTAGTGTGGCTGTTACAGTTGCTTTCTAACCTTTGTTCCTCTCAGCATATCAATTTAGACCACATGTGTAATTTACGCATGCATAGTAACTGGTTTTATCATGATCACCTGGGAGATTAATCCAGTTTACCGGCTTACAATACTTCATACTATGTTTGCCTCCACTCAACCATGCCATGAGATTGTTATAACATTGGCGACACACTGTATTAGGTGTGTAATTTTCACCGGTCAAGTCTACTTCGTCGAAAAACAACTTATATGCTTTCTTGAATTCTTTTCCTTTTGCAATGTTGTAGAAATATTTTTTCTGATTTGATGACCGCAAACGTAGCAAAATAAATCAATATTTTCACACTGCATATTGAAATTGTCAGTTGCCAATGTTGTGTGCGAATTATGCTGTAGCACTTTCACTTTTTTACTTTCAATTTCACTTTATAACTTTCACTGCTGAGCTTTCGTTGACGTCGCGCTGTGTAATGCCTCGATGTGAGCGTCGTTTCGCTTTTATATTGTGTGCTGCGTCCCTTGTGAATTCAATGCAGATATTTGCTTCCAGGTAGTTTTTTGATAGAATTTTTTTTGATTTTATTTGTTCACAATTTCATCTTAATGACAAGAGCTCCAATGTGTTTCCAGGTATTTTTTTTATATTTTGGGTTGTTTTTATGTGAATTCAATGCAGATGTTTGCTTCCAGGTAGTTGTTTGATAGTTTGGGCACGGGAAGTCACCCACCAGCTTGAGAATTTTTATTAGAATCCACTTACTATAAGTGAAGGTACAGTGCACTCACACACTCGGCCTCCTCACTGTCAATTATTTACGTTTAAAGATTTGGAAATCAACATTTTTTTTAGGAATCGCTTAGTTCCTTACACTTCAATTGTTTTTAAGCGAAATTTTGGCTCCCAGAAAGTACTTTTGTTAGAAAAACCTCACTATCTTCGGTCTTAGAAGGGTTAATGCAGAGTATTGTACCTTAAAAAAAAGCTTGAAGTGTTGTCTTTTACTGAGTCTAGGACGAAATAAGTTTACTAGGGCTGTTTTTTGAGAAAACCAGATTTTTATTAAAAAAGTGAGGTTAAATATTTTTTTTTTTAAATTTGCCCCAATGGGTAATATAAATTAACATATTTATATACAGATTTATAGCGTTTTCAAAGGTCTTCTCAATGATACCCATCTCAACCCGATCGGATAAGAAATGGGTGAGATATAAGCGATTATATACTCAAGCTATAAAGGCCTATATCTCAAGAAGTTGGATCGGCCTCCTTAAAAAATCTTTCGGGTTTTAATCAGCCCTGTAAGCCCCACCAGGCTAAAGAACAAAAGTAACCAGGCAAAAGTAAATTTGTTCGTAAAAGCGGAAAATAAAAAAACGCTTTCTGGGCGATATTTCGCTCATTTTTTAAAGTTTTTCGCGATTTTGACTTTGAAGATGAAGTTTTTATTCATATTATGAGTTTCTGATAAGAGCTACAACTTTGCCTCAGAGAGTAAATCAAAATTCCGAACGGTTTGCAAGATATAAGCTTGAGAATATGATCACTTTTTTGCAAAAATGACACCGAGGCCCCACTTCTTTGGGGGCCCATAAAAAAAAATTTACCTAAGACCTCAATAAACAAATTTCTAGAACATATAAACTTCCTGGGAATTATTCTTAACACCGTTTTTTAATTTCATTTGTTTTTTATTTACTTCAACATTGAGATACTATGCTATCTATTACAAAAATATTAAAAAAAAGTATTCGTATTATGTTTATAATGTTGATGGTCCTGGACTTGCAAATCGCGCTCTCTTAAGTTGTGGATCCAAATCGTCGTCCGAATCTGACTCTGATTCAGCAATTATGGTATCCACAGGCACGTTGCTTCCAGACTGCCCTCCATCATCAGCTCTTTCTTCTTCAAATACTTCATTAACATCATACAGGGTAATCTTGTGACTCCACCAACATACCTCTGCAAGCAATGCGTCGAGGTTTTTGCCTTTGTACCGTTTTTCCATGGGCATTGTGGTTTGGTGAAACCGTTCTCCTTGCTCATCGTCGCGCTGTGTAATGCCTCGATGTGAGCGTCGTGTCGCTTTTATATTGTGTGCTGCGTCCCTTGTTGCGTGTGCTGAGCTTACTGCATTGCCTGTGCTGCTGCTGTCGGTGCATGATCGCGTGATACCTAAGCGCTACCTAAACGGTGTTAACCCTTGGACAAACACATGGTTCTGGCCAGGCATATTTCATTTTTTGCTACCTATGGACCTGAACAGGAGAAAAAGGTAAAAAAAATTAAATTAAAAAATTTTCGGCAAATTTTTCACTTTTGCGTGCTACCTAAACAGTGTTAAGAATCATCTCTAGGAAGTTTATATGTTCTAGAAATTTGTTTATTGAGATCTTAGGTAAATTTTTGTAGTTGATTGTTTCCTTGAATTTTGAACGGTTTGCTACCTATGGACCTGAACACGGGAAGAAAGGTAAAAAAAATCGAATTTTGTTAAGTTTTTTGCGATTTTGATCTGGAAGGTGAAGTTTTTTTGATTTTATATGTTCGCATGGTTATTTTGCCATGACTTAAAAAATTACACACAGTGATATTGTACGTGTCGTCCGAAGTCTCAAACAATATTAAACACTACTGAAAAATGTGTCTTTTTGCAATTATAACGTGTTTGTAGGTTGTCGCAAATATAGTATACTTGTGTCCAAAAACATTGTGTTTGCTATTCAATATAACATGTTTTGGGCATATTGCTTAATAGGTTGTCAAATATGTATTTGTGGCCCAAATGTTACTTTCTTTGTTGAAAAGTGCTGGACACAGAAACGTGACGGCCTAGAAGAGACAAAAAACAGCAGATCTTCAATTCTCGAAAGCTATGCTTGCAAATATGTACATGTTTCCTGCAATGTGTTGCTGGGGACGATATTTTTCAGCGTGCAGTTTGATCTGTCATAAAATATGTATATGGAAGTTCTACTAAATGAATCATACCGTTACATATAAAAAATGATACACCTTTTCATGAATGACCTAAAAAATATTGAACAGTAATTAACTCCCAGGTTCATATCTATGACTCTTTTCTGTGTCAGAAAATAACGTTTAGAAAGAAACAACATTCTTGTTGAAATGTTTTCAGAGAGATCCGAGACTCGTTTTGAAATCAAAATGTTGACTGGGAATAAACTAGTTGTTAAACCATTCAGCAAACACAAACACGATAATAGATTCCAATAGATTATATCTAAATAATAATTAGTGTAATTTCAACATCTAGTTAACGTTTAGTTTCTACATCCACCGTCATAGAAACTAAAAATTTTTTATTTCTAATATTTCACTTGATCTAATCAAACACCAATTGAGCTAACGCCACTTTGCGAAAAACCAAAACATCAAAATATTGATGCAATAAAAAGCCGTTTGATTACACTGTGAGACAAAATTAGATTTTTTTCCAAATGATGGGGTTCTGTCCACGTATTGTGGTAGAAAGGTCTAAAAAAATATACGTGTATCGGCGTTTTGCCAGATCTGATCAGATTTTTGTTTTAGGGCGGGTCAAAGTTTCCGCCCCTCGGAACTTTCATGCAACATATCGGCATAAAAAATTGTGTGTTCCTTACTTCTAAGGTACAAAATATGTTCAGAAGTTTTATAGAAAAGATTCAGATAAACATGTTTGTGGTACAAATTAACCCTCTAACTGTCAGGTATAACCATAATTTTTATTTTTTTTGAAAAATCGCAAAAAACTGCTCCAAAATAACGGGGGGCCTGGTCAAAATGTTGTACACAAATTATCGCCATAAAATTTCACTATATGTGTCCGATCATTCCAAAACACAAATCTTAGTTACACAATGAGAAAAATGTTCATGGCTAATCGCTGTATAATCGTAAAACTTGCATCACTATTCAATGGAAAACAAGTTCATTTGGTACTTGAAAAACTAGTATTTTCTACAAAATAGTTCAATTCCTAGAAACAAGTTCATTCTGTAAAAATTTCTTCAAAAATAAAACCCAAATTGCGCTAAATTAGATAGTTTAGGAAAGTACGAAAGGTTGCTTTACGATTTCTAATTAAAATTGAAGAAAATTTATTGAAATTCAGAAGTCACCAATGGCAATTTGAAAGACATTAATTTAAATTTTAATACTTATTTAGTTGTCTTAGATCCGAGTTATTTTTAAAGTTGAAATTTCCTTCAAAGCTAAGAGATTTTTTTTTCTCCGGCTGGTGAAAAAAATGTAGAAGCAGCGGGTGGGATTCGAAACATGAGAGAACGGACAACGGAGAAAACATGATCTCTTAGCCTTAAAGGAAATTACAGCTTTAATACTTATCAATTGAAATTTAAAAGACGTCAATTTAAATTCAAAAATAATATAAAGTCGGTTAATCATTTTTTAAATTTCCAATTGATGTCTTTTAAATTTCAATTGATGTGTTTCAAATTTCAATGAAATCTTATAAATTCCAAATAATTTATTTTACAACACAATTGATTTTTTTCTTTCATTTGATGAATTTTTAATTTAAAATTATGATTTTAACATTCAATTGATTTCTTTGAAATTTCTATTGACATCTTTTAAATGTCAATCGATGCGTTTTAAATTTCAATTGACAGCTTGTACATTCCAATTGATGTTTTCTAACCTTGATGTCTTCTAATAATATCTTTTAAGTATTAATTGATTTATTTTAAACTTCAATTGATGTCCTTTAAATTTCAATGGACGTGTTCTGAATTTTAATTATTATCAAATACCAATTGAGTGATTTTGAACTTCAATTTATGTCCCTTAAATTTCAATGGATGTGTTTAAATTTCAATTTTTGTTATTTTAGTTCTAATTTATACCTTTTAAATTTCAATTGATGTCTTTTGAATTTAAATTGATATCTTTTGAATTTTCATTGATGTCCTTTAATTTCAATTGATGTCTTTTTATTTCAAGTAATGCATTTTAAATATGAATTGATTTACTTTAAATTTCAATAGTTTCCTTTTAAATTCCTATTGATATCTTCTAAACTTCAATTCATGTCTTCTAAATTTCAATTGATGTCTTTTGAATTTCAGTTGATGTCTTCCATGCATCAAAAGATACCCATTAAATTTAAATTTTTGCCTTCTAGATTTCAATCGATTTCTTATAATTTCAATTTATATTTTTTTAATTTCACGAATCATCTTTTAAATTTCAATTGTTTCCTTTTATAAAGCAATTGATATCTTTTAAATTTCAATAGCTGTCTTTTAAATTGCAATTGGTGCGCTTTAAATTTCAATTGATGTGTTTTGAATTTCAATTGAAGTCTTCCTAACATTAATAGGTGTCTATTAAATTTCAAATGGTATCTTCTATATTGCAATTGATGTCTTTTAATTGCAATTCATACCTTTTTTTATTTCAAGTATTATTTACTTAAAACTTCAATTTACTTTAAACTTCCATGGATGTCTTTTAAATTTTAAAGTATTGTATTTAAATTTCAAGTGTTTTCTTTTAAATTCCAATTGATGTCATTTAAATTTCATTATATGTCTTCTAAATTTCAAGTGATTCGCTTTAAAGTGATGTCTTTTCAATTTCAATCGATGTCTTTCAATTTAAATACATTTTTTTTTTAATTTCGAGTATTATCTTTAAAATTTCAATTGATTTCTTTAAAATTTCAATTGATGTCCTTTCAATGGATGTGTTTAAATTTCACTTGATATCTTTTGGATTCAATTGATATCTTCTAAGTACCAATAGACGTCCATTACATTTTAAGTTGTGCCTTCTAAATTTCATTTGTTGTCTTCTAATTTCAATTGATGTCTTATAAATTTCTTAAATTATTTTTGAAATTTCAACTGATTTCTTTAAATTTAACTGATGATGTCGATTTCAATTAATGGCTATTAAATTTCATCGGATGTCCTTTAAAATTAAATGTATGTCTTCTAAATTCCAATAGATGCCAGTTATATATTAATTAACGTCTTCCGCATTTTATTTGATGTCTTTGGAATTGCAATTGATGTATTCTAAATTTCAATTGAGGCCCGTTAAATTTTAAGTGGTGTTTTCGTATCTTGCAATCGTTGCCTTTCAATTTCTATTTATGCTTTTATATTTTCGAGTATATTTGTTTTAAATTTCAACGGATTTCTGCTGAATGTATGAGAAATTCATAGTACAAGCTTACAAGTCAGAAACATTTTTCTAATTGAAAAAAGGGTTGGTTTTTGTTGGAAATTATAGAGAATTCAGTTAAGCACCACTCAATGGCATGGCTAGTTTTGAACTCCGTGACAAGTTCATCAGTAGATGCCTAACTGCTGTGCCTGTATTAATACCATCGGTTTTTCTAAATTTAAATTGATGTCCTGAAAATTTCAATGGATGTGTTTAAATTTTAATTATTACATTTTAAATTCAAATTTGTAATGCATTTCCAATTTCAATTGATGTCTTCTAAATTCCAATTGATGTCTTTGGAATTTCAATTGATGTCTTCTAATTTTCAATAGATGCCCATTAAATTCTAATTTATGCTTTCTAGATTTCAATCGATGTCTTTCGACGTCACTTTATGTTGTTTTATTTTCAAGTAATATCTTTTAATTTTCAATAGATTTTTTTTTAAATTTCAATTGATATCTCTTAAATTTCAATTCATGGCCTATATTAATACTTGATTTTCTTTGCCGACGGTACGATCTACGGTACACCAAATAGAAATTTTCTTAATAGTACTAAAAACTCCATCAATATTTTTATAATAATGGTACACATTTTAAATGTATATTTTACCAAAGTGTACGAAAATCCAAATTATCCAAATGCTGCTAGAAAACTTTTAACTACTCGTAATTTGTTAGAACGAATACTTAAAATTACAAAAATCAACAAGTACGCTCTTGAAAAGTTCACTAGAAGATACCTACAATGGTACATACTTAAATACTTGAAAAGGCACACTAAATGTTTCAGAAATTCTACAATAATAAAAAAACCTACTGTTATAAAAAGAACCCGAAGTTTATTAACCCTTCTGCAGAAATTGGTTCAAAATTACCAAATTTTGAAGAAGAAATGGCTAAAATCATGTCTTAGGATGGCTACACGTTTATACAACTTTTTCATTTCCTCAGTATTTTACGTAAAAAAATATATTCGGGACTAGACAATTTGAATAAGCGCGTCACTGCTTATTATAACTTGGGATTGATGATGGAGTTCGAACTCCGTATCAATCGCTGGAGATGGTGAAGATATGGTTGAGCTAGTGTTCGTTTATACAATTTCTCATAATACGATAAAGAGAGAAATTGTATAAACGATGTGAGATGTACGGAAAAGATAAGAATTAGTAGTGGCCCAGAGTTAGGACAACGGGAGACGGTTCTTACCTTTAACGACTGGATGCCTTTAAATTGAAAAGGGTTAGAGCTTTTAACGTTATAAATTGTATTGGGGTTTATTTTCTATATACATTCAAAACCCAATTAGATTTTAATTTGTGAGATGATGTAAGTGTAGATGTACAAAAGCAGCTTGAAAACGGGAGTAAAAAAGAGATATAAACCGTAGCGGCTGAGTGCAGTAGAACAACTGATTCGTGCTTCGCGCACTTTACAGAGAAGAAAGGCTGCGCGATCCTAAATCGGTTGATAATTAGCAATTCACAAACTAAAGCTAAACTGTTCTCAATCACAATGAGGTACGAGTACAGTACTTAAATCTACACTTAGACTAGATTACAACTCATTTTAATTCATTACATATATAAGGGTAAACGCTTGGCATTTAGACATGCCGCCGGGTCGGTGTGGATGCATACAACACCGTAGCCAGAGACTTAATCGCTTCGGATAGAATCCGCTGATCAGGAGTTGTTGTTGACGCTTGCTTCTTGTCCTTCTTCGGCTTTTGTTTCCTCGGCTTTGGTGATGCGCGTTGACTTTGGCGAGTTGGTGAGGCATGTTGGCTGGTACGGCTCGGTGGTACAATCCTCGGACGGTCGGTGGAATGTAGCAACGTGTGGTGGTAGTGTTGCCACTTCTGGCACGTGTTTTTTGACCAACATTCCCTGAATGTGTGGCTTCGTGCTAGGCAATTAATGCAGTAATCGTGCCGTCTAACTGCTCGGTTTCTTTCGGCGGGCGTCATTTTCAAGAATTTGGAGCAGAACCTGATAGAGTGGTACCCCGTGCAAAGCCTGCATCGGTAGACTGACGATCGCTTTCTTTGGTGGGACCTGTAATGGTAAAATAAAGCGTTATAAAGGAAGATGGAATTTTATAATATAGTGAGAACTGTGAGGAATGAGTGATGGACTTTCGGGGCTTTTTCCCCTTTTCCAGAATATCGATTTGTCTAGGAATCTTTAACAGGTAGATAACACAATTTTACTATTGGGCGGGTCATGATTCCGTTTGCAGTTCGTACATCCGCAATTCGAACATTGCCATCGCTCCCTAGATGTGTCTTCTCGATTCTACCTAATCTCCATTCATGAGGTGGAAGCAAATCATCTACTATGACAACGAGGTCATCAGCTTTTAGGTTGGGAGTGGCCTTTTGCCACTTGTACCGTTTGTGGAGAGATTGGAGATAGTCCTCTTTCCACCTGATGGCAAATTGGTGATGAAGCGCTTTTAGCTTTTCCCAGCGATTTAGCAGAGATAAATAAATATTCGTGAAGCCATTGGTGAGCTGCACACAATCGATAATGTGCTTAAAAATTGGGCCGTTCGTGTAGGCTACTGCATGGCCAGCCGAGGCAGCCATTTGAATGAAATTATTTTCCATTATTAACCGGAAGGATTGTACTTTCAACTTAAAAAATAAATTTGAGAAAATATTCAATAGTTTTTTTATAGCATTTTCAAAACAAAAAGTTATTTGGCGGACCCTTTATAAAGATTACAAAATGTACTATAAAACACAGAAATTATACCAAAAAGTACCATAAGAGTACCATTAAGTACAATGAAGCCCAGAAAGTGTACAAATAGTACAGTAAAAGTATTCTTAAAAGTAATAGTACAAGTTTTTGTTTAAATAAATAAAGGACATATGAACAGTGAACAATTTTTGAAAAGGTGCGAAAGTACATTTTTCAATATTGTACTAATAAGTACTAATAACTTTAAGCAAATATAGTTAAGTTGATCCAAATAATTTTTTTTATTAAAGTTTGTTTTAGAAAGTAACTTAAAGATTTTGGGTTTGATATCAATTAAGAAAGTACCTAAAGCGCGTGAAAAGTACAGAAGATGCACCAGACAGTACACAGAATATGCCAAAAAGTATACAAAGTGTAATTACAATCGTGTACCATAGTTCTCAATGTGTACGAAAAAGTATACACAGTAATAAAAAAATATTCGGAATAAGTAAAAATGCACAAGACTGTACCATGGATCTGTACCAAAAGGTACACAAAGTATACCAATAGTATAGTGAAAGTGTAGTTAACAATTAAAGTACAAGTATATTTGATACAACACTTTAGTATAAAATAACAATTTCAATACTTACTAAAAAGGTTGCAAACGAAACAACAGCATTTACATATTCAAGTTATAGGTCCTCAACGAAAACCCTCACTTGTCATCCGCGTGGAATATTTTGGTTGTAGCATTTCAACAAACCCACCAAAATTCACCAATTCACGAAACGGAAAAAGTTAGAAATTGGAGAAGAGAGAAAGGAATGATTATATTTTGATGCATTTTTCGTACTTATCACAAGTGCGCATTTTGGTTTAGGCCTACGTTTTTGACACGGTACCTAAACGATCTTGCATTGTGCCAAAATACTAAATGGTACATAAATATTACCAAAGGGTATGGAAAATGTACCAAAAAGCAACAAAGCTTGTCATTTTTTATTTTTAAATTGTAACGTACATATAGTATTTTACAATACTTGATAAAAGGTGGTAAAACGTAAATGTATTCTTTGTACCAAGAAAATATTTATTTGTTACATTAATATTTATTTATATTATTTTATGCGCCTAAAAGAATGCAATCATCTTTTTAAAGAACACTAAAAGTTTTATAAAAAACTATATACTTAAAAGTACAAGGTGGCGCAAAATTAATCCTCCTATCAGAAAATGCTATAAATTTTGCGATTGGCCCCTAATGTCAGTTCTGTTTTGACATTTGTGTAGTAAACATATGCGAAATACACGTTAATAAACAATGTTACGCTACACTGCTCCAGAACGCGGAATATTGCTGACTATTTATTTGACCAATAATCGGTCGGTGACTTTGGCACAACGTGAATTTCGTCGCAGATTTCCTGGCCGTTCAACGCCTACTGGTGAAACACTGCGACGTTTAGCCGCTCGCCTCGAAGAGCTTCTGGGGCACTGAAAATCCGCGTGTAACCCACGAAGAGCCATTACACCCGCTCAAAGTCACTGTATGGTGTGCTGTTTTCGCTGGAGGAGTCAAAATGCCATAAAAAGGGCTCAAATGACAATCAACTGTGGCGGCGGCCATTTACATGACATCATATTCTCGACTTGATGTAAAAAAATTAAAAGACCAAATAAAAATAATCCACAAGAAGAATCAAAGTTTTTAATTTTTTTTGAAATTACAGCCAAAAAACATCGGAAGATTACTTTTGCGCCACCTTGTGTATATTGTAGTTTTCAACCCAATAGTGTAAAGAAATTTAAAAAAATAAATTTTCTTAAATCAGTGCCTTTTCTTAAAAAACTACCTAATATTAAAGAAGTACCTTTGCTTAAAGAAAGTACATTCTCATACAAAAAGTATATTTTCTTAAGAAAAGTATTTTTTTGAAATAAGTACCCTTTCTTCAAAAAGTTCATTTTCTTACAACAAATTGCCTTTTCCTAAAACTCTACATTTTCGTTAAAGAGTAAATTTTTTGTGAAACAAAATAACATTTTGGAAAACGACCAATTCTAAAAAAAATTTCCATTTCTTAAAAAAAACCTTTTCTTTCAAAAATACCCTTCTCTTAAAAAAAATAAATTTTCTTACAAACACTCCTTTTCTTAAAATTATCTTTTCGTAAAAATAAAATAATACCTTTTCATTGCAAATTTTCATTAAAAAATAATCTTTACCTAAAAAGAGTGCCACTTCTATTAAAGCTACCTGTTCTTAAAAAAAGTACTTCTTTGTAAAAAAAAATCTATACTGGCTTTTTCTTACAGAAAGTACTTCTTCTTAAAAATAGTATCTTTTCTTAAAAAAACATTAGCTTTTAATAAAAGAATTACCTCTCTTTAAAAAATTGCCCTTTCGTGAAAATATAATACATATTCTACCAAAAAGGACTTAAAAATAAACGTTTTTAAAAAAATACATTCTCTAAAAAAACCAATGAGTGTTCGAACTCACAGGCGATGTGTTAACACCTTTTTGTTACACGGTACCTGCCCGATTTCTACGAACACATTAGTAAATGTTACATTGGAAAATAAAAGAAGCGTTTAATCATATGATGACGTTTCATTTAAATAATATTAATACTTTAAATTATTTAAAGACAAGTTCAAAATTATTTAAAGACAAGTTCAAGCACAACAAAGAGAATTACAAGAAACAGACACATGTGCATACATTGTGTTATATTCGTAAGCTTACGAGTAGCAATACTTCGCCTTTAGAGACAACTATTCGCTGCCGCCACATCAATACCATCATACTTATTTTCAGGCAGAGACTATTGGTGTACAACAACCATATATTATTTTCAATACTAACGCTGCATAGCTTCGATGTAGATAACGCTGTGTGCTAAGGCTGTGTGTTGTTTGCATGTGTTGACTTGGTTAGATTTTACCCTACCCGTGCCTATAGATGTTAACACATCAATAAAGTAATATTTAGCGCACCGAAATAATTGTTTTTGTTTTGTCATAAGCAGAGCGACGACAAAAAGTATTGAATAGTATAGAGAACTGATTACACTCTTTTTTCGCTCTCATAGAGAGAGTCTGAGTAAAAGAGCATAAACGAGTCTTATTCTCTGTATAGAAAATTTCAATATAAATGCACCATCTGGAAAATTTTATTACATAAAACAATACAAAAAGCAGAAATGTTTCAAAAGGCATCAATGTTTCATATCAAAATTCTGAATGGACCAAGTTATGACCATCTGGACAATTTTATTACATAAAACAATACAAAAAGCAGAAATGTTTCAACAGGCATCAATGTTTCATATCAAAATTCTGAATGGACCAAGTTATGACACAAATAGAGTAATAGGTTTTGAATCATTCGCCACTATTTTTGAGTGGTACAATTCGATCCATGAGTTCTCTATACTATTCAATACTCTTTGGCGACGATGACCTGCTGCTACATCAATACCATCATACTTATTTTCAGGCAGAGACTATTGGTGTACAACAACCACGTATGTAAGTAATATTTAGCGCACCGAAATAATTGTTTTTGTTTTGTCATAAGCAGAGCGACGACAAAAAGTATTGAATAGTATAGAGAACTTATTACACTCTTTTTCCGCTCTCATAGAGAGAGTCTGAGTAAAAGAGCATAAACGAGTCTTATTCTCTGTATAGAAACTTTCAATATAAATGCACCATCTGGACAATTTTATTACAAAAAACAATACAAAAAGCAGAAATGTTTCAAAAGGCATCAATGTTTCATATCAAAATTCTGAATGGACCAAGTTATGACCATCTGGACAATTTTATTACATAAAACAATACAAAAAGCAGAAATGTTTCAACAGTCATCAATGTTTCATATCAAAATTCTGAATGGACCAAGTTATGACACAAAGAGAGTAATAGGTTTTGAATCATTCGCCACTATTTTTGAGTGGTACAATTCGATCCATGAGTTCTCTATACTATTCAATACTCTTTGGCGACGATGACCTGCTGCTACATCAATACCATCATACTTATTTTCAGGCAGAGACTATTGGTGTACAACAACCACGTATGTAATGCTAACGCTGTGTGTTGTTTGCATGTGTTCACTTTGAAAGCTGGCCCTACCCGTGCCTATAAATGTTAACACATCAAAAAATTTGTTTTTAAAAAAAGGTTATCATTTTAAAAAAAGTATATTTTCTTATAGATCCATTTAAATTATAGTATTTTTCAACCAGCGCCTTAGGCGTGTTGGAACTAACTAGTACATAATATATAGCGATAGGAACTTCGTGCCAACCGGGTGTCCCCTGGCACCTCATGTAATTTTTGTTTAATGTTTTACTCAAAACCCAAAAAATCCGAATTTATACCGATTGTTCCTCGCTTTTTGGTCACAACCAGTTGGTCAGGTTGAGTATAGTACTAAATTATTCCAGCGAAATTCAGCAACATGTATCTGCAACATTCGAATGTTTCCTAGAGAAATGTACGACCTATGAAATTGTAGGAAGAAGTGGCCAATGTTGTCAAAATCAAATTTTTAGTACGAAAACCTAAAAGGAGAGAACATATGTTAAAAGTTGTGAACACTGTTATGTTACTGGTCAATTTCGCATCGAAACAAATTGATGTTGCTTAATTTTTTTTTTTTGTCGTTCGATCGAAGTTAGTACCGTCCTTTACATGTTAATATTTTTAGACCGGTATTGGTTAAGAATTCACAACCTGCAACATTTTTTAAGAGAATAGGTTTCACGATAGACTTTTTATTGCTAAATTCCGAATATTTTATGCTTGTCTCTGATCCTATCATACAAATATTCCAAATTTTAATTTAATGTTTTTTAAATTAAAGTAGGTTATATTATTTTGTGCACTGCTGTATATTAAATGCTAAAACAACAATTTTAAGCGATCGAATCAAGATTTTGCTAAATAATAATAGTAGTTTATTTATTTTATTTCCCATCCTCAGCATGATTTCCCCACAAACTCTTGTAACTTTCATGGCATTGGTAGTCTTGAACACCGGTCAGTGCAATGAAATTCCTGGCTGTATTTTTGACAATACAGTCGATTTAACTGATGCCCACAAATTCCCCAATGGCTCTTACTTGTATGCAGAAAATATCCTAATCCAACCTGATGAAGTGGGTATGTACGACTATGAAATTCTCTATAACGACCTACTTCTACCACGAGAGCTCCATCCAAGGGGTTGCTTGTGCAAAGATCGAATTTGTATAAAATTCTGCTGTCATCCAACTAAAGAGCTTATTTCAAATGGCACAACATTATGTTCCAGATTGGAACAAGACCTCAAGTACGATCCTTATATAAATATGGTTTACAAAAATTTATCCAGCGTGCGGAGAAATGCCATAGAAGATTTCATTGTCATTCAGGGTACACCATGTGAGAATGCCTATCCATTGATGCCATATTTATATAGTAATGACAAGTGGGATATCTATGAAAATGGAGGACTACTGCGATACCATGACCATGCCATTCTCAAGAGATCGGATTATTGTCTAATGCCCATTAGGGACAGCAGAGATGAGTGGAAATTGTCAGCATTCAATTGTCCCGTTCCCAATCCAGCTGCAACTTATAATTTTGTTTGCAATATCTTTTCAATCATATCAATAGTCTTGATTTTGACAACAGCTGGAATTTATTGGATTGTACCTGAACTTCAAGGCCTACGCGGGAAATGTGTGATTAGCTATGTACTGTCCTTGGCCGTGGGGAATATGATTTTGACCATCGTGTCAATGAGAGACGAGGCATTACCAAGTTTCCTATGCAGTTCAATGGGTAAGTGTATTGAGAAGCACCTTTTGGAGTTATAACCCATGCTATTGCTTTAATAGGTTTCATTGCATATTTCTGCTTCGAGAGCTCATTTATTTGGGCCAATGTAATTGGTTACGATCTATGGCAAATCTCTAAAAATGTTGGACAATTTATTGATGATAAACAAGTTTTTCGCAAATACTCTGGTTATGTCTATGGAATTTCACTGTGCTTAACTTTTGTTTTGGTGATTTTACAATTTTCCGAAATGGCAGACCAGTACAAACCCGGCATCGGCGGAGGCGTTTGCTGGTTGAACAGTGAGTAAATAGTATTAAATTATGAGGTACAAATTATTTCACTTATTTTATTATTCAAAAATTGTTGAATCGAAAAATTGATAAAGTAATAAGATGATAAATTGATAATTGACAATTTGAAATTTTATTATATTGATAAATTGATAAATTAATAATTTTATAAATAGACAAATACAAAATTTGTTGGTTTGATAAATTCATAAATTGAAAAAATTCATAAATCGAAAAATTCATCAGGGATGTAAAGGGTTTTTCAACACAGACGCTACAAAAGTAAATCGATACGGACAGCACACGACGCCATATGTTTTCCCGCTCTTTTGACATTTCTCTTCAGTAAGGTTTGCCATTTCATCATAGAAAGATATACGAGCCAACAACGAGTCGAAATTATTAAAATTTACTACCGAAATTTGGAGTCAGTGGCCTCAACTTTGACAGCGCTACGTCCAATTTATGGTCTTCAGCGATGAGGCTCATTTCTGGCTGAATGGCTTCGTCAATAAGCAAAATATGCGTTATTGGTCAGACAGCAATCCACACGTAATTCGTGAGTCATCATTGCATCCCGAAAAAATTACGATTTGGTGCGGTTTATGGGCCGGCGGTGTCATTGGGCCGTACTTATTCATGATGATCAAGACCGGCACATTACTGTGAATGCGAATCGCTACCGTTCAATGATAACCGAATATTTTTGGCCCCAATTGGATAATATGGACTTGGAGGACATGTGGTTCCAACAGGACGGCACCACAAGCCACACAGCCAATGCCACAATCAATTTATTGGAAACCAAGTTTGGTGAACGTGTTATCTCACGAAATGGCCCAGTCGATTGGTCGCCTCGGTCGTGCGCCAGCGACGATTGATGAACTTCGTACGAATATCGAACGTGAAATTGCAGCAGTATCGGCCGATTTATGCTTGAAAACCGTCGAAAACTGGGTTCAGCGTCTGGACTTCTGCAAGCGTGGCCGTGGTGGCGATGCAAAAGAAATCGAGTTCCATACATAATGGCATGGAACGTACTTTCACAGGAATAAAGAATTTCATTGGTACCTAAAACCGGTTTGGTTTTATTTAAAAAAACTTTTGTAGCGCTCTTATTGAAAAACCCGTCAGAATGTCCGTTAGAATGTCCTTTTTGTAAGAATATGTATTATATTTTCCCGAAAAGATCCTTTTTAAAGAGAGCTACTTATTTATTAAAAGCTAATGTTTTTTTTTAAAGAAAATTTACTATTTCTAAGAAGAAGTACTTTCTGTAAGGAAAAGTTATAAGAATACGAATGTTTACAAAGAAGTACTTTTTTAAGAACAGGTAATTTTTAAAGAAGTGGCACTCTTTTTAGGAAAAGGCTATTTTTTAAGAAAATTTACTTATTTTCAGAAAGGCTACATACATATGTATCTCAAGAAAAGAAAAGAAAATGCATTATTTTATTTTTAAGAAAAGGTACATTTAAGAAATGGCATTTTTGTAAGAAAATATATTTTTTTTAAAAGAATGTATTATTTTGAAGAATTTGTTTTTTTTAGTAGGGAATTTTTTTAGCATTGATCCTTTTTAGTAGGAACTTATCTAAAAAAAATTTATTTTGTTTTACAACAAGGTACTCTTAAAGAAAAGGTAGTTTTTTAAGAAAAGGCGATTTGTTGTAAGAAAATGAAATTTTTTAAGTAAAAGTACTTATTTTATAAAAATTCCTTTTTTTTAAGAAAAGGTACTTTTTGTCAGAAAATTTACTTTTTTAAGCAAAGGTACTTCTTTAATATAAGATATATTTTTTTTAAGAAACGGTACTTTGTTTAAGAATATGAATAGGTATTTTTCTGTTTGGGTAATTTTTTTTTTAAGAAAAGTCACTTCTTTAATAAAATGTTTTTTTAAACTTCTTTCACTTTGTCTTTTCTATAAGTAAAATATATAAATGGTTTGCCGTTACATCCCATGAATAGATTAGGGACAACTTCTCACAAACCAGTGAGCTATGCGCGTTCTAGGTTTACACTCACTGATTGGGTCCCACAGTTTTACACCGGTTCCGAACGGTATTTTGAGTAGCTTTTTCATGGCTAAATACTCGATTGTGTCGACGTCACTAAGCGAGGTGACGAATGAAATTTGAGTTGGTCAGAGCAGGGATCAAACCCACGTTCGCATGCACAAGAGCCGCGCACACTATCATTGCACCACCGACGGCTATAAGTAAATTTACTTTTTATTGGCTTCAAAACTACAATATATATTAAAAATTGGTTACAGGCTCCACCTAGAAAACTTCCCATTAGACAAGAAATAATTTCCCAACATGTGTGAGACATCTAGTTAGTCTAGACACAAACCAAAGCAAAAGTAAACAATATTGTTGATAATATTGGGATGTAGCATAGTAGTGTTAAAACAAACGTTGTTTAATTTGATTTTCAATTAGCCTCCATCCCGTTCGTTCCAAAATTCATCAAAATTATAAACAGTTTCGTTACCGTTTATGTACTATTTCATGAGAAAGCAACCAAAGAACAGTTTCGTTAAATATATGAATGTTTCCATTAAGATTTATGAAAGTTTCATTGAATTTTTTTTTCTAATGAATAGATTTATAAAGGTATTGCTTTACGAAACATAATTCATAATGTTAATGAATGTATTCTTGTTTGGTTTTTCATGAGCAGGTTCATTACGAAGATGTACTTTTTCATTAGTAATATGTACCTTTTTTTGATTGTATGTATATCGATCGTCCTAGTGCGACACGCTCGCCGCCAGTTTATGATTGGTTTCTAATTTATAAATTGAATAATTGTTAAATATGGCCGTCGATGGTCAATGGAAAGTGTATGTGGCTCTAGTGCATGAGAACGTCGTTCGATCACACCTCGCTTAGTGATAGCGACACTATCGAGTATCGACACTCACTGATATTGTGAGAAGCTCTCCCCAATCCCTTTATGGGATGTACTGGGAAACTTTTTTTTTTTAATTGATAAATATTAAGTTGATAAATTGATAGTGATAAATATACTGATGTAAATTGCAAATTTTGATACATTGATAAAATTTTTAAATTGATTTCAATATTCATTTATCTGTCACTAATTAATTGTTTGAACCTTCCTGCTCACTTCCAGCCTCTTCCTGGTCAGCTATGATATATTTCTTCGGCCTGAATGCTATAATTTTCAGTTTCAATATTATATTCTATACACTGACCACCCTTAAAGAAATGCCAGTGCTAAGGAAACATGATGAGTTAACACGTTATGTCCATGTCCACAAGAAGAGGTAAGAATAAACCGTGTAATCCTTCAAATAGTGAAGTTGTAATAAAATCATCTCCATTTTCTTTCCTTAAGTGTTCGTATATATCTTCTCCTAATATGCATTCTGGGTACTTCATGGTGTCTAAATACCGGATCCTATTTGGAAGATCTGTTGGAACCAAATAGCAATCATGTTATGCGTTACATGGGTGATATAATGAATTTCCTAGAGGGCCCATTGATATTCTGGGTACTTGTTGTCACAACGAAATCCATCAATTTGCTGATACGCAGGTAATTAAATATTTGACAAGGAATTTGTTTATTTAGAAATGTATTTAAATTTTCTCTGTTCTTTCAGGAAAACTACTGGCAGCCCCTATGAGCCTCAGGTCACAGAACATTCGGAGGATTATAATGCATCTTAATATTGAAGTAATAAACTTCAAAATATATTTAGCTTCATTAGAAATTTATTCGAAATCATCATCGTCATCATAACAAGTTTAGAAGTTTAAAATAACTAATGTAAGTCATCACTTCATTAAAAGTCGTCCCGCTGAAAATTCAGAGAGAAACTTATCGGACCACCTACGTACATATTCTATAGCCCAAAGGTGATGGTTTTAAAGATATGCGAGGTAGTCGCCTAATATAGCAAAATATCTGCATCATATTGATTTTATAGAAGAGATTAGACCATCATTGCGATACAGGCATTCTACCTGTTGCTAGATTCGAACCTGCAATTTATGTGCACATGTCAATATCATGCAAGCGATGACAGGTCATTTGAACTACACGTCTGTTACAGCAGAATATGTTTTTTCCGAGAGCGATTATTATTTGTGAAATAACCGATTGGCATAACTTTGAATCGGATTAAGATGATTTCCAATTTTATTGTATCCAAATCCTGCTTGAAGCCTAGATATATGCACTAACCTAGATATATGCTATCACTCGTGGATTTTGCTGTTTACAGTTTTATTCTGCTCAAATTTAGACGACTTCATTACTATCTCCTTTAAGATGTTGAAGAGATCACACAAAAAATAAAGCGTTGTTGGTTTAAATTTCATTGGGCGATCAACATATCACCGACTTTTTGACCAAATTCATTTGAGGATTTTGGTGACCCTATGTGCTCTTTAACAGACACTACCTAAGTCTTTTTTTACTTTGTGTCCCCTGCTCTATAATCAGATTATTTGGTGGCCCTCAAGTTAGACGTGGAACGTCTTATCTCTTATTTTTAAACGCACAATAGTATTTAATGCCCCACCGCAGAAGTTCCTGAATTCAGGCGGCTGGAGTCTCTTCTTCAGGATCAGAGACTCCAGCCGCTTGAATGCAGGAACTTCTGCGGTGGGGCATTAATTACTATTGTGCGTTTAAATATAAGAGATTCGTGACCTGGAATGAAGAAAGGAACCTAGTGTGTTAAAAAATCGATTTTCAGATTTTGGCCGATTCTGGCGTAGAAAAGGATGCGAAATTACTTAATAGCTGTTATCTGGCAAACGTGATTTCGTACACTAGGTCACTTTCTTCATTCCAGGTCCAAATTATATCCAAAATGCCGACGGTATAAACTTATCTATGTATTAATATTCCAATCTTAGAAGCTATTCCTTCTGCAGCTTCTTGAAGACCTTCGCTTCAGCATTCCATTGCTTCGTCCATCTATCTTGCGCTTTTGATTATTCACCTCCTCTACCTACCGTAAGAGTATCTTGTTCCCTGAGTGTGGAACTTTCTCCTGGCATTAAAGTTATAAGTGGAAATTTCACATTGTTCTCTTGTGCTGATTGGAACATCCTCTAGTAGGTGGAAGCCTACTCAGGTTCCATAGCGGTGAAAACTTAATCTTCTTTCCCAACTGCGGGATTTTCTTCTGCACTGAAAGAAAATCTTTACATCAAGTCGACGATAAATGCTCATAAATTGTTCTTCATTCAATTGATGAAATTTCTGCTTCAATTTTAAGATTGTGCGTTTCAGCTTCATTCAATCAATCTTCATCATTGAAATTTGGAATAAATATTAACGTAGTATTGAAAAAATAAAGAGAAACAAAGTAGAAAAAAATTCAAAATAAATAAATAATAGAAAAGTTTCAATGCACAGAAAACATTATCCACGCTATGAGCATTTTTTATATGGTCTTGACCCTGCTCTTGTGGAGTTTTTACGATGAAAAATAGACCAAAGACTGGCTACTCATTAACAAACAATTTACATCAAAATGATCAGCAATTTACATCAAATTGATGACAACCTTACATAAAATTAATGACTGCCTTACATCTTACAGCGAAAAATATACAGCAAATTGATGAACAGTTTACATCAAAATGTCGAAACATTTACTTCAACTCGATGGCAAACTTACATTAAATAGAAGTAACGTTGTCGTTGAATCAACGTAAACTATTGATGAAATATGGATGAAAGATTGATGAAATGTTCGTCGTCAATTCAATGTAACGTGTCGTAGGTTGGAAACTGAGGAAATGTTTCATCAAATTGATGATGGAAGTAACATACATTTTATGAACTTTTCTTTCAGTGTGATTCTTCGGCTGTGATAATTTTTGTGGCCTCTGGCGGTGGAAATGTTTCATCAAATTGATGATGGAAGTCATAAATTTGATGAAGCTTTTTCTTTTAGTGTGGTTCTCCGGCTGTGAGAAATTTTTGTTCTGCATCTGGCGGTGGCAATATCACGTACCATTTGGTTGGAACCCCATTTAATTCTCTATTGCTGGAGTGAAGCTCTTTACACTCCCGGGAGCCTCACACAGTCCATCGGCGGTTGGTACCTAATCTGCTTCTGATTCTACCTGATCTTTTTCAGGTTCTACCTGATCTGGGTGCGGTTATTTTCTGGTTCCCTAGCGCAAGATACATCTCGCTCTCTTGCAAGCGGAATTTCATCCAGTGATCATCTCACATGCTGGTACCACCATACAGTATTCCGGAATATCCTCTTCCAGAAAACCGTTTGCCATGCCTCCTTGACCAACTTCATGACATTGCGGAGGTAATGAATGAAAGGTAGGACGGACCGTTCTTCATCAGGCTTCTTACAATACATACATATATGTATGTAAGAACCGACAGGATCAACTTGTCCGCGGACATCTCTCAACGGGCACTTCAATCTTTTTATGCCACCACACAGTCATTGTAATTAACCAGCATATTACCGTAGTGTACAATCCATTCTTGTCCAATCCTGTAACCTTTACACAAGAATCAATTTGTAATCCTTGTTTCTTTTGACGTATTGTGCCACTGGTGGGGTGACACTTTAAATCCGGTTCGAAGGCGAAGGCGAAAGAGCGATTTAAATAACCAAACTAAAACTGATCAACTTGAAATGCTAACAAATATTTTTAAGAATGTGACAAATCCTTTAGAAGAAAATAAAAATTTAAAAATGTTAACATCTCTGAATTCAAAGAAACTGTACAAGCTTTAAATGAGTCTTATACAGTGATAGTTTTGTTTTGGCACTCGCTCGTCGCTAGTCGATGTTTTTTACAATTGTGCTCGAACTCAAATGTAAAAACCACAATCCCTTATTTAAGATATTGGAAATCAAAACTCCACAACCAATCGTTGTTTGGATTAGTTGCTTGGATATTAATCATTTCCGATTCGTTAGCTTTTGTAATTGAAATTATTCCCCTATCAAATATTGATATCATCCCTAAAAGTGATCATCCACTCGAAGTATGAGCATAACCTTTCTCACGATATCCTGTCGGATAAGTATTTTCCTTGAACTTCATATGACAATTTTATGTTCATGTCTCTAAAACCGACGACATATTCTGTAAGAATTGTTGCTATCCTTTAAATTGTTTACTTCCAATACCTTTAGTGAACCATTTCTTAAATAAGGTCTCTTGTTTTTATTCCTTGTAATTATGAAATGATTCGATTTATATGTATTTTTCATATTATATTATTTGTTTTATATGAAACGTAGTGATATCTCTTAATCTGTTAATTGTTCTCTTAACAAATTTAATAAGACATATTCCCTTGCATTCTATCCTTCATATAACATAATTTGTTTAGTTTTTTTACCAGATTTAAAATTTCTGAGAACCTTTTTGAGATTTTGTCCCAAAAGGTTTTGGCATTTAAAATTTTTATGTTTTTGGGAATTTCACATTTCCCCTGTCCCAAAACTTAACGCTGGATAAATTATAATATATCATTTATATTATGGTTTATATTTGCAGTATAACCTCCTTGTCATGAATCTATAAAGTTCATTAATCACTAAATGTACTCTTTTTTTGGGTACAGTTTTTAACAACTAAAAAGTAACCGCTTTGAGTTTTATTAATCTCTAATCCCTGAAATCGAATCATGTATCACCTGACTCATGCTAACACCTTCTAGTATACTCACTAACATTTCTATATATTTATATACAATCATCAAATATGAATATATTTAAGCTACTGTATACTAGAGTATTTATATTTAAGAAAAAAAATAATATAATAATAATATTCATTAAATGTTTCTGTTTTTCTTTTGTGCCAAAAATATTTCGTTTGGAACGTCGTAATCAGGGTTCGTATTCCGTGGGTAATGAGTTACCCTGGCTTACCCAGGGTTACCCATTATTATTGTCGTGGGGAATGAGTAGCGATCGTTTACCCATTACCCGCAGGGTATGGGGAAAATAATGGGTAGCTACCCAGGAAAATGGGGAATTACCCATCACGATTACCCTCAGGGCAATGGGGAAAATAATGGGTAGTTACCCACGGCAATGGGAAATTACTCGTCACGATTATCCATTAACCTCTGGGCAATAGGGAATATAATGGATAGCTACCCACAACGATAGGCAACGGGATACCCAGGGTAACTCATCCCCATTTTTAATCGATAATATGAAAAAATTAGAAAAAATGTCTATAGCTCGGAAACGGAGTGTCCAATTGAAAAAATAACCAATTTTTCCGGATTTCTAAGGGGTTTTCATAAAGTGGTCCAATTCGTATGGAAGAAGTTTTTTTTCGAAAAATCGCCAAAATAAAAAAGTGGTTATAACCACTAATCGAAAAAATAATAAAAAATTTACCTCCAAAGGAGGCTTTAACCAATGGGTCTCACCAAAATGGCATCACTTCGTTTTTTTTAAAAAAATCGCTGAAAATAAAATTTTTCAAACAAAAAATCGCTAAAACGACCTCATGTTTATATCTTGGAAATGGAGCGTCCAATCGAAAAAATAACTAATGTTTGCGATTTCTAATGGCTTTTCATAAAGTGGTCCAATTCGCCAAAATAAGAAAATCGCTAAAATAAAAAAAGAGTCTATAATTCGATAACGGTGCGTCCAGTTGAAAAAATAATAAAAATTTTACATCCACAGGAGGCTGTAACCAATGGGTGTCTCCAATATGGCATCACTTTCTTTTTTTTTTTTTTTAATCGCGAAAATTAAAATTTTTCAAATATAAAATCGCTAAAACGCCCTCATGTTTATATACGAACTCTGGTCGTAATCACAAAGTTGATACTTTTCCCGCAAATAAAAAAAAACTTCTGATCTGAAATAGCTAGGAATCATGAGGATGCATTTGCAAAACATCTTCTTTTTTAAAAAACTATATCTCTATTGATAGAGATATAGATGGTCGTTAGCTTGAATAATAAAATAAAAAAGTACCAATAAAAAGGCCGGATATATAAAAAGAAAATCATCCCTGATGAACGTAGAGCACGACGAAACAACAGGCAATAACAATTGCCTGTAAACATTGTGTTGTCTTTTAGACAACTACAAAAATCATTTCTAATGGGGACCGATGGTTCTCTGGAGATGGAAAGAAGTTGTTTGCAAATGTTTTCTTGTGTGTTTTGCTTGCGATATTTTTCGAACACTTGCATAGTGGAAAATTTTCAATTCAGATGAGTTTTCGTTTGTATTTAGTTTGATGAATGTTTCAAAACCAGCATTCCAAATAACCGCTGATGACGATCTGAAATAGCTATCCGGTTTGCCAGGAATCACGAGGATGCATTTACAAAACATCTTCTTGTTTAAAAAACTATAACTCTATTTATAGAGATATAGACGGTCTTGAGCTTCAATAACAAAATAAAAAAAATAAAAACTTTTATCGTAAAAGTAATTACATTCATTCTAAACTAGTTTTCATTTGACCCACACATGTCACAATTCAGTTTTTCGACAATTAATGAAATCTATTTATCAAAAACAAAAAAATGTACACACACGCAGGAACTCAACCGTGATCACCATAGAGTAATTCTTATAAAGAGAGAAAATTTGTCTCATCTAACGTTTCCTTTCACACTCTTCGTGGTGAGGTCGGTGTGATAGGAGCTGGTCGCCTTACACCAGGTGGAGTTACTAGAACTGTTGACTTCAATTTGTCACGTCGGTTTGTTTCAGAACCGGGAAATTTAAACATTGTTGTATTTAACACAATAATTTTAACACCCAAAAAGAAATTATTATATTATTTGGACATTATTGGACAAAATAATTGAAAAAACTGGTGGTTTATGCATATAACGGGTTTTTCAACAGAGACGCTACAAAAGTAAATCGATAGGGACAGCAAACGACGCCATATTTTTTCCCGCTCTTTTGACATTTCTCTTCAGTAAGGTTTGCCATTTCATCATGGAAAGATATACGAGCCAACAACGAGTCGAAATTATTAAAATTTACTACCGAAATTTGGAGTCAGTGGCCTCAACTTTAAGAGAGCCGTCGTTCTCAAGCGTTGGGCACCTCTGTGCCGTCGTTCTCAAGCGTTGGGCATCTCTGTGACGTCGTTGTGGCGAATTTTGCGAAAAGATCTTACCAGATCAAATTGACGCCAGAATTTAAGCCGCTTGACCACCATTAGCGTCGTATGTTGGTGAATTGGGTTGAGCAACAACTTGAAAATGATTCGGATTTTCATCGGAAAATCATCTTCAGCGATGAGGTTCATTTCTGGCTGAATGGCTTCGTCAATAAGCAAAATATGCGTTATTGGTCAGACAGCAATCCACACGTAATCCATGAGTCATCGTTGCATCACGAAAAAATTACGGTTTGGTGCGGTTTATGGACCGGCGGCGTCATTGGACCGTACTTCTTCCGTGATGATCAAGACCGGCACATTACTGTGAATTCGAATCGCTACCGTTCAATGATAACCGAATATTTTTGGCCCCAATTGGATAATATGGACTTGGAGGACATGTGGTTCCAACAGGACGGCGCCACCAAGTTTGGTGAACGTGTTATCTCACGAAATTACCCAGTCGATTGGCCGCCTCGGTCGTGCGATTTGACGCCGTTAGATTATTTCCTGTGCGGCTACGTCAAGTCTATGGTCTATGCCAACAAGCCAGCGACGATTGATGAACTTCGTACGAATATCGAACGTGAAATTGCAGCAGTATCGGCCTATTTATGCTTGAAAACCGTCGTAAATTGGGTTCAGCGTCTTGACTTCTGCAAGCGTGCCCGTGGTGGCCATGCAAAAGAAATCGGGTTCCATACATAATGGCATCGAACGTACTTTCACAGGAATAAAGAATTTCATTGGTATCTAAAACCGGTTTTGTTTTATTTAAAAAAAACTTTTGTAGCGCCCTTATTGAAAACCCCGTTACAACAAATGTGTGAACGTTTTACAAGAAAAACGTGGATATTGACTGAGTTTTAAATAGAATTCAAAAAAAGTCTGGAACACCCGATATTTGGAGGAAAATTCGACTTTCGCGACCTTTAAACCTCTTCCGAAAAAGCTGAAAAAATCTCAAAAAACTTTGCCCATATAACCTTTCAAATCAACTCAACAGTGATTACTGTCACGAGTTTCTTCTCTCTTCTTTTAAAGGAAACCGGCGTAAATAATCACGAACATTCTTATAACTACACCACCTCTTGAATTGATTCTTCTTTCAACAAAAAGAAATCCTAATGTTAAGGTTTTTTTTTGTATTCGAGCCAGGGGATATCCATGACACAGCTGATCGACTATGAAGTAGGAAATTGGTAGAAAACAGAGTAGATAGGCGAGAGAGTGATAAGAGAGAGTGATTAGCTGGTTTAAACTAGAGATGTGCGCGTGTTACAATCCTATCTTGCCATCGACAGAAGGTAAAGAGAGAGATGGCGACCCAGGTAAAAGAGAATCAAAAAGTACTAGAAATCCACCCAAAGGCATTTTTCTCACGCATCATATCTGATTATTTCATACTTTTTGCATAGTTTATGTAATTTTACTTCAACATGGTTGGAATTTGTATAGTTATATACAATAGCACTATCAAAAAGCTGATCGTGTATTGCAATACTCAATGAAGAGTGTAAGAGAGAGAACAGAGAATGACTAGCGTTTCACTCGTTGTTTTTGTTGGCATTTGAGTGAAGAGAAATTTTGACTGTCTACTTGTACATCGTTTTTGGGTAGCCATGACACAGCTGATCGACTATGTAGTAGGAAATTGATAGAAAACAGAGTGGATAGGCAAGAGAGCGATAAGCAACCTGAAGTACTAAGTTTAAGCAGTGTCTGACTGATACTAATGACAGCTAAATTATGTTTTATGTCGGATGCATCGAACGAAAATACGCATTCCCTTTTATTTCTGCCCGTTCTATGTCCAACCACATAGTAATATACAACAGCAACTCGAACTCGATGAAATGACCTACTACCTCATCGTCATTGGAAGAATGTAAAGAGAGGGATGACAACTATTATCTATTGCTATATTGTCCATCCAAAGAGTAACGTACAACAACAGCTCTAACTCAATGAAGTGACCTACTACCTCGTCGTCAACGAGAGAATGTAAAGAGAGGGATGGTGACTCTTATTTATTGCACTATGATTCGTGCATCGCAATGAGATGACCGTGTATGGACGGCCGAACTTTCAGATATGGTACCTGTGTCCAACTCCATTGTACAGCAGGAGTAGCCACTAACATATATAAAACCTTAAACAAAAACTAACAAAGAAACCTCAGTTTGTTGCCAATATTTTCTCGTTTCTCGTAAACGCTTTCTGAATACACCCACTCATAGGGTATATACCTCCAATACATATGTCAGGCTGTGTGTTCATCGAAAATATTTCAGTCGTGGTAAATTGTGTTGAATTTATTTCTGTGTGGTGAAGATACAATTTCGATTTTGCTGTGTGAAATGGAAAATCAAAATTTTGACAGCTGAAAATTCATGTTCATTCACTTTTTTGAAATTAACATAATTTTTAAAAAATATTTCGGTATTTTTATTCAAATTATAAACAAAATGGATAAATTTCGATTACACCAAAGGATGTATGTGATGTATCAAATAGAGAGAAGGGGTGAGGTATGCTCTTATTGTTTTATATTTTGTATACTGCGTCGGATAGAATATGTCATTTTAAGCAAAAAAAAGTAAAATAGCAAAATCGGCGCAAATTCACAGTTTCGGAGTTGAAATTTTGAAAAATTATAGATTAATTTCTTTTAATTTTCTCAAAAATATAAAGCTATATACCACAAAAATACTATGCCGAAGCCGCGAAGCCGGTGTTGGACCTACCCCAGAGTAGAAAATTCCATACTATGCCGAAGCCGGTGTTGAACCTACCCAAGGGGAAATAGTCCCTTAGCCCGGTCAAGCAGAAACCTCTATGCCATTTTTCGATAACTCACTAAGTTACCGAGTTATTGGATGTTGAAATTTTGAAAAAAAATCGATCATTTTTAAAAATTTCAACATCCTATAACTCGATAACGTAGCGAGTTATAGAGAAATGCTAGCTAATTTTCTGTGTTTATTTTGACTTCTTTTATACAAAAAAGTAATGATATCAATAGCTTTACACAGTAGCTTAACCCCATTACTCTCTCACACATCCGATAATTCGGGGACTTTAACTCGGAAACAATGCATTTGCCCGGATTTTGTTATTTTACTTTTTTTTTGCTTAAAATAATGTATTGTTTTTTTTAAGTGTAAGCTGTAAAATAGACCTGTATAGAACTCATGTATTTTGTTTTTGTACTCTTGTAGGCTTATGTTGTTGGTATGTATGTATTTGTGTAGAGTTTCGCAACTGAAGCGAATGAGACAAAAACAAAATGCCTGTTGTTGCTGCCTACAACTACAACAACACCTGCTGTTATTACCCTGTTTCCGAGCAAATGCTGCATAAAATACAAACGTCAAAATTTAGACTACTTGTCAAAATTTTGTGTAGCCCTGGGGCTAGTGAAAATTTTGACAATAAATACTCACCACGCTAATGTCAAAATTTTGTTCAATCAAAATTATTTGGCTCGATAAACACACAGCATCAGTATAGTATATAATTTCTTTTATTATAATATGGGAACAAATTTAACCCATAGAAGGAGGCACTTTAGTATCTTTGGACGAAAATCGTTTTAGGACTTTCTAAGACGATTGAGCCCCTCTGCCTATTTCTCTGGCAGGATGGTCAACACGATATCTGCCGTAAATCTTTACCGGACACAATGACATTTTGTCAGTGACTATAATTTACCTAAACTTATTTTTGGCAAAATAGGCATTGTGGCCACGCCCGTTCTGGCACCTCCCAAACAATTCGACACATATAGTACAAAATCCTGTTTTTCCACAATTTTTTTCTGATGTATGTGATTAGCTTCAACCCAGATATCGGTGAATAATATCATTCTCAAACTGCTTTGTAACTAAAAATTTTAATCACATTTTTTACCTCCACACAATAGTTCCCAGTAGCTAGTAGGGGCGATAAATCCTCAAAAGCACCATTGGCCCTAATTAACTTGGGAATTCTAAAATGTAAGCGAGAGTGTCGCCGAAAACCCGAAATCATCAATTCGGCATCGTTCTCAACAACTTCAAATTTCACGAAGCACTATGCAGCGAATTTTGCCAAAAGTTCTCCACCTTCATGCGTACGGAATTCAGCTTACTCAGAAGCTCAAACCTGCCGACAATGGAAAGGGCCAGCAATTCGTTCAATAGGTAATGGAGCAAAGTGAAGTCAATTCCAATTTTAAAAAAAACCATCTTCTCCGATGAAGCGCATTTCCATCTGAAAGGCTTCGTGAATACACAAAATTGTCGAATTTGGGGCTCAGAAAATCCTCATGCAATCTATGAGAAACAAATGCACCCACAAATCATTTTGATCAGGTGGCGTGAAAGGCCGAAATTCCAGTGACTGTGATCTATATTAGAATACATAATCATGATGGAATGATTACAATGTAGTCAGTACGGCAGCTGCTTTAATTTGTTTCATACCATTTTTTTCAGTTGTCAAATTCATGTATTTATTTGTTATTTTTATTGTTGGTGTACATTTCTTTTGAGTTGGACAACTGAAGGGAGTAAAACAAAACCAACCTGATTGTTGATTTTATCTACAATTACAACAATACCAGCGGGTAGTTACCATATAAGTAAGTAGTTTTTGCATCGTAAGCTAAATGGTTTATTACTAATGGCCAGTTTTGAAGTGGGTAGTTAACTATCGGATTACTTAATCTTAGTTCTATGTTAATTAGAGGTTAACTTTGCATTTTGTTTTTCAGTGGTGAGTTAATGTAAGTCGCCATATTGTCAACTAATATGGCAACCCTTGCATTCTTATTGGAAAAAACGTGTGTTTTGGGATAAATACCAAAACAACAAAGGGGAACAAACAAAATGGAATTATGTAAAATAAGAAATAGATGCATAAAATCGAAGTCATTTTAACAAAAATGTATAAAAAAAACTATATAGGCGCAACAATTTAACGATCTAGACTCAACGTATGTATGTGTACAAATATGCAAATCTGAAACATCTATTTTATACAATCTTCATTTCTCACTTTGACAGTCAGTAATTTGATTGTCAAAATAATATGGTTCTGACTATAAGTTAACCAACCAACATTGGGTGGTTAAATCATAGTTAAACTATGACTAAAATACACCAATCGATGTTTAACCACAATTTAACTAAGAAACGAAGATCACCACTGACTGAAGAACTGACCATAAGAGTATACCAACAATAAATGAAGACAGCAATGCCCAAAAACAATGCCAGTGCTGTCTGGGTAGAGTGAACTAATTTTTGCAGGGCGATTTCATAATACCCAGGTTGTTCACTAAATCAAGGTTCAATTTTTTTTATTTAAAAATGCATTTTAAATCCATTTATAGGTTATACATTTTATTTATTTGTATGTAATATTGAAGTTTAAATTTCAGCCTGGAAAAAATTGGTAATATGTATTTGTTTGTTTTTTTGGGTTCCGTACCGATATTTGGACTGCTTGATCGCGAAGGCAATGTAGTGCTTGTATATTCGCGAAATTTGTTGTATTAGCCTCTGCCCATTCGATACCCTTATGATATAAAGTATATTCACTCAATCGAGGTTCATGACTGTTCACTCTACAGAGTAGTCAATGTAATCATTCTGGTGTTCACTCCAACGGGGTGTTCATTGCATCGGGGGTTCACTCTACCCAGACAGCACTGTACTTGCATATGAGTTTAAAAGTTGGCCTGTGCAACGCCATGACAAAAGTTAAACTAGCTGATCTTAAACACAACCTGTGTAATTTTAATCACGCACCTATCCTACATGCAAAGAAAAAAAAACGTTTATTGCTCGGTTGCCACAACAATACTTTGGTTGATTCCCTGTAGGAAATGTCTATAGTGAAACAGTACTGACTTACTATTGACTGTGTCACCAGTACTACTGACCAAATATACCCCAGGCAATGTAAAATTATATTGACATTTAACATGTGCTTGTCATTGAGAATGAACTACTGACGCAAGAACTACTGACTAGGTGGTACTTTTGGAACCATATGGAGACATTGGAACCAGTGAATCAGTAGTCCATTGTCGCTATTTTTGGCAACACTTGTGATTTTTTTACCAAATAAAAAGACGTAAAATTCACAATTAAAATCATATTTATTATCTAAATTACATTAAACAAAATTTTATCAGTCTTTTTGTGGGCCAAGGAGTTTTTAAATTTGCAGTATCTGTTAAAACGTAGACAAAAAAATATTTAGTTGTTAACAAACATGACTTTATTGAAAATACTTACGTATTTCATATTTCATTTCAATTCACTTTTAAAACTCACATTTTCTTTATAAATTATTTTCCAACTAAATGTACACGACACCACGTGTTTTCACAACCAAACAAAGTCAAACAATGAAAAAGAAGAAGCATTGACGTCCATTTGTCATAAATTTCTCTACACATCAAAGCCAGACAAATATTTGTAGACAAATTGTGGACAATGTCACCATAATAGTTGACAAAAGCGGTGACATGGAGACACTTGTCCCCAGACTTCCTACAGGGGTTGTTTTAATTTATTAATCGCAACCGTTCATGTAGTTCTCCCAAATTAACTCATATATCGCAAATGTGTATCATGTTGTTGCAAACGAATTGCAAAATTACATTTGCAGCAAGTTATAAACCGTTTGCGATAACTGAAATTAGCCATTTTTCTAATGAGATCACATATTACAAAGAGCGTAAATGTCTCTCAATCTGTCGACTGTATACACAGTCTTATCCACTCGTTTGGCATACACACTCAAGCATACACATACACGTGATCACAATATCCCAGTAACGAAAATATCCAGTTTGAAGGCCTCTTCAGAGGCCTTCTTTAGCAGGCATTAGTACTGCAAGCCACATACCATACTCCTTTACAAATTACACGGCGTGACATTGGAGAGCGAGTCCTTCACTCTCGCTGCTTAAAGGAGACTTTCAATAGTTTTGCTAAAGAAGACCTACTGAACGCCTTATATGGAAAACCTTCAGATGATCTTCAACAGATTATTTACAGAAGTTCTGCAATATAAGACCTACAGAAGGTGTTTGGCGGGTTCTGCTCATCATTTTAAATAACTTTTATTAGAAACACTTTGTACACTGACTCTCTTTCACAAAATACTTCTAGCTCCGTTGACGATTGCGAAACAATTAAGCAACAACACGTGCAGTCATAATAGTATCAGAGCAAAAGAATTTTGTTTAACGGGATTATAACTGACAACACATGTTTGTTGTGGCATATTTGCACATGCCATTTCATTTGTATTTAGAGATCTTTTGTATAACTCCCAAAAGCAATGAACAAAAACGCACATAAGAGATCAAACAAAAAAGTTTTTTCTCTTCGTCTACCACAACTACCAACAAGTTTTTCTTTTTTTTCGTTTTTTAATTCTGTGTCGCTGATATCAGAACACGAAACAAGATCTAATAACAACGTATTTTGGAAATGAAAAGGTATGACTCCAAGCATTCCTTAATTTAGAAGGAGTCTTGTTAGGTGTGTGTATACAATCTCAGAGAAGATCTACAGCAGCAGGTTTTTTTGAGAAGGCCTAGCCAGTTTCGTTACTGGGACATATTGGATGGGCAATTGACGCGTGGTAGTTTGATGCACAAGTTTTAATGGAACTGCAGCAATACTAAAGAGCCTCCATTACTCTCTTCGATGTCTCTTCATGACGATGAGGTAGTAGGCTATTTCATCGAGTTCGAGTTGCTTTGGTACTTTACTCTTTGGTTGGCATAATACGGACAAAAATAAAAGGGAATACGTATTTTCGTTCGATGCAAACATAATTTAGCTGCCATTAGTACCAATCAAACACTCTTAAACTTAGTTTACTGCATGGTCTGTAATCTATGTCTTCTTTGGTCTCTCATTCTACATCATTTCCCTAGTACCTTTTCGATCAGCTGTACCATAGAAACCCCCTGGTTAGATACTGTAACATCATCAGAAAACTGCTCGTGTATTGAAATATTAAACGAAGAGAATAAGAGCAGAGAAACGAGGCCCTTCACTCTTTTTCTCTGTTGGCATTCCATTCCATGAGTAAATTTTCTTCTCTCTTTAAAATTCCATACTCTTTGTGAGAGAACACAATTACGAAATAAATCACGTGGAGTAAAATAATTGAATGTTATGATTTTCAATTTGAATAAAGATGAGATTTTCTGAACACACATAAGTACATAAGTATGTATGTATTTCAATTTAGTGGATTTTACAAAACGAGTACAGAAATTTTAGTCGGTTGAATCCACTTAAACATACCCTCACCCTTAGACATCCATCTGGCCCACCTTCCTTTAAAAAGGGTTTATATATTTGTGTGAATCCAACCAGCCTTCAGACCAAAATTTATCTAATACCCATGTTAATTAGGGACTGTTGTGATTTTGAGAATTTAGACTACCAGCTAAATTTCCGTCAACATTTGTATGGGAGGCGCGAAAATGGGAATAGCACAGTAGTACATTCAAAATTAAAGTGTTCGAGCCTTTGGTCGTTTTATATTGAACGAAATATTGGAGAATAAAATTATTTAAAAAAAATTACCAAACGCTCGATTTTGTTAGTTTTTATTTTTACTTTATAAATTTTTTTTAACAAAAATGGGAGTGACAAAAATGTCAATTTTGAAGTGCAAAATGTCTTTTGACAAACCACTGCCCAATTTAAAATTTTTTTTTAGCTTGAAATACTTTCTTAAGTCCATATGTTCTGTACATTATTTAATAAGCCAAATTCCATTAAAATTTCGATTATGATTTACGGGAGATATGTCACGACCAACCGGACTACCATCCAGCTTTCGTATGGGAGAAAAGTTGGCAATTTTTAGTTACAATATAGCTTTGGACAAACCATTGCACAGAACTAAATTTTGTTAATATCGGCTGTAGTTTACGAGAGATAGCGCATCAATTAATAGGCCAGCCACCTATTTTTGTATGTGATGTACCAGATTGCGAGTGTAAAAATCAACTATTTTTCAAACCATAGTGGTGTTAGACTAATTATTGCCTAATAAGGGTTTCTCAACAGAGACCCTACAAAAGCTCTTTTGACATTTCTCTTCAGTAAGGTTTGCCATTTCATCATGGAAAGATATACGAGCCAACAACGAGTCGAAATTATTAAAATTTACTACCGAAATTTGGAGTCAGTGGCCTCAACTTTAAGAGGCCTCAACATTCAGCAATGAGGCTCATTTCTGGCTTAATGGCTTCGTCAATAAGCAAAATATGCGTTATTGGTCAGACAGCAATCCACACGTAATCCATGAGTCATCATTGCATCCCGAAAAAATTACAGTTTGGTGCGGTTTATGGGCCGGCGGCGTCATTGGACCGTCCTTCCTCCTTGATGATCAAGACCGGAACATTACTGTGAATGCGAATCGCTACCGTTCAATGATAACCGAATATTTTTGGCCCCAATTGGATAATATGGACTTGAAGGACATGTGGTTCCAACAGCGAATGCCACAATCAATTTATTGGAAACCAAGTTTGGTGAACGTGTTATCTCACGAAATGGCCCAGTCGATTGGCCGCCTCGGTCGTGCGATTTGACGCCGTTAGATTATTTCCTGTGGGGCTACGTCAAGTCTATGGTCTATGCCAACAAGCAAGCGACGATTGATTAACTTCGTACGAATGTCGAACGTGAAATTGCAGCAGTATCGGCCGATTTATGCTTGAAAACCGTCGAAAATTGGGTTCAGCGTCTGGACTTCTGCAAGCGTGCCCGTGGTGGCTATGCAAAAGAAATCGAGTTCCATACATAATGGCATCGAACGTACTTTCCCAGGAATAAAGAATTTCATTGGTATTTAAAACCGGTTTTGTTTTATTTAAAAAAACTTTTGTAGGGCTCTTATTGAAAAACCCTTTACTTAATTCCATAAAGGTTGGTTGTATGTAACCATAGAGAAATAGAAAAGAGACGATATGCCTCTCTTCGAGTTCTCTTGATGACGACGAGGTAGTAGGTCATATCACAATCTGTCTTTTCTTGTTTTTGGAATTATAGGCCTTTCAGTGTATGTTGATATTTAGGGATCTTGGATGGATACTAATACGCACATGTAAATTATAGAATTGAATTTGTATCTATACGATTGATGATCAACCGATGGTATCAATTCAGGCACAGTAGTTAGGCATCTGATGATGAACTTGTCACGGAGTTCGAAACTAATCATGCCAGCGAGTGTGTGTTGAACTGAATTGTCTATTATTTCCAACAAAAACCAACCATTTTTCAATTAGAAAAATGTTTTTGACTTGTAAGCTAGTAGTATGAATTTATCATGCATTAACCAAAACTTTTAAGCTTACTTTGCTGCATGGTCTATAATCTATGTCTTCTTGGAATCTCATTCTATATCATTTCTCTAGTACCTTTTCGATCAGCTGTGCCATAGAAACCCCTTATGTAACGAGAGTTATCTTGTCGGCCAACCAGCCGACCAGCGGGTGTAGCAAACTCACCCTGGTTATAGTAATTGACTGGCCTTTGGTAAAATTAAGCCTAATACGTAATTTCATTATGATCGGAAATGTTTTACACGACTTACGGACACCAGCTTTTGTATGGGAGGCACCCGAGTGGTTGTGGCAACATTATACATTTACTCCAGTTAAGTAGACATTTACAGATTATTAACCCCGAAGCTAATCGCATGTACCAAAAAAAGAGATTTAGAAGAAACATAATAGCGGCATTCATGCAAACGTGAAAGCCGAGAACTTTTGCTCAGCGCAAGTTTCCCTCGCACTGTTGCATGAGGCACCAGGTAAAGTTGCTCAGCGTAGTTGTACTCAAAACCATATCAGCTGACCAAGATGGATACATATTTTTCTACTGTTCTAGTGCTATCACCTTATTTATCCATGCTAGTCAGATGACAACAAATGTCAAAAGTTTACACGTTTCTTTGCCTCGAAAACTTTCCACTTTTGAGCAAGTCGCTTTGTATGGGAAATTTGTTTGTTTTGACGTTTGCTGTGCAAGTTTACGATGTTTTCGAGTTTACGAGGTTCTTTCGAGCTTTCATGAAGACCACTAATATTGTAGTAAATGTGTCGATTTTTATGGAAGACAGAAGGATCAGAAGGGGTCACAATACAATAACAATACTATGACTAATACAAAATTTCATTGTGACAGGTAAAGATTTATTGGCTCAATCGTCTGAAAAAGTCCTAAAACGAATTTCGACCAAATATACTAAGGATATGGCTCCTTGTTTGCGTTAAATTTTTTTCCGTCTGAAGTGATATATGTATACACTAGACTGGTCCTTATTTTGAAAGTCGTCGGAACCTGCGGGCCATGGGCTCATTTTGTTTATATTTATGTCAAATATCACCGTGCAAATTTTGAGCGCGATCGATAAACCTTTACCACTCTCTCAAGAGCCTTAAAGTTACAAAAATAGTCTATTTTTGAAAAATTTTCCAATTTGGACCACCCAAACGGAAAAAGGATGCACCCTAATTTCCAGACTATATTTTTCCTGATGCAGGAATTCATTACGAACAAAATGACACCTCACAAGCTAAAATCGGAGTAAGACTCACGAAGTTATAAATGATTAAAAAAGGTCAATTTAATAAAATGGAGGAAATTTTCTCTTAACCCTTATTAAGGTCTGTTTGTTTGACTGAAAACCTTTAAATCGATTTTTACCCCATTTCCCGTCATCCAATCGAGTTGAAATTTTGCACACAGATTTGTCGCTGCGACCAAGAAGGTCTATCAAAATATGGGCAGGATTGGATAAAGGGGCGTGGTACCTCCCGTATAAACCACAAATTTTAATGTAATAAAATTGAGCGGACAGATTTTTCTTGTGTGTTAAATATATAATAAGGGTTAAGAGAAAATTTCCTCCATTTTATTAAATTGACCTTTTTTAATCATTTATAACTTCGTGAGTCTTACTCCGATTTTAGCTTGTGAGGTGTCATTTTGTTCGTAATGAATTCCTGCATCAGGAAAAATATAGTCTGGAAATTAGGGTGCATCCTTTTTCCGTTTGGGTGGTCCAAATTGGAAAATTTTTCAAAAATAGACTATTTTTGTAACTTTAAGGCTCTTGAGAGAGTGGTAAAGGTTTATCGATCGCGCTCAAAATTTGCACGGTGATATTTGATATAAATATAAACAAAATGAGCCCATGGCCCGCAGGTTTCGACAAACTTTAATTTTCTCCATACAACATAGGTCCAGTCTAATATATATGTATATATATGTATATTATTAATAGCGATTTTACTTTTTTAATTGAGAAAATCCAATTCCTTAAGCTTCGTTTCCATTTAGCGTATTTAACATGATTTTAGAATCAGCTGATATTTCATAACACATTGAGCTGATTCCGGTGCAAAAACATGTTAAAAGTGTTAAACACGCTTAGGGGATAAGGTATTTAAAACTTGGGTATAAAAGCCGGTGAAAACAAGGGTGTACCTTAAAAAAATCGGTGGAACCCTGTGTCCAAAAACTCAATTTTTCGAAGAAACTGAAGAACAGAATTCTTTAAATTGGACGGTTTTTTGAATACTCTATTTGTGATCCGTATTTCAAAAAACATAGATTTTTTCCGTAATCAGCTGATTTTAAGTGACTTGAAACATAGCAAAATAGACAAGAGCCGCTATCCCTCTCTTCACGTTCTCTCGTTGACGACAAGGTAGTAGGCAAGACTGATATAGTAGAGGTTAACGCATTAGAATAGTTGATTTTGCTTTCTTATGACTCTATCTGTCAAATTCTGTGTATTTTGTTATTGTACTTTTTTGTTTACTTTATTTGGTCATATGTATTTGTGTTGAATTTGACATTTATAGTCATAGAACAAAAACAAAATCCCTGTAGTTGTTGCCCACGACTACAACAAATCCTACTGCGTTAACCGCTACTAGATCAGCCTTGGTAGTAGGCCATTTCATCGTGTTGCTTTTGTAATTTACTCTTTGGTTAGTCGTAATACGGACAGAAATAAAAGGGAATGCGTAGTTTCTAGGGTAACCAGTCAATTAATCATTATTCGGTTAAACGATTAATCGTGTTATAAAATTAACCGAACATTTTAATAATTAATTTTTCGATTAACGATTAACTGGAACAAATCAGTGCGATTAATCGATTAATAAAATATAAGTACGTTTTTATGGCAAGCAGTCCGTTTTGAAAAACTGCAAGAGTGTGGCAAAAATTTCATAACTTTACACATATTTCGAACAGATTTGATAGTTTGTTGAGAGAAAGCGTCGTACAGTACTTCGGCTCAGAGACATAAATCAAAAATTCATTAAATTGGCTATAATAGTCGGATGACATTTCAAGATCCACTGGTCACTTTGTAGTGGGGTTACAAAAAGCCTGGTCCGATTCTGCTCAGACTATGTACAATAAGAATGAATCTCAGAAGAGAACAAACAAATTAGAGTGTCTTTTTAATGTACTTCTGACAATTTCACCTACTTCTACACTGAACGAAAGAGCTTTTTCAAAATCTCCTTTTATTAAAACTAAGTGGAAAATCGTTTAAAATCCAAAAATCTAAACGTTTTATTGTTAAAAGATTACTTTATAAGATGAAAATAAAAACTTGTGCTAGTATAGTATACTGCAAAAGTTTTTAGTTCTCGCAAACGTTTTATTTTTATTTTGGATTAACTAGAACACTTTTGCTGTAACCAAAAGAACAGAATAACAGTTGGTGGAACCGTTTTTAGTTTCTCGAAAACGTTTTTCAGCTCAAATTTTTCAAAACTCGTTTGCTGCAAAAATTTTTCGGTTCTCCCAAATGAAATGATATATACGGCTTAACAGAAGTTCATTTCTCCCAACTACAGTCCCCAAACGAACTTCAGTTATCTGAGATTTCGTTTGGGAGGACCGAATTTTTTCTTTCCGTGTGAGAGTTTGGGGAAAATCATAAATTCCGAACACAATTTTAGAGCAAAGTGTTGTGTACTTCTATATAGTCAATAAGCTTTATGGTTTTGCTACTGTAACGGAACAATTAACAAGAACTGTACAACAGTATAACAAAAATACTAATGGTATATTTAACGTTTAATAGATACCAAGATCGTATGAATGGTTGGTAGTATATAATGATATTTATAAATATAATAAAAGCTTATTAAATATAAAGTAAAATTGAAATGGTTATATGATCTCTTACAACGATTTGTGAATATATAATACATTTTATATAATATATTACATATGTTTAATAACGGGTCCGCCAAATAACTTTTTTATTTGAAAATGCTATAAAAAAAAACTACAGAATATTTTCTCAATTTTCTTTTTTTATTTGAAAGTACAATCCTTCCGGTTAATAGTGGAAAATAATTTCATTCAAATGGCTGCCTCGGCTGGCCATGCAGTAGCCTACACGATCGGTCCAATTTTTAAGCACATTATCGATTGTGTGCAGCTGTATTTCACCAATGGCTTCACGAATATTGTCCTTTAAAGCGTCAATTGTCTCTGGCTTATCGGCGTAACACTTATCTTTGAGGGGACCCCACAAATAATAGTCCAACGGTGTCAAATCGCAGCTCCGAGGTGGCCAAACGACATCAGCTCTGCGGCTGATAATGCGATCTTCAAAAACAGGGCGCAAAACATCGAGTGTAGCTTCGGCTGTGTGGCACGTAGCGCCGTTTTTAAAGAAATTTTGCAATATTTCCCAGCGTTGTTCAAGCGTATACACAACCATATTCGTTCAGCGGAAGGATAAAACTAATTATCTGTCAAATCAGACATGAGTTAAGTGTTACCATTCACGCAATAAGCACTAGTTGAAAAAAAAAATGTTAGATGGCGGACCCTTTGTAATGAAGTTGCTTTTGTTACGATTTGTTTTAATAAATTTGCGTAGTACAATGTTTGAACACTGTTTTTGTTTTTGTTTTATTTTTTTCGAATAATCGAATAATTTGATTGCGCTGTGTTCGGTTAATTATTTAATTTTTAAGTTTCTTTTATTTTTAGGTCAAGATGACAACCGAGGCGTTCCCGTTTTTTCTTCGATTTTTCGGGAAATTATTATTTTTTTCAGCGTATGTAATTTATGATTAAGACTCGGTGTATGTATGTAATGCTTTTTATGAGGATGAAGTTTCTGGAAGGCAGCCTATGGGTGTGAGGGAAATAGTATAGATAATTTTAAGTAGTATTTATTGTGTACGAGTAGAACGTTTAGAATCTTTACAATAAAACCAGTTAAAAAAAAAAAAAAAAAAGTTCGGTTAATTGTCAGATTGAAATTTTCGATTAACGATTAACCGATTAATCAAAAACCCCGATTAAATGAGTATCCTAGTATTTTCGTTCGATGCAACCAACATAAAACATAATTTAGCTGTCATTAGTATCAATCAAACACTATTTAAACTTAGTTTGCTGCATGGTCTATAATCTCTATATCTTCGTTAGCCTCTCATTCTACATCATTTCCCTTGTACCTTTTCGATCGGCTGCGCAGAAACCCCCTTGCTTCAAAAGAAAATCCAACATTCACATATTACTGGACGTACATACTACATACATACATCTTACATATTCCAATTTTTCGTTATAAATTTAAACTCATGCGCTTTAACAAATATTTGTACGCATTTTTGTTTTCATAAAAGTTAGCATCACTGGTGTGTGTACTGTTGTTGTATGGCTACGAGAGCGACAACACTAGTTAATTTAGTTGCTTTTTGAACTTGAAACCGATTGGACGTTGTGCGGATGGAAATTAAAAAGTGGAATAACTTCTAGTGTGAGTCAAACAAATTTAAATGCCGAAAATTTAAAATAAAACCCGCTAAAAACAAAATCAATTAGCAGAAAAATACATATTTATGCATGAATACTAAACGAAAATATTTGCGTAATTCTAAGTAAAAAGAATAACAAAATCAAATTTATCCAAGATTTGAAATTCAAATAAAAAAAATCGATATGTACAAAGAGGTTCAAATTTAATGGGTCAAGTTATTTAACCGAAAGGAATTTAAGTGGAAATTAAATTAAAAACAGAATAATCAAAAAAGAAAACAACCAAACTATGTACATATATAGAGTATATATGTACGTGTGTGTATCGTGTTTAGAGTACATTAAATAATATGTATTTCGCTAACAATGTCGTCTTGTGATGTGTTTGAAAACCAAACAATAAAACAACAGATAAAATATTTTGGCCAGTAAACAAACATCAGCAGTGAATTTGAGTGAAATGAGCGCATTTGTCTTAATTATTATCAGAGACTCACAAAAATACTATTTTACAGGAATGGCCAAAACTTAGCGCCGTGAGGGCCGTAGTGGTTTATAAACAAAACCGTCATACAACTGGTAATGGCAAAACATAAAATAAAAAAAATATTAATTTCTTCAAATTGTACTAAAACGAAAATGTGTTCCCACTAAAGTGTTCACAAATTTGATGTAATACAGCAAAAAGTACTTTAACAAAATTCACAAAAATTACTTTAAAATGTACTTAAGAGTGCATCTAATATATACAGTGACGAGCAAAATTGTAACACGGTTGATGCAGTTTGGGAATAGATTTGTATATTTTAAATATTTGATTGACAAAACAAAAATATAATTAACTAAATCAATTTATTGTGCTCTTGTGAATAAAAACAAAAACAATTTTAAATTTATGTTGATATATACAAAGTGAGCAGTAAATATTGTAAAGTTATACAAATGTTACAATTTTGCACTCTGATTTTATGTTAATTTAATTGTTTAATCTAATTCAATATTCTGTCCAGTAGCCTTTGGGGTTTTTTTTATGAGGTAATGGCAAAACATAAAATAAAAAAATATTAATTTCTTAAAATTGTACTAAAACGAAAATGTGTTCCCACTAAAGTGTTCACAAATTTGGTGTAATACAACAAAAAGTACCAACTTTCACAAAATTCACAAAAATTACTTTAAAATGTACTTAAGAGTGCATCTAATATATACAGTGACGAGCAAAATTGTAACACGGTTGATGCAGTTTGGGAATACATTTGTAAATTTTAAATATTTGATTGACAAAACAAAAATATAATTAACTAAATCAATTTATTGTGTCCTTGTGAATACAAATAAAAACAGTTTTAAATTTATGTTGATATTTGTATACAAAGTGAGCAGTAAATATTGTAAAGTTATACAAATGTTACAATTTTGCACTCTGCTTTTATGTTAATTTAATTTTTTTTCTAATTCAATATTCTGTCCAGTAGCCTTTGGGATTTTTTTATGAGGTAATGACAAAACATAAAATAAAAAAAGATTAATTTCTTAAAATTGTACTAAAACGTGTGTTCCCACTAAGTGTTCACAAATTTGGTGTAATACAACAAAAAGTACCAACTTTCACAAAATTCACAAAAATTACTTTAAAATGTACTTAAGAGTGCATCTAATATATACAGTGACGTGCAAAATTGTAACACGGTTGATGCAGTTTGGGAATACATTTGTATATTTTAAATATTTGATTGACAAAACAAAAATATAATTAACTAAATCAATTTATTGTGCTCTTGTGAATAAAAACAAAAACAATTTTAAATTTATGTAGATATATATACAAAGTGAGCAGTAAATATTGTAAAGTTATACAAATGTTACAATTTTGCACTCTGCTTTTATAATAATTAATTTTGACGTAGAATACGTCTTACCTTACGGTATGAGGAGTCATGTCAGGTTTTTATTGTTGTAATCTTTATTTCATTGAATTTGAGGAAACGGCTAGATGAATTTTTTAAAATTTTTTTTTGTAGGTAAATGAAGATGTTATCTTTCGTTTGATATACATTTCATATTGGTTGATATATTTCTAGTATTTTAATTTCTCAAATGAAAATTGTTTAAACACATACACTCAAACATATGTGTGGTGTTTGGTTGAGTGTTTTTGGTTGCTCAACATTGCTTAGGAACATGTATCTAGTAAAAAGTGAAACGAACAGCAAGCTAATGTTGCTTGGCAACATGTATCTAGTAAAAAGTGAAACAAACAGTAAGCTAACGTAATAAAGCTTTTTTGCGAAAGCTTCAATAAAGCTGTTGTAACATTAATTTTGAATTGTAAAGCGTAAAGGTTTCACACAACGCTCGAATGCTAATGCGAAGACTCGATAAGGTAAACCTTTTTTAATATTAGGGCGGCCCTCTCAATATTTGCAGAACTTATTTCAATAAAAATATTAATTAAAATACATTAATTAAATTAAGTTTAAAAAAATTGAGCATAATATTTTTTTTTTAAACGGACTTGAATCACATGCCGTTGGTAAATATAAAAATTACAGCAGACAGTTGTCCGAGGCCTTCAGCCACGGACTGTCCCTGCAGGCTGTGTCAGAGACACGGCCATTAAGTTTAACGTAGAATACGCCATCCGATAAGACAGAAAACATATATAACAATACATTCATTTGCTTATATTATTTATCATTTATTGTTATATATGTTTTCTGTCTTATCGTTCTAATTCAATATTCTGTCCAGTAGCCTTTGGGGTTTTTTATGAGTCATTTCCGCTGAATTTGGGTACTTGCGAGCTGAGATTTTGTGTAACTCAACAATTTTCGATAGGGTTGCAGTCCGGTGACTGCGCTGTCCATTTCAAAGCAATAAATTGTTTACACTTTAACCAGTTTTTAACGATTTCGGCCGAATGTTTTGGGTCGTTGTCATGCTGAAGGATCACCCATTCAGTAGCCAGACCCGGTTTTCCAATAGCAGCTGGTAAACGATTTTGTAGAATTTAAAAATATTGTCCTTTTTTCATAATACCTTAAATTTTAACCAGAGGACCTACTCCATTCTTCGTAATACATTCCCATACCATCCTGGATGCACCACCATATTTCATAGTTCGTGTTCGGGATAGTAGTATTTGGATCCAGTACCAATCACGGCCATCGGACTCAAATCGATTGATTTTATGGCGATTTCGTTTCGTTTGTGAAAAAAGTGCAAGCCCACTTGAAGGTTTTGTGTTGAACTGTGTTCTTTGTGTTTGCTGGACTCAAAAAGAGCAAAAATATTGAATAGTGAGTCATAGAGGAGAATGTTGCCCGATAAAATGGCAAATTTTCTGTCATTTTGTTTGTGTTATTTGTCCTCGCTGAGCTAATTTCTCTACCTTTTGGGGGTTGCGCAAGGGTAATTTAAGCGGCTTCAGTTAAATTCGCAAAGTGGTTGAATTTTAGATTAAGCGAGAATAACGACAAAAACCATTTGTATTGGTACACACTCGACCAGGTTGCAAAAACGATGTATAAGTAGACAGTCAAAATTTCTCTTCACTCAAATGCCAACAGACAAAACGAGTGAAACCCTAGCCATTCTCTGCCCTCTCTCTTACTCTCTTCATTGAATATTTCAATTCACGAGTAGCTTTTTTTTAGTGTTATTGTATATAACTATACAAATTCCAACCATGTTGAAGTAAAATTACATAAACTATGAAAGTATGAAATAATCAAGATATAAAGCACTTTCTAGCACTTTTTGGTTCTCGTTTACCAGGTTTGCCAAATTGCACACATCTTCGTCTTTGCAGTTTGAAGACTCGCTTAAAATTGCGTAATATTTGTCGATGATAAGGCGGCCTTCGATAGCCCGATACGGGGGAACTCTACGAAGCAATGTCCGAGCTTGGTATTCTGCAAAACTCATAAGCCTTTGCAGGATGACCATGACGAACACCAAATCCGCAGTGAAAGTTGGTAAGGATCTTACTGAACCTTTTGAAACTAAGCGGGGCCTCAGACAAGTTGACACCCTATCGTGCGATCTCTTTAACAGCTTAATGGAGATTATTCTGAGAGAAGCTGCTGTCAACATGAATAAAACCATCAGCAGCAAAAGTCACATAATGCTCGCGTATGCTGATGATATAGATATCATTGGACGTGCAGTTAGAGAAGTTACTGCGGTGTTTTCGAGAATTGAGAACGAGTCAGGAAAAGTGGGTCTGACGGCAAATGAGGACAAGACAAAATTAATGGTTTCACCCAGCAGGTCCTCCACGCGATTAGACCAAAGCGTGAACGTTAATAACCGTTATAATTTCGAGGTGGTAGACGAATTTATACACCTCGGATCTGCCGTAAACAAAAACAACAACGTCAGCCTTCACATCAAGCAGAGACTTGTGCTTGCGAATAGATGTTATTTTGGGATAAGCAAGCACTTTAGAGATAAAGTCCTCTCTCGAGTGACAAAAGTCAAATTATACCTGACTCTCATACAACCTGTCTTGATTTATGGCGCAGAATCCTGGGTATTATCGCAAGCAGACGAAACATCTGTAGGAGTCTTCGAGAGAAATATACTCCGAAAAATGTATGGCCCCATAGTGCACAACGGCGAGTATCGGTGACGCATGAACCATGATCTGTATGAGTTATATCCCGACATTGACATAGTTAAGCGGAACAAAATAACACGATTGCGCTGGCTAGGCCTTGTCAGTAGAATGGATGAAGACGAACCAGCACGAAGGGTTTTCGAAACCGAACTCGAGGGAAGACGAAAAATAGGAAGACCAAGACTCCGCTGGAAGGATCAGGTTGACGAATCCCTGCGTACACTTGGTATTGCCAACTGGAGAGATACGGCAAAAGATCGAACTGGTTGGCGAAATATGTTATCTTCGTTTTGTAAGGTCCCTGACCCCTCGGGGTTGTTCGAGACCGGATAAGTAACTAAGGAAGTAATATCGCGAGGGGATAACCATGTCACAGCTGATCGACTAAGTCGTAGGTAAATGATAGAGAACAGAGTGGACGATAAGCAACCAGAAGGAAATTATAGCAGCAAACTAAGTTTAAATAATGTTTGATTGATTCCAATGACTGCTAAATTATATTTTATGTTGGTTGCAACGAACGTAAATACGCATTATTTCTGTCCGTTTTATGTCCAACCAAAGAATAAAGTCATTTTTAACTTCTTCCACCGGGTACGTTATCGAAAACCTTTCGCGCTGTCTCATCTTCGTCCATTCTGATAACATGGCCTAGCCAACGCAATTGGCTTAATTTGATTTGTCTAGCTATGTCCACGTCAGAATACAAATTATATAGCTCTTGGTTCCAACGACGTCAGTACTTGCCGTTTTCCTTAACAGGACCATATATTTTACGGAGAATTTTTCTCTCGAATACTCTAGGTGTTTTTCATCCGCAAAATGAGAGTCTGGTTCAGCTGGGCTTTTGTATGTCGAGAGAGGGGTTTGATCTTAAACTCCTTGCTGAGCCGAAAATAGCATCTATTTGCAACCACAATTCTCCTATTTACGTTGTTGGCGTTGTTGTCTTTGTTCACGGCGGATCCAAGGTAGATAAATTCATCAACCACTTCAAAATTAAATAGGTTGTCGACGTTCAAGTGCGTTCAAGTCGTGCGAGTTGTCTAGTCATTGGCACCATCAATTCTGTATTGATCTCATTAACAGCAAGATCCACCTTCGCTGATTCTTTTTCGATTCTTGAAAATACTGCAGTAAATACGTCTCGCAAAGTTCGCCCACTGATGTCTATGCCGTCAGCATACGCCAGCATGGTCTTTTTGTTTTAATGGTCTTCGTATTTACTGCAGCTTTTTTTATTATTATCTCCATTAAGATGTTGAAGAGATTGCACGAAAGTGTGGCGCCTTGTCTCAGTCCTCGCTTGGTATAGAATGGTTTGTTGAGGTCTTTCCCCACTTTAACTGCTGATTTGATGTTGGTCAGCGTCATTCTACAGAGGTGGATCAGTTTTGCCGGAATACCAAGTTCAGACATAGCTTCGTACAGTTTTCCCCGTATGGGACTATCGAAAGCAGCATTGTAATCGACAAACAGGTGGTAAGTATCGATTTGCTTTTCGTGGGTCTTTTCCAGGATTTGGCGTACCGTGAATATTTGGTCAGTCGTGGACTTGCCTGGTCTAAAACCACACTGATAAGGTCCAATCAGATTTTCAATAAATGGCTTTAGTCTTTCACATAATACGCTCGACAAGACCTTATACGCGATGGATAAAAGACTGATACCGCGATAGTCGGAACAGACACACGGATCAACCTTTTTGAATACAGAACATAATATACTGAGACTGCAATCGTCAGGCATAGATTCCCCCAGAAGCCGGGAGATCGCCGTTCACAATATACACTATCTTCCACTATACCGCCTGATCTTCAGTGGAAGAATCTGAGTGGAGTAGTGCTGAAAAGTGGTCTCCACATTTTAGGCACACAGTGCTTCTCAGTCACCAGATTCCCATTCTCGTCATTGGTGGAGGGCAGCCCATTATTCGGGCCGTTATTCGATCTTCTTAACCTCTGGACAAATTTTCGGGATTCATTGTTCATCCTGCACATTTCGGTTTATTTCACTCTCTCTCTGCTCCCACTGCCACTTTTTCCTCCTAAATAATTGGGTTTCCTCCCTTCTCAACCCTTTTACTGACCATTCGCAGCACGCGTTGTAACTAACTGTTTCGTTGCTACATGTGCAGCTTCTGTTTTATCGGTTGCAATGCGACATTCTTCGTCGTACCAAGACGTATCCTTCTCAGGTTTTTTATAGCCAAGTTCAGTCCTTGCAGCGGTTTCCAAAGAATGGAAGATGTACTTCCACTGCGATTTTGGGTGCTCAGTAGGATGACTATTCTGATAAAGCAGGAGACTACGCTTGTGTTGGTATGACTTTGATATCTCCGGTATTTGCAGCTTGTCAATATCTAGCTTTTTTCGTGTTCGGTTTCGTACGTTTTTTACTCCGCTAAGTCTTGTGCGAACTTTCTCAGCCACCACGCAATGATCCCAGTCGATATTGGCACCTCGAATCGCACGTATATCCATTACACTAGAAGACAACTTGTCATGTATTCCCAAGTATTCAATCTGGTTCTTCGTTCTCTGATCAGCAGATAACAAGGTCGCCTTATGTACATCCTTATGTTGGAATTGTGTGCTACTAACTACCATCTTCTTTGCAGCGGAGAAGTCTATCAGTCTTATTCCATTATCGGAAGTGGTATCATGTAGACTGTGATTACCGACGGTTGGTCGAAAGACATTTTACTTTCCAAATTTGGCATTAAAATCGCCTAGAATAAACTTAATGTCTTGGTCAGGGCAGCGCTCGTAGACTTCCTCTAGACGCTCATAAAATGATTCGTTGACCTCATCGTCTTTATCCTCTGTCGGTGCGTGCACACAAATTAACGAGATATTGAAATATTTCGCTTCGATGGGAATAGTGGATATGCGTTCACTCACTGGGTTGAATCATGAAACTAGGCGTCGCAGTCTCTTGCCAACTATAAATCCGCTCCCAAAATTCGTGCTTTCGCTCATGGCAGCTATAGTAAATGTCGCAGTTTTTCTTTCAGGTGCAACCATATTATTTCCATCGCATATCCTGGATAGCTGTGATGTAAAGGGTTTTTCTACAGAGACGCTACAAAAGTAAATCGATAGGGACAGCAAACGACGCCATATTTTTTCCCGCTCTTTTGACATTTCTCTTCAGTAAGGTTTGCCATTTCACCATGGAAAGATATACGAGCCAACAACGAGTCGAAATTATTAAAATTTACTACCGAAATTTGGAGTCAGTGGCCTCAACTTTAACATCGCTACGTCCAATTTATGGTCGTCATAATCGTCCTACCAGATCAACAATTGAGCGTCTAGTGGAAAAATTTGAATCCACAGGCACAGTACAAAATGTTCCCGTGCCAGTGAGACAAGGAAGTGCCCGTAGTGTCGAGAATATTGCTGCCGCTGAGGCTTCAGTTCAAGAAAGCCCAAATGTGTCTCTCACACGTCGTTCTCAAGCGTTGGGCGTCTCTGTGACGTCGTTGTGGCGAATTTTGGGAAAAGATCTTGGCCTACATCCTTACAAGATCAAATTGACGCAAGAACTGAAGCCTCTTGACCACCATAAGCGTCGTATGTTCGTGAATTGGGCTGAGCAACAACTTGAAAATGATTCGGATTTTCATCGGAAAATCATCTTCAGCGATGATGCTCATTGCTGGCTGAATGGCTTCGTCAATAAGGAAAATATGCGTTACTGGTCAGACAGCTATCCACACGTAATCCATGAGTCATCATTGCATCCCGAAAAAAATACGGGTTGGTGCGGTTTATGGGCCGGCGGCGTCATTGGGCCGTACTTCTCCCGTGATGATCAAGACCGGCACATTACTGTGAATGCGAATCGCTACCGTTCAATGATAACCGAATATTTTTGGCCCAATTGGATAATATGGACTTGGAGGACATGTGGTTCCAACAGGACGGCGCCACAAGCCACACAGCGAATGCTACAATCAATTTATTGGAAACCAAGTTTGGTGAACGTGTTATCTCACGAAATGGCCCAGTTGATTGGCCGCCTCGGTCGTGCGATTTGACGCCGTTAGATTATTTCCTGTGGGGCTACGTCAAGTCTATGGTCTATGCCAACAAGCCAGCGACGATTGATGAACTTCGTACGAATATCGAACGTGAAATTGCAGCAGTATCGCCCGATTTATGCTTGAAAACCGTCGAAAATTGGGTTCAGCGTCTGGACTTCTGCAAGCATGTCCGTGGTGGCGATGCAAAAGAAATCGAGTTCCATACATAATGGCATCGAACGTACTTTCACTGGAATAAAGAATTTCATTGGCCGCCGGTGGTGCAATGGTTAGTGTGCGCGGCTCTTGTACATGAGATCCTGGGTTCGATCCCTGCTCTGACCACCTTAAAAAAAAAAATTCTTTCGGCGGCGGTCACCTCGCATAGTGACGGCGACACTATCGAGTATATAGCCATGAAAAAGCTTCTCAAAATACCGTTCGGAATCGGTGTAAAACTGTAGGTCCCAATCAGTGAGTGAAAACTGGAAAGCGCACAGCTCAGTGATTGTGAGAAGTTCTCCCCGGTCCCTTCATGGGATGTAATGGGAAACCATTTATTTATTTAAAGAATTTCATTGGTATCTAAAACCGGTTTTGTTTTATTTACAAAAACTTTTGTAGCGCTTTTATTGAAAACCCTTTATATACTTAATTTATAAGGAATCTTGTTGTATCAGCGATAAATAAAATAAATGCCAAAGTGACAATTCGTAACAATACACTGAATCACAATATGTTTTCCGATGAGAGTGGTGGTAATTTTCCGCAATATGCAAAGAACAAAAAAGAAAAACAAAACTGATTTGAATTTAATTCAAATTTAGCTGTTAAAAAAGAACATAAAAACATAACGTCACCAAAAAATAATGTCTCAAACAGGCACGTATGCAGGATTTTGTTTCGGAGGGGCCGCCCTTGAAAAAAAAAATATCACTACATTCAAAAATCACCACTTAGGGAAATAATTTCGGGAGGTGCCCGAGCTACCGGGCAAAATAAAATGCTAATAATTTATAGAGGTTTCCTTTGTTGACATTCTCTGATTTTTAATGAAATTATTACTTTATGGAGAACAAGACAGATGAATATAATTTAATTTATTCTATTATAACTTTATTTATACTTAAGAAATCGTTAATATTTTCACATATTACAAATCGAACTCATTTAGATAAAGGATTTCCAACTTGAAAAACGCAAAATTTAAATTTCTTCAATTTCAACTCGAATTTCGAAGGTTTGAATAACCCTTAAAATTATTTCTTGTCGCAATCCACAAATGTTCATTACCATTTACTGCATGGTTGCCTCCTGAACTCTTATTTGGAAATTGTTTCAACATTTTGTGATCTCAAAGTTCAGAATTTCAGACTTGTCATGTTGTGCATTTAAATATAATGTCACCTATTAAATATTTGATGTATAATTTTTGCAACCTCGCTAGTCAATTTATTAGTCTAAATCTCTACCATTGGACCATTGAAATTAGTCATTTATATATATATGTATGTACGTTGTGTTCGTTGTTTTTATACTATTTTTGAGGGCATTTCCACACCCGCCCCATAGTGACGAAATGAATTCGAAATCTGAAATGAGTACAGTGAAAGTGGTGCCTTGTTTAAAACGTCCTTGTATTCGTGACGAATACAACATGCGCGGCCTCCAAGAAATTAGACAAAATTAAAGTGGCTGCGTTTTTGACTTTCCAGCGTTTCACAATGTTTGGTTTTTATATATTTATTTTCTATATAGCAATAGATTGCAGTCTGCTTAACTAAATATTTTTAAATTTATTGGACCAAATATTTTTAAATCCACAATAGTATAATTAAATTTATTAACGTTTGCGTCTACAGCAAAACAAAAATTGTGTATAAACATACACCCGCCATACCTGGGTGTGCCATACACTTTTATAAAGGGTTTTTCAATAAGAGCGCTACAAAATTTTTTTTTAAATAAAACAAAACCGGTTTTAGATACCAATGAAATTCTTTATTCCTGTGAAAGTACGTTCGATGCCATTATGTATGGAAGTCGATTTATTTTGCATGGCCACCACGGTTACGCTTGCAGAAGTCCAGACGCTGAACCCCATTTTCGACGGGTTTCAAGCATAAATCGGCCGATATTGCTGCAATTTCACGTTCGATATTCGTACGAAGTTCATAAATCGTCGCTGGCTTATTGGCGTAGACCATAGACTTGACGCAGCCCCACAGGAAATAATCTAACGGCGTCAAATCGCACGACCGAGGCGGCCAATCGAATGGGCCATTTCGTGAGATAACACGTTCACCAAACTTGGTTTCCAATAAATTGATTGTGGCATTCGCTGTGTGACTTGTGGTGCCGTCCTGTTGGAACCACATGTCCTCCAAGTCCATATCATCCAATTGGGGCCAAAAATATTCAGTTATCATTGAACGGTAGCGATTCGCATTCACAGTAATGTGCCGGTCTTGATCATCACGGAAGAAGTACGGCCCAATGACGCCGCCGGCCCATAAACCGCACCAAACCGTTATTTTTCGGGATGCAATGATGAAATGCTGTCTGACCAATAACGCATATTTTGCTTATTGACGACGCCATTCAGCCAGAAATGAGCCTCATCGCTGAAGATGATTTTCCGATGAAAATCCGAATCATTTTCCAGTTGTTGCTCAGCCCAATTCACGAACATACGACGCTTATGGTGGTCAAGCGGCTTCAGTTCTTGCGTCAGTTTTATCTTGTAAAGATATAGGCCAAGATCTTTTCGCAAAATTCGCCACAACGACGTCACAGAGATGCCCAAAGATTGAGAACGACGTGTGAGAGACACATTTGGGCTTTCTTGAACTGAAGCCTCAGCGGCAGCAATATTCTCGACACAACGGGCACTTCTTTGTCTCACTGGCACGGGAACATTTTGTACTGTGCCTGTGGATTCAAATTTGTCCACTAGACGCTCAATTGTTGATCTGGTAGGACGATTATGACGACCATAAATTAGACGTAGCGCTCTTAAAGTTGAAGCCACTGACTCCAAATTTCGGTAGTAAATTTTAATAATTTCGACTCGTTGTTGGCTCGTATATCTTTCCATGATGAAATGGCAAACCTTACTGAGGAGAAATGTCAAAAGAGCGGAAAAAAATATGGCGTCGTTTGCTTTCCCTATCGATTTACTTTTGTAGCGTCTCTTTTGAAAAACCCGTTACATATGTTTGTCTTTACTTAATTATGTTCCCAATAAGCACAACGCATCATTACGATGAGGTCCGAAATCATTTCGATATTGATTCCGATCTCATTTCAGAATAAAATAATCAAAATTACATTTTAGGCATTTTATATGCATTTCTGAGACTCATTTTTTTTATTATATTTAATTTTTTAACGCGGTCTTTCGCATATTGAAAGTATTTCTTACTTCCATCGTTTCTAACTGATCATTTGGGTATTTCCGCTGAAATGCCGCTAAAATATAGACTCAAAAATCTATACTAAAATGTAAACATTTAGGGCCTACTTTTAGCTTACCTTAGATAGCTGCTGTCACTATTAACTCTTTAGCTGCCTTTTTCTCTTTGGACCCAAACCAAGTCAAGTGCTGCGCTACTTCATCATCAAGGACACTTACAAAGTCGGCCGCAGTACTGGCAGGTAAATATAGAAGATTCGTTTTTGTTTTTTTCATCTGTTTTATTTTGACAGATGGTCAATGATAAATAACAATGGTGTAGCTGAACAAGTGTTATCATGAAATTCGGTAAATGCTTGGGTGACAGAATGAGAGTAGTTAAGTTGTATAAAGTCACTCTAGCTATTTCTGTTGTCACAAAAGTACAATACGCGGCGAATGTGTTAATAAAATAATTTTTAAATCCTTTTCAAATAATACTCCATCTGACGCAGATTTTAGCAGCAAATCGTGTTCGGAAACATCACCCTAAATTATCGGATCCGAATCGGATTAGCGAAAGCGAAATCCGACATATCGGACTCAAATCGGATTAGCAAAAGCGAAATCCGACATATCGGACTCAAATCGGATTAGCAAAAGCGAAATCCGACATATCGGAATCAAATCGGATCCGAATCAGATTAGCGAAAGCGAAATCCGATATATCGGACTCAAATCGTATCCAAATCGGTTTATCATAAGCGAAATCCGACATATCGGACTCAAATCGGATCCGAGTACGATTTTGTGCTTATTGGGTTGTTGATGGTTTCCCCAATAGGTTAATATAGTGAAAATTTGCGGCAGTTGGTTTTCCATTATCGGGAATCTTAGAACATCAGTTGACTAACTGTAATTTTCATATAGAAAGAGAGTAAACTATAACGCACATTTGTTGTTATTAAACAGTTGTAAATTGGTACAAAAAAAAACCTTCTGCTACAACTTCATAGCCGATTAGCGGCGGCTTCGATTCCCCCACTTTACATTGTTTATAGTTTATATACTGCACCCATGTAATGCATTAGAGACAAAAAAAAGTGTGATTATAGCTTAATTTGTACGGGGAAGCTAAGCGATATTAAGCTTCATTTCAATTTCCCACTTAAATTCCGACTTGACCAATGACAATATTGCCACATGTTCAATTTCAAGAAATGGCAACAAAAAGTTATCTTAGACAACTTTTGTTATCGTTTCTTGCGAATGAAAGTGTTATTAATACCGCGTTTATGCTGCAACCGAAATCTCGGTTGTTTAGATTTCATTCACATGAACAGCTGATTTGTGTATTGAAAATCAGATGTTTATGCCACGAAATGTAGATATCTCTAGATTTCGAATGCAGTATAAACATGTTTTATGGAGAGACTCGAAGCAGAAATTTGCAAAATGGCTTACACATTTTAAGTTCATTCAAATTATTTTATTTAATGGAAGACAAGGTGTATTTTTATATCTCTAAATTTGAAGGATAAATTTTTATTTCCGATTGAAACATATTATGTTATACATATTAAACATGGTGGAATTTTCTATCAGGTATAGTCGTTTAAACAGGTGATGTAATGTTTTCCATGTCATTTTTCGTTTCACTTGTCAAAATCATATGTATTTTGTTTTTATACTTGTTTGTATTCTTGTATTGTTGGTATATATTTGTGTAGAGTTTGACAACTGAACGAATGATCGAAAATAAAATGTCTGTTGTTGCTGCTTACTACTCCAACAATATGTGCTGCTACCATGTATTTGTTGGCACGTGTTGCCATATCGAATTTTTTCACCCATTACAGCAAATGTTGCCACATTTCGTAGTATTAAGTGTGGATCGTTTTATTTGGTAAGTCGTAAGTGGCGATAGCTTAATGGAATAAAAAAAACAGCCTTATTATCATTTCTTGTGACTGAAAATGTTATGAAGGATAGACTCGAAAGCAGAAATTTGCAAAATGGCTTACACATTTGAAGTTCATTCAAATTATTTTATTTAATGGAAGACAACGTATATTTTTATATCTCTAAATATGAAGGATACATTTTTATTTGCGATTGAAATCAAAATTGGTATTAAAGTATTCATTACAACGCGAGGTAAATGTTATGCATATTGATCATGGTATAATTTTGTATCAGGTGTGTATATTTGTTTAAACAGATGATAACATTTTTGCCATATCATTTTTCGTTTCACTTGTCAAAGTCATATTTTGATTTTATACTTTTTTGTATTCTTGTATTGTTGGTAAATATTTGTGCAGAGTTTGACAATTGAATCGAATAAACTAAAATAAAATGTTTTATCGCATTTTGTTCACCCATTACAGCAAATGTTGCCACATTTCGTTCGTTTTTTTTTTTTTGAAAAGTCATAAGTGGCAATAGCTTAGTGGAATAAAAAACAACCCTATAGTAGTACCAAAGATGATCTAGAATTAGGCGACCAGAAGGTGTGCGCAATTTGGCAACCCTGGTAAAAGAGAACCAAAAAGTGCTAGAAATTCACTCAGAGGCATTCGTCTCACGCGGCATGGCATGTCTTGATTATTTCATACTTTTTATATAGTTTATGTAATTTTACTTCAACATGGTTGGAATTTGTGTAGTTATATACAATATCACTATCAAAAAGCTGCTCGTGTATTGAAATATTCAATGAAGAGAGTAAGAGAGAGAACAGAGAATGACTAAGGTTTCACTCGTTGTGTTTGTTGGCATTTGAGGGAAGGGAAATTTTGACTGTCTACCTGTACATTGATTTTGGTAATAACTACAATATATACTAGCTGATGGCGAATGGTTAACTCCCCGGCAAATGCAAGCTTTATATATGTATATACATTAGGGCGGATATACAAATGTAATCTATAGGTGATTTAGAGAAATTTTGCTCAAGAGACCATAGCTCTAAGTCGGATTTGGAGCCCCCCAAAATTTCAAAATATGAAGATATTTTTCCATATATACATAGAATAATTTAATTAAATTCGTCATAAAATCGGATAGAATTATAGTAGATTTTTCAATGAGGGCTTGTTTGAAAGGTATTTTTTATCACCTTTCAGAATCTGTATTGATACCAATATTTTTTTTATAAAATTTTTTTGTCGAAAAATACCTAAAATTAACTTTTAACTAACAAATTCTGAATTTTCTTCGATTTTTTCCGAAATTTTTTTTTGCCAGATTATGAAAGTTCAGATAATTTCCAACAACTTTTATTACAATCAATTTTTTTGTTTTCGAACTCCTTTTTGTAGGAAAATCGTTCTGAAAAAATCAACATTTTCATTGACGACTTATTCTACAGGTATCAATACAGATTCTGAAAGGTGATCCAAATCCGACTTAGAGCTATGGTCTCTTGAGCAAAATTTCTCAGAATCACCTATAGATTACGGTTTTGCCATACGCTTCATCAAAAAAAATCTTTCCATACAATTTGACCCGCCCTAATATACATATATCAAAGATTGGAGGAACTTTTGGAAGCTGATAATGAAGATAAGCAATATAATAATAACCGTTCATTGGCAGATGAAGAGGATGATGGCGAATATAATAATGTGCATGGACAAGATTCAGATGCAGAGGAATTACAGTTACCCGAATATGATCCTGCTGATGATACTAATTCAGATTAAAATTTGGAAGTAGATCTAATAGAATCTTCTGCAAATAATTGTACTTCTAGAGATGGTACAAGTTGGTCAGATGAACCAACACAACCTCACAGATTTGTATCGCATAATATTTTGTGATGCTCTAACACTGGACCGGCATGTAGAACAGAAGGTCTTCGTATTATACATACATTCAGACTGGGTGATATAATAATTCGTGCAACCAATTGAAAAACAACCCAGTGTTACGAACGTGAACATGAAGATAACCCAGCACGGTATTCAGTTTTTATGCCATTTTCGTTGCCATAGGAAGTACGTGTATAAAAAATAACGAAAGTTTCATGTACCGAAAATGCGAAAATTTCGTAGGCAAAATCAATTACAGAGTTGTTACGCCAAAGTTATTTAGAAAGAAAACAATTGTTTGATAATTGTTCGGGACGGAATTTTGACATTTCGATAATTTAAGCAATCAGAAGTAACAGTACATGCGTTAGAGGAGTGTGTAGGGGAATTATAAATTAAATATTTTCAAGGAAAATCAGAAATATGTGGTAACTCTCCGCAACAAAATTGTCCGTTTAAGGTTCAATTAGTCTTGACGGTTGACGGTAAGCGATCAGCTGTTTGAGTTGGGGTTGCATTTGGCATGTGTTAGAGATACAACTAAAATTGATGGCTTTCGACGGTAGACTTCTGCAGGTTGCAGTATCGACCCATAGAGAAATACTTAAGAGATTCCATTACTCTCTTCGATGCCTTTCATAGAGTTTTATTTGCTGCTGTATTTTAACAATTTTACACTTTCGTTGTACATGAAACGGACAGAAATCAAACGGAATACGTATTTTCGTTCATAAAGCATAATTTAGCTGTCATTAGTATCAATAAACAATATTTAAAATAAGTTCCTGTCTTCTTTGCTCTCTCATTCTCCATCAGTATAGTATCATTTCGATCAGCTGTGCCATAGAATCCCCGTGATCAACCGTCAAGACAGATCAGCTGTTATTGTTATTGCTTTTACTTCGACATTTTGAGCGCGGCAATACATAATTTCACGGCAACCACAATTTTATTTTTCATTTCTTTATTTGACACAATGACTTTTTAACACAATTTTTTGTACAAAATGTATATTTTGTACAAATGTTCTTCGATCAGTTTTTTTTGTTGTGTTTTGTGTTTCTACCGTCTAACCGTCATAACTAACCGCGAAATATTGAGTAGAACGTCAACCGTCAAGACTATTTGGACCTTTAGAGAAAAATGTTAAAATTTCTTACGAAAGTTTCGCAAGAACTGAATACGCGTCTTTATCTGGGAATACTTTTGTTAGCTGGAAAACTAACTCCCATCCGTTATATCGTGCTTCAATGGGTCTTCAACGTTTTTGGGTTATCAGTCGTTATTATCAGATTTGATAATGGAAATACATGCCAGCAACGTAAACAAACTGACAAAGCAGCATGAATATCTGACATTTTTCTTATGTTGAATATAAACCTGCAAAAATATATAAAGCAGGACCCAGCGTCACTCTTAATGAACAACTTTATCCTCACCGTTGTGGCACTGGATTTACTCAATATATTCCTTCAAAAACAGCGAAGTATTGAATCAAGCTTTGGTGGGTATGTGACGCTATAACTTTTTATCCAGTCAAAGGACAAATTTATACTAGTATGGCACCTACCGGAGAGAGAGAAGGAAATCTAGGTGAATGTGTGGTCAAAGATTTGTGTTGCAATCTTTTCCGTGGAAGTGGATGAAATGTCGTATGTGACAACTGTTTTACAAGCTATAATCTGGCTTCTACTTTATTTTCTAATCCAAGAGGAAGAGCTGTTGAATCAACTATCTTTGGATTTAGCAACAACATAAGTATGTGCTCATATGTTCAAAAAAAATCGGGTGTGCTTCTTTCAAGTTCCCATTATAACATCAAAACTGAAGGTCCCAATGGGAAGCCAATAATGGTACTGGATTACAACAGAAACAAAGGAGGAGTTAAAAATATGGACAAATGCCTTGGTGTATATTCACTGAAGAGAGGAACGAACAGATGACCTTTGGCTTTTTTATAACATCAAGGCTGCATTTGCCGCTTTCGTGATCTACATGGAAAATAATCAACACTTGAAGAAATTAAGTAGCCGTAGACGGTTGTTCATATAATTTACTTACTTACTTATCCGGTCTCGAACAACTCCGGGGGGTCAGGGACCTTACAAAATTAAGATTACATATTTCGCCAACCAGTTCGATCTTTTACCTCAACTCTCCAGTTTTTTTCCGTTTCTTTATTTTCTGCGACTGGTCATATGTTGATTAACTAGCAGATTTCGTCTTTTATATTACAACTTAAAATTTCGTTCTAATAAAAACATCCTCAATTGTTGTTCTCGCCGATCAGATCTTGTAGTTTTTTGCGTCGCAATCTCCTTCTTCTAGAACTTCTTCTTCTTCTAGAACAAGCCGAGCTGCAGAGTTATCATGTGTGGACATCTCTTGTATATGTTTTTGGGCATGGCTTTTGGTTGTGTCATGTACTTCCGGCACATTTAAGTCTCTATGTATATCCTCATTCCTTACATACCATGGAGCATTTACTATATTCCTTAGGACTTTGTTCTGAAATACTTGGATTTGTTTTGTGTGGGATTTCTTTGCATATCCCCATATTTCGATTCCGTAGCACCAGATCGGTTTCAACACCTGTAGGTATACAAGGCGTTTGCAGTCCGTTGGAAGGGTGGAGCTCCTTCCTATTAGCCAGTTTAAGGATCTATATTTGATTTCTTGCTCTAATCTTTTCCTCCTCAAGTGTTCTCTCCAAGATAAAGTTGAGTCGATCGTCATTCCTAGACATTTTCCAGACGTTGATATGGGTATATCTTCGTCATTAAATTTAACAGGGACGTGTGGGTTTTCTGACAGTGAGAAATTGACGTGGAGAGACTTCTCCTTATTTATTTTAATTTTCCATTTGGATGCCCAAAAGGAATTGCAGCTTGCAAGTGCGCTGATGTTTCTGCTGTTGGTGAGCCTTTAGATATTATAGCCGTGTCGTCGGCAAATGTGGCTAATATCGTGTTCAATGTGTGGGGAATGTCTTTAGTATAGAGAAGACCCAACATTGGTCCCAATATGCTACCTTGTGGAACACCCGCCAGTTGGCACTTAAAAGTGTACGCAGTGATTGTCCAACCTAATCCCTCCGGTAGAGTTTTGGTCTTCATATTTCTCGTCTTCCTTCGAGTTCGGTTTCGAAAACCATTCGTGCTGGTACGTATTCATCCATTCTACTACCACGGCCTAGCCAGCGCAATCACGTTATTTTGATCCGCTTAACTATGTCGATGTCGGGAAAAAGCTCATGGTTCATTCCCTGGGGGTTGTCCGAGACCGGATAAGTAAGTTAGTAAGTAATTGGCACAGAGACTCAGGTCACCTTTTCTAAATATGGAACAGCTTCGCCGGTAATCCATCGGCTTTGTTGTTCTTAAGCCGGGAAATAGCTGTTCTGACCTCGTCTTGGTTAGGAGGGGCAATCGACGTTATCGTCCAAATTGTGATTAATTATCTCATCATCATTGGATATCTCAGGTACCAGTATTCGCGCTTCAGGATCGTTATCGGGAGGGGGTGGCTTCTGCGCCAAAAGTTGCGAGACCTTCCTGGAGTAGACTGTGGCTACCTCTGGTAGTTGTAGTTTTCCGATGTCTAGCTTTCTGGTTTCCGATGTCTGGCCTGGTTTCGTACGATTTTCGCAGTACTTAATCTTGTGCGAACCTTTGCTGCTAAAAGGTAGTGATCAGAATCGATGTTAGCTCCTCTTACGCCCATTACACTGGATGAGTGCCTTTCATCAATTACCACGTGATCAATTTGGCGCTTCGTCCTTTGATCAGGGGATAGCCTTGTGGATGTCTTTATGCTGGAATCTTGTACCACTAATGACCATGTGTCTTGCCGCGGCAAAGTCATTCAGTCTCATAACGTTTTCGGAATTGTCAGCATGTTGACTTGAATTGCCAATAGTTGGATGAAACACATTCTTCCTGCCTACTTTAGCATTAAAATCTCCTAGTACAATCTTAGTGGCCAGGGCAGCGGTCATACGTTTCCTCTAGGAGCTCATAGAATATGTCTTTGGCATCATCATCTTTCTCTTCTGTCGGAGCATGCACACAAATTAGAGAAATATAAATTTATTTAGCTTTTCTGAGGATTTAGAATCTAAAATTGTTTAAACTAGATTTGAAAATAAAATATATACATTTTGATTTATGAACCTTTCTTTAATTCGCCTATATGCATACATGGGACTGTCCGTGGAGGTGGAAAGTTTCTGATTGCTAGTCACTTGTGAGTGGCCAGAAATAATTCCTTCATTGGGCAGTACACCAGCTCGCTACTTCCATGCACCATGTCCTGAGTAATGGTTTTATCGGAAACCTTCGTTAGCTGGCTAGAGTGAGAAGGCGAAACGAATCAACAACCTGATTGGTTATGCGGTCACTGATTTGTCTCAGGCTTATTAGGTGACCCTGTCACTAAAGCTCTTCGAACACGCCTGGCCAGTTTCGACTCACTGCATTCTTGCCAGCGTCTGATCCATAATGGGCGGCCATAACATTATCATCCTGGAAGTAGATAAAATGCAAACCACGGTGTTCTGGGTATAAATATTTCAACATCTCGTTAGATAAGGACGTTGAAGTCAAAGAATAATTTTATGAGCGTGTGGAGGAAGTCTACGAACGCTGCCCTGACCACGACATTAAGAGTATTCTAAGCGATTTTAATGCCAAATTAGGAAAAGTAAACACAGTTTACATGATACCACTTCCAATATTGGAATAAGACTGATAAACTTCGCCGCGGCAAAGAACATGGTTGGTAGTAGCACTTGATTCTAATACATATAAAAGAATATACATAAGGCGACTTGGTTATCTCCTGATCAGAGAACGAAGAACCAGATTGATCACTTGGTAGTCGACGGCAGGGCACTCATCCAGTGTAATGGATGTACGTGTGATTCGAGGTACTAATATCGACTCGGATCATTACCTGGTGGATGTGAAAGTTCGCACAAGACTGAGCAGGGCGAAAAATGTACGAAGTCGAACACGGGAAAAGCTAGATATCGACATGCTGTAAATACCGCAGATATCAAAGTAATACTGTCAACAAAAGCTCACTCTCCAGCTAGAGAAGAACACTTCCTCTTTCGAGGACTCAGAAGCGCAGTGGAAGCACATCTCCCATTCTTTGGAAACCGCTGCAAGGACTGAACTTGGCTATCAAAAACCGCAGAAAGATAACTGATGTAAAAAACGCTGCGCGTTTGGCAACCAGGGAGTGAGCGGTACAAGAGGCTGAGGAGGGAGGAAAACCAACTATTTAGGCGGCTATAATGGCAGTGGGAGCAGAGAGTGTAAAGGCCGAAATGTGCAGGATGAATAACACTGTGTGTATTTTTTAAGTCATGGAAATATAACCATATACGGACACCACTATGTGGTAAAAGACCAAAAAAAAAACCGTGTCTCACAGTTTTGCCCAAAGTCATGCACTTTTTTATAGGCCCCCAAAGTTTTGGGGCCGCGGTGTCATTTTTCAAAAAAATTGTCATTTTGTGAGGCTCATATCTTGCAAACGTTTCGGAATTTTGATTTACTCTCTGAGTTCAAGTTGTAGCTCTTGTCATGAAGAACTAAAATTGTGAACATATCGATGGTGTTGCGTAAAAAGGGCCAATCTGCATTTTTTTACGAAGGCCGATCTGATTTTGTTTACCTTGTCACGACAAGTCAAAAGGGCGAAACTGCTTGGGTCTATCTGCAACGAAATAGGTAGATAATTATACTGCTCGAAGAACCCAACCATAACTTTCTATAGCCATAACCATTTTTGCTACGTTATAATCTATGAATATCTTACAGACAATTGGAAACAGCAGATTGGCCCTTTTTACGCAACACCATCGATATAGAATCAAAAAAAAACTTAATCTTCAAGGTATAAATCGCAAAAACTTTAAAAAATTCGATGTTTTAACCTTTTTCCCCTGTTTAGGTCCATAGGTAGCAAACCGTTCGAAATTCAAGGAAACAATCAACTACAAAAATGTACCTATGAACTCAATAAACAACTTTCTAGAACATATGAACTGGGAGATGAAGTTTTTTTTGATTTTATATGTTCACAATTTTTGTTCTTTATGACAAGAGCTACAACTTTCCCTCACAGAGTAAATCAAAATTCCGAACGGTTTGCAAGATATTAGCCTGACAAAATGACCACTTTTTTACACCGCGGCCCCAAAACTTCGCTTGACATTGACCCAACCGCATATTTAGAAAGGTATTGATTTCTGGAAATGAATGTTGTTTACGGATGAGTTGAAATATAATTTATTTTGAAGTGACGATAGAGCCACAGCTTGGAGAAAATTTAACCATCGAGCAATAGACAAGAGTCGCTATCGCTCACTTTACGTTCTCTTGTTGACGACGAGGCAGTAGGACATTTCATCGCGTTCTAGCAGGGGGTTTCTATGGCATAGCTGATCGAAAACGTACTAGGGAAATGATGTAGAATGAGAGACCAAAGGAGACATAGAGATTATAGGCCATGCAGCAAACTAAGTTTAGATAGTCTTTGATTGATACTACCGATAGCTAAATTATATTTTATATTGTTTGCTTCGAACAACCCTTGAATTTCTGTCCTTATTATGTGCAACCAAAGAATGAAATTCAACAGCAATTAGAACTCGATGAAATAACGAAAGGGATAGCAGCTCTTGTCTATTTCTCTATCGTTCGAGTTGCTGTTGTATTTTACTCTTTGGTTCGACGACCACAAGGCAATAGACAAGAACCGCTATCCCGTTCTTCACGTTCTCTTGATGACAACGAGGTAGTAGGCCATTTCAGTAATTGATTTATTAATCAGAATAAATGTTAATGCTTAAATTTAGTTGCAGACGTTAGTTTCGAAGCTGTATGTAGACTTTTGTCAACCCATTGGTTCCGTTTTTCGTGATGTAAATATGTAAATGTAAATATTTTGTATGTGTAGAATGGTAAATCTGAATTATTAGTTTGCTTCATAATGTTTTCGGACTCGAGAGGTAGTAAAAATGGTGATTGTATGTAGACTTTTGTTGGTCACTGCATATATAGACGACGGCCAAAGTAATCCAAACCCAAATATAAATTCTCTGATGTTTTAGACCTCCGCCGACCGGTTTTTTAGTTTGTGATATTTCTATAAATAGTACAATTTATGCAAAATTTTCGAAAGCGTATAGAAAACATTTAAATATTAAATCGTGAAATTATTTTTTAAAAAAGACATGAAATTATGTGGGAACTTTTGTACGGAAAACATGAAAAACTTTTTTAATTGTTAACGATTTTTTTTATAAAAAAAATTATTTGAATTTTGATTTTGAGCCTTTTTTGAACGCAAAGATAAATTTCGTTACGCTTAAACGAACTCTGAGATAATTGAATTTCTTTTCATAAATATGCTTTGCGACAAACGAACATTCGTTGAATCAAACATTATTAATTTCTGTGTGATAAATAAATTCCAAAAATTGCTGTGTGATAAATATATTTAATAAGTGCGGATCAATAAGTCTGTGACTTTTTGAATGAAACATAGTTTTTTTTACAAAAAAAAATATATTTTTCAACCTAATCTCCTTTTAGCTCAATACACTTAGTCCAGTGTTTCACCACAACGAGTGAAGCCCTAGCCATTCTCTGTTCTCTCTCTTACTCTCTTCATTGAATATTTCAATACACGAGCAGCTTTTTGATAGTGTTATTGTATATAACTATACAAATTCCAACCATGTTGAAGTTCTAACCAAAGAGTATGGAATTTTAATTAGAGAAGAAAAGTTACTCATGGAGTGGAATGCCAACAAAGAATACGAGTGAAGTGCCTCGTTTCTCTGCTCTTTCTCTCTTACTATCTTTGTTGAATATTTCAATACACGAGCAGTTTTCTGATGATGTTACAGTATCTAACCAAAAATTATGTACAAGTAGAGAAACAAAAAACATCTCAATTTGGCAACACTAGTCGAAGAGAACGCAAAATGTCGCCGCGATTCACTCAAATGCAATTCTTTACCGCGTCAAAACTTGATTATTTCATGTTTTTTACATACTTTATGTAATTTTATTTAAATTCGGTTGGAATTTCTATAGTTAGATACAATAGCATCATCAGAAAACTGCTCGTGTATTGATATATGCCACGAAGAGAGTAAGAGAGAGAGAGAGCAGAGAAACGACGCACTTCACTCGTTTTCTTTGTTGGCATTCCACTTCATGAGTGAATTTTCTTCTCTATACCATAGTTGCTTTATGAAAGCATGAGAATAGGAAAAAAAAGCTTTATGTTATTGCGTGTATTAGATTAATTGACTTTTCAGTGTGGTGGATTGATATTAATTCGCATATGAATATTTGCATATAACAGTTTGTACAAGGTGACACAAAATTAATATCATAATGTGAATTTTCTTTCATTTTGTTAGGAATGAAAAAATCGCTTCAGTTTTCACGAAAAGTTTATTGGAAGATATAAAATTTATTACATTAAGTTGAAAAAATTATATCGGTCAAATACCCACCACCCGAGTTGATGCATATTTGTGCTCGTTCAACGGCATTTTGCATTGTTGCTCGCAAAACATCTGGCTCTCTCTTCTTCAATAATAGCTTGCAACTCTTGCAAGGTTTGTAGTTTGTTGTGGTAAACACGAGATTTTAAAATACCGCAAAATGAAGAGTCTTGTGCCGTTAGATCTGGCGATCTGGACGGCCAGTTGATATCCCCAAAACGGGAGATCTATCTTTTGTTGTTGTTTGGATGCGAATATAACCTGTGTTTGTAGCATGTCGCAAATATAGTATACTTGTGTTCAAACACATTGGGTTTGCTATTCAGTATTACATTTTAGAGACACAATGATTAATAGGTTATAATTAATATATTTGTGATCAAAATGTGGCTTTGTTTGTTGAAAACTGCCGAGAACACAAACGTGGCCAACAAAGAAACGAAAAGGCGGCAGATCTTCAATTCATGAAAACACTGCTTGGAAATATTTAAATGGTTCCTGCAATATGTTTTTGGTGCCCGTTTTTTCAGCCTGAATATAAAACGACCCCTTTAATCGGTGCACACTTGGGTGTATGGCAAAAACGACGTTGTATTTTTTAAAATTTCATAACCGTATTCGGTATCAAATGAAAGTGCACAATACTCCACACCAAGTGTTGCAAACATCATCTCTGTGAGTTGTATTCTTTTCCTTGAGTGCTACCTCAAAATAAGGCAAATATTTTACTTTTAAAATGATGTGACCATCCGCGGTGCAAACAAAGGCTAGTGTGCGCGACTCTTGTGCATGAGAACGTGGTGTCGATCCCTGCTCTGACCAAATTGAGGGCGACAGTATCAAGTACTTAGCCTTGAAAAATCTTCTCAAAATACCGTTCGGAACCGGTGTAAAACTGTAGGTAACAATCATTGAGTATAAAACTAGGAAGCGCACAGCTCACTGGTTGTAAGAAGTGCTCCCCAATCCCTTCATGGGATGTAATGGGAATGGGTTTTTTTCAAATGAAAACATTGATTCGCCTCATTCTAAATAAGATTTGTTTGGACAAGTAATTGATAAATTGACCATTCAAATTGTATAATGGTACTTGCATAGTGTGTAAAATTTTATTTAAAAACATTTTATTTAACATTTTTAATTTTAAATATTTTGGAAAATTTGTCAAATGTAATTGATTTTTCTTGTATTTTAGAGATTTTCATAGTTATTGGTGTGGAATCTGTTAAAATTCACTATATGTTAATAATGTATGCAGTTTCCGCGTGTAGAATCAGTGAATAAATCTTGCTCGAATTTGCCCCAATTTAAAATATTTAAGTTTTTGTGTTAAGTTTCCTACAAACTTTTCCTCCCAAAGAAAATAAATAGATAAGTTGATTTATATTATTGTTGTTTTTATTGGAATTTCAATATAAAAGTAGTGCTCTTTTTGGTGCGTAAAACAGTTATTGCTGCTATTTTTGCTCTAATACAAAAATATTGTGTTTTTTTTTTTTTTTAAATGGAAACCAATTCTGAATTTGATCGAATTTGAATATATGTACTCTTTGATGGTAATATTTGGTTGAAAGTTCTAATGAAACAAGTAATAATAAAAATCCTTGCATAGTGGAAAACTCTCAATTCAGATGAGTTTTCATTTGCATTTAGTTTGATGAATTTTTCAAAACCAGCATCCCAAGCAACCGCTAATGAGTCATAAGGTTGCATTTGCAAAACATCTTCTTTTTTAAAAAAAATATATATCTCTATTTATAGAGGTGAGGTTTTCAGCTTGAAAAACAAAAAAAAAATTACATGTACAAGTTAGTTCCAACACGCCTAAGGCGCCCCTTGAAAAATACGATCATTTAAATGGATCTTTAAGAAAATATACCTTTTTGTAAAATGATAAACTTTTTTTAAGAATTTTTTTTTATAGAATGTATTTTTAAAAACAAATGTATATTTGTAGGTTCTTTTTATAAGAATATGTATATTATGTATTATAAATATTCTCGAAAAGGTAATTTTGTAAAGATAGGTACTTCTTTTATTAAAAGCTAATGTCTTTTTTAAGAAAGGGTACTAGTTTTAAGAAAGGGTACTATTGTCAGAAAAAGCCATAATAGTATGAATTTTTTGATGTATTAACATCTACAGGCGCGGGTAGTGACTAAACTCACAAAGTGAACACATCTAAAGACAGTTTGTCCGACTGCGATCACAGATTGTTTGGCATTAAACTCCTCCGAAACGGATGGACCGATTTGTATGAAATTTTGTGTGCATATCAGGTCGGTCTCGCAATCGGCCAACATTTATTGCTCATACCCCTAAATGATAAGGGTGACCCACTCCTATATAGAACACAGATTTCGTTTGTACAAAGATGTACTTTGTGTTAAGACCAGGTACTTTTATGAAAGTGGTACTCTTTTTTGGAAAAGATAATTTTTTAAGAAAATTTACTTATTTTCAGAAAGGCTAATTAGCTGAAGAAAAGAAAAGAAAAGGTATTATTTTATGTTTAAGAAAAGGTACTTTTAAGAAAAGGAATTTTTGTAAGAAATGGTATTTTTTTGAAGACAAGGTTTTGTTTAAGAAATTAGATTTTTTTTAGAATTGGCCTTCGTTACAAGAATAGGTACATTTTTAAGTGTAGGCACTTAACTCAAGAAAAGTTATTTTATTTCACAGAAAATGTTCTCTTTTATTTGAATTTGAATTTTATTGACCGATTTTCGTTAATTTTTGGGTAATGTATGAGAAATTCATACTACAAGCTTACAAGTCATGAACATTTTTCTAATTGAAAAATGGTTAGTTTTTGTTGGAAATAATATACAATTCAGTTCAACACACACTCGCTGGCATGATTAGTTTCGAACTCCGTGACAAGCCTAACTACTGTGCCTGAATTGATACCATCGGTTGATCATCAATCGTATATATACAAGATCAGTTCTGCAATTCACATGTGCGAATTAGTAGATATAGATCGAAGATCCCTAAGTATCAACATCACTGAAAGGCCTATAATTCCAACAACAAGAACAGACAGAATTGTTCCACCATGTTCTTCTTTTCCTCATGCGTTCTCGCATTGTTGCAGTTGGTGCAGAGGTGAGTTTTTAATCTATATCACAGAGTATAGCTTTTTTTGAAGACAGTGCTAGCTAGTGTCAGTAACATTTATTTGCATTTGAAATGTTCTCTTTAAAGAAAATATAGTTTTTTAAGAAAAGGCAATTTGTTGTAAGAAAATGTACTTTCTGAAGAAAAGGTACTTATTTAAAAAAAATCTTTTTTTTAAGACATTTTTTTAAAGAAAAGGTTCTTTGTATTTTTTTTTTGGGAAAATTTACTTCTTTTAAGAAGAGGCACTTATTTAAGAAAATTGTGTCTTTTTAAACTTCTATCACTTTGGCTTTTCCAAATTTACTTTTTATTAGGTTCAAAATTACAATATATGTAACCTGGTCTACGAAAAGGGAGCTTACGTGCGAAAACTAGTTTTCTGTGAAAAAGCTGTTAAAAGTAAGCAACTCGTTTCGTCAGTTTCTCATTATCTCGTTAATTGTTCTCCGCGCCGGACGTCCAGTAAGTGTTGTTGTTGGTCCAGTAAGTGTTGTTGTTGGTCGGAACATTATTATAGTTCATCGTGTAAGTTGCTAGTGTGGAACATTTAAAAAAGTAACACTGAAGAAGTGACGTTTACTGTTTCTGTTGATTATCGTCTTTGCATTTCGCATGGAATGAAACATGAGTGTTGATGAGCAGTTCAGTGCCGTATACGGACAATATTTCCATGAAAAGGATGATGAAAACGATGATGAAAACTATGAAGAGAGCGATGATGATGAAGACGAAGTATGTGTATCTCAGGCAGAAGATGATACCGAACAAACTTTTGTTAACATGGACCTGTATGTTGTTGATGTAAAGGAGGAAGAGCTGGTAACAAAATTTCTGTCAAAAGATTGTTGTAATAATGAATGCCATACACTGATACCACGGGAAATGATCGAGAGCACGCGGAACAATTGTTTAGAGATGTCGAAAAATGAACTTGATTTAGTGATACTAAGTCACATCGAAGCTGGAATTATGAGTAACGAAAAGCTAGAAAGTGTATACGCAAAGCTTGCTGGGCGGAAGAAATATGGACAGAGACAGGATACAGAAGTTATGAGGCATAGAATTCAATTTACCTTCTAAAGAGTACCTGTTTGTCGTTCGTTTTTCCTTTTTGTACATGCCTGTACGACGAAGCGTTACAAAAATTTAGTACGTCATTTTCACGCACAGGGTGCAACAGTGCGCCAACACGGACTGGCAAATAAACCGAGTACACATCCAAAGTCATTTAAACCGGCTGACATCGAAAAAACTGTTAAATTCATCGAATCTATAGCCGATTTAATGGCTCTTCCACTGCCCGGACGACTCCCAAAATTTAAGGATTTTCGGATAATGAAACTGCCATCCAGCGAGACGAAGTCCTCAATTTATCGAAAATACATTTCTCCACTCAGTGATGACGAATTGAAGATGAGTAATTGCAGTTTTCGACGGATATGGTCCAAATACATACCCCATGTTACAGTTATGAAACGAGCGGATGATCTCTGCGATGTCTGCCGTGGTAAGTAGGTCAATATTTTCTCATTTTATAGTTGTATCAAACGTTGAGATTAAATTCAGTTTTTTTTTTTTTTAATAGGAAACACAATATCGATTGCGCAAGGCAAAGGTGTTACTGACATTGAACGCGAACAGAAGCTTAATCAATTTCTTGATCACCTCCACCGAGCCCGAAATCAACGAGAATATTATCAAAGTTGGTGTAGAAATACTTACCCTACAGCAGTCGTTCTGTCATTTGATTTTGCCCAAACCGTTCACTACCCTGTCAGTCCACAACAACCTGGTACAGCATACTTCAAAGCAACCAAGAAGTGCGGAGTCTTCGGAATTACAGACGAAAAACAAAAAGTTCAGGTTAGAATTTCAAACTGAATCATAGGAACTCAAATTGCTCGCCTTTACAGGATCTTACTTATATTTTTTTTTTTACAGTACAATTACATGATAGGCGAAAAAGATGACGTTGGTAAAGGACCTAACTGTGTTGTGAGCATCCTGCATTATCACCTGCAAACCTACTATAAAGACATTGAAACACTCGTTCTTTTCTGTGACAATTGTGTTGGGCAGAATAAGAATAACACTGTACTATCATATCTGCAATGGTGTTTGAAGATTTGCCATCGAAGAAACGGAAGGCAAAAACTAGTGAAGATGTTCTCAAACCAGACGAGGAACCAGGTCCATCTTCCTCAGGATCAACACGTAAAAAGATCTCAAGGAAAACGACAACAAAGAAAAATACATAAACTACTGAGTATTATTATTTTTGGCCCATAATACGTTTTTCTACTGTATAATCATGTCTTTATAGCTTAGAATTCAATGTATTTTGTTCATTACCAATAAATTATATTTTGTCGTATTTTTACTCTTCTTTCTCTACATTTTTAGTACACTTCTAAGCAAGTTAGGATTTTCTGCTTTTCACCACGTGAAAAAGCATCTCATCTTCCATCCGAATCAACCAAAAAGTGAAAATTGATTTTTTGACACCTAAGCCCCCTTTCCGTAGACCAGGTCACATATAATAAATATTAATAATCAATACTCTTCGAGCTTGAGGTCGGATTTGCTGTTCTTGTATTTATTTTCCTCGAAATATTGAATATTTATTGATAAGGAAAAGGTCGAACAACAGAATAAAAATATAATAAATATTGTTTACAGGCTTCACCTAGAAAACTTCCCATTAAACAGGAAATTTCCCAACATATGTTAGTCTAGACATAAACCAAAGCAACATAACCCAAAATATAGTCGATAGCATAATAGCATAATTGTAGCATAAATAGTGTTAAAAAAAGATGTTTAATTTTTTTTCATTTAGCCCCCATCACGAAAAATGCGATAAGGAACTTCGTTCCAAAATTGATAATAAAATGTTATCTATATCTCCAATATAGTTAATACTTGTATGACATTTATTGCATAACCTAACCCGATATTGCCTATATTTAGCACATATTATCCCCGGTTCAAGAAAGCAATTAATCGCCATTTTCAGGGCACCGGTCCCACTGTGCCGCGCTCATATAGGTGCAGATTAGAGCATTACCGGATATTCTGATAACCTCTTTTGATATAAACTCCGTATTAGGGCTATGAAAAAAATCTTATTTTTTTTATCAGAGACCAAAACGCTATACTAAGTTATTTTGCCAAGTGGACTGGTACTCTAGAATGCGTAGTTTCGAATTAATGAAACAATATAGAGAGACATTTAAAAATATCTCACACTCTCTCGTTTTATAATGAGTGCAGTTACTATGGTATAGAGCATGTAGTATCTCACATCTCCACAGGAAAGTTGAAGTCACCACTTTTGCAAATATTACATTTTTAGAAAATGACGTCATGTGGCATAAGGAAAACAAGTTTTTGAACATCTTCGACAACACGCAAAGGACTTCTTGTCTGGCAATAGAGAGCGTAAGAAATTGTCATGGTTTTGTACGTTTGACTGTACACAATAATATAACTCATATCTTGTGCAGTTAATTGGGCTGACCTATCCTTATGAATTTGCTGGAAAAAGAAAGGTGAAACGTCCTGGATAATATTCAGCTAAAAATAACCTATCTAGACATAACACGTCCTTATTTATTAAAAGGTGTGAGAGGTTCGAGAGACAGTTTATCATACAAAAACGTCTCTCAAACATCTCACAACTTTTTATGAATAAGGCGGTTAGTATTTGCCACATTACCTGGCCATGGTGTATTTCTAACTTATATATCCGGGGGGAATATAAAGTTTATTTCATTAAGTGTGTGATATCATATTATTGCAATTGCAGATTTCTTTAGATTTGAAATAGGTTTAAAATAAAGTAACAAATGAATATCCCTCGCTTGCCATCAAATTAAAATCAATTAATTAAGTTTATTTATATTTTTAATTTTATCACAGAAATCTTTCATTGTGCTAAATCTTTCTTTCCATTCTTTCAGGCTACCCCTTGAACCTTCTCCTCTTAACGCTTGCGAAATGAAAGCCGTCCTAGGATTTGTCCTAATATCCCTTGTATTTGCAATATGTTCAGCTGAAATAACAGGCTGCGATTATGAAGACACGGTAGATCTAGGAAATGCCCAATCTTTTGAAAATGGCTCCTTTCTATATGAGAATATATTGATTCCAGCCGATCAAACAGATGTATATGACTATGAGGAAATTTACAATGGAGCCCGCGTGTATACGCCACCTCACATGCGCGGATGTCTGTGCAAAAATAGGAATTGCATAAAATTCTGCTGTGAACCCGCTAAAGAAGACGTTCTACCGGATGCCAGGGAATGTGGTACAATAGAAGGGTCTGAGAAAATGAAATTTGATATGCATGTAAATGTTCGATTTGAAAATGGTTCCAGTGGCCGGGCAGATGCGACAAAAGATTTCATTGTTATCCAAGGTGTACCATGTGCGAGTGATGTGATATCCGATGCGGACAACAATGTCTTATCCAAATGGGAAGTGTTCGAAAATGGATCCTTATATAGGTCAGTTGATCGTGTGGTGGTTAGTAAACGAGATTACTGTCTTCTTTCCGATGCAACAAAATCTAAAAACTTGTTCGTATTGGTTCCACTCGAATGTGAGAAGTATATGCCGTTGACAACATCAGAAATCATCAATGATATATGTAGGTACAAATCTGTTATCTGAAAGTATGAGGGCTAACATTTATGCATCCGGATAAACAATATAAATAATTCATTGAAATCGGTTAACCTTTATTTTTATCTTATTTCGAAAGCTAATCCAGGACGTACACAGTAGTAAACTACAACACGTGAACTTTCAAAATATTTTTACATTTTTGAAACAGCCCCCAACATTTTCAAACTTTAAGCCTCAAATGTAAAACGCATTTGTGTCATTTGAGGTAAAAGTGACACAGTTTAAAACCAAGACCAAAAAACTGGCAAAACCGTTTAATGGGATTCAATACCAATAACCGTAATAATTATTCTTCGAATATCCACAAACCCGGAATTTTATCGTGGGTTAACCGATTGCATGTTCGAATTTCAACTTTGAATTGACGATATATATTTCTAATTTTATCAACTCAATTCAATTCAACTGATTTCAATACAATTCAATTTAATTTAGTTTAATTTAATTCAATTCAATTCAATTTAAGTCAAGTTAATTCAGTTCAATTCAATTCGGTTTAATTCAATTCAATTCAATATAATTTAATTCAATTCAATTCAGTTCAGTTCAATTCGAATCAATTCAAAACAATTTCACTCAATTCAACTCAGTTCATTTTAATTCAATTCAATTCAATACAATTTAATTCAATTCAATTCAAGTCAATTAAATTTAACTCAATCTAATTCATTTTAGTTCATTCAATTCAGTTCAATTCAATTCAATACAATTTAAGTCAATTCAATTCAGTTCAATTTAATTCAATTAAATTCGTTTCAATTCAATTCGATTCAATTTATTTCAATTCAATCCAATTTAAGTCAATTAAATTAAATTCGATTCAATTCAATTCAGCTCAATTCAACCCAATGCAATTTTTTTCAATTCAATCCAATTCAATTCAATTCAATACAATTTAATTCAATTAAATCTAATTCAATTTAATTCAGTTCAGTTCAATTCCATTCAATTGAATTCAATACAACTTATTCAAGTCAATTCACTTCAATCTAATTCAATTTAATTCAATTCAATTGAGTTCAGTTCAATTCATTTCATTTGATTTCACTTCAATTCAACTCAAGTCAATTAAATTAAATTCTTTTCAATTCAATTCAGCTCAATTCAATGCACTGCAATTCCATTCCATTCATTTCAATCCAATTGAATTCAATTCAATTCAAATCAAGTATATTATATTCAATTCATTTCAATCCAATTGAATTAAATTCGATTTAATTCAATTCAATTCGATTCAATTCAATTCAATTCAATTCAATCCAATTCAATTCAATCGAATTCAATTTAATTCAGTTCAAATCAATTCCATACAATTGAATTCAATACAACTTATTCAAGTCAATTCAATTCAATCTAATTCAATTTAGTTCAATTCAATTCAGTTTAGTTCAATTCATTTCATTTGATTTCAATTCAATTCAACTCAAGTCAATTAAATTAAGTTCTGTTCAATTCAATTCAATTCACTGCAATTCCATTCAATTCAATCCAATTCAATTCAATTCAATTCAATTCAATTCAATTCAATTCAATTCAATTCAATTCAATTCAATTCAATTCATTTCAATTCAAATCAATTCAAATCAATTCAATTCAATTCAATTAAATTCAGTTCAATTCAATACAATTCAATTCAATTCAATTCAATTCAATTCAATTCATTTCAACTCAATTCAATTCAATTCAATTCAATTCAATTCAATTCAAGTCAATTCAATTCAATACAATTTAATTCAATTCAATCTAATTCAATTTAATTCAGTTCAATTCAATTCCATTTAATTGAATTCAATACAATTTAATTCAAGTCAATTCAATTCAATCTAATTCAATTCAATTCAGCTCAGTTCACTTCAGTTCAATTCAATTCGATTCTATACAATTTAATTCAATTCAATTCAGTTCAATGCAATTCGATTCAATACAATTTAACTCAATTCAATTCAGTTCCATTCAATTCAATTCAATTCAATTCAATTCAATTCAATTCAATTCAATTCAATTCAATTCAATTCAATTCAATTCAATTCAATTCAATTCAATTCAATTCAATTCAATTCAATTCAATTCAATTCAATTCAATTCAATTCAATTCAATTCAATTCAATTCAACTCAATTCAATTCAATTCAATTCAATTCAATTCAATTCAATACAATTTAATTCAATTCAATCTAATTCAATTTAATTCAGTTCTATTCAATTCCATTTAATTGAATTCAATACAATTTAATTCAAGTCAATTCAATTCAATCTAATTCAATTCAATTCAGCTCAGTTCACTTCAGTTCAGTTCAATTCAATTCAATTCTATACAATTTAATTCAATTCAGTTCAATGCAATTCGATTCAATACAATTTAATTCAATTCAATTCAGTTCCATTCAATTCAATTCAATTCAATTCAATTCAATTCAATTCAATTCAATTCAATTCAGTTCAATTCAATTCAATTCAATTCAATTCAATTCAATTCAATTCAATTCAATTCAATTCAATTCAATTCAATTCAATTCAATTCAATTCAATTCAATTCAATTCAATTCAATTCAATTCAGTTCAATTCAATTCAATTCAACTCAATTCAATTCAGTTCAGTTCAATTCAATTCAATTCAATTCTATTCAATGCAATTCAATGAATTCAATTCAATTCAATTCAATTCCATTAAATTCAATTCAATTCAATTCAATTCAATTCAATTCAATTCAATTCAATTCAATTCAATTCAATTCAATTCAATTCAATTCAATTCAATTCAATTCAATTCAATTCAATTCAATTCAATTCAATTCAATTCAATTAAATTCAATTCAATTCAATTCAATTCAATTCAATTCAGTTCAGTTCAATTCAATTCAATTCAATTATATTCAATGCAATTCAATGAATTCAATTCAATTCAATTCAATTCAATTCAATTAAATTCAATTCAATTCAATTCAATTCAATTCAATTCAATTCAATTCAATTCAATTCAATTCAATTCAATTCAATTCAATTCAATTCAATTCAATTCAATTCAGTTCAATTTAATTTAATTTAATTTAATTTTATTTAATTTAATTCAATACATTTCAATTTAGTTCAAATCAGTTCAATTCAAAACGAAGGGCAAAAAAAAATTATGTTGTGTTAATTTGATATTAATTTTCTGTTAAATATTTTTCTATTGAATTTCAATGTTTGGAAGGGTAAGCCACATCAAAATTATTTAGTGACAGCTCTGGAACAAAAATTTTCCTTCATGGTGTTATTTAAGGAACTTTATATGAAAGCATATAACAAAAATATTCCGCTCCATAGACGGGGCTCATTTTGGTAGATCTCCTAAGATTGAGCGAATATATAGAAATTGTAGTTCGCAACACCACGGCTGGCAAACCATCCGGATTTATAAATTTTAGCCCTTGTCTATAAATAAATGTTCTAACCTCTTTTGTGTTTTGTATATCATTCTAGCCAAGGCTATATCCGTACCGTTCTTAGTACTAACGCTATTGATTTATGCATTTTTACCCGAACTGCAAAATCTTCATGGCAAATGCTTCATGTCCTACTTATCGGCCCTGGCTATATTCTATACAATTTTCACTGTAATAGAGTTTAAAAGAGAAGCAATAGACGATACCATTGAATGTGCAATTCTGGGTAAGTGGATGTGCGCACGTAACTGTTGCACCAAAAATTGAATCGTTAAAGGCTTTATAGTTCCCGCTAAACTAAGTTTTCGACGGCTTTGTATGTGGATCCGTTTAGAATGGCTTAATATCGTTTAGTTCGAAAATTGGCAGTTCCTTGGTCTCTGGTGTGTTGTGGTGAATTCATGTTTCGTCCACGGACACGAAATAGCACGAAGACTCCAATACATTACGGTTGAATATTGGCAAAAACTTCTTTGAAGTGATCACACGGTTGCACTTATGGTCGAGTGTGAGTAATCGCGGCAGCCATGGCGCGTATAGTTGCATGTTACGTTCAATTGAAATGGCAGATGTGGAGGCGTAAGATGAGAAAATTGAATCTATTGTGGAAGCGTCCCGTGAAGTCTTTGTAAAGTGTGTGGTGGCAGAAAAAAAGTTCTTGTGTTGTTCAATGAGGCCTTGCGAATATCCTGGGGGCCCAAAAGGATGTACTGTGTTTGGGGTTTAAAATCGACCTTTATTTATCATCGGCACCGGCTGGAACATTTCAGTTTCGCTGGCGGTCGTGTTTTCAGAATTTGATCGACGGCAGCTGATATTTCGGCACGTATTCACCAAAGTTTGGAAAAAGAAAACTTTGTTGACAAAAGTTTCATTTAGAAATCTTTGTTGTTAAAGGTTTCTTATAGCAATTGGTATTGGAAAGGTTTAAGTACAGAAGTCTGTGTTGTAAAAGTTTTCTTATAGAGTTTTTGGCTGCCAAACTTTTGTTATACAAACTTCAGTTTCAAAGCTATGGGTTCTTTTTAAAAACCTTTGGTTTATCAAAGTGTAAACTTTGATGTCGAAAAAATTTTCCTATACCGCTCTGTCACAGATCGTGTTGCAACTGACTCAAGTATTGCCACACGTGCCGCGTAATTGCCATCACTTGTCATATGACACTCTTTATCGTACCATGGTTTGTCTTTAAGCGGTTTTTCAGAACCAAGTTCGGTATCTGCAGCAGTTTCCATAGAGTGGGAAATGTACTTGCACTATGCTTCAGGATCATGAGGCGTGGGGGTATGTTCTGCGCCAGCATCTGAGTGAGCTTCCCTGTATAGGCCGTGGCAGTCTATAGTAATTGCAGTCTTCCGATGCCCAGCTTTCTATATGTATAGTTTCGTACGATTTTCACTGTGCTTAACCATGTGCGAACCTTTGCTGTAACCAAGTAGTGATTCGAATCGAAATTAGCTCCTCGAATCACATATTCGTCCATTACACTAGTAGAGTGCCATCCTTCAATTACCAGGTAATCAATCTGGTTCTTCGTCTGTTGAACAAGGGATATCCAAGTAGCCTCATGGATGTATTTATGTTGGAATCTCGTCCTGCTGGCAAACATGTTTTTCGCCCCGGCAAAATCTAATAGTCTCATTCCGTTATCGGAAATGGTGGCGTGTAGACTAAAGTCACTGATTGTTGGTTCAAAGACATTTTCCCTGCCAACTTTAGTACTTAAATAACCAAGAAACATCTTAATGTCATGGCCAGAGCAGCGGTCGTATGTTTTCTTTAGGCGCTCATAGAACATGTCCTTGCTTTCATCGCTTGGTTTTCATCGCCAACAACAAACTCAGTCCACCGGGATTTTACATTTTACCTACTACCAGTATATTTGATTGCACCCGCCCATTATGAATCAGACGCTGACCAGGATGCAATATTTCGAAAATGGATTTTCTTCTTTTGGTTTCTAGCCGCCACTGGCCCATATGTTTGGCTCATCCGCCTCCTAAGCACAAAATAATATACACGATAGCTTGATGAGCTTCAGTGACATCAGTCACCTACTAAATCTGCGACGTATCAGTGGTCGCATAGCCAATCATCAGCCTGCTCACCAGAAAGTAACAGGAAATTAAATCAACACTAAATGCGATTTTAACCCCAAATTCGTTTGACACAACCTCCAATTCGATTGAGATGATCGACTATGTGGTTGTGACAGCCTATAAATTCCGTTACGGCTAAATCGGCTGTCTGAACTGAATTTGTCTATGGGTGTGAAATTATAATTTCATTTCAAATGTACATGCTGAAAAATAACAGACCCAGCAACGTATTGCAGGAACCATGTACATGTTTGCAAGAATTGGAGGTCGGCTGCTTTTTGTTTCTCTTTTTTCATTTACGATTCTGTTTTCAGAAATTTTCAACCAAAAACCCACGTTTGGGTCATAAATATAATATAATAACATATTAATTATTGTGTCCCAAACATCTTATATTGAATAGCAAACACAATGTGTTTGGACACAAGTATACAATATTTGTGACAAGCTATAAACACATTATATTTGCATCCAAACAGCAAAAAAATATAAATTTTTCAGCGTGTAAAACTCGAACATATTGTGTTTTTTTTCAAAACTTGTCTTTTCTAAAAATTTTTGCAAATTGCGTTCAATTGACTGCAGTGTGATTATTTATTTACAGGTTATGTTGGATATTTCTTCGCTTTGAGCGTTTGGTTTTGGCTAAATATCATAAGTTTTGATATGTGGCTAAGTTTCCGCAGGTCTGTGCCCCAACGAACATCGCAGGACAAACGTTTTATTGCATATTCAGCTTATGCCTGGGGTGTCCCATTGTGTTTCACACTGATTCTGGTTGGCCTAGATAACTCTAAAGTGAGTATCTATTATCGACCTGGTGTGCCAGATGGCTGTTGGTGTGATAGTAAGTATGAATTGTATATGAAAATGGAAAACGATTCGAAAAATACGGTATTAAGGCAAAATTTTAAAGTAAAATTCTGAACTTTTAAAAAACAATTTGAATTGAAAATATTTGAGTTTCAAAAGTTTTTGCGAATTTTTGAGAATCTGTTTCTGGAAATAAGATGTAAAGAATACGATTTTTTGTTTAACTAAAAATATTTAATGCATTTCTTGTTTCTGAAAAATAAATTTTGATTTCATATTTTTCTTTTTTCGCTCACCCAGCTTACAAGTGGTCCGCTGTAGGTTATTACACCGGCATCAATCTTGCAATCGTACTTGTCGATATCACATTTCTCGCACTGACATTTTACAAAATCGTTGCAATGCAAAGGGAAATTAATCGAGTTATCACCAAAGGCGATAGTAGCAGGAGTGACAAGTTGCACCAGGATAAAAATAGGTATACAATTTTTTATAATACGAACGGTTCTCTATACAATTCATTACAATTTGTTGTCCGTTTACAGTTTCGGACTATTCGTGCGTTTGTTCCTGGTCATGGGCATAACATGGATTTTTGAGGCAATGGAAATAATGCATACACTTTTTAATCCGAACCAACGGAATCCATTGTATTATGTGACTGATTTTCTGAATGCCATCATTGGAGTGGTGATATTCATATGTTTCGTTTTAAATCGAAAAGTTTTGGGTTTGATCAAAAAGAGGTAAGCAAATAAATGATCGGTGTCTTATCTAGCTATGTATTTTTAATTATAATCAATTAATTAAACAGAATTCAACCCAGGAGTGGCATGACTGACAGCAGCCTTAGAGAAGAGGAAGTAATGTTGGATGGGACTGATGCTCAGGTAAAGTGGTTCCATTGTACACGTAAACGCTTAAGTTGCTGATGTTTCTCTCTGAAATTCCTAATTTTCGTTGGTCGTATTTTATATGTTCGCCCATGCAAAGCTTGGTGGAAAATCTTAAACTGTTTCGCCGAAACACTACGAGAAAATCCCTGCTTCAACAGCTTCCTAAGTTGTTTGCCTTACTCTGATGAATTCACGTTTAGTCCACTGTTAAAATTAAAATAAAAATTGTTCATGACAACAGTTCGTGTTATACTAACGCTCACATTTTGCCAGTGGTGTGCAAACGCGGCAGCCATCTAGCTGTCCTCATTTTCAACCCTAAAATGGGTGCGTAAAATCTTTGCCCGATTTTCAATCTCCGAGCATTTCCTAGATCAATGAATTTTAATGATTTTTGTTACAATATTTCCCCGAATGAGCAAACGCGGTGTCCATCTTGCGGTCAGCTTAGTGTTTTCAAAAAACCGGTTTTTGATATATCGGTTTCTTCGAATATTGCGATTTTGGCAAAATCGAGGCGTAGAAACCGGTTAATATCCAGCTTGCACAATTTTCCAGCCGTGTGCAAACGCGTCAGCCATCTAGCTGTCCTCATTTTCAACCTTAAAATGGGTGTGTAAAATATTTGCCCAACTTTCAATCTCCGAGCATTTCTAATATCATTGAATTTTTATGATCTTTCTTACAACATTTCCCCGAGTGCATTATTTCCATTGCCTCTTGCAGTCAACTTAGAGTATTCAAAAGGCCGGTTTTTGATATATACGTTTCTTCTAATATTGCGATTTTGACAAAACCGAGGCGTAGAAACCGGTTAATATCCGGTTCCGGTTTTTATGACAAAATAGTAAACTATGCCTTTTATACCCACCGTTTATTCTTAAGTCAGTCTTTTAGACTTTAAGATCGAGACCTGAAAAAGTGTGTCAACATACCGCTCGGAACCGGTGTTAAACTGCAGGTCCCAAGGTGTGTAAGCCTATGCCTTAATGGGATGCGGACACATACGCAGGGGGTTATTTCTTTATTATTTCTTTAATAGGTAATTTTTGAATTTAGTGCTATTTTTCAACCTAAATATCAAGCTGGGCCCCTCCCGGAATAAAATCCGGCCTACGGTACTGATGTGTTGTAATGGAAAACTAAAGTGTGGGAATGGGAAACTTAATATAGACATAGTACCTCATTCGACCAACCCACTTTTTCAGTACATTGTCGATTGTTTGGCCCTCTATTTCGAGTTTTAAGGCCTCAATGAGCTCGGGATTGTTTGCTTAACACTTGTCTTTCACGGCGCTCCAGAAATAATAGTCAAATGGTTTCAAATCGCAGCTTTTCGAACACAGTGCGCAAAAGTTCGATTGAGACATTGGTTGTGTGGCACGTAGCGCGGTCCTGTTGAAACCATATTTCGTCCATGTCATCCTCTTCAACGTTTTGGCATAAAAACCCCCTCAGCATGGCAGGGTAGCGCTTGCCATTGTCGGTAACAGCGGCACCTTGCTGATAAAAAAAATGGTTTCCCGTTACATTCCATGAAGGGATGAGGGAGAACCTCTCCAAAACCAGTGGGATGTGCGCGTTCAAGTTGTACACTCCCTGCTTGGGACCTACAGTTTTACACCGGTTCCGAACGGTATTTTGTGAAGGTTTTTTATGGCTAATATCGCTGTTAATAACCGAGGAAACCGCCGCCGATAAAAAGTTTAGGTGGTCAGAGCAGGGAGTGAACCCATGTTCTCATGCACAAGAGCGCACACTACCATTGCATCACCGACAGCCACAGGGCTTCTGGCTCATATTCGAAGAAGAATGGGCCTATGGAGCCGCCATGCCAAAAACCGTACCAAACAGTCACTCGGTGTGGATGCATCGACTACTTCTCGACCATGTGTGGATTTTCCGAGCCCCAAATGCGACAATTTTGTTTGTTACCGTAGTCTCGAGGCGAAAATGAGTTTCATCGGTAAAGATGATTTTTCGGTAAAAATTCTCATCTTCAGCCCATTCAGCAAAGCGAAAACGCATCGGATGGCTACGAGACTTCGGTTATTGGACTATTTAAACTTTTTAAGCCTTCATACCGAGGTCTTATTAGCAAAATTTTGCACGAAGAAGTGCGAGGAATGTTCAATTGCTGCGAACGATGGCGATTGATGTTGATGGCTATTCGAGTACACTTTCAGCTAGAGTGGCAATATTTTCCTCTGGACGAGCACGTAGACGAGTGCTTTTGTTCGATAAGGACCCGGGTTGACAAACCACCAATTGATCCACAACCGGCGTTGATGGAACTTTATTTCTCAAGAAAACAAGGTGTCCCATAATATCCCATGAAGGGATTGAGGAGAGCTTCTCACAATCGGGGAGATCATTAAGCGAGGGGACCGTCGCCGAAAGAAATGTAAGGTGGTCCGAGGAGGGATCGAACCCACGCTCTCATGGACAAAAGCCGCACACACTAACCATTTCCCCACTCTATTGCTATCGTATTTATTTCGTAGATTTATAACAGTTTGAGTGGAAGTCTCAGAACTTTAGATGAAAGTTTTTAATATTTCCCAATTTTCGTCAAGCGTAATGCAACCCATTTCGTAAATTTCTAACCTTTAACTAAGAATCTGTCACTTCATAAATGTCAAATTTACCCTCTACTTCAAAGTAACGGGGTTAAAATTCCAAATGTTACATGGCCCACCCTTTATTTATTTTATTCAACCTATCTGTTCTAATATTTGACTTCCCCAATTGGGCAAGATCATCGTTGAGTAAATATTCCATTGGACGTTGTGTACTTCTTTTTGTATAGTGAATACTGTTTATTGTTTTATGAATTTCTGCTAACATTCCTATGGAATATGAGACCGGTACAGAACTAGTCTCTGGATAGGTGGTAGTGACCGGTCCCTGGATCGTTCGTTTTGTATGAAAAGAACCAGTAACTTTAACATGGCTTTATCATTGGAGGTGGCAATTGCCACTCTTTAGATACCCTGTGATTTATCAACGTACTGATCTAAAACAGCCCGTCCCAATTGAAGTGACGGAAGTCGCAGTTGAATCTATCAAAGAATACGTCCCAATTGAACCAGTCCTAGACAAAGCCCCAATTAACCTCTTAACCCCCCGTCAAACACATATTCTGAAACCTTCGAACAAACACATAAGCTTGGCCAGACCCCTATACGTTTTTATGCATTTGTATGGCAAAAAGGTAAGTGTATTTGGTGCAGTAAAAACGTGTCTTCCTACGAAGCTTTTCGTCTTGCGTGGCACAAATTCTGCAATCTTTTTTGGAATTCAGTGTACTAGGGCCGCTTTGTTGGTTATTCAGCATGTTGCTGCGAATATTCAACGGCCTTCCAAAGAAAGATTCAATGGCCAAACTGATTGAATTTTGTCCCAAAATATGGTTGTTGTTCATGTGATTTTCAGTATTAGGAAGCACCAATTGTTTACTCAAGAACATTCGTCGCTTCTCTTTTCTGGTTCCTTCTGTATTTTCATTGCATATGATATAAGCGGCTAATCCCATGACGTCTATCGTGTTGCAAGAAAATGCTAATGGCCAACGTCTGGTTGACCGTTTTGTGGAGTAATGCATTACCATTTGGTCCATTGTATCAACGCCGGCCTTTGTTGAATTGTAAAATAATATAGCTTCCGGTTTTTTTGCTACGCCTTCAACTTTCTCGGTGTAGTGCACAGTGGATAGTAGATTTACTGCTTTATTCTTCTTTGGAACGAAGCTGCAGAGTGATACAATGTTATCATAGAAACCGAACACAGATGAAAGCACTGACCGCCGTTTGCTGTCTTTTACCTCTTCATTGGGAAGACACCTTCTGCTGGATCTAATGGTGCCAACGTATGCTAGTCCAATCGACGAAAGACGTTTAGCTGCGTCTAATGTTGTAAAGATGTTATCAGCACTAATAGTTCTGCCGCTGTTGGTGTATCGATTAGCCAAACTCATGAGCACATTTTCGCCTTGGTTTGTCTCTCGTTGTTCTCCCTCTTTACCAGTGTACAGTTTTCCTTGCAACGGATATTTGGCTTTCGCATCGCATGCCCACCATACTTTGCGGGCTTCGATGGGATGTATTGCGTGAACTTTGTGCGCCCACGGTGTAGAAATAGCTGCTCCTCGATGGTTACACTTTCGTATGGTTCAAAATTACTTGCAATGTTGTTATTCAAAAGTTCCATATGTCGCGAATGGGAGCAGCTTTGTCGGGTTGTTGACGAAATGCGCGCGTACGACTATCGTCAAATCGAATACAGCGCATCAAAGTAACAAATCGTGTATATGACATGGCTGCACGGAATATTGGAAGTGCATCAGTTTGCCACATCAATCTTTAGAGCTGCATAGTATTATGACTGACACCAATAGTATCTCAATAAAAGCGTCAAGCTCAACACTTGTCATATCGACCCATACTCGTGGTGTGCAGTTTGCATGTTCTGCGTTCCATTTGCGTGTAACTTTTTCTCCATATAGATTTGTTTGTATTACGTAATATTCGGTGAAAAGAATAGCTTGAACACATCAAGCGGAGTGGTCAGGTTTGTTTTTGGTCCACCTCTGAAACGCATGATGTTGTGCTGGCTCAATCTCACTGTAGCGGGTTCAGCTGTACTCCACAAAAAAAAACCGTCTGCAGCTTGAGTTGGTGCATTCTCACTTTCTTCTTCGGATTCTTCATCGCTGTCGAATATTTCATTTGCTTCAATTTCCAATTCATATTCAATGTCCGTGGCGTCATCTACGGGCACAAAATCTGTGTTTTCACCGCTTTGGTCTTCAAATAAATCCAGTTCTTCGATTGCTTCTGCGTGAAGTGCGAAATCACGCTGTATCCGCTGATGATAGTTGTTGTTGGAAATTATCTGTAAGGCTGCCTGTACGCAAGCGCGAATCGTACACAAATTCTAAATCCTCTGCCATAATAATAGTAATAATCTCACTTTAGTTTCCGCACAAAAAATTTATATTTCGGACTGTCGATGTTTTCAGTAATAAACTAACTGAACTCAAAACCAAAATCACAAACGAAAGAAAGAAATAAGAGAAAAATGAACACAAAAACTACCTGGAAGCAAACATCTGCATTGAATTCACAAAAAAAGAACCCAAAATATAAAAAAAAAACTACCTGGAAACAACAATCTGCATTGTATTTGCAGAAAAATACCCCAAAATGTGTATAATATTTTTGGTTAATGTATGAGAAATTCATACTACAAGCTTACAAGTCCTGAACATTTTCTAATTGAAAAATGGTGAGGTTTTGTTGGAAATAATAGACAATTCAGTTCAACACACACTCAATGATATGACTAGTTTTGAACTCCGTGACAAGTTCATCATCAGATGTCCAACTACTGTGCCTGAATTGATACTATCGGTTGGTCATCAATCGTATACTCGTATATACAAACTCAATTCTGCAATTCACATGTGAGAATTAGTATCGGCCGAGAATCCCTAAGTATCATCATCACTGAAATGCCTATAATAATAATTTATTTCATACAAATTGTATAGGGGTCTGGCCAGGCATATGTGTTTGTTCGAGGAGGAAAGCCAACAATATTTTAGGCGGCTACCGGGAAATACAGGTATCTACCTACACTAGAAGTACGTATAGTTGACGCTCAAAAATTAAATATGCCTGGCCAGAACCATGTGTTTGTCCAAGGGTTAAACAAACAATTGCCATTAGTTCCGGTCATTAGTTTGGAGTTGACAGATATGACTTATATTGACTTGGACACGATTTGTAATTCCGTGATGTTATATTAGTTGTAAAAAACACGAATAACCCGGTTAACTGACTTGAAATATCCGGTGGAACCGATTCTTCGAAAATAGCAATTATTCAAATTTAACCGGTTTCGGGTGCACTGGGTCAGCAGTTTTACAGCTAAACAAGTTTGTAAATAACGGGTTTTTCAAGAAGAGCGCTACAAAAGTTTTTTTTTAAATAAAACAATATATAATGAAATTCTTTATTCGTGTGAAAGTATGTTCGATGCCATTATGTATGGAACTCGATTTCTTTTGCATGGCCACCACGGGCACGCTTGCAGAAGTCCAGACGCTGAGCCCAGTTTTCGACGGTTTTCAAGCATAAATCGGCCGATACTGCTGCAATTTCACGTTCGATATTCGTACGAAGTTCATCAATAGTCGCTGGCTTGTTGGCATAGACCATAGACTTGACGTAGCCCCACAGGAAATAATCTAACGGCGCCAAATCGCACGTCCGAGGCGGCAAATCGACTGGGTCATTTCGTGAGATAACACGTTGACCAAACTTGGTTTCCAATAAATTGATTTTGGCATTCGCTGTGTGGCTTTTTTTTTTTTTTTTTTTTTTTTTTTATCAAACCAACACTCAGGGGATGCCCCCTATAAATGCAGTGCATTGTGTTGGCGAAGGAAAATTGAGGTAGTAGACGGTGGAAAGAGGGAGTAGTGACTGTTGACATTTGCCTTGAATGTTTGTATGTCACAATTGGTGGGAAATACACTAGCCGGAAGTTTATTCCACATACGGAGACTGTACGGCTGAAGAACGAATTTTCTCTATAGTGTGTAGTGCGGTCAATCGGCCATTCGATAAAAAACGGATGAGAGTTCCTGGAAAGCCGCGTACTTCGGCTAAATATCCTCACGTCCGGCATAAGTTGACGGATGTCCGAGGAACACATACCGTGGAAATATCGATAGAAAAGTGACACGCAACCCACATTTCGACGATGCTCAAGGGAGGCAATAGAGTTGGATACCCTACTGTCCCCTATTAACACCGTCGCTCTCTTCTGGACACGGTCGAGAAGCTCCAAAGAAGTCCTAGGAGCACCTGCCCATATATGGGAGTTATACTCCATCTTTGGCCTGATGTAGGTGGTGTAGATATTGAGAAGATCAGAGGGAGTGAAGTATTTCTTGCACCGCTTCAAAAAGCCTAGACACTTGAATGCATCTTTCGACACTTCAAATACATGTTTTGCCCAACGGACATCACATTGTATTTTCATGCCCAGAACATCAAGAGCGTCTGATTCATCAATATCCACACCGTCCATAGACAATGACGACACACCTGGGTCAGCAATACGTTTATGCGACAACAAACAACACTGGGTCTTACTCGCATTAAAATCTACTCTATTCCTTCGACCCCATTCAACAATAGATACCAGATCGCGGTCGAGTGTTTCATTCATCGTCCGGCGTTTGACTTCAATCTCTTGAAGACTTGGCCTACGATCGAATGAATAAGAATGGCAGAGATTACTGTCATCGGCAAAAGAGTAGATTGGATTCACAGTCTGACCCAGGAGATCGTCAATGAAAATAAGAAAAAGAGAAGGAGAAAGAACAGAGCCCTGTGGAACACCTGCAGTCAATTTATGCTCGTCGGATGAAACCCCATCTACAACAACTCGTATAGTGCGATCTCTGAGAAAACTCGATATAAATCGAGTGAAGTTATCACCGACACCAAAAGCAGCGAGCTTTGACAAGAGTGCATCGTGCCATACTCTGTCAAAGGCCTTGGAAATATCAAGAGCCACTACCTTACTCTCACCAAGCCGGTGGATGGATCGACTCCACTGTTCCGAAAGGAACGCCATTAGGTCTCCAGTAGATCTCATTCTACGGAAACCATACTGCCGATCGTTAAGAAGGTCATTGGACTCAAGATACTTCACTAGATGGTGGTTAACCATGCTCTCCATAACCTTCGAGAGCGCAGAACAAATTGCAATTGGGCGGTAATTTGCAGGGTTACTTGCATCACCTTTTTTAGGGATTGGCTGGACATTAGCAACCTTCCAACGCACAGGGAAGACTCCGGCACGGTATGCAAGGTTGAAAAGATTGCGCAGTGGACACGCCAGTGTCGAAGAGCACCTACTCAAGACCAGTGCAGATATGCCATCCGGGCCCGGGGATTTACCTACGACGAGATTCGCAAGAACCTTTTTAACTCCTCGCGTTCGAAAAAATATCTTGGGCATGGAACAAGATACGTGATTGATCACGGGGAGTGGTTGATTGCTATCCGGCAAGGAAGAGTTCCTTGCAAACATTTCAGCCAAGAGGTTAGCTTTATCAACCGGTTCAGTGAATGTTATGTCATCTTTAAGAAGAGTTGGGATAGAGGAAGAACTATCCTTTATTCTTCTTGCAAATGACCAAAAGTTCTTACTTCCTCTAGGGAAAGAAAGGACTTTAGCACGAATACGCTGTTCGTGAAGAAACTTTTCGCGTCGAAGTACTTTGGCACACTTGGATCTTGCCTGTTTGCGTAGCAGTTCAGTATCAACGTTTTTATTAGAACGCCAGTCTCTGAACGCGTCCTCTTTGGATCTGACAGCATTCTTGCATGTCTGGTTACACCAACTTTTTTCCGATGGTTTAACCGAAATAATTTTCGTCGGAATGAATGAATTCATACCAATCAAAATTATCTTCTCGATCATTTCAGCAGCAGCATCTATGTCATTGTCCAGAAAACAAAGCTTCCAGTTAAAATGCTGATAAAAGTTGTTGAGCTCTGCCCAACGTGCCTCTTCGTAGATAAAAATTTTTCGCTTCGGGACTGTGTTTGAAGCGAGACGAAGAGCTGAATACGAAAAGGACGCTGAAATGATACAGTGATCCGAATTACCCAGAGGTGCAAGCGTGTTAACTTCGTACTTTTCAGGGTGCGAAGTTAAGAAGAGGTCAAGTAAATTTTGGTTGTGCCCTTGAACACACGGAATGTGCGTCGGTTCATTCACCAATTGCGTGAAGTTGTTATGAGCGGCGAAGAGCTCAGCGTATTGGCCCTCCGTAGTTGTATGGCTCGAATGCGTTAACCAGGAGGAATTATGGACATTGAAATCACCAGCAACAACGATTTCACTGTCTGGATAATTCCCCAATATCTCAGAAATGGAATCGGAAAGGGTGTCAAAGCCATTAAAGGATGTCTCCCTTCCCGCATTAGGACTTCTATAAAGAAATCCGAAATGTAGGACATGTGTTCCAATCTTGAATTTTAACCAAAGAGAGTTAAATTCTGGATCTTGTGAGTCGAAATGTCGCTGACTCTGAAACACTATGCCATTTTTTACATAAACCACAAGGCCTCTGTGGGAAATAAAAAGGGATAGAGTGTGGTACCCAGGAACATGAAAATCCTGTGGATCAGAATCCTCGCGCACCTGGGTTTCACATAGAGCAAGAACATCAGGCCGATGAATATTAATATGAGAGTACACACCGAAAAAATTCGTTCTCAACCCTCGTATGTTACCATAATGTATAACAAAATTACACACCATTGCGACACACAAACACACAGAACAAATTCACAGCAGTAGTTGCGGGCCATAACCGAGGGCCAATAAAAACAAAAATCTTCTGTGTTCTTACAGGGTACGAGTCTGACTCCATTTTCTTTGTGTTTTCTGGTGTTAATGATTTGATAGGTTTATGTTTAAGAATTGTTAATAAGAGTATAAGTCGAAATTATTTAACAAAAAACTATGGTAATAATAATATATGTAATGTTTAATGTGTAATTCAAAAATAATGATGTGTTAAGTTTTTGAATAGAGTGGTTCTCTATCTGATTATAGCGAGCCGAATGTAGTGTGTGTGGAATATGGGGTCCTGAATAAAAATATAGATCTTTGGACTTATCAGGACCGTGGAAGGGCGGGCAGTGCGGGAGCCAGAGATCAAGCTCTCTCGTTTCATAGGGTATATGTAGAGTTTGTTTGTAGTTTTGTATTGAGTCATATGTATTGTTTTTTTTCTAGTTCAGTTTCTTGTTCGTCCCCGTAGCACTAGGTTTGGAACGGGTTGGAATCCACTGAGAGACCGCTGGCAGCCGGAGGACCAAGCTTAGTGTCGTGGTACGTAACAGAATGGCTTGTGGCGCCGTCCTGTTGGAACCACATGTCCTCCAAGTCCATATTATCCAATTGGGGCCAAAAATATTCGGTTATCGTTGAACGCTAGCGATTCGCATTCACAGTAATGTGCCGGTCTTGATCATCACGGAAGAAGTGCGGCCCAATGACGCCGCCGGCCCATAAAACGCACCAAACCGTAATTTTTTCGGGATGAAATGATGACTCATGGATTACATGTGGATTGAAGTCTGACCAATAACGCATATTTTGCTTATTGACGAAGCCATTCAGCCAGCAATGAGCATCATCGCTGAAGATGATTTTCCGATGAAAATCCGAATCATTTTCAAGTTGTTGCTCAGCCCAATTCACGAACATACGACGCTTATGGTGGTCAAGCGGCTTCAGTTCTTGCGTCAATTTGTTCTTGTAAGGATGTAGGCCAAGATCTTTTCGCAAAATTCGCCACAACGACGTCACAGAGATGCCAAACGCTTGAGAACGACGTGTGAGAGACACATTTGGGCTTTCTTGACCTGAAGCCTCAGCGGCAGCAATATTCTCGACACTACGGGCACTTCTTTGTCTCACTGGCACGGGAACATTTTGCACTGTGCCTGTGGATGCAAATTTTTCCACTAGACGCTCAATTGTTGTTCTGGTAGGACGATTATGACGACCATAAATTGGACCTAGCGCTCTTAAAGTTGAGGCAACTGACTCCAAATTTCGGTAGTAAATTTTAATAATTTCGACTCGTTGTTGGCTCGTATAGATGAATTTCATGTAAAAATTTTATAACAAAAAAAAATTTTAACTAACGAAAAAACTAAAAAGATCATTCGTTTTTTTACAGTGTATTATTTTTTAAGGAAGGTTTATCCTTCACCTATACCATATCCAAAAATAAAAATGGGTTCTTTTTTAGTTTTTTTTATATAATTTTTTAAGTAGTGTCACTTCTAGTAATTGCCCTTATATTTCATATTTACAGGTAAAATAAATAAACATTGTCCCAGGAAAATTCATTTTGCTCCATTTAAACTACAATAACTCAGAATCGGCTGAACCGATTTCCATGATGTTGGTATCATTAAAAAGATATTTTAACAGGTTTTATGCCACGTTTAAAAAAATATAAAAAAATACACTGTAAAAAATTTTATAACAAAAAAAAATTTTAACTAACGAAAAAACCAAAAAGATCAAGGCTTTTTTTACAGTGTAGTATTTTTTTAGAAAGGTTTATCCTTCACCTATACCATATCAAAAAATAAAAATGGGTTCTTTTTCAGTTTTTTTTATTTAATTTTTTAAGTAGTGTCACTTCTAGTAATTGCCCTTATATTTCATATTTACAGGTAAAATAAATAAACATTGTCCCAGGAAAATTAATTTTGCTCCATTTAAACTACAACAACTCAGAATCGGCTGAACCGATTTCCATGATCTTGGTACCATTAAAAAGATATTTTAACAATAAACATTGTCCCAGGAAAATTATGAATATGTTTTAACCCCAAAAAGTTCTTGCTTGCCTTAAAAATTGCTATATAAATGCATCTGATGAAGGTACCGAAATTCATAATTATTAACAGTTTCGAGAAGGCAAGATATCCCATTACAATTTTTACGCGTATATTTTAAAAATTTGAGTGAATATGAATTCAAACACTAAGTACAGATGCATAAAAATATCTAATAAGTGTTGCGCTTCGCTTCGTAAAATAAGTGAAAACGAGGCAGCAAATATAATTGAATATTTGCCAGCTGTCGCCAACATTCATTTGAGCAGCGCAAAATTTCTTACAAATAATTAACTTAAAAAAATGTAAATAAAATAAAACACAAATTAATAAAAACATGGCAAATAATATAAACAATTGTTGATGGTTTTTTATTTGTAAACATTTAAAAAATGTTAGAATTGTTGAACTATTTTGTAAATGTGTAAGAATGTGACCTGATATTTTCGCTGTTATTCGAATTATTTCGAAAACTTTCGGTACGTATTACTAGAAGTGACACTGCTTAAAAAATTGTATAAAAAAAACTAAAAAAGAACCCATTTTTATTTTTTGATATGGTATAGGTGAAGGATAAACCTTTCTAAAAAAATAATACACTCTTTTTGGTTTTTTCGTTAGTTAAAATTTTTTTTTTGTTATAAAATTTTTTACAGTGTATTTTTTTATTTTTTTTAAACGTTTCATAAAGCCTGTTAAAATATCTTTTTAATGATACCAAGATCATGGAAATCGGTTCAGCCGATTCTGAGTTATTGTAGTTTAAATGGAGCAAAATGAATTTTCCTGGGACAATGTTTATTTATTTTACCTGTAAATATGAAATATAAGGGCAATTACTAGAAGTGACACTACTTAAAAAATTATATAAAAAAAACTAAAAAAGAACCCATTTTTATTTTTTTATTTTTTTTAAACGTGTCATAAAGGCTGTTAAAATATCTTTTTAATGATACCAAGATCATGGAAATCGGCTCAGCCGATTCTGAGTTATTGTAGTTTAAATGGAGCTCTTTTCGACCATTTTCGCGTTTTTTCGAAAACTTTCCCACTGTGCCACGCCCAAAAAATCCCAAAACAGTCATTTCTAAGAATGAGAGTTTGTTTGTATTGATCAAATTTAGCTATGAACAAAATTTCATCGATATCTGAGGTGGTCGGGTTCAAAATTTCAGTTTTATCTCGATTTTAAATGAAATTCATCTATATCTTTCCATGATGAAATGGCAAGCCTTACTGAAGAGAAATGTCAAAAGGGCGGGAAAAATATGGCGTCGTTTGCTGTCCATATCGATTTACTTTTGTAGCGGCTCTGTTGGAAAACCCTTTAGCTACGTGACACGTTTCAAATTTGTCTCCACCTTGTGGAAGACACTGATATTTTCAACAGCTGTGCTAGTATTCAATTTATGTTTACCAAAAAAATTTAACTTTTTTGTCGCAATTGTGTAGGAAAACAAAAGTTATTCGCTTACAAAACATATCAACATATTTTGTATTATTTTTTAATAAAAATTTAAAATTTTTCATTTTGCAGAAACCAACCATTACGAGAAGAAATTAAAATTATGTATTTCGAAATTAATGATATCGAAAAGCAAAGTGTTCCAGAACTCCAATCCAAAGTTGTATTTTTAAATAAGTAACTAAATTAAAAAATATATTTAACTTATTAACTAAATTCTTACAAACCACAAAAACAACTCAGGAATTAAACTTTCTTACGAAAGCGCATTTAAAACATTTACTTCTTTAAATCATTAGTACAACTAATTTAAGAATTTATTATGTACTTGATGTTTTTTCTTATATTTATAATATTTAATGTAGTTTTTCGGTAATTTTACGTAAACTATTTGTTGTGTTTTAATAAATAAAAATCATAAAATACAAAAAAAAATTACTTTTGTTTCATTAAAAATTGGGACGCAGGACCAAAAGTGGACAGGAGAACAAAGTTGGTTGACCTCAAAGCTATAGTCAGTTTTGGCCTATATTACACCCTAGACTAGGGATGCTCGAGAAGGTTGTGCTATAAGAAAAGCTGTGTTTTTTTTCTTTTCGTGGTGCCAACGTTTTTTTGTGCACGTTGTTCGTTGGTATTGCTACAAACTATGCACCAAACTAGACTGAGCACAAGAATGGCCAAGGGGCACTCAAATACCACCTATGTGGGGAGGGATGACAGGACATCGTCAAATAGCTTAGCTGAATGGCTAGAGATACTCTTGAAAACTCACTTCCCGGGCTGCGAGAAGACACCCACGGAGGTGCGAACATTATCAACCCGATACTTAGATACTAACGGTATAGAGGATATAAACAGTCCGGAGAGGATATCCTGGGCTATCAATAGCTTCCCACCACATACATCTTGGGGCCCAGATGGTATTATACCAAAAATGCTGCAAAGCGCCGAGGTCAAAATTAAGCCATGGATTTGTATCATATTCCGATTTTGTCTAACTCTTAACTACTTACCAAAGAGTTGGAGCCAGGTAAGATCGGTTTTCATGCCAAAGGCGGGGAGACGGAGTAATGAGAGCACAAAGGATTTTGGACCGATCAGCTTCTTATCGTTTCTTTTCATGCATACAACATGCATATCTAAAAGGCCGCTCAACCGATAGGGGAGTCAAAAGCCAGAAACACCACCAAATACATGTAAGTGGTGCCTGGAGATGGAATACAATCAAACTCGTATATCATGACACCAAATTAAATCACTTGCCAGAGGCAAAAATCGACGGAGAGAATTTCTTGAACCTTTTATTTATATTAAATAAAAGAAATACGTACATACATACACAAACATTAGGATCCGAACTCTAACATCCGAACACTATCATAAAAGCAGTGCCTTTCAATTTTTCACTAGATACATCGCTACTGGTACTACTCACTAGTTACCTTAGAGTTTACTGGTAATGTGTAAAATAGAGAATCGAGAGATTTTCTTTTCTTATTTGTTAACGAAGTAACTAGATACACATCACTTTTTACTTCTTCAACCCAAAGGAATCGAAGTGTGGATCAATTGGTCTATTTCAGCATAACTTATCGTCGACGAAAGAGCTAATTTCTACGCAATGGCTATTTGCGCCAACCAAAGTGGCCGTCGGTGGTGCAATGGGTAGTGTGCGCGCCTCTTGTACTTGAGATCCTGGGCTCGATCCTTGCTCTGACCACCTTAAAAGTTCTTTCGACGGCGACGCTATCGAGTATTTAGCCTTGAAAATGCTTCTCACAAATAACATTCGGAACCGGTGTAAAAGTGTAGGCCCCAATCAGTGAGTATAAAACTAGAAAGCGCACAGCTCACTGGTTGTGAGAAGCTCTCCCCGATTCCTTTTGGGGATATAATGGGAAACCGTTTATTTTATAAAGTTATACAAAATAGATCCACACGAATTTGTGACAATAAAGTAAAAATAAAGTTAATTAAATAAAGAGCCCGTGGAGATTTTGCTACAAACAGCTAATGCAAAAAGGGGCCGCTGGATACTTTACAATATATTGGTAATGCACAAAGTGGCCATTAACTGGTCGACTACCAATGTGAAATGAAAGAAGTACAACAAAACACAAATAAAAAAATGTTCCGCAATTTTCCGAAAACAACACAGAATACTTAGCTCATTTTTCTTTTGCTTCAGTCGCAATTAGAACTTTCGACAGTTTATATTTAAATAAAAAATCAAAATACCATAAAAAATTTGGATTTTAATACTAATATATCTACATAGTTTCTCAATACTAGTGAAGTAATTAGACACTGGGGACTAGTAGTGGATGTGGTTTCACTAGCGATATAATGTCTTAAATGGGGTTGACGAATTGGCAGGATACATGGTACTAGATAAATATTTAGACACATAGTATATGGGATATGATTACCGAATGGTAATGCAGATGGTGTCGACTGACTACCGCCAATGACATCCCCATGTTAAATTCGCCACTCAAAAGCAGGGTTCGTATTTTGTGGGTAGGGCTCATCGTTTACCCATTACCCACAGGGTATGGGAAAACTAATGGGTAGCTACCCACGAAAATGAGGAATTACCCATCACGATTACCCATTACCCTCCGGGCAATGGGGAAAATAATGGGTAGCTACCCACGACAATGGGGAATTACTCATCACGATTACTCATTACCCTCAATGAAATGGGGAAACTAATGGGTAGCTACCCACGACGATGACCAGAGGGTTATCCAGGGTCGAAAAAATCGAAAAAATAATAAACATTTTACCTCCATAGGAGGATTTAACCAATGGGTGTCTCCAATATGGCATCACTGTGTTTTTTTAAAAAAATCGCTGAAAATAAAATTTTTTAAACAAAAAATCGCTAAAACGACCTCATGTTTATATCTCGGAAATGGAGCATCCAATCGAAAAAATAATTTTTGCGATTTCTTATGGCTTTTCATAAAGTAGTCCAATTCGTATGGAAGAATTTTTTTTCGAAAAGTCGCCAAAATAAGAAAATCGCTAAAATAAAAAAAGAGTCTATAATTCGAAAACGGTGCGTCCAAACGAAAAAATAATAAAAATTTTACATCCACAGGAAGCTGTAACCAATGGGTGTCTCCAATATGGCATCACTTTGTTATTTTTTTTAAAAATCGAGAAATATAAAATTTTTCAAACAAAAAATCGCTAAAACGCCTTCATGTTTATATCTCGGAAAGGGAGCGTCCAATCGAAAAATTAACAAAATTTTGCGGATTTCTAAGGGGTTTTCATAAAGTGGTCCAACTCGTATGGAAGAATTTTTTTTCGAAAAATCGCCAAAATAAGAAAACCGCTAAAATAAAAAGGTGGCTATAAATCGAAAAAAATGATACCATATTGGAGACACCCAGCCATTGGTTAAAGCCTCCAAGAAGGTAAAATTTTTATTATTTTTTCGATTGGACGCACCGTTTTCGAGTTATAGCCACTTTTTTATTATACCGATTTTATTATTTAGGCGATTTTTCGAAAAAAAATTCTTCCATACGAATTGGACCGCTTTTTGAAAACTCTTTAGAAACTGGCAAAAATTGGTTATTTTTTCGATTGGACGCTCCATTTCCGAGATATAGAGATTTTTCCTAATTTTTTGATATTTTCGATCAAAAATGGGGACGGGTTACCCTGGGTAACCCATTACTCATCGTCGAGGGTAGCTACCCATTATTTTCCAAATTTCCCTGAGGGTAATGAGTAATTCCCCATTGTCGTGGGTAGCTACCCATTATTTTCCCCATTTCCCTGAGGGTAATGGGTAATCGTGATGGGTAATTCCCCATTTCGTGGGTAGCTACCCATTGTTTTCCCCATTTCAATGAGGGTAATGGTTAATCGTGATGGGTAATTCCTCATTTTCGTGGGTAACTACCCATTATTTTCCCCATACCCTGTGTTTAATGAGTAAACGTTCATTACACATTCCCCACGATGATGTGTATGGGTTACACATAGGGGGTAAATACGAACTCTACTCAAAAGCATTGCGGGTGGGTTGGTGGGTAACTAGTGGTAGTTTTCAGTAGCTAATGAATTCGTCAACTCTGAGTTGGTTCCGTTCACTGCAGGGATATAACAACCTGTGTCACAGTGGTGGTGTAGGGTATATAAACGGTTACTAAGTCGTGTATGAAAAATATTTATAGCGAAAATCCTACTAACCTCGTCGCAAATCTAAATTTAGTATCAAATTCAAATCAGGCTCTCGCTCATTTACGTTCCAAAATCGTCAAAACAACAAGTTAATCGTCAACGTTGACAGCTATGATTAGAGTAAACGAAAAACAGTCGAGAAAACCGGTTCAACGGTTTTTTATAAATTATCATATTTTAATAAAACTTAAATTGCGATTCATTTATAAACACTCTTTTCACACCCATTCACTTTTAGTATCATACAGTATAACCATTCTTTACATTTGATTTTCCAGACTATTTCTTTCAAATGTTGACCGTGACTGCGTCGAATATGGCCCACTCTAACGTTCCCATTTTCGCTGACGCATTCGAGCATTTCGGGTAGAATTTGGCGAATATCGTGAGTAATATTGGCTTCCAATTCCTCAATTGTAGCCAACTTTGCCATGTATTCTTTTGGCTTTGCGTAGACCCAAAGGAAAAACTCTAGAGGTGTGATATCACATGATATAGAGGACCAATTCCTTGTTTCGAAGCGTGAAATAAACTTTTTAAGCGCGGTATTTGGTTTTTATTTTTTAAATTTACTTTTTTTTTAAGAAAAGGCACTTATTTAGGAAAATGTTCCTTTTTAAACTTCATTCACCTTGGCTTTTCTAAATATACTCTTTATTGGGTTCGAAACTACAATATATACTAAATATTGGTTACAGGCTCCATCTAGAAAACTTCGCATTAAACAAGAAATTTTCCCAACATATGTTAGTCTTGACACAAACCAAAGCCAAAGTACCTAATATAGTTGATAATACTGGGTTGTAGCATAATATTGTAAAAAAAATTTGTTTAATTTTTTTTCATTTAACCCCCATCCCGCAACGTGCGATAAGGAACTGCGTTCCAAAAATATTAAAATGATTTAAATTTAGCAGACAAATAATTTATTTAATATGTAAAAATTAATGTAAGTGAAAAACTTCAGTGAATTAGAGATAGAAAATATAGTTCATTATCTATTTTAATTTTCAGTAACACAGGTGCAACACGAAAAAATATAACCATATACGGACACCACTACGTGATAAAAGTCCATAAACCAAAAAGACCCCTGTCTCTCAGTTTTGCCCCAAGTCATGCACTTTTTTTTATCGGCCTCCAAGGATTTGGGCCCTCGGTGTCATTTTTGCAAAAAAGTGATCATTTTGTCAGGCTCATATCTTGTAAACCGTTCGGAATTTTGATTTAATGACACCGAGGCCCCAAATCTTTGGGGGCCCAAAACTAAAAAGACCCCTGTCTCTCAGTTTTGCCCAAAGTCATGCATTTATTTTAATGGGCTTCCAAGGATTTGGGCCCTCGGTGTCATTTTTGCAAAAAAGTGATCATTTTGTCAGACTCAAATCTTACAAACCGTTCGGAATTTTGATTTAATGACACCGAGGCCCAAAATCTTTGGGGGCCCATAAAAAAAGTGCATTACTTTGGGCTAAACTGGGAGACACGGGTCTTCTTTTTTTTTTGTCCATTTCGGACAAAACGTACGAAGAAACGGATCCGTCTCGGATTCGTAACGGATTCATATGGCACATTGGGAAATGACAAAATTGCTGACGAAACTTTCGCAGGAGCTGAATACGGGAATTTACCAAATATTTCTCGAAATTGTGATTAGAGTTTTGGGGATATGATGAAGCGGCGTCTTGTTCTAATGTCGTTGAGATTACTGGCTTTAATTTCGGGCAGGGAATAGTCTGATCACAGTTGCGCTATGACCGGCCGCAATTTTGAACAAATATAACCGTTGTTTTGTCTGAATATAATAGCAGCTCTGAAACTTGTTAGGGTTACTCGTCATTCCAAATACGATAATAGGCTTAATTTTTTCTCCTAATAAGCACATGTTTCTACCACTTTGTATGGGGAGCCACTTAATAACGTTTACATCCTCATACAAAGTGGTCGAAAAATAGTTTAGCAGCGGATAAAAAAGCTAGTCTAAATTTGCAGATTGACGTAGTAATTAATTGAGAAATGGGCTGAACAATATATTGGTCGACAACAGGCGTTATGTTTTAAGTTTCTCAGGTTCCTTTGAAACTGAAACGGTGGCGATTCAAAAGGTCGGCTGCATGAGATGTCAAACAAAAATACTATGACAGTATGATCTACCAAGAAGGGCATGCTAGAAAAATTTGCATCGAAATAAATCACCCTTTACAATTTGAAAACAAAAACCTGTTTCAACTGTTATTTAAATTTCTGTTGTGCCCAAATATTATTTTTTGTTGGAAAATGTAATTTTCAAATATTTGATTTTTAATTAATTTTAAAAATGTATTTTCTTCCAAAATAATTTTTTATGATGTCAAAAAATTAGTATTATCTACAAGAGAATTTTCTAAAGATATTTAATAAATACAACTTTAAATTGTAATTGTTTCACGCCCAATTTCACCAAAAAAAAGTTACAGCTAAAAATTATAAAATTCATACAAACTGACAGCTAAAATTTTTCGTTAGCTCTAACTGTCGGATAACTAGACTAGACCACAGGACATTTTGTCTAACTCCACAAAATGGATAGTAGAGAAAGTTGGGAAAGAAGTTTGGGACTTCAAGATATGTATTCTCATACAAAATTAACACCATTTCCAAATGAAATTCACACAAGAAATGTAAAAGTATCAATTGAAATTATTGTCAATTTCAAATTCGTATATTTGAAATTTAAAATATCTATTTGAAATACCTCGATTGAAAATTAAAATATTTCAAATTAAATTTCAACGATAGCACTAACCGGAGAAAATATGATCTCTTAGCCTTAAAAGGAAATTACAACTTTGAATATGTCGAGGATCTAACAACAACTAAATTTGATAGCAATTGATATTTAAAAGACAACAATTGAAATTTGAATCACATTAATTTAAATGTAGAAGACATCAATTGAAATTTAAGACATTTTTTGAAATTTAAAATTCGGCAGCTGAAATTTGAAAATTATTAACTGAGTTTTTATATTAGATTTTTAAATTTTAATTAATGTATTTTAAATTTTAATTTATTTGTTTAAATTTCAATTGATGTGTGAGCACAACAGTTCAAGACGTGTACACAAAAGTAAAAACGTGTACACTAACGAACGAAAAGTAGTTTCAAATGAACAACTCAGTACAAAAGGTGTACACAACCAAAAAAAAAACTGTACACAAAAGAACAAATTGAGTACATTTTTCATGTTGTTGCAATAATATGAATTGACATCACAAACATCAATTGATAACACTGTGCAACACCAAACAAAATGATGGGGTTGTGTCAACGGATTCTGGTAGAATGGTCTAAAAAATAATACACGTGTATCGGCGTTTTACCAGATCTGATCTGAATTTTTTTTATGGGGGTCAAAGTTTCCGCCCCTCAGAACTTTCCTGCAGCATATCGGCATGCAAAATTATGTATTCCTTACATCTGAGGTACAAAATACGTTCAGAAGTTTTATAGAAAAGATTCAGATAAACATTTTTGTGGAACAAATTAACCCTCTAACTGTCACGTATTACCAGAATTTTTACTTTTTTTTCAAAACTCGCAAAAAACCGCTCCAATAAACGCTGAAATATGACAAAATTCATTATATTATGGACTATTTTTAATGGAAACAGTAAAATGACAAAATTCTTTATTAACCCTTAGAAGGCTTTAGTTTTTGCTTATTATCTAACACTTGGGCTAAGATTTGTGTTTTGGAATGTTTGGACACATATAGTGAAATTTTATGGCGATAATGTTTGTACAACATTTTGACCACGCCCCCCGTTAATTTGGAGCAGTTTTTGTTGCGAGTTTTCAAAAAAAAGTAAAAATTACTGTTATACGTGATAGTTAGAGGGTTAATTTGTTCCACAAAAAAGTTTATCTGACTCTTTTCTATAAAACTTTTGAATATATTTTGTACCTCAGGAGTAAGGAACACACAATTTTGCATGCCGAAATCGGATACTTTGACCCCCCTTAAACAAAAATTCTGATCAGATCTGGCAAAACGCCGATACACGTATATTTTTTTTTTACTTTTCTACCAGAATCCGTTGACAGAACCCCATCATTTTGATAAAATCTAATTTTGTCTCACAGTGTTATTAAAAGACAGTAATTGAAATTTGCAACACATAGATTGAAATTTAGATGATATCAATTGAAATTTAAAAGATATCTTTCGAAAATTAAAATACGTCAGTTGAAATTTGAAAATTATTAATTGATTTTAGATATTAGAATTTAAAATTTCAATTGATGTGTTTAAATTTGAACTGAAAATTGTGCACACAACAGTTCAAAACGTGTATTCAAATGTACAAAAAGTGTAAACATCAGTACAGTACGTGTACACAAAAGTAAAAAAGTGTGCACTAAAGTACGAAGAGTGGTTTCAAAAGAACAACAAGTGCACAAACGTTAAAATAATGTCCACAAAAACACAAAAGGTGTACAAAAAACAAGACAAACTGTACATAAAAGCACAAAATGAGAAAATTTTTTATTTTGTTGTCATAACATAAATTGGCGTAACCCTGCACCGTCGTCCTTCGTCAAAATGACGCGCGATTTTATTTTCGAGGTTTTCGAGTTTTTTTTTTCTTTGTTTTGGCCTCATTTTTCGTATAGCGATAGTCGTTTGCAAACTGTTTTTTTTTTTTGTTGAATAATAATTAAAAATGAACTAATTAAAAAAAAATAACATTCACTTTCGATTCGGATTTTTGCTCACGATATAATTTTAGCGTTTAGAAACAGGACGTAGTCAAAATGACGAATGATGACGTCAGTGTACAAAAAATAAGGATGACGTTCTAGGGTTAATTAAAACTGGGCCTAATTATATTTACTCTTTCACTTGGTTTCATCAAAAAAGGTCAGTGAAAATGTTTCTGTCGAAATTTCGTTTTTGGAAATAATTAAACCGGTTTTTTTAAATTGGGTTTACCGGCTTTCTGGTGACTCTAACTGCTACGCATCGTAAATTGTGACCTTGAATTAACAATTTCGGGAATGAGTAAATATGAGTTGCCGAAAATTAGAGAGGGAGTGAGAGTCTGATACAGAAACATAATGAGAGCTATTATATTGTAGGTTTACATTGTCTTTCAGAGATAACAATGACCATATGAATGGTTAACTTAGTTGCGTCTTATACTCGGAACAGATTGGATTCAGTGCGGATGGAAATAAATGTAGTATAGTAAGTTAATAAAACAACACTGTGGGTTAAAGTGATAAATTCCAAAACACGTAATTTAATATCTAGAACAGTTAACGAAAATGATATCATGAATCTACATTAATAAACAAAAATTGTGATATGAAATGATGAAATGACAAAAATGAAATCTTAAATGATTGACAAATGTCTAATTTGACTGTCTACAAGTGTCAATAAAAACTCAAAATATCCACAAGATTATTTAAAAATAATTTAAAAAATTGCTCACATGTTGAGTTGAATGGCCCCAGTCGTATGTCTCAATAAGATCTACCCCAAGATACTTAAAGTATCTAAAAAATGTGAACCTGGCAAAATAAAAAAAGTGGATAGTTGGTGGTCAAGATATGTACATTAGGGTGTCCCATCAATAAAATTTTTTTTTTTTGCTCAAGCTTTATATGAAAGCTTACAGGGTAAAGTATTTTTGAGAATTTTTTCAGATTTTTCGGAAGTGGTTTAGAGGTCGCGCAGGTCGAATTTGCCCCAAAAATCGGGTATTCCGAGCGTTTTTTGAATTTTACTTAAAACTCGGTCAATTACCACAATTTTCTTAGTTTGTACGTCAACATTCTTGAAGCTACACGTCCAAACTTTCATTGTATATGCATAAACCACCAGTTTGGAAGCAATTTTCCTCAATAAAAAACCACGTATTAAATTTTTTCGTAAATTTTGGTTCAATTTTGTAAATAACGCTTTATATCTTTTAAAATTCCTATGAAAATTAAAAAAACTAATGAAGCAATTTAAAAGACGTATAAATTCCAAGTAATTTTGCAAAAAAAAATTTTAAATTGCGGTTACTGTTCCAGAGTTATACCATTTTAAAGCCTTTTACCCATTGTATGAAACTAATAATATTATAATCTGTTTGCTACTTTTGCATCGGATTTGCTACAAATTTATAAGAAAATTTAAAATACTAATGATGCACTAAAAAAGTTGGATAAATTTCAAGCAATTTTGTAAAAAAATTTTGATTTTGCAGTTACTGTTCCAGAGTTATGCCACTTTAAAACTCTTTACCCATTGTATGAACCTAATAATATTATAAACTGTTTGTCTTTTTTCATCTGATTTGATTTGATCATTGTATTATTAAAAAAATCTATGTGCGCTAAGTAACGACAAAGAATTACACATATTGCAGGAACCATATATATGATTGCTTGCAAACATGTATATGATTCCTGTAATAAATTGCTGGCGTATTATTAGTTTCATTTAAAATGACAGAACTCTGGAACAGTAACTGCAAATTCAACATTTTTTCTACAAAATTGCTTGGGATTTATCCGTCTTTTAAAGTGCATCATTGGTGTTTTAAATTTTCATAGAAATTTAAAGCAAATCAGATCTAAACATGGCAAACAGTTTATAATATTTTTAGGTTTATAACGGGTTTTTCAATAAGAGCGCTACAAAAGTTTTTTTTAAATAAAACAAAACCGGTTTTAGATACCAATGAAATTCTTTATTCCTGTGAAAGTACGTTCGATGCCATGGTTTCAAGCATAAATCGGCCGATACTGCTGCAATTTCACGTTCGATATTCGTACGAAGTTCATCAATCGTCGCTGGCTTGTTGGCATAGACCACAGACTTGACGTAGCCCCACAGGAAATAATGTAACGGCGTCAAATCGCACGACCGAGGCGGCCAATGGACTGGGTCATTTCGTGAGATAACACGTTCACCAAACTTGGTTTCCAATAAATTGATTGTGGCCTTCGCTGAGTGGCTTGTGGCGCCGTCCTGTTGGAACCACATGTCCTCCAAGTCCATATTATCCAATTGGGGCCAAAAATATTCGGTTATCATTGAACGGTAGCGATTCGCATTCACAGTAATGTGCCGGTCTTGATCATCACGGAAGAAGGCCCATAAACCGCATCAAACCGTAATTTTTTCGAGATGCAATGATGACTCATGGATTACGTGTGGATTGATGTCTGACCAATAACGCATATTTTGCTTATTGACGAAGCCATTCAGCCAGAAATGAGCCTCATCGCTGAAGATGATTTTCCGATGAAAATCCGAATAATTTTCAAGTTGTTGCTCAGCCCAATTCACGAACATACGACGCTTATGGTGGTCAAGCGGCTTCAGTTCTTGCGTCAGTTTGATCTTTTAATTATCTAAGCCAAGATCTTTTCGCAAAATTCGCCACAACGACGTCACAAAGATGCCCAACGCTTGAGAACGACGTATGAGAGACACATTTGGGCTTTCTTGAACTCAAGCCTCAGCGGCAGCAATATTCTCGACACTACGGGCACTTCTTTGTCTCATTGGCACGGGAACATTTTGTAATGTGCCTGTGGATTCAAATTTTCGAGATCAATTGTTGATCTGGTCATAATCGTCCGACAATAAAATGGACGTAGCGCTCTTACAGTTGAGGCCACTGACTCCAAATTTCGGTAGTAAATTTTAATAATTTCGACTTGTTGTTGGCTCGTATATCTTTCCATGATGAAATGGCAAACCTTATTGAAAAGAAATGTCAAAAGAGCGGGAAAAAATATGGCATCGTTTGCTGTCCCTATCGATTTACTTTTGTAGCGTCTCTGTTGAAAAACCCTTTACAATGGGTAAAAAGCTTTAAAATGGTATAACTCTAAAACAGTAACAGCAAATTAAAAAATTTTTTCTACAAAATTCATTCTTTCAGAATGCATCATTAGTTTTTTAAATTTGCATAGAAATTTTAAAAGTTATAAAGCGTTACTAACACAATTTATCCAAAATTTACGAAAAAATGTAATGCGTGGTATCTTATTGAGCAAAATCATTGTTAAAACTGGTGGTTTATGCACATACAATAAAAGTTTAAACGTTTTGCTTTAAAAATGTTGCCTTACAAACTAAGAAAATCGTGGTAATTGACCAAGTTTTAAGTAAAATTCAAAAAACGTCCGGATGACCCGATTTTTGGGGGAAAATTCGCTTTGTGCGACCTCTAAACCTCTTCCGAAAAATCTGAAAAAAATTTCAAAAATATTTTACCATATAAGCTTTCCAATCAAACTTGAGCAACCATGAAAATCGAAAAAGAAAATTTTTTTGGGACACCCTAATGTACATAGTTCCAATGATACCCTGCACCGCGGTGTCTTAGTGCTCATATTAAAATTTTACCTAAAAAATGTCTCTGAATGATAAATCGGTGCCAAGTTTTATCAAATTCGACCATGAACTGAAGTGATTCCCCTCAAATACCAAGAGGTTCATTGTTACCAATTCACTATAAAGATTCAAGAATTGTAACACTTGTTTATAAACGACAATTTTACCTCTGATCTTATCACATTGGTAATATTTTTAAATTGAAAAATATGAGTCGTATTAACTAACTGTGATTCTAGAAGTATAATGACCTAAACTATGAGGGTTGGTGTTTATGTATTCAGTTTTGGTTTAAGCAACACTAAAATGCAGGATTTATTCATTCAGGTTACGTCAGTTGCACAGCTGATTTCACGGTTTTCATTTTGTTCGTGCCTAATATGTCAAAGATTGTTTACATTTCTGTTTTTGTTTACGTTAGCAGTTTGTTCACAAAGTCTCAAAGAATTTAAAATAAATTAGAATAAATTATTTGTGAAAACAAAATCGGCTTGAATCTTCATTATCAGTACTAAATTTGACATAATTGAAATTAAATTGTAATTTTCACATTGTGTTTTCTTATAGTACATCAGCCGACTGACATATTAGGCACTTTAATTACATCAACAGCTGCTGCTATAACCTGAGTGAATAATTCTTGGTACAAAGGGTTTGATACGATTGTACGTTGTTAAATGCTTTTCGACATACGAGCTCATGGTAGAATAAGAATGGTAATCTCATTAGAACAGCTCATAGTACAAACAAATGGTAGAAGCACAGCTGATTTGAACTTTTTTCTTGGGGATGGTATGAGTAAGTTTTTCTCTTATGTCAAAGTTTGTTTACTGCTGTTTTTGAAATGTTCTCTCCTTAAAAATCACATAAAAACGTTTTAATTTCCTCACTTAAACACTTTCAAAATATCAAATAAAACACATCATTGTCTAAATGGCACTTTTTCCAATTTTGTTAACACTTTCATTATTTTTCCACCAGCTGAGTTGACACAATACCGGCACTGAGCAAAAACCAAATGCCTGTTGTTTTTGGCTTGTCGTAGTTGTTGTCGTACTGTATCTACCATTATATTTGTACCATGGAACAGCTGATGTAGACATGTTTCTTCTGGGGTTCTCTTACATCAAATTCGTATGTACACATTTTGTTTACTTTTATTGTGGACGCACACCAGTATTACATTTGACAGAAAAATAAATGCGAAACAAACAAAAAATGTTTGTTGTTTTTACTACAATAATAGAGTATTCAAAACCGAAACCGGTTAACCGTTTTTATAGCAAACAACCGTATGCCCGGTTTTTAAAAAAGTTTTTTGAATAAACCGAAAGCCGGACATTTACTGAATTTGTGTTCAATATCCTTACAAAAATTTTAAAATTAAATAAAAAATATGTAATTTTCAAATGCTAATGGATATTTATAATTGTAAGTACATCAAAGTTTCAAGATGATCCAACTCAATTCAATTTAATTTAATTTAATTATATTCAATACAATTCAATTCGATTCAAATTAATTAAACTCAATTCTATTCAATTTAATTCAACTCAATTCAATTTAATTCAATTCAATTCAATACAATTCTATTTACTTCAATTCAATTCAATTCAATACAATTCAATTCAATTCAATTCAGTACAGTTCAGTTCAGTTCAGTTCAGTTCAATTCAATTCAATTTTTTTTAAATTTAATTCTATTCAATTCAATTCTAATCCGCTCAATTCAATTCAATTCAATATAGTTAAATTCAATCCAACTGAGTCCAATTCAGCTCAATTCAATTCAGTTCAATTCAATTTAATTCGTTTCAGTTCTTTTCAATTCCATTCAATTCAACTCAATTCAATTCAAGTCAACACAATTCAAGTCAACACAATTCAATTCAACCCAATTCAATACAAATCAATTCAGTTCAACCCACTTCAATCAAATGCCTTTCAGTACAATTCAACTCAGTTCAATTCAATTCAATACAATCCAATTCAATTGAATTCAATTCATTTTAATTCATTTCAATTTAATTTAATTCAATTCATTGCAAGTCAACACAATTCAATTCAGCTCAATTCAATACAAATCAATGCAGTTCAACACAATTCAAGTCAACACAATTCAATTCAACCCAATTCAATACAAATCAATTCAGTTCAACACAATTCAATCAAATTCCATTCAGTGCAATTCAATTCAGTTCAATTCAATTCAATTCAATTTAATGCAATTCAATTCAAATCAAATCAATTCAGTTTAATTCAATTCAGTTCAATTCAATTCAGTTCAATTCATGTCATTTCATTTTATTTCATTTCATTTCATTTCATTTCAATTCATTTCATTTCAATTCAATACAATTCAATTCAATTCCATTTAACTCAATTCAATCTAATTCATTTCAGTTCACTTCAATTCATTTCAATTCAATTCAATTCAGTTCAATTCAATGCAATTCAATTCAATTCAATTCAATTCAATTCAATTCAATTCAATTCAATTCAATTCAATTCAATTCAATTCAATTCAATTCAATTCAATTCAATTCAATTCAATTCAGTTCAGTTCAGTTCAGTTCAATTCAATTCAATTCAATTTAGTTTAATTTATTTTAATTTAATTTAATTTAAGTCAATTCAATTCAATTCAATTCAGTTCAATTTAATTCAGTTCAATTCAACTCAATAAATTCAATTCATTTCAGTTTTATTAAATTTAGTTCAATTCAATTCAGTTCAATTCAATTCAATTCAATTCAATTCAATTCAATTCAATTCAATTCAATTCAATTCAATTCAATTCAATTCAATTCAATTCAATTCCATTCAATTCAGTTCAATTCATTGCAATTCATTGCAATTCATGCAGTTCATTCCATTTTAACTCAATTTAATTTAATTCAATTCAATTCTATTCAATTCATTAATTCAATTCAATTCAATTCAATTCAATTCAATTCAATTCAATTCAATTCAATTCAATTCAATTCAACTTCATTAAATTCGATTCAGTTCAATCCCATCCAAGACAACTCAATCACTCCATTTAAACCAATTCAATTCAATCCAAACTAATCTAAAATTGTATAGGTATAAATCATTTTTATCCTAGTTATACGAAATCAGACGATAATTGTTATTAATTTTCGTAAAACATTTAAATGTGTTGTTTACCATGAAAAGAAACAACCCGAAAAGTTGCCGTAAATGAAACCGGAAATTAGCCGGTTTCACCGGATTTTCCCTTTCAGTGAAACTCCGGTTTTTCAAAAATGTGATTTTTCGAATAAACCGAAAACCGTTAATTGGTTTTTGAACACTCTAAACAACACACCTACGGCGCCTACCTTGCTTTTTCTGCTATGTACTAGTCGCTATTTATGTATATGATGTTTGTCATGGCAGTTGTCTTCTGTCTAAACGTTTGTTTGATGATTTTCTTCGACGTGTGTACTCAACGATGAACTCAGTTCGATTCAATTGAGACAAATTTATAGATAAGGAAACAGATACGGCACGACCCAGTGATGTGTAGTCGTACCTCGAAAGAATGTGGCATTCCCAGGTACTAAGTATGATGAGAATTTCAACTAATTTGCATGAATATTGACAGAAAAGAATATCGTACATAGTGTAGATATGTATGTGAAGAATCACATGATAATATGTTGTTAATTGATGGGTATTAATGCTAGTAATCTAAAAGAGAACTATTAATTGTTATGCCTAGATTGGCGTAGAGTTGCCAGACTCAAAATTGTAATTTATATTTCTTCAAGCAAAAAATCTGAAATATCAACTCAAAATTGTAGCGCTTACAGGTCTTCAAAACATAAACAGCAGCAAAGTTGTCCAATTTGACGCCATGTACCTAATTCGTCGTAACAACAGGGTGTTTCCAAATGCAATATCTAAAAAGCCTGACTTCTTCTCGACTCGTGTCTAGTACATCCTCAAACGATCCGACAAATAGGTTAGAAGTTCTGATATTATTACCACATTTTTTGCAATCTGTCCCACTGTGCGTCGTCGAGAAGAAGCGATGCATGAACAATGAGCGACTGTTTGGTTGCAGTTTTTGACATGGCGGCATCATATGCCCATTTTTATGCGCAAAAGAGCAAAAAAAGGAAAATAATAACAAAATCGGTGTAAATGCATAGTTTCGGAGTTCTGGGCCCCGAAATTTCGGATATGTCAGAGGGTTATGGCGTCAACATACCGTGTAAAGCCATTGATATCAGTTTTTTTGTATAAAACAATTCAAAACAAACTCATAAAATAATGTAGCACTTTTCGATAAGTCGCTTAGTTATCGAGTTATCGGATGTTGACATTTATAACAATTTTCGATTTTTTTTTTACTTTTCTCAAACAAAAATAAAAATTATTTTAACAACACCACGCGATTTTTCGAATACTTTTTTTGTACTTTTCTCAAAAAAAAAAAAAATTCTGTCATTGTTTTCAGTTTAATGTTCTTAAAAATTAATAATAATCCCGAAAAATCCCGGGATTTATTTATTAAAATCCCGGGATTCAGGATTCATCAATCCCGGGATTTCTCGTTTGCCATACGTAGTATCAACAGGGGGGTGATACGTGCCATACAGCCAACGTTACTATCGATCTGTTGCGCACTGTGTTCGAAAATCGCATAATCTGTCGAAACTCGGAAGTCAATTAGCCGCCTCGCAGTTGCGATTTGACCCCGATAGACTATTAGCTCTGGGGCGCCGTAAAAGCCCAGAGTTACGCAAACAATCCTGAGTCCATTGAGACCCTAAAACACGAAATCGAAGCAGCCGTTTACGAGATAGATGTCCAAATTTACTGAGTAGATACAATGGGATACTGTAAAGCAAGTCGTGAAAGCCACTTGAACGGTGCTGGGTTTCATTCATAAAAGGCAATGATGGGCCGGCCTTACCAAAAGAATTATAATCTGGAAAAATTGTATGTTAATATTTTTTTAATAAAAATTAAATTCCAAATTTTACATGTGAATTATCAGCCACTCATTCCTTTGACTTTTGTAGGGTAACCTCGAGGCTTACACTTAGTGTTTCATAGAGGGTTTCCTCTCCTCTGGCTATGTCCAATAATGCCATCGCGGTAACTGTCGTAACTGGTCGCCCTTCGCAAGTTCTTAGCGGATTTCTTCACTGGGGCAGTTTGACATATTTTCAAAATGGGCTAAATTTTGTTAATTTTTAGTAAAATTTTGAAAAAAAATTCAAACAATATTTGAGTTCACATATAATTATGTATATAGATTTGATGTATCAGGAACAAAAGTCTAATTTTCGATTGTCAAAAGAATAAAATATTTAAAATCTTGTTGCTTTTCATCGCCGAAATTTCGCTTAAATGAGAAATATAAGATGACAAAAAAATATTACTATCACGATGATAAAATGAAGATATTGCCGTCTTTATCAATAATGTGTAATTTATCCTAATGTGTGTGTGGGGTGGCTGCCGTATACGCAATTACTCACTGTATAAGACGGACGGTAGCGATTTCATTCTAGTATTTACGACCTAACGTCGAGGCATTCTCACAATATACTATGCCTGCAAACATGACTTCTGAGGCTGAGTTACGCCTTTAAGTAGCCGGTACAAATGCAGGCCCTCCATACTCCTTCTACTAGACTGTCGAAAGATTCGATATATATTTACATATCATTACTTGAAGGAGTCCTGGAAATTTAAATGATCCGCTACACGATCCGTTGTTTCCCAACAGCAGGCCTTATTTTTACCTTCGAAAAAATCTGGAATTCATGCAGACCTCTCTTCTCTAAGCAGGCCTGTGGGCTGGCCAACTGCGGTGATGCAATAGGGATGCTGGTGTTCAAGAAAACCTGTACTGATACATATTCGCAATTCTTCATAGAAATATGTTTTAAAAACTTTTTTCGAGACCATAGCGCATTTACGAGATATGATATCTTGAATGAAATTGAATGGGCCTTTTTCAAAACTATTTATCGATTCCTAACGTGTCCTTTCCGTTCTTAATTCGAGAAATATCAAAAACCTAACTTTCAGTATGGGATATCAAAGACACGAAAGGGATATCTTCAACTTTTACCGGTCCTTTTTCAAAGCAGTGTTTAGATAGCGACCTAGAAAATCCACTTGTAGGGTTTAAATATTTTAATATACTCCCCTAAGACTTTCGTTCTGGAAAGGAATCATTCACCCCCAAAAAAGTTTGATGTGCTGTGTAATTTAGCGAAGAGACATAAAAATGTCTGAACATGATAAATATGGAAATTATATATGTTTTATTTCTCCGAAGTCTTTGTAAAAATTCTGTTTGGAGGCCCTCCTAGCTGCACTTATGTATATGGAAATCCTGTACAACTATATTTCCATTGCATTGGTGGAAAACAGAAAATATTTTTCGGCAAACACTCGACACAACCGCAAACTGACCTCTGAATATTTAAAATGTTATTACCTGACGAGATATTCATGTTCCACACGATGACTTTCTACGCGCACTTTTTGTGTTCATTGTGTTTTGGTAACCCTTCGTAAATCTACGTGCGTTCAGACGATGATTACCTAAATACAACCATGCGTGATTTTTTTTTTACGTTTTGTCGATCAAACTTCTTTTGTTGTTTATTCGTAATGGAAAATGTAAAACGTAAAACACAAACTGCACACTTTTTTATTTTCTCCAATTCACCGAAAACATTTATTTCATTTAATAATTACTTCAAAACAATTGTTCGGCACTTTGTTTACTGTTGCTTTACCGCCATGTACAAATACGAAAGTGGTGAAAGAGAAACCTCGATAATCCCCCTCAAATTTCATTTCGTGATTCTTTTGTTACCTTTCTTGCTTCCCTTCTTCCCTCACCAAGAAGCATCGTAAGTCATGAAAAGTGACGCGCGTTAAAAAGTCATCGTGTGGAAGTGGAAATACAGTCAGACCGCGTAACAAAGGACCACCTTTGGATAACGGCATCGACACCCATCCGTGCTAATTTATGATTCTAGGCGTTTGCAGTCACTGCAAAACAGGCACTTCTTCTGGAATAACTTCAGTTTCTTGGGCGCAAACGAAATGAAAAATATGTTTGTGATAAATGTATTACATGTTTGGCATAACTAACATTTATGTAGAAATAACATTCGAATGCCTACAAACAGTTTGTGGTGAATATTGCAACTTGATTGTCTTGATTGTTAAATAAGCCTAACAGTATGCCGCCGCTACCACCTACCAACTCACCACGACTGTCTGATGATATCGCAAAAACACTCAGGAACAACCGAGGACAGAAGAGACCTGATTCAAGGACGATCGAGAACAGACAGCGTTACTACGAGATGGTTCTGGAATCGGCTGAAGTGGTTTAAAAACCTGATATGCAGCTAAACTGCAAGACAGTGAAGACATAAATCGTCGAGTAATAGTGTTATCGGAACAAGTTGCCACTATTCAAGTATAATAAAAGAAAATTGTGTACTTATCGTAATCTAAAATGAACTTTGGTATATTAACGAAAAATAAAACAGCACTGAACAGGACAATTACAAAAATCGTAAAAATATATTTTTCGGACATTAATTTTTCATTGGTAATATATCTACTGCCTGTCTCGCTTTTGTTTTAACAGTTTACAACAAGTAAAGCTACATTTGGGTCACAAAAACATATATTATATACTTGTATCTCCAACATGTAATATGGAATAGCAGACTGAATGTATTTGGATACAAGCATACTATATTTGCGACAAGCTAAAATCACGTTATATTTGCATCAAAAGAACAACAAAATAAAGTTTTTCAGCGTCTATGTGTAGTTGTAGAGAAAACAACTGCTTTAGATTAGAGCGAAAGACACAACAGGTTTGAGGTGGATTGCAAATGCACAAACTTATGATTGATTTTTGTACGAATAACAATCAAATATGATGAAATATTTCAATATTTTCTAGCAAACATATGCATCATAATAATAATAATAATAATAATAATGTTAGCGTGGTTTTTTATAAAAAAAAAACCAAAAAGTAATATTCAAATATTCAAATGTATTCATTTAAAATATACAAAAATAAATGGAAATAATATTCAATATTTGGTTCTCGCAATGAAAATCATACACAATCAAGAAATCATGAGTACTGTTGATACATAATAACGTTAGTAGTTAGTTAGCAGCCCTTTTTGCCCAACGACATCCTCCATACGATGATGTTACGTTGCTTTATATCGGCCTCCAAAATTTGGCACAAATTCTCGACAACATTTAACTCAGGTGATTGGAGTGATGTTCCAATGACACCTGGATAATTATAGAGTAACAAGTCCTCTACCGTGTGCCCAGGGTGATTCTACCGGTGAAATCGGAATATACACTTAACACCCAGTTTTGTGACACATTCCCCAACGTCGCCCTCAAGAACGTTAATACCATCCCATTTGTCCGTACTTTCCTGTTGTTGACCTGGGCGAATTCTTTACGAAGCTTTATTTTCTTTAGTGATAAAAATGGGTACTTTTTCTTCTCTACAGCCTTGACACATAATCTTCGAACGTAAATACGCATTGCCTTTTTTTCTGCCCGTTTTATGTCCAACCAAAGAGCAAAATACTGCAGCAACTCTTTTCTCTTATGTCAAAATTTGTTTACATTTGTTTGTCTGCAAACCCCGTTCGCCAGCAACTGCTGTTTTTGAAATATTTCTCTGCAAAAATTACATAGAAACGTTTTAATTTTCACACTTAAACACTTTCAATATATCAAATAACACTCTAATCATTTTCTAAATAGCACTTTTTGCAAATTTGTTTACATTTTCATCATTTTTCTATCAGCTGACTGGACACAACACAGACACTGAGCAAAAACAAAATGTCTTTTGTTTTTGGCTTGTTGTATTTGTTGTCGTACTGCATCTACCATTATATTTCTACCATGGCTCCAATGTTACAATTACGCACTTTCTGCATTGTTAAATATTGCACTCTCTTCAACTCTTTAAACTCATATCTTCGAGAATTAGAAAAGAGCCGCTATGCCTCTCTTAACATTCTCTTGGTGACTACAACGTAGTAGGCAATTTCAGCGAGTTCGAGTTGCTATTGTAATTTACTCTTTTGTTGGACATAATACGGACAGAAACAATAGGTAATGCGTATTTTCGTTCGATGCAAACAACACAACACATAATTTAGCTGTCATTAGTATCAATAAAACACTTTAGAAAACACACACACATGCCAAGAAGAAGTTAAAACTGAAACTCCATTTAAGGGTTAATTTCGTACTTATTCCGAGTTGGCGCTAAAATATCCCACGAAACTGCATTCTAGGGGGTTGGTGTGTATTGGGTAAATATTCTACATAAAATTTCACAATAAGTCACCGAACAAAAGAAAGCTGTAGATTAATATCTACCAGAATCCGTTGTCAGAACTTTGTTATTTTCGAAAAAGTTTAATTTTTTCCACAGTGTAATCTGTCACTTCATCAATGTCACATTGGCAATCTGCGTTGAAATACCGGGGGATTCAAATTCCAAGTTTACATTTACAAATTCAAGGACAAAGTATCAAATGAAAATAGAATCTGGTGTCAGTGGGTAAATAATTTGATATTACAATATGTCGTTAAACTCTATAAAAGAGTTATATAATTTTTTAGTATCTCTAACAGTTACAAAGATATCACGCTTCAAAAAAATTAAGTTTTGACTTAAAATATGTTTATTTTATCGGTTCCATCAGGTGTAATGCATATTGAGTCCTTTTTCCTATGACACAAAAATCGGAAATATCCACTGCTCAATATGAAATGCCGTTCAAAACTTAATGGGGAATTTTGGATAGAATTTCGTTTAATGTTTGGATTTTATTTCATTATTTCTAATATCATCCAGAATGGCATGAAAGAAAAAAAATTTTCATGAGGTGTCTGGAGACACCCGGTTGGAAGTAAGTTCCTTTCGCTATATATTATGTACTAGCTAGTTCCAACACGCTTAAGACGCCCGTTGGAAAATACGATAATTTAAATGGATCTTTAAGAAAAGATACATTTTGTAAAATGATAAACTTTTTTAAGAATTTTTTTTTTATAGAATGTATTTTTTCTAAAAAAAAAAGTATATTTTTCGGTTCTTTTTGTATGTATTTTCTGTATTTTCTCGTAAAGGTCCTTTTTTAAAGTTAAGAAAAGGTACTATTTTTAAGACAAAGTACTTTTTGTTAGAAAAAGCCATAAGAGTATGCATTTTGTTTTACAAAGAAGTACTTTTTTTAAGAACAGGCACTTTTTAAAGAAGTGGTACTCTTTCTAGGAAAAGGTTATTTTTTTAAGATAATATACTTATTTTCAGAAAGGGTACGTATGTATGTCACAAAAAGAACAGAAAAGGTAGTATATTATTTTTAAGAAAAGGAATTTTTGTAGGAAAATGTATTTTTTTTAAGAGAAGGTATTTTTTTTTGTGACCGTCGGTGGTGCAATGGGTAGTGTGCGCACCTCTTTTACATGAGATCCTGGGTTCGATCCCTGCTCTGACCAACTTAAAAAAAAAATTGTTTCGGCGGCGGTCACCTCGAATAGTGACGGCGATACTATCGAGTATTTAGCCATGAAAAATCTTATCAAAATACCGTTCGGAATCGGTATAAACCTTTAGGTCCCAATCAGTGAGTGAAAACTGGCAAGCGCACAGCTCAGTGATTGTGAGAAGGTCTCCTCTGTCCCTTAATGGCATATAATGGGAAACAATTTATTTTTTATTTTTTTTTTTTGAAGAAAAGGCAATTTTTTTTGGTAGGGGTCCATTTTCAAGAATTTTTGAATTTTTAAGAGTAGGTACTTATCTCAAGAAAAGTTAGTTCGTACTCTTTAAAGAAACGGTAGTTTTTTAAGAGAAGGCAATTTGTTGTACGAAAATTTAAATTTTTAAGAAAAGGTACTTATTCACAAAAAAACAATCTCTTAGCCTAAAGGAAATTACAACTTTGAAAATAACGAGGATCTAAAACAACTTAATATGAATCATATGGTAGGGCCAGACCAGAACAGAACGAGACAACCACAATTAGAATAGTGCGTTCTTTCAAAACTTCGGCATAAGTGCGCGTAAGTAGGAAAGCAATGTGTAAGTAGCGACAAACAATCACTCTGCACAATAAATGTATTCGGTTAGTGACTAGTGTGAATACACACCGCAGTGGCTTGACGGGCTAGACGCTGCTGAAAATGATGCTTTACAAACATCGAAACGATCATGCTGCGAATTTGAGTTCGAATCCCATCCACGGCATTTACATTTTTTTCACTAAACGGAGAAAACATGATCTCTTAGCCTAAAGGAAATTACAACTTAAAAAAAAGGTACTTTTTGTAAGAAAATTTACTTTTTTTAACCAAAGGTACTTCTTTAAGATAAGGTATTTTTTTAAGAAAAGGTACTTTGTATTTTTTTTTTGAGAAAATTTATGTTTTTTAGGAAAATTCACGGCTTAAATTCACTTTAGGGCCCATGCTCTGATCTACACCAAAATTTCACCAGGGACAAAACCTTCTGCGCTGAGTTCAAAACGCTAGTTTTTTTCGGTGCCGGGTCCAACTTCTTGAGATATAGGCCTTTGAAGCTTGAGTATAAAGTCGCTCATAACTCAGGTATTTATTATCCGATCTGCTTAAGATGGGTATCATTACAAAGCCCCTTTGAAACTCTATACCTCTGTCTATAAATATATTTCCTTTAATTAGCCCATTGGGGCCTATTTATAAAAAGGGGTTTTAACCTCACTTTTTTCCTTTAAAATTTACTATTTTCAAAATAATCCTTAGCGAACTTAGTTTTTTTTGCTAGACTCCGATAATAGGTCAGACTTTAACGTTTTTCTAAGAATAATATTTATTTCCCTTTAACCCTTCAAAGACCAGACATATTTAAGGAAAATTATATATGTTTAGTGAAAAAAATGATTTTGCCACACATCGACTTAAGGTACAGAGGAAATTTGAACCCCCCCTGCCTGAGCCCGGCCGGGCTACTAGGTGCAATATAAATTTCACGATTTTCAAAAAATTATTTTCATATTCATTTCGACGTTACGGAAATTGTACTCGAGCCGAACATGTTACATATCTCAACCTTCAAGGGTCATAACTCGGAAAATATGGGCCTCCGGGAAATTTTTTTGATTTTTTAATTTAAAAATAAATTGCCCCTAAAATAGAGTTGTTTCCGAAAAACATTTCTAAAAAGAATTTTTTAATAAAAATCTAAAAAATAAGAGAAAAAACTTTAATAACTTTTTCGACTTTAATTTCTCCGGTCTTTGAAGGGTTATTGTTGAGAATTATACCTTAAATAAAAGACTGAAGACTTGCCTATTATCGGACTCTAGTAAAAATATATGTATACTAGGGCATTTTTCTGAAAAAAAAATAAACTTTTATCAAAAAAGTGAGGTGAAAAAATCTTTTTTTCCACCAGCCCCCAATGGGTTAATAAAAAGAAATATATTTATACACAGAGTTATAGAGTTTCAAAGGGGCTTTGTAATGATACCCAGTTTACTCAGATCGGATAATAAATACCTGAGATATGAGCGACTATATACTCAAGTTTTGGAGGCCTACATTTCGGAAAATATGGACTTGCACCGACATTTGTTTTTTTTTGGTTTGTTATCAGTGTTTAATGCCCTATCAGGTAAAACAAAAACGAAAAAAATAGAACCATGGGGCCTAAAGTGAGTTTGTTCCCAAAAAGTATTATTAAAATAATTATTACTTTTCGCATAGGATATTTCGTGAATTAGTACAATAACAATGAGGACCGGCCTTCGAATCCCTATACTATTTGTCGTATGTAGTTTTTGTCACGCCAAGGAAATCCCACATTGTAATTACGAAGATACTGTCGATTTAACGAATGCCGACAAATTGGCAAATGGCTCATATTTATATGAGCAAAACGTCCTAGTACCTCACGATCAAGTGGGCATTTATGACTACGAAGAGTTGTACAATGGGGATCGTGTGCCCGTACCACCTCATCCCAGAGGATGCGCTTGCAAAGATAGAAGTTGCATACGATTTTGTTGCCACCCCACAAAAGAGCGAACAGTGCCAAATACCCGCGAGTGTGTGGCCTCAACTGAGCCGAATGTATACGATCCATATATAAATGTGATGTTGACAAATGGTACCGTGCAAAAACGACATGCGACCAAAGGATTCACTGTTCATCAAGGTGCACCATGTGCATTTGATAAAGTACTTAGGCATTCACCAGATAAAGGGATAGACTGGGCTGTGTACGAAAATGGATCTATGACCATATTTAGTGTTATACCAGGAAAACATAAATGGACTGCGATAAACCAAAAATATTATTGCATGGCACCTAGAAATGGGACTGACGGCCGTATGAAATTAGCTCCGATATTATGTCCACTACCAAAAACTGCCGCTGTAAACGAAAGAATCACTTATATCAGTAAGTAACAAATTGAACACAATTTGAAGGCAGAAATCGATGAGAATTTTTTTTAATTTTAGCCATGGCTGTAACCATTCCATTCCTAATTCTCACGCTGTTGGTTTATGGCAGTATCGTGGAACTGCAAAATCTTCATGGCAAGTGCTTCATGAGCTACTTGGCATCACTGGCTGTTGGTTGCAGTATTCTCTGTTCGGTTAACTTGGGGTCAGTGCAACTTCAGGTGGAAGTATTAACCAGCAAATGGTGTCAGTTTGTAGGTAAATTAAAAGGGAGTGCGGAGTTATATAGGGTGATTCAGTCACGACCCGCCGAATTTCACCAGCGTATTCCTCGGCTCATTTCATGAAAATATGTCCATCGACGACCATCCCCGAAAATGCAAGCGTGCGAAATGGCAACGGTTTGAATATTTTTAGATTGTTGGTCGGAGGGTAGTAGGGTAAAATTGCTAACTTCTGAACCAGTGCTCGGATTTTTTGATGATATTATAAAATCAGTTACCTGCCATCTGGCTGAGCAAATTGAGGTTATGTGCACGTTCTTATGTCTTTAGTTTCAAAATTTTCTCTGTATCTCGGCGATTTAATTTTTTAAAATTATTTTTTTTATTGATTATGAAAGGTCTCCCAAAGATCTTTCCAACAAGCATAAAGGCTCAGATGTTAGCAATTTTACCCTACTATCCCAAAATTTTCAAACCGCTGCCACTCCTTTCACTTCCATTTTGGGGGATGGTCGTAGTGGACATATTTTCATGAAAAGAGCCAAGGAATACGCTGGTGGAATTCGGCGGATCGTGATTGAATCACCCTGTATTTAAATTAAATTTTATTAATTTCCCTTATTTCACTAGGATATTTTGGCTACTTTACGTTTATGTGTGTGTTCTTTTGGCTGAATATTATTAGTTTTGATTTGTGGCAAAGTTTTCGCAGGACTGCACCCCTTCGATCAGGTCTAACAAAACGCTATTTATACTATTCTGCATATGCTTGGGGCATGCCACTGTGCTTGACAGCCGCTGTGATTGCGATTGACAACTCTAATGTGAATGCGCAGTATAAGCCTGGAATACTAGGTGCATGTTGGATTGACTGTAAGTAAGAAGAAGAAATTCCGAAATATTCTATCGTCAGCAAAGGGAACTACTTCGGTTTAATCACAGAACTCATTTTTACCATATCAGACAGCAAATGGTCAGCCATGATTTACTACTTTGGTATAAATTTGATCATCGTAATTGTGGATATAATCTTCTTTGCAATGACTATGTACAAAATAGTTACCATGAAAAAGGACATCAACAAAGTTATGACCAGAGGAGGCAGCAGGAAAAATAACAAGTTACAGCAGGATAAACATAAGTAGCGCACTTCCTGATCTAGGGTTTCAGTTTTTTCTTACAAATTTGAAATCTCTCCATATACAGCTTTGGACTCTTCTTCCGTTTGTTCCTTATCATGGGTATAACATGGATTTTTGATACAGCCGCTTACATAGAGATGCAACTTCATCCGAATTTCCACAACCCATTGTATTATGTGACGGATGTTTTGAATGCCCTGGTCGGTCCATTGATATTTATTTTCTTCATCTGTAATCGAAAAGTATGGGGTCTGCTCAAAAAAAAGTAAGTGTTGAGAAATCGAAAGCTACAATAAAATTTAAATCAATTTTTTATTTCAAAATTTTTATAAAGGTATAATCACATACGTGGCGTAACTGGCAACAGTCAGAAGGAGGAAGAATCTACTATGAATGTAACCGATGACCAGGTAATATTAATTAATTCGTGTTTATTATTTTGATCAAAAAATAATTGAAGAGTTTGAATAGAGTTTTTAGTTTATATTGATTGTAGAAAATGTGAAATACTGCCCATACATAACTCATGAGCAGGCACATCAGTGAGTTGTGTAAAATGGAATAGAAATTGTCTCAGCTTGAATAGATGGTTGGTTGGTTCATGTGGTTGCTAAATAAACTATTTAGCATCAATTAGTGTCTTGGAACACCGTTTTGCATACCACATCACTCCGGACAGTATAATGTACAGTGTCTATATGCAACCTGTTAATTGGTAATACCTCATTAGTTCCCCTAGATCTATCTCGTGTATCTCAGTGAGGTTGTGTAGAAAGGGACAACCTACAATCTTTAGGCGTCTTTTCATTAGAGCCGGACAACTGCAGAGGAGATGTACCACCGTCTCCATCTCTTCTGCGTCTTCGCAGGCACGGCAGTTGTCATTATATAGAAGATTCAGCCGTCTTGCGTGATTGGCCAGTGGCAATTAGTCTTGATATGTTCCCCCGATTTTGGCTAATCAGGGAGTTAGTCCGGTGAATGTTATATTCACGCCACGTATTTCTAGATATGCGGCACGATTCCGTTCTATCCCATCTGTCCTTAGCTCGTTCAAGGTAATGCAACAAAATACCTCTTTTGACCGACCCTATAGGCGTTGCGACTGACACCAAATGGAGTTCGGTGGAAGAGGATCCTGCCCTGGCTAGTTCGTTTGTCCTTTCGTTCCCAAGGAGACCTTGTGGCCTAGTATCCAAGTAAGAACCACATTCGCCAGTCGACCTAGCTCGACAACATTTTCCCTACATTCACTAACGAGTTTGGTTGCAGTGTTGTTAGATTTAAGTGACAGGAGAGCCGCCTGGCTATCTACAAATATTCCAAAGCGCTCTGTTCTCAGGTGTAGTATAAACTCTACACAGGCTTCCTTGATGGCCAGTACCTCCGGTTGGAAAACCCTGCACTTGTCTGAGAGTTTGAATGATAAATAGAGGCTTGACTCTTTGGAGAAGACACCCGAGCCGATTCCACATTCCATTTTGGATCCGTCCGTCAATACTTTGGTGTCAAATCCTGTCAGTGGTTCCCCTTTATCCCACACTATTCTTCTGGGAAACCTGACATCGAATAGGTTATCGAAAGTCAATAGGGGGTGCAGTAATCGGTGGTTGTATTGAGCTCTATTGGAACTGTCTGTAGTATTCTCGCATATCCATATGCGTTGCTCTTCTCGATTTCAAGAACATTTAGTCGGGTGGGCGCTTCAGGCCGCACTAGTTGTTATGTGAAGGCCAATTGGTGTAATATGAGGAATTGCATTAAGGGCTTCAGCTGGACACGTTCCCATTGCCCCTGTCATACCGATGCAAGCTGATCTCAGGTCACCATACCATTGCTCCGTAGGAGAGTATAGGTCTGATTATACTAGTATACACCCATAACACCATTCTCGGTCGGAGACCCCATTGGCTTCCGAACATTTGCCGACAAGCGTAGTACACAACGGTTGCTTTCTGTGCGCGGTGCTCTTTGCTACGTTTCCAGGATAGTTTAGGGTCTAGAATCACGCCCAAGTACTTGCGGTGAGTTGATAGTGGAATCTCTATTCCACTTAGCCGAGGAGGATTAAAATTTGGTATCTTGGTGTTCGTGGTAAACAGTAGGACCTCAGTTTTCCCGGTGGCCCAATCGTTAAGTGATTTCAAGGCCCCATTCATAATTTCTCTCAACCCGGATGGGAACAAACCAGATACCATTATTACCACATCATTCGCATGCGTCACGGGTTTGATCCTCACATTGTCCAGTTTTAAAAGGTTTTTCAATAAGAGCGCTACAAAAGGGTTTTTTTTTAATAAAACAAAACCGGTTTTAGATACCAATGAAATTCTTTATTCCTGTGAAAGTACGTTCGATGCCATCGTGTATGGAACTCGATGCCTTTTGCATGGCCACCACGGGCACGCTTGCAGAAGTCCAGACGCTGAACCCAATTTTTGACGGTTTTCAAGCATAAATCGGCCGATACTGCTGCAATTTCACGTTCGATATTCGTACGAAGTTCATCAATTTTCGCTGGCTTGTTGGCATAGACCATAGACTTGACGTAGCCCCGCAGGAAATAATCTAACGGCGTCAAATCGCATGACCGATGTGGCCAAACGACTGGGCCATTTCGTGAGATAACACGTTCACCAAACTTGGTTTCCAATAAATTGATTGTGGTTCTTGCGTCAATTTGATCTTGTAAGGATGTAGGCCAAGATCTTTTCGCAAAATGCGCCACAACGACGTCACAGAGATGCCCAATGCTTCAGAACGACGTGTGAGAGACACATTTGGGCTTTCTTGAACTGAAGCTTCAGCGGCAGCAATATTTTCGACACTACGGGCACTTCTTTGTCTCACTGGCACGGGAACATTTTGTACTGTCCTGTGGATGCAAATTTCTCCACTAGACGCTCAATTGTTGATCTGGTAGGACGATTATGGCGACCATAAATTGGACGTAACGCTCTTAAAGTTGATTTTAATAATTTCGACTTTCCATGATGAAAAGGCAAACCTTACTGAAGAGAAATGTCAAAAGAGCGGGAAAAAATATGGTGTCGTTTGCTGACCCTATCGATATACTTTTGTAGCGTCTCTGTAGAAAAACTCGTTACATAATCACTTTGTTATTGTACAGGGTGGCTGATGACTATTACTACATTAAGAAACTCAAATAACTTTTTTTTCAGTGTATGGAATTCATTTTTCTTTAAAGCTCATTCAATTTTATTAAATATAGATTAATTAGTTTTAAAAATAATTTAGTGTAAATGCCCCCGCTGCTCGTTGATGCCTATACGGCATCTTACCAAAAAGTTGTTCATTACTGCTTGGAAAGTTGAGACAGGAATAGCTGCAATTGTTTCTCGAATGGTTTGCTTTAGTTCATTCAAATTTGTTGGTTTTGCTTTGTAGACTTCCTGTTTGCAATAACCCCACAAGGAAAAGTCAGGTGCAGTAAGGTCAGGCGACCTGGGGGCCAACGGAATGTGGAGTTTCTGGATAACAGCTTATTGGGAAATTTTCATCGCAATTCTGTCATAACAGGCCGGGCTATGTGAGGAGTTGCACCATCTTGCTGAAACCACACACAGTTGAAAGAAATTCTCATTCGGCGTAATTCTGGATAGAAAAGCTCTCTCAACATGCTCAAGTACCGGTCTCCAGTAACCGTAACGGTAGGACAGTTTTCTTCGAAGAAGTAGGGCCCGACAATGCAGCGTGATGAAACTGCACACCACACTGTGACCCGAAGTGGATGCAATTCCGTCTAATGGAGTATCTGTGGGTTGGAAGCACTCCATATTTGACAATTTTGTTTGATTATCTTGCCGTTTAAATCGAAATGGGCTTCGTCAGACATGAAAAGATAGTTCAATATGTTTCCGTTCTCTTCCACCATTTGAAGCATATTCTGGAAATATTCCAAGCGAATCGGGAAGTCTGCTGCATTCAGTTTGTTGGTCATTTGAATTTTATATAGGAGTAAGTCCAAATCTTTGTGCATAATTGACTGCAATGACTGTCTGCTTATACCCATTTGAGCAGATAAGCTTCTTGTCGAAACTCTTGGATTTTTCTTTATGACAGCAGCTACAAAAGCGATGGTTTCCTCCGTCCGAACTGAAGGTTTTTAATGGTAAGGCCTTCTGTTGACTGTCCCATGCTCGGCAAAATTGTTAACAAGTTTCATTATGATCCATCTGCTCGGAGGATTGCCGCCAAACGAGGATCAGACCGAAACTACGGACTCCAGTGCGTGATAGCGGCAGACAATCCAAATTCTTGTTTCAGTGTCTCAGTTATCCATTTTTGTTAAATCTACAAATCAAGCTGCAAAATCAAAAAAAAAATTACCCAGATTCATTAAATAGAAAAAAAGTTGTTAAATTTTTTTTTTGGTACCGGCTTTCATCAGCCACCCTGTAGATTCAGGTCGGGATGAGACACCAAAATTTGGGACAAACCTTCTAACTGGGGTATAATCCCGGCAAAAGCGGAACGGTTGGTCAGGTTAATCAAAGACTATATATATTGTACCAACAACAAAAATTGTTTCCCATTACATCCCATGAAGGAATTGGGAAGAGTTTCTCACAACCAGAAACATGTGAGCTTTCTAGTTTTAAACTCACTGATTGGGACACCGATTCCGAACGGAATTGTGAGAAACGTTTCATGGCTAAATACTCGATAGTGTCGTCGTCACTATGCGAGATGACCGCCGCCGAAAGAAATTTAAGGTGGTCAGGGCAGGCATCGAGCCCAAGATCTCCTGTACCAGAGGCGCGTACAGTAACCGTTGCACCACCGACGGCCAAAAAGCTTCTCAAAATTGCAATCGGTACCGGTGTGAAAGTGTACGTTACAATCAGTGAGTATGAAACTAGAAAGCGCACAGCTCACTGGTTGTGAGAAACTCTTCCCAATTCCTTCATGGGATGTAATGGAAAACAATTTTTGTTGTTGGAAGCTGTCCCCAATTCCTTCATGGGATATAATGGGAAACCATTTATTTATTTTTTTTATATATATCGGGGTTTCCAATAACGACTTGACAACTTTTTGTTTAAATAAAACGCAAACCATTGGAGATATTTCCAAAAAAAAAACAATCAAAACATTTATGAATGGAACTCGACTCGATTCGTTGGACCCAATTTTCGATGACTCGGTCACACATTTCTGCCGCAACGGTAGCTATTTCACGTTCAATGTTGGCTCGAGTTCTCCCAACGTCGTCGGCTTGTTGGGATACACCAACGATTTGATGTGGCCCCAAAGAAAAAATTCTAGAGGCGTTAAATCGCACGAACGAGGCGGCCAATTGACTGGTCCATTTCATGAGATAACACGCTCACCAAACTGACTCTTCAATAAATCGATTGTAACGTGTGCTGTGTGGCTTGTGGCACCGTCCAGTTAAAACCACATGTCGTCCAAGTCCACGTTTTCCAATTCGGGTCAAAAATAATCGGTAATCATGGCGCGATAACTATCGCCATTCACAGCAACGTGACGATCGTTATTGTCGATGAAAAAAAATGGCCCAATGACGCCGCCGGCGTCAAAAATGCACCAAACAGTTATTTTTTGTGGATGAAGTGGTAATTCATGAAGTAATACATGTGGATTTTCATCAAACCAATAACGCATATTTTGCTTATTGACGAACCCATTGAGCCAAAAATGGGCTTCGTCACTGAAGATGATTTTGCGATGAAATTCATCATCTTGGCGCATCTTCTCCAGAGCCTAATCGGAGAACGTACGTCGCGTCAAATGGTCCATCGGCTTCAATTCTTGAGTCAGCTTGATCTTGTATGGGTGTAAAACATCATCTTTATGCAAAATTCGCCATAAAGTGTTCTTGGCGATGTCCAGTTCTTGAGAACGCCGCGGAATCGTCTGATTTGGATCGTTTGCTACGGACGCCTGAACGGCAGCGATATTTTCATCACTTCGACCAACCCGTTGTCTCACTGGCACGGCAGCATCACAAAATGAATAAGTAGACTCAAATTTTTGCACTAAACTTGTTATTGCTTGTCGAAACTTGTTATTGCTAGGGCGAGAATAACGACCGAAAATTGGAGTTAACGCTCTTAAAGTTGCGGTCTCCTACTCCGATTGTCGGCAGTACATTTTTATAATTTCCATACGTTGTTCGCTCGTGTACTTTACCATGATGAAAATGTTCAGTTTACTGAAAAAAAGGAAAGTAACAGTTAGATGATCAGTGAAATAGCACGTTCACAAATTAAATTCAAAGTTGTCAAGTACCTATTATTTACAACTGACAAATCCACACATTCCTATAAAAAGGTAGGAAAACGAACTAAAATTTAAGATTTTCGGACAATTTATGTATTTTTGAGTACGTCTTATGTACTACTTTTGCTACCAAATTTACAGTGTGTACTTTTTTGATAAACTTTCTGTATGTACTTTGTGGTACACTTTTGGGACCATAAAGTACTTCCTTTTTTTTGGTACGCTGTGTGCACCATTTTTATGAAATGTATATGTTTTTTGGTACCAAATGTAATTTTTCTAAAAAATGTATGCACTTCTTGGGTACGCCTTTGAACGTTTAGTACCAAACTTTACGTTTTTGATGAACTCTATATACGTATTAGTGACATACAGAATCGAGTAACCGGGCGGGAAGAACCGGTTCCTTACGGGAACCGACCCGACCGGGGCGTACAAGAACCGAAAGGCGGGTCCAATTGAACGGGTTCAAAAGAACCGGAAACGGTTCCAAAAATAACGAAAAACGATTCTACAGGAACTGAAACACGGGTTGAAATGAACCGTAAAACGGTGCTTGAATAAGAGTACTCGTTTCCAAAGGAACCAAACGTGTTAACCTTTAGGTGAGGGTACGAAACTGTGTATTCTTATCAAATGTTATATTCTCACAATAAGATATTTCACTTAAACGTCTTTGGGATAGCAATTTGTTAGAAACGGAACCGGTCCAAATACACGTTTCTCGACAGAACCGGTTCTTAAAATACGCGGAACCGCACACCACAAATACATATACATACATATGCAGTTTTTTGAATCACTATATTTCGTTTTGGAATTCATTCCATTCGTATGAATTCATTCATTCCGACGAAAATTATTTCGGTTAAACCATCGGGAAAAAGTTGGTGTAACCAGACATGCAAGAATGCTGTCAGATCCAAAGAGGACGCGTTCAGAGACTGGCGTTCTAATAAAAACGTTGATACTGAACTGCTACGCAAACAGGCAAGATCCAAGTGTGCCAAAGTACTTCGACGCGAAAAGTTTCTTCACGAACAGCGTATTCGTACTAAAGTTCTTTCTTTCCCTAGTGGAAGTAAGAACTTTTGGTCATTTGCAAGAAGAATAAAGGATAGTTCTTCCTCTATCCCAACTCTTCTTAAAGATGACATATCATTCACTGAACCGGTTGATAAAGCTAACCTCTTGGCTGAAATGTTTGCAAGGAACTCTTCCTTGCCGGATAGCAATCAACCACTCCCCGTGATCAATTACGTATCTTGTTCCATGCCCAAGATATTTTTTCGAACGCGAGGAGTTAAAAAGGTTCTTGCGAATCTCGTCGTAGGTAAATCCCCGGGCCCGAATGGCATATCTGCACTGGTCTTGAGTAGGTGCTCTTCGACACTGGCGTGTCCACTGCGCAATCTTTTCAACCTTGCATACCGTGCCGGAGTCTTCCCGGCGCGTTGGAAGCAATCTTCCACAGCCAATCCCTAAAAAATGTGATGCAAGTAACCCTGCAAATTACCGCCCAATTGCAATTTGTTCTGCGCTCTCGAAGGTTATGGAGAGTATGGTTAACCACCATCTAGTGAAGTATCTTGAGTCCAATGACCTTCTTAATGATCGGCAGTATGGCTTCCGTAGAATGAGATCTACTGGAGACCTGATGGCGTTCCTTTCGGAACAGTGGAGTCGATCCATCCACCGGCTTGGTGAGAGTAAGGTAGTGGCTCTTGATATTTCCAAGGCCTTTGACAGAGTTTGGCACGATGCACTCTTCTCAAAGCTCGCTGCTTTTGGTGTCGGTGATAACTTCACTCGATTTATATCGAGTTTTCTCAGAGATCGCACTATACGAGTTGTTGTAGATGGGGTTTCATCCGACGAGCATAAATTGACTGCAGGTGTACCACAGGGCTCTGTTCTTTCTCCTTCTCTTTTTCTTATTTTCATTGACGATCTCCTGGGTCAGACTGTGAATCCAATCTACTCTTTTGCCGATGACAGTAATCTCTGCCATTCTTATTCATTCGATCGTAGGCCAAGTCTTCAAGAGATTGAAGTCAAACGCCGGACAATGAATGAAACACTCGACCGCGATCTGGTGTCAATTGTTGAATGGGGTCGAAGGAATAGAGTAGATTTTAATGCGAGTAAGACCCAGTGTTGTTTGTTGTCGCATAAACGTATTGCTGACCCAGGTGTGTCGTCATTGTCTATGGACGGTGTGGATATTGATGAATCAGACGCTCTTGATGTTCTGGGCATGAAAATACAATGTGATGTCCGTTGGGCAAAACATGTATTTGAAGTGTCGAAAGATGCATTCAAGTGTCTAGGCTTTTTGAAGCGGTGCAAGAAATACTTCACTCCATCTGATCTTCTCAATATCTACACCACCTACATCAGGCCAAAGATGGAGTATAACTCCCATATATGGGCAGGTGCTCCTATGACTTCTTTGGAGCTTCTCGACCGTGTCCAGAGGAGAGCGACGGTGTTAATAGGGAACAGTAGGGTATCCAACTCTATTGCCTCCCTTGAGCATCGTCGAAATGTGGGTTGCGAGTCGTTGTTCTATCGATATTTCCACGGTATGTGTTCCTCGAACATCCGTCAACTTATGCCAGACGTGAGGATATTTAGCCGAAGTACGCGGCCTTCCAGGAACTCTCATCCGTTTTTTATCGAGTGGCCGATTGACTGCACTACACACTATAGAGAAAATTCGTTCTTCAGCCGTACAGTCCGTATGTGGAATAAACTTCCAGCTAGTGTATTTCCCACCAATTGTGACATACAAACATTCAAGGCAAATATCAACACATCCCCTGAGTGTTGGTTTGATAAAAAAAAAAAAAAAAAAAAAACTTCAGTGCATTTTATGAACTCAGTTATATACTCTTGATGTAAATATATTGATGCAATTTATCTACTTTCTAGTACAGTTATTTAGTTTATGGAACATGATATGTACTTTGTGGTAAATGTTGTGCACTTTTTGTTACTTGGTGTAAAATGGTGTGTAGGTTTTGCAAAAATTATGTTGAATAAAAACGAACACCGATCCACATTCGTTTCTTGGACTATTTTCGTTTACTACATAATCGCATTTACGTCTCTCGTAAAAATTACGTCGTTTTACTCGTGTGAGTAAAAAAAGAGCAAGGGAAATTGATATAAACAAACGTACGCAGCGAATGCGTTGCATTTTTTGTTTGTTTTTCGATCCATTTCGATTACATTTCACAACTGAAGAGTACACAGTGCAACACGAAAAAATATGACCATATACGGACACCACTACCTGATAAAAGACCAAAAAAAAAAGACCCCTTTCTCCCAGTTTTGCCCAAAGTCCTCCAGGTTTTTTTTATGGGCCCCAAAAGAAGTGGGGCCTCGGTGTCATTTTTGCAAAAAAGTGATCGTTTTCTCAAGCTCATATCTGGCAAACCGTTGGGAATTTTGATTTACTCTCTGAGGCAAAGTTGTAGCTCAAACAAAAATTGTAAACATATAAAACCAAAAAAAACTTCATCTTCAAGGTCAAAATCGCGAAAAACTTTAAAAACTAATCGAAAAATCGCCCAAAAAGTGTTTTTTTTTATTTTCCGCTTTTACGAAAAAATGTACTTTAAGAAAAATGCGTCAATTTTCTTTTGCCTGGTAAGGCTTACAGAGCTGATTAAAACCCGAAAGTTTTTTTAAGGAGACCGATCCAACTTCTTGAGATATAGGCCTTTATACCTTGAGTATATAATCGCTTATATCTCACCCATTTCTTATCCGATCTTGTTGAGATGAGTGCCATTGAGAAGACATTTGAAAACGCTATAAATCTGTGTATAAATATGTTAATTTTTATTAACTCATTGGGGCAAATTATTTTTTAACCTCACTTTTTTAATAAAAATCTGGTTTTCTTCAAAAACAGCCCTAGTAAACTTATTTCTTCCTAGACACAGTAAAAGACAACACTTCAAGCTTTTTTTAAGGTATAATACTCCGCATTAACCCTTCTAAGACCGGAGATAGTGAGGTTTTTCTAACAAAAGTACTTTCTGGGAGCCAAAATTTCGCTTAAAAACAATTGAAGTGTAAGAAAATAAGCGATTTCTTAAAAAAAATTTTGATTTCCAAACCTTTAAACGTAAATAATTGTCAGTGATTGGGCCGAGTGTGTGAGTGCACTGTACCTTCACTGATAGTAAGTGGATTCTAATAAAAATTCTCAAGCTGGTGGGTGAGTTCCCGTGCCCAAACTATCAAACAACAACCTGGAAGCAAACATCATCATTGAATTCACATAAAAACAACCCAAAATATAAAAAAAATACCTGGAAACACATTGTAGCTCTTGTCATAAAGATGAAATTTTGAACATATAAAATCAAAAAAACTTCTATCAAAAACCTACCTGGAAGCAAACATCTGCATTGAATTCACAAGGGACGCAGCACACAATATAAAAACGACACGACGCTCACATCGAGGCATTACACAAAAAAGTGAAAGTGCTACACAGCATTGGCAACTGACAATTTCAATATGCAGGGTGAAAATATTGATTTATTTTGGTACGTTTGCGATCATCAAATCAGAAAAAACAGTTCTACAAAATTGCAAAAGGAAAATAATCTTTTAACTAGTGCATTCAAGAAAGCTTGTAAGATGTTTTTCGACGAAGAGACATGACCGGTGAAAATTACACACCTAATACAGTGTGTCGCCAATGTTATAACAATCTCATGGCATGGTTGAGTGGAGGCAAACATAGTATGAAGTATTGTAAGCCGGTAAACTGGATTAATCTCCCAGGTGATCATGATGAAACCAGTTGCTATCCATGCGTAAATTACACATGTGGTCTAAATCAATATGCTGAGAGGAACAAAAGTTATAAAGCAACTGTAACAGCCACACTACCAGTGCTTGCACCTGAAAATTTTGTCTCACCAAGGCCACCAACTCCAGAACGTAGTACAGAATGTACAGGAATGACTAGAGCAAGTGGTGTTACTTATGAAGACCCATTTGATACCGATTATGAGCCCCAACAGGGAAGAGATGGACCACAATTATTACAACGAAACCTGCAACATGCCTTTTCACTTACGGGAGAAGGCTTTATAGTATCTCAATGTTAAAGTAAAGAAAATACTTGAAAATGAAATTAAAAAATTTTCGGGAAATTTTTCACTTTTTGGGCTATCTAAGGGCTACCTAAACGGTGTTCAGAATCATTCCTAGGAAGTTCATATGTGCTAGAAAGTTGTTTACTGGGATCTTAGGATCATTCTTCTAGTTGATTGTTTCCTTGAAGTTTGAACGGTTTGCTACCTATGGACCTGAACAGGGGAAAAAAGGTCAAACAAAATTGAATTTTTTAACGTTTTTTGCGATTTTGACTTTCAAGATGAAGTTTTTTTTGATTTTATATGTTTAAAATTTTTTTTCTTTATGACAAGAGCTACAACTTTGCCTCAGAGAGTAAGTCAAAATTCCGAACGGTTTGCAAGATATGAGCTTGAGAAAATCATCACTTTTTTGCAAAAATGACACCGAGGCCCCACTTCTTTGGGGGCCCATAAAAAAACCTGGAAGACTTTGGGCAAAACTGGGGGAGAGGGGTCTTTTTTTTGCTCTTTTATCACGTAGTGGTGTCCGTATATGGTTATTTTGCCATGACTTAAAAAATTAAACACTGTGGTTTGTGCGTTTTCCTGCTCGCTCGTGGTGAGGGAGCGAGCTGTTAGCGTGCGTTGACGATACTTGGTATTCAATCAATATTTTGCCTACTTTTTAGTTTATATGTCCTTATAGTGTAAACAATTTGGAAACTAGTTGAACATTATATATTTATTAAACTTTTAATGGTAATTTGTATTTTTCCAAAATTTCTATTTTTTTACAGTTGTCCAGCACAAGAAATTAACTCAAAAGGAACTTACACAAAAAATATTCCACAATATTCGATAAAATTTACCCAAACAAAATAGTCATTTAAATTAAAGATTCTCATCGAAAGACTTAGTTCTCAGGGAATGAACTTGTTCGTTAAAATCAAGTACTCAATGGGTACTCGTTACATACGGTTTAAGAAAAGTGTTGTTCATAAGTTTTAATAAAATTGTTCAAATATAACAATTTATACCTAAAACCCAAGTCGTTTAATTCTATCCAATTCCCATAAAAATAAAACCCTTGGATCAGCTTTGTAAGTATATTCGTAAAGGCCGTGCACTTTTCATGAACGATTCGTAGTTTGAAAGATTTGAAATTTTAACTGGTAGTACGAGTTCAAACTCTTAACATGGAAAGAGTTTGAAAACTTAGACAAAACAACTGGAATGTGAGTCGAACTATAGTTATGTGACTTTCACTCCAGTCATGTGACTCTAACTCTAATAACAAGAAGCATTAATCAGCGGGGAAATATCTCCAAATAAATAAGAGACTACCTTTGCCTTTGGATCACGGATTTTGAAAGTGAGTGTTACCTTATACTCTTGGGTAAGTACAAAAATGTTTTTATTGGAATAACGTCAAGATGGCAGACCTAATATCACCTATATTTTAACTAATAAGAGATTGATTGAGTGTTTTTTCAAATAATTAAACTGCTACTCGATTTGGTATGATTATTGTTTTGATATCAAATATTTGTCACATTGTATGCAACTGAGCATGTATTTGTTTAATCCATTATCGCCTGCCTGTCGTACATGCTACACTAACTCCAAAAGTGATTTCGAATTGTTTGCCTATGATTTTGAAAGACGATTTGTTTAATATGTAGCAATAACTGTAACACACTGTCGTGGCCGTCGGTGGTGCAAAGGCTAGTATGCGCAGCTCTTGTGCATGAGAACGTGGGTTCGATACCTGGGTTCACCTTACACTTTTTGAGATTTGAGAAAAACCAGGTCAATTCTGTTTAATTCGATTAAGAAGATAAAAAGAACTGAACTGCATTAGACTTGATTAGACTTAGTTAGATTAGATTGGAATGAATTGACTTGCATTAAATTGATGGAATTGAATTGATTAAATTGAATTGAACTGAATTGAAATGAATTGAATAGAAGTGAATTGAATTGACTTGACTTGAATTGAATTGAATTGAAATGAAATTAAATGAAATGAAATGAAATGAAATGAACTGAACTGAGCTGAACTGAACTGAATTGAAATTAACTGTATTAAATTCAATTGAATTTAATTGAATTGAACTGAATTCGATTGAATAGAACTGAATTGGATTGAATTGAATTGAATTGAATAGAACTGAATTGGACTGAATTGAGTTGAGTAGAACTGAATTGATTAAATTAAATTGAGTTTAATTGAACCGAGTTTAATTGAATTGAATTGAAATAAAATTAAATGAACTGAACTGAGTTGAATTGAACTGAATGGAACTGAATTGCAATGAACTGTATTAAACTGAATTAAATTTAATTGAATTGAACTGCATTGAATTGAATAGAACTGAATTGATTAAATTAAATTGAGTTGAATTGAATTGAATTGAACTGAATTGAATTGAATTGAATTGATTTGAATTGAATTGAATTGAATTGAATTGAATAGAATTGAATTGAATTGAATTGAATTGAATATAACTGGATTGGATTGAATTGAATAGAACTGAATTGGAATGAATTGCGTTTACTTGAATTGAATTGAATTTGATTGAATTGAATCGAACTGAATTGAATTATATTGAACTGCATTGAATTGAACTGAATTTAACTGATGTGTTCTTTAACGGACAATTTAAAAATATTAAAATCTGACAAATGCTGCCAAATTTTCAGAATAATAATGACTCTTTTTACGGACAAACAAAACGACACAAGAAAATGTTATTTTGTATTTGTTTTTTTGTTTTTTTTACCATAATTTTAACAGATTGCTTTTCATACGTAACCGAAAAATATCCCTAATTAAAACCGAAATTAATCGGTTTCACCGGTTTTTCCCATTCTGTGAAACCGGAAAATTGCCATTCCAAAAAATTGATTTTTCAAATAACCCAAAAACCTGTTATTCGATGCCGGGTTTTTAGAACACTTTAGTATGTAGCCATGAAAAACGCTGCTCAAAATACCGTTCGGATCCAGTGGAAAACTGTAGGTCCCAATCAATGAGTGAAAAATTAGAAAGCGCACATGTCACTGGTTGTGAGAAGCTGGGATGTAGTGGGAATCGGGGTTTTTTACACACTGTTACAAACCGTTACACTGTTCGAAATCGAACTCGAAGGAAGACGAAAAATAGGAAGACCTAGACTAAGCTGGAGGGATCAGGTGGATGGAACCCTGCGTACACTTTGTATTGCCAACTGGAGAAATATAGCAACAGATCGAACTGGATGGCGAAATATGTTATCTTCGTTTTGTAAGGTCCTTGACCCCCGGGGTTGTCCGAGACCGGATAAGTAAGTTACAAAATAAAAAGTAAAAACTATTGAAGTGACTTCTAGAGGTGATAGGTCAGGTCGACTATAATAGTCGTATTTTGGTTACAATTAGGGAATGCAAATTCCTGGACTTTTTCTTTACCCGGGAAAGCGGGAAAAATTTATAAATTTCCCGGGATCCCGGGAATTCCCGTTTGAATATGAGTTCCTTATTTCATAACTCTTTTAAATTTTTTTAGGTCAATTTTCTACCACTAAAGAGCAAACACAGTAGAAACATCTTAAATAACGTTCTTATGTGAATTACAATGTGTTATGAAATCTAATACCGACGAGGATGTGGGTCTATTTTAAATTTGTCAGCCCAATTTCTGAAAAACTTACCTGGCTGTCACACCAACCATTTCTAAATCTATAACCGATGTGGATACAAATATAGAGTAATGTCATATAGAGCTGCCATTTGTCTCATCTGACATTTCCTTTCACACTATTCGTGATGCGGTCGGTGCGATAGAGAGTTATTTGCATAGACGAATATAGGTATATATACATATATTCTCTCATCTGACGCTTTATTTCACACTCTTCGTCGTAGGTTTGTGGAAATAAGAGAAATTAAATTTAAAATTATCTTACACCAGGTGGAGTTACAAAATATGTTCACTGAACTACTTCATGTCGTTTTGGTGTAGAACTCAAAAATTTAAATGTATATTGCACTTTTTTTTTGACTTTCAACGTTGGTATACATTTGTATTGTATTTAACACAACTAGTTTGCCACAAAAACATGTTGTTCCCTTGTTGGACGGTGTTTACTATTGCCTCTATCTGGTATTATTGAACCCATGTTTGTTTACCATCCAATGTTTACTTTCCACCGTACCTATGACGTTTAATTTATTGAGAGAATATACCTATATTATGCATTAAACACATAGACGACAGCAAGCTACGAGCGACAACCTGTCAAAATTAAAACACACACGTTTATATGAAAATGATTACATTGACGGCGTCACAGCAGCACGACGGCACAACAACCGTTGCAGTTGTCGCCAATATAAACTAATTTCTATTTTGAAAGGCGACAATATCAGATACAGTGTTGGTAATGCACTAAAGTAGTTGTAATAATTTGGAGATTAAAGGCGTTTAACTAAAAACTGAAAATTTGTGTCAAACATTTTGGGATTTATTAAATGTTTTATCAGCCGGCTTTCGAATTTTTTTTGGTGGATAGCGTAGTTGAAACAAATAATTCTGAATAGAAAAATTTTCTGCCCAGAAAAAATCATTGTTGTACAATGCGCGTTCAAGGTGCACAAAACCAAACTCGCGTTCAATTTTTCACGTTTTGTAAAAAAACCACACATATTCAGTGAAAAACGGAATGTATTTTTATTGCTTCTTGGTATGCTAAAATATAATTTCGCTATATAAAGATTTCTTGTGTAGTCGGTCTTCGTCCGGGGGTATGCCAAAATATGGCTTCGCCTTTTAAATATTTCCTGCCTCTTCGGAATGTATTCTAATCCACTCATTAATAAACAAACTATAATGAAAATAAAACATATGCATGTACTTCGTGTAAAGAAATTACTAAAACAAATACTCTTTTCAATAAATTATTTTGTAGAACATAAATCGTTTGTTTGTTTGTCTAATAAACGTCATATTGGCATCACAATATCAGCTGTTTACGCTGTAGCTGCCGTTTTCAAAATATTTAAAAAGGTGGCTACACAACGACAAATGTCGCCAACGACATTTGAAGTCAGTCGTCGTGCAGCTTGCTGTCGTCTATGTGTTTAATGCATTAGTCTATAGTTATTTGCAGTAAAGTGACTTACACAAGGTGGAATTACAAAAATTGTTGACTTAAATTTTTCATGTCGTTCTGATGAAAAACTCTGAAATTTAAACGTATTTTGGACTTTTTGTTATCTTTTATTGTTTGTGTATATTTGTGGGACATTTACACAAAAATTTTAACGCACAAAACGAAAGGCCGTTGTTGATGTAGTGTTGGTTGGTTTGAGCCATTGCCTTTATAGCTAGTCTATACGTCATTACTCTATGGTTATCAGATATGCGTTTGGCGGTTAAATAGAGAGTAAACGAAAGTGAGAGCGTTTCAGTGTTTCCATTCGCTTGCCGATAAAATGCCGTAATTTGTACTATATTACATTTTTCGACAACGCCAGATGAAGAGTAACCACAAAATTATTTTTTTGTCTGATTTTTCGATGATTGTTTGTATTTCAGCGGCCACGTCAATTAACAAAATTCTTGGTTGTGGAGGACGGAAATCCCTCTCAAAGTCAAGGAGAGGTGTGCATTTTCGTCGGAAAAGATGATTGGAGCTTATTCTTTTTTTAAATTTCACAGTTTTTCATCAAAACGACATGATCAATTTCAATCAATAATTTTTTGTAATTCCGCCTGGTGTAAGTCAATTTACGTCAAATAACTCTCTATCGCACAGACCGAACCACGTATAGGGTGAAATGAAATGTCAGATGAGAAGAATGGCAGCTCTCTATGACAATACTCTATGATAAATACGAAAACCATAGAGTAAAACATGGTAGAGAAGTTTATTCTCTCAATAATTGTAACTTAATAGGTATGGTTGCATTGCAACGTTGGATGGTGGAATATATGGGTTCAATAAAAGGGTAAGGGTTTTTCAACAGAGACCCTACAAAAGTAAATCGATAGGGACAGCAAACGACGCCATATTTTTTCCCGCCCTTTTGACATTTCTCTTCAGTAAGGTTTTCCATTTCATCATGGAAAGATATACGAGCCAACAACGAGTCGAAATTATTACAATTTACTACCGAAATTTGGAGTCAGTGGCCTCAACTTTAAGAGCGCTACGTCCAATTTATGGTCGTCATAATCGTCCTTCCAGATCAACAATTGAGCGTCTAGTGGAAAAATTTGAATCCACAGGCACAGTACAAAATGTTCCCGTGCCAGTGAGACAAAGAAGTGCCCGTAGTGTCGAGAATATTGCTGCCGCTGAGACTTCAGTTCAAGAAAGCCCAAATGTGTCTCTCACACGTTGTTCTCAAGCGTTGGGCGTCTCTGTGACGTCGTTGTGGCGAATTTTGGGAAAAGATCTTGGCCTACATCCTTACAAGATCAAATTGACGCAAGAACTGAAGCCGCTTGACCACCATAAACGTCGTATGTTCGTGAATTGGGCTGAGCAACAACTTGAAAATGATTCGTATTTTCATCGGAAAATCATCTTCAGCGATGATGCTCATTGCTGGCTGAATGGCTTCGTCAATAAGCAAAATATGCGTTATTGATCAGACAGCAATCCACACGTAATCCATGAGTCATCATTGCATCCTGAAAAAATTACGGTTTGGTGCGGTTTATGGGCCGGCAGCGTCATTGGGCCGTACTTCTTCCGTGATGATCAAGACCGGCACATTACTGTGAATACGAATCGCTACCGTTCAATGATAACCGAATATTTTTGGCCCCAATTGGATAATATGGACTTGGAGGGCATGTGGTTCCAACAGGACGGCGCCACAAGCCACACAGCGAATACCACAATCAATTTATTGGAAACCAAGTTTGGTGAACGTGTTATCTCACGTTAGATTATTTCATGTGAGGCTACGTCAAGTCTATGGTCTATGCCAACAACCCAGCGACAATTGCTGAACTTCGTACGAATATCGAACGTGAAATTGCAGCAGTATCGGCCGATTTATGCTTGAAACCCGTCGAAAATTGGGTTCAGCGTCTGGACTTCTGCAAGAATGCCCGTGGTGGCCATGCAGAAGAAATCGAGTTCCATACATAATGGCATCGAACGTACTTTCACAGGAATAAAGAATTTCATTGGTATCTAAAACCGGTTTTGTTTTATTTAAAAATACTTTTGTAGCGCTCTTATTGAAAAACCCGTTACTAGTACAAAATGTCAAACAAGGCAACACTAGCGGCATTTGGCAAAATAGTTGTGTTAATTTAATACAACACAAATGTAAAGCAACAATAAAATTCAACAAAAATCTGCAAAATACATTTAAATTTCACAGATATAAAGAGTGATTTTTTAACAACTTTCTTTTTGGAAGCTCAGCTGTTGTTTCGTGTATCATGTTAGATGTGCACTTTGGTCTATAATTTAACCATGAATCGACTTACAAACGAACAACGCTTGCAGATTATTGAATTTTATTATCAAAATTCATGCTCGATTATGAAAGTGCATCGTGTACTTCTTCCAGTTTATGGTCAGTTTGGGCGGCTTTCTGAACCGGCTACACAGAAAAAAAATTCTATGTATCGGACAATGGCGCGTCCGATTTCAATGAATGTTTTGTGTAACTTTCAGCCACAGCAATAGATTATCTGATGTAACAAAACACGATTTGTTGTTTTTCATCCTACGGTTTTTGTTAAAACTGAAAATTAATTCATTAATTTCAAGAAAACATTTATAAATATTACAAATCTTTAATTCTTATTTTCAAAGAATTCTATTTGTCAGTCTTTGATTCAACAAACACACTCCTTGGTTTAATTAGTTTTATGTATGAATTAACGAATTAAAAAAAAAACAAATGGTTTCCCGTTACATCCCATGAAGGGATTAGGGAGAGCTTCTCACAACCAGTGAGCTGTGCGCGTTCCAGTTTTATACTCACTGATTGGGACCTACAGTTTTACACCGGTTCCGAACGGTATTTTGGGAAGCTTTTTCATGGCTAAATACTCGATAGTGTCGCCGTCACTAAGCGAGGTGACCGCCGTCGAAAGAAATTTTAGGTGGTCAGCGTAGGGATCGAACTCACGTCCTCATGCACAAGAGCCGCGCACACTACCATTGCACCACCGACGGCCACGGATTAACGAATTACAATTAGAAATATTATTCATAATTTTTGAAAATTCAACGAATAACAAACATTAAAATTAGTCAAATTAAAGAAATATTTCTGGCTTTTATAAAAAAATTTTCTCAGCATTGAAGTGATTTTGGTGGGATACATTACAAGTTAATTTAAACTTAATTTGCTTTCTGGAATATTTTTGAGCGAGCAACTATTGCCGTTTATAAATTGAATTTTATGACCGATTGCGTTAGTTGTCAGTTAATGTTTGAGAAATTCATACTACAAACTTACAAGACATGAACATTTTTCTAATTGAATAATGGTTGGGTTTTGTTGGAATAATAGACAACTCTGTTAAGAACACTCACTGACATGACTCCGTGACTAGTTCATCATCAGACGCCTAACTACTGTGCCCTAATTGATACCATCGGTTGATCATCAATCGTATATATACAAATTGAATTATGGAATTTACATATGCGAATTAGTATCGATCGAAGATCCCTAAGTATCATCAAAAACAAAATTATCTCGTAGGCTGTGACGTCATAGAGAACTCACCAGAATGTTTTGAAAAATCACATATTTCGAGATAAAATTTCAACAAATATGAGATGGTTAAAAATTCTAAAGTTTGAATTGATTTTACTAATTCATTAACAAAGTTTTTTATTTGAACTAACAGTGAAACATTCAGCTTATTAAGCAAAAATATTTTGTTGTAAAATAAATAATTTTGATTTGAAAATCAAGAAAACAAAGTAAGTTGATTTCAAGAATTTTTTTTTCAATTTAAAGAAATGAATATTTGTATTCCAGAAATTTTATTCATAGAAGTATAATTTTTTGATTTTACCAATTCTGTTTTTTCCGTGTATTCGGAATCTAGTGCGAACGTGCGATTTAACGTCGTTAGATTATTTTTTTGTGGGGCTGTATTAAGGATCATGTCTATAGGGACAAGCCCGCAACGGTTGACGCACTGAAATCCAATATTGAAGAATTATGCCAAAATTGGATTCAGCGAATGAACCATTTGAGGTGCAACCGCGATTAACATTCACATGAGATTATCTTTAAATAGTGAATTATATAGAAGACCGTTCTATCGACTCAAATAAAGATTTCATACAATTTTATGTGTTTTTTTTACCAAATCCGAAAGCTCTTAAAAAATCACCCTTATATCAAAACGACATTGAAAGTTAAGTCAACAGATCCTGTAGCTCCATCTGGTGTAAGTCACTTTTCGCCGAACATCTCTCATTTGCACAAACCTATGACGAAGAGTGTGAAATGGAACGTCAGATGAGAGAAATGGTTTCTCTATTCTAACTTACTCTATGATGAAAACTGTTCATTTCCAAATTGATACGAAGCCCCAAAACAAAAACATTCTACAATTGTTGACATAAAAAAATGGTTTCCCACAACATCCCATGAAGCGCCGGGGAGAGCTTCTCACAACCAGTGAGCTGTGCGCTTTTTATTTTTAACACTTACTGATTGGGACCTATGTATATGCCGGTTCCGAACGGTATTTTGGGAAGCTTTTTCATTGATAAGTACTCAAAAGTGACGCCATCACTAAGAGAGGTGACCGCCATCGAAAGAAATGTAAGGTGGTCAAAGCAGGGATCCAACCAACGTTCTCATGTACAAGAGCGGCGTGCACTAACCATTGGATGATCGACGGCCATAGTTGATACAAGAATAAGTTTAACGCATTTGCCACGCCATATGGTAGAGTGCCTATATTTTAACCAGAGGTCGAAAATAACTCACTCCACTTTGAAGTGTTCTCTCATAACTGTTAATTTTTGAGAGAGCGAAATAACCCACACAAGAGATGCAGTGGTTTATTTTTTGTGAGCGAGTGATATCGCTCAGTGGGAAACAGTTATTTTCTCATTTTATCTGTTTCCCTCTTCTTGGGACACTTATTTTTGAGTGAAAAAAAAATAAGTGTCTTTCGGGTACAGAAATAAGTTTGGGCTATTGCTTTTGTGTTATTGTGCTCACTCAACGCTTAATCGTGTTCATACAGTCAAAGCGTTTGTTAAAATGGGTCGCAATTCTGATCAAAAGGTTCGCGTTTTTTATCAATATTGTGCGGATATTGATAAATCAAAGTGCAATATATGTGATACCCTATTAAAGGGGACTCACATTAAGAATTTGAGACGGCATTTGATGGTGAAACACCGCAATGTTTTTGAAAATACTGATCGAGAGAGTAACGCACAAAATTCGTTAATATGTCTACTTATTTAAAATTTTTCATTAAAATGTATTTCAGAATTAACATTGAAACGACAAACGTCCACAGCATAAGAAAATGTGCACAGCTAAAAAAACTCCACTTATGCATATCCACATATTTTTTTCTGTTTTGCTTTAACAGTTATCGAAAGACACTTTGAACAAATGCAAACTCACAAAGTGTTTTCGGCGAACGGTTATTCTTTTCACTCAGCATAAAACGCACAACAGAAAACAGAAAACACAGAGAGAAGAGAATAAAGCACAGTGAGAAACACTTTTGTTTGAGCTCATTGTGTATATGTCAGTGAGAAACACATGCGAAATAAGTGGAGTGAGTTATTTTCGACCTCTGATTTTAACACATTTAATTTTTCCCACAAGTTGGGTATTTATTTTTTGGAAAGTTGGCAACACTTGGCGAGCGTGTGCGAGAGCAAAATGAAAGTTTCCTCAAAATTGTAATTATCTATAAACAAAATCTTGTTTATATGTACATCTGTCACGAAATATCGTAGACTCTGTGGGCACGGAAAAGCCAAAGAGATTCTAGTGTGAGTCAATATAGGAAATCATAATTTACCGAAAAATCATAATTTTCTGTCAAAAATGATTAATTAGAATGAACAATATACTCGTATTGAGGTATAAAGTATTTTAAAATTTAAAAAAAAAACTTCTCTACCCATTTGTTGATATATTTATGCATGTGAAGTGGCAAATTCTGAAATGACACAAAACGTCAAAATGCTTTGAATTATTTCAGAGGCATTAATATACTTGTACGGTTGTATGTATATGAATGTACAAACGTTTTTCTATTTTTTATGGGAATAGTGGGATAAAATGCTGTCATCGCGGTGATGTAGGAAATCACAAGCAAATTAAGTTTTTATAAACAACATAAACAGTTTTAGTCATTATGTGGCCGACCATCAAGGATTATTTATGCGAATTTTCAGTAAACAAAAGGAAGAGTAGCAACGATTTTTCTTTTATTCCTGTTTGATGCTTGTTTTGGTTGCTAAAGATGGCACTCTATGCACTTAAAATAAAAGGTACCTAGCATGAATGGAAAAGTACCAAAAGAATAAAAAAAAATGGTTTCCCATTACATCCCATGAAGGGACCAGGGAGAACTTCTCACAATCACTGAGCTGTGCGCTTTCCAGTTTTTCACTCACTGATTGATTGGGACCTACATTTGTACACGTATTCCGAACGGTATTTTGAGAAGCTTCTTCATGGCTATATACTCGATAGTGTCGCCGTCACAATGCGAAGTGACCGCCGCCGAAAGAAATTTAAGGTGGTCAGAGCAGGTATCGAACCCAGGATCTCAAGTACAAGAGGCGCGCACACTACCCATTGCACCACCGACGGCCACATAAATAAATAAATTCATTAAAATTATGAATCATGCTTCATTAAACCTCACCCTTATGGAAATTATTCTTCAGACAGAAAAAAATTGGGTTGGGTACAAAATTCTCTTCGACGAAAATTCTGCTTTACAAAATTCTGTTTTACAAAATTCTGTTTTTCAAAATTCTGGTTTCCAAAATTCTGCCTTTCAAAATTCTGTTTCACAAAATTCTGGTTCACAAAATTCTGTTTGTAATTGCATTTTCAGTTAAATAAAAAATTATTTGAAAAAAATCGCGCGATTTGTTTCAAATAATTTTTTATTTAACTGAAAATGCAATTACAAACACATACATAAAAATAAAACAATTAAGAAATCACTTTGCCCTAACTTTCCCTTACATTTTAAAAAAAATACTGTTTAAAAAAACACTGCAAATTTAAATATAACGCATCACATACAATGTGTGTTTGGTCAAAAATTATGTTCCAGCATTTTATTTAAAATTAGTCGCAATTGTGTTGTTTAATGTGTCGTGTTTAAAAATTGCCGTCGGTGGTGCAAGGGTTAGTGTGCGCGGCTCTTGTACATGAGATCCTGGGTTCGAACCCTGCTCTGACCACCTTCAAAAAAAAAAAAAAAAAAAAAAAAAAAAAAAATTTCTTTCGGCGGCGGTCACCTCGCATAGTGACGGCGACACTATCGAGTATATAGCCGTGAAAAAGCTTCTCAAAATACAGTTCGGAATCGGTGTAAAACTGTAGGTCCCAATCAGTGAGTGAAAACTGGAAAGCGCACAGCTCAGTGATTGTGAGAAGTTCTCCCCGGTCCCTTCATGGGATGTAATGGGAAACCATTTATTTATTTTTTAAAAAAATAAAAGTGAAAAAAGTGCAATTAATAAAAACCAATAAAAATAAAGAAATGTTGTGTCTCAACGGATATTTTTATTATTTGGAAATGAAAAGACAAAAAGGAACCTTTAATTGGACGTGCTCGAGAAGAATTCCAGATAAGTGTTCCTCTCGAATAATAACAGCAATGGAAAATAACGAGCATGTTTTAATAAGATATCCAAAAAAGCATACCCACGAACCTATTGCTAGTGCAGTGGAAATATGCAGAACAAATACTTTTGTAAAATATGCCGCTATAAACAAACCCCTTAATCCAAGTCAAATAGTGCAACAATCGGTGGTAATTACAAACCAAAAATGTCGCGATTACCTTCCCTCGAACTACGCGCAAAAGCGAAAAATAATATACACTCGGAATGAAATGGGACTTTTCAGAGAGCCGCAAGCAATAGATGAAATAGATTACCCTCTAAATCTATACGTTTTGGATAACGAATTATTTATATTGGCAGAAGAGAAAGTGGGAGATGAATATAGGGTTATATTCGGCACAAAATCATCAATTCAACTTCTACAAAAAAGCGATTGTTGGCTCGTTGACGGCACTTTTGTTGTTGTGCCCACAATAATGCGCCAACTCTTTTCCGTTCATGGAAGGATTGAACGAGAGGTCGTCCCACTCCTATTCTGCCTAATGTCCAAAAAATCTGCAGTACTCTATGAAGCATTTTTTAAACTCGTAATTCAAATTGCTTTGGAATATGGATTTTTTTTAAGCCTAATCGTATTATATCTGACTTCGAAGTTGGTCTCGTGTCAGCAGCTAGAAAATGCTTTCCAGATTCGCAGATACGAGGGTGCTTTTTCCATTTTTCCCAGAGATTGTGGCGCCGTATTCAAAAAGAACGGTAAGAATTTTTAATAACTTTTATAATTTATACAAGCTGGCGCAAAAGTAATCCTCCTATCAGAAAATGCTATAAATTTTGCGATAGGCCCCTAATGTCAGTTCTGTTTTGACATTTGTGTAGTAAACATATGCGAAATACACGTTAATAAACAATGTTACGCTACACTGCTCCAGAACGCGGAATATTGCTGACTATTTATTTGACCAATAATCGGTCGGTGACTTTGGCACAACGAGAATTTCGTCGCAGATTTCGTGGCCGTCCAACGCCTACTGGTGAAACACTGAGACGTTTAGCCGCTCGCCTCGAAGAGACTGGCACAACACGAGATGCTGCCAGGCGTGGCAGACCCCGGAGTAGCCGTTCTGTAGAGAATATTGCTGCTGTAGCCGAGGATGTCATGGAAGCGCCGTCGACATCGACCAGACGACGTGCCACGCTACAGAGCAATGATCAACGAGTTCTTTTTGCTGCAACTTGATGAATTTGGATTGGAAAACATGTGGTTCCAACAGGACGGTGCAACGGCACACACTGCAAGTGCCACAACCGATATGCTGAAGGATGCATTTCCCGGGCGCCTAATATCCCGTTTTGGCGATTTGCGCTTTATTACATACAAGGTGGCGCAAAAGTAAACTTCCGATGTTTTTTGGCTGTAATTTAAAAAAAATATGAAAAACTTTGATTCTTCTTGTGGATTATTTTTATTTGGAGAGAAAAGGCGCCCGGGAGATTAGGCGCCCGGGAAATGCATCCTTCAGCATATCGGTTGTGGCACGTGCAGTGTGTGCCGTTGCACCGTCCTGTTGGAACCACATGTTTTCCAATCCAAATTCATCAAGTTGCAGCAAAAAGAACTCGTTGATCATTGCTCTGTAGCGTGGCACGTCGTCTGGTCGATGTTGACGGCGCTTCCATGACATCCTCGGCTACAGCAGCAATATTCTCTGCAGAACGGCTACTCCGGGGTCTGCCACGCCTAGCAGCATCTCGTGTTGTGCCAGTCTCTTCGAGGCGAGCGGCTAAACGTCGCAGTGTTTCACCAGTAGGGGTTGGACGGCCAGGAAATCTGCGACGAAATTCACGTTGTGCCAAAGTCACCGACCGATTATTGGTCAAATAAATAGTCAGCAATATTCCGCGTTCTGGAGCAGTGTAGCGTAACATTGTTTATTAACGTGTATTTCGCATATGTTTACTACACAAATGTCAAAACAGAACTGACATTAGGGGCCAATCGCAAAATTTATAGCATTTTCTGATAGGGGGATTATTTTCGCGCCACCTGTTATTTCATAATTTGCTTCCAACGAATAAATATCTAACCATACACACGCGTTATTATATGTAACATTTCTTATTCATAATGAACTGGCTTTAATTCTTAATAGATAATTTAACGGCATTTTATTTTTTTTCTTCTCATAATGAAAGGGGAATAACATATTTCAAAAACCAGAATTTTATTAAAAACAGAATTTTGTAAAACAGAATTTTTGTCAGACAGAATTTTTTTTTTGGAAAAAAAACAGAATTTTTGTAAGACAGAATTTTGGAAAACAGAATTTTGTGGCTAGCCCAAAAAAATTATCTGCGAAACTTTAATAGATCGTAAAGAAAACATTTATGTATTTAATGAAAATGTTCTTTGCTTCCGTTTTCATGGAAACGTACATAAGTATTAATGAAACTGTTCATAATTTTAATGAAATTATTCGTAGGTCTTTGTTCCATGAGGTGCGTAATGAAGCAATTCAAACTTTAATTCATTAATTTTGGGCATCGCAATATGGATGTGTCAACTGGGGCATTGTCTTGATGAATCACCTCTTTCTGTTTCGCCAAATATTTCCACAATTTCATCACTTAAAAGCTGCAATAAATTAGGATATTTTTCGCCGTTGATGGTTTTCCATTCTGAAGATAACCAATAAAAATCATCCCATGCGCATCCCAAAAAACAGACGCCATGACCTTGCCTGCAGATGGAATTGCCTTCGGCTCCTTTGGACATGATTCTCCCATTCCAGTCCACTGATCTGACTGTTCCTTTGTCTCATATGTAAAGTGGTGGACCCATGATCATGCAATACCATTTTGTTGATTTGTGTCTGACGTGGACATTTCAATTGGTGGATACTTCAAACGAAGGAGCAGTCTCCTCCAGGGTAGAATAACAAATAAAATAATTGGTTTCCCATTACATTCCACGAAGGAATTGGGGAGAGCTTCTCACAACCAGTGAGCTGTGCGCTTTCTAGTTTTATAACAACTCACTGATTGGGATCTACAGGTTTTACCCCGATTCCGAACGGTATTTTGAAAAGCTATTTCATGGCTTAATACTCAATATTGTCGCCGTAAAGATGCGAGTTGACCGCTGCCAACAGAAATTTAAGGTGGTCAGAGCAGGGATCGAACCCAGGATCTCATGTACAAGAGGCGCGAACACTACCCATTACAGGGTAGAATCTAGCTCGACTTTATTATTGCTTGGACTGAGACCTTTAAATTTGAAATATTGAAATACATAACGGTGACTAAATTTTTCCATGTTTACAAATTCACTGAGATCGTTTACTTTTGATGGCTCAAATAAAAATACTAAACAACGTGGCGTCTTGAAATTTAAAACATATGCTTTATAAGGACCGCCCTCGTTTTTATATGTTTTTTATTGGCAACTAACCGTGTATACATTTGATAGATTCTCCGCTTTCTGGTGATGCGGAAAAGAGCTTTATCCTGCGACTTCGAAATTTGGGAAAAATTTAATTTTGTTGTTTTTGATTGGAGGGCCGATGCATTTAAATTCAACACAAACGAATACCAACAATAACAGTAAACAAAAAAGCACATAACTAAAATACATTTGAGTTTGATAATGGGGAACACAACGACATGAAAAAAATAAAATTAGTTGTTCGAATAACACAACCTGGAAAATTGCACTTTTTTTGTATGTAACAAATTTCGCACAGTGTAAACGTCAATGAGTGTTATGAGAAACTTCAGTGGGAGTTACAAAACGACAACACAGCACCTAGTGGCAGTACTTGGCAAAGCCTGCGCGATATCTACATACTTATCTGGTATATCTATGGTTTGAAATATGCGTTTGCGAGTCGCCTAACGTCTGGTTTGAGCGATTAGCAGTGGACGAAAGATCACCCGATTTGAGCGCTCCACACATTTTACTTTGTTTTTTCTTTAAGTTACGGGTCTATACGATATAAACAAACTACAGACACTGGAAGCTTTTGAAGAGAATACCCAATAAGAGTGCGAGAATTTATCGCACGAAGATCACGGCAGAACTATTGAAAATGCAGCAAAAGTAGGCTAAATTGTTATCAAAAAATAGCGACCAACACTTGACCGTTTTCATCTTCTAGATGTAATGGAGAATAACTTAAAGGTCCAAATCAGCATTTGAAAAAAATTAGAAAATTTTGTCATTTAGTTTTAAAGATATCACAAAACAATATCGAGTGAGTGTTTTTGGGTCACGCAGAATTTATAGAAAACTGAACTCCACAATCATAGCTCTCGCTCGTGCCATCTCGTCGATTTTTGCATTTTCAGAATTCCCCTTAGCGAATTCCACAACCGCTTGTGGTGACCTCATACCATAGATAAGGGAAATAACTAACTAGATATCGTACAGGCATTTGTCAAGCAGAGTTCGTATTTACCTCCTATGTGTAACCCATTCACATCGCAGTAGGGAATGTGTATTGAACGTTTACCCATAATGGGTAGGTACCCAAGAAAATGAGGAATAACCCATAACCCTGTGGGAAAATAATGGGTTGCTACTAGAGTGTCCAAAACACCGTAATTTTTTGGAAACCGTTTTTCACTTTTTTCGAAAATCAACTTTTAAAGAAACCTGTTTTCGGTTTTTAATTTTGGCAGAAACCGGTGGAACCGGTTTTTTCAGGTTTTTTGCTTTAACTTAAATTACACATGTAACACTTACTATACATTTGTTCAGCGATAATTTCATATACTTATTCGTGTTTAAAACTCCAAATTTCACAACTCTATTTAAATGTGATATTTACGTTTTAATTTTAAATACAACAATTACGTCATTTTCCAATTTGGAATGTGTATTTAATATAAAATTTAAAACTTTTATTCAAATTTACATTAAACTTATTTAAATTCGAAAATCATATTCAAATTTGAAAGAGATTTTCATGTATGAAAATCTTATTAAGTTTGAAACATTTATTTATACAATAATTTTAATTTTAAAATTTGACAAAAATTTTTGGATACTAATAGCCTGTTTCTCTAACTAGAACGAAAAGCTAAGCGAAAAGAAATCAGTCATTCACATTCGCCTCAAATTGGGTTCCTCTAAGTCGAAATTTTCGTTCGCCTGACTCCATGTTTGTTCGTAAGTGACAGCACATTCGAAATAGACAAGCCAACATTTGAACTGAATAGTTTTATGTTTTCATTGCACTTGAAACGACAAGATTGTGAAATTCAAATCAACATTCTTTCGTCTAGAACACAAACGAAAGCTTTCTTTCCAGATAGAGATAGAGGTTATTATTCTTAAATAATTTTTAGTTATTTCTTATCAAGTCATAAAATTATTTTGAAATTTGATTTTTAATCATTTAGTCATTTAGAACTTTTTGGTATATAAAATCATATTTGAAAATAGAAATCATGTTTCTTAATTTCAAAATTTCATTAAAATTTATTAAAAAATTATTCTTTTTTTTAAGAATATTAACACAAAGTAAGTAAAAGCCGATTAACCGGTTCACAGACGTCAAATAACCGGTTTTCGGTTTGTTTGAAAATTACGTTTTTTAAGAAACGGACACACACACGGTTAAGGGCACAAAAAGTCCAAAACCGAAAAACCGGTTGAACCGGTTTTTTGTTATTAACCGCATGCTGGTTTTTTAAAAAATTAAATTTTCGAACAAACCGAAAACCGGTTATTTAACGACGCACTGTGGGGCCTATGTCCAGAATCTGTGGCGAAAATCAAAAATTTGATAAAGGTTTTTGGTAAAATGAATAATTACAATGGATAGAGAACTTACTTTTTATCAAGAATCTGAAAACCGTTTCAAAATCGGATAGTCCGTGCGACTTATACAGCCGCTCAAAGTTATTTATTTTCTTCAGTGTAAAAGAAAAACCACAAAGTGAAGGAAATTTCGAGATTTACAATTGAGTTACAGCCAAACTATAGAACCAAACATTATGTTTTATGTGTTGATGGAAAGGCGTACGTTAGATTGAAATCAAATAAAATATTTTTGTTTGTTTTCCCAGGCTTAGTTACCAAAATATCACGATTATAAGAGAACACTATTTTTGGATCGTTTTCCAACGTTGGTAGAATAGAACTAAAAAGGTTGCGATTAGTTGCGGAAGTTATTACTTTAGGGTGATTAACTACTCATTATTCTACCATATTCAATTAAAGTTGGCTGCATGTCAGTGCCCATTTACATGTTATTACAACAAAAGTGCGGTAACCTTGCAATAATGAACAGTCTAGGCGCACAGAAAGAAAATACAGCCAAAATTTGCAAATGTTTTGTTGTGTTTTTATTAGTTTTTTATGCTGTTATTTATTCAATGTATCTGTGAAAACAAAGTGTGCTTTGACTAACACAATTGTTTTTGCATTTGAATTTTGCATTATTTATTATTATCTTCGATGAAAATATATCGATTATGGATAAGGAAAAGCCCAGAAAGAAGCAAATACAGGATGCTTTTTTTAACCAAGTTGTACTAAAAGTACGGGTACGGAAACTCAAACGATGGAAACACTTCTAGGAGATTTTTTGAAAATGATGAGGCAGTAACTGGAATCACTGAAATTGACAATCAAATCGTTAAAAGATTGGGAACGATCTTGCATGTTTCACAGCCAAAGTCACGATGTCGAACGTTAACGTTCGCTTTCTTTCTATGCGACAAACAGCTGATTTGGGAGTCACTAACAAGCGCACGAAAACATATACAATTCAGTACAAAATCGGACCCCACTTACACTCTCTCCTACAAAATCCAAGCGAACGAAGTCGGTCACTCACTTTCGTTTCAAAAAGCGAGTCACTATCTTTCGACTTGTCGTTCGCATGGTTTTATGTGTGTTTGTGTGGTTGTTGTTCAAAGCAATAACACAAACTTGACGTTCGCCATTTAATTTCGGGGCGATAGAGAAGAGTACGTAGTACCAGTATCTGCAGGCGCCGCAAAGTTTGCGTTTTTGTGCTGAAATGGAAATATATTTTAATAACAAATTTATTATAATGACTATATTTTCTGTCCATTGTGTTTCTTCCATTGAATTCTATGTAAATTGTTTTTGTTTCAAGCTTTTATTTGATTTCCAGCTATGCGACAACCAAAAGACAAGTGACTGGTTTTGACATTTTCGTTCGCATAGATGACAGCGAAAATAGTTATTGGCTTCCGATTTTGCAAACACACAGTCGCACAATAACATTTAAAGCCTGGGATAAGATCGAAAGTGAGTGACTGGCTTTCGTTCGCTTAGGTTATCTTTCGAGATCGTGACTGTGGCTGTTAAACTGCAAAGAAAGCGTCAATTCTACAAAATATGGAGAATATGCATCGAAAACTGCATCACCTTTAGCGGAAATGTATTCACAGAAGAAGTGTAACTCTATTCACGTGTGAAGTCACGAATAGAGTTAGAAAATAGTTATACTTTAGACCTGATTAGCCTTTTAGATATAAATACCTTCTCTTACGAATTGTGATGAATATTTTACAGAAAATTTAAAAAATAAGTTTACAAATAAAATTAATTTTTTTTTTAATTTGTTGGGTATTAATTTTAAACCTTAAAAAGGAACGAAAAAAATCTAAAATTGGTAAAAATATTTTTTTTAGTTACCCTAAAATTAGTTTTTCTACAAATTTTAACTTTGATAACCCATAAGTAAGCACCTAGAAGGCGCAGCACCCTTTCCAAACACTCATTTCATAGGCTGAACACTTATCTATCATATGCTATTTAAATTATTCGAGAGCATCTGATTCCTCAATGTCCACACCATTCATAGAAATAGGTGACATGGAAATGTCATTCGTGCGCTTGTGCGATTTTATGCAGCACTGGGTCTTACGCTCATTAAATTCGACCCGACTCGACCTACCCCACTCAGTTACCAGGCGAATGTCCTGGTAAAGTGAGTATTATTTTTTCGGTTATTACCATTTCATTTGCTTAATAACTCATGACGTGGTTATGCAAGGGACATTCTCTGTATATCGAAATGTGGAGCTTGGCATAAATTTTCAGAATGTGGAAAAAAGTCATTGTCGCCAAATATGTCGCTTAATACATTCTGCCGGGAACGTGTCGATATGATTTTCGAATTTTAATGACATTTTGGATTAATAAACATTATTTCTGTTTTCAAATATGATTTTATGCTCCAATAAGTTGAAAATGTAATTTCCATACAATATTTTATTCAAATTTAAAAATAATTTAAGGCTTTGAATAGAAATTTAAATATTTTTTTTTCAAATTTTATAATGTAGATATGTTATAAATATTTTGAAATGTTTTTATTCTTACATACATGAACATCTCTTTCAAATTAGGAATTAAATTTTGGAACTTAAGTCAGTATACTTCAGTTTGAACTTAAATAAAACTTTCAAATTTTTTTAAATACCCTTTCCAAATTGGAATATGATTTATATTTAAACTTAAAATTAAAACGTGATTGTCGAATTTAAATAGAATTGTACATTTTAGTTTCAAACACGAATAAATATATATTGTAGGTGCTACATGCGGAATTGTCAGAATGAATGAAGGTGAGCCAGCGCGAAAGGTTTTCGATAACGTACCGGATGGAAGCAGAAAAAGAGGACGACCAAGACTCCGCTGGAAAGACCGGGCAGAAGAATCCCTCCGTATCCTTGGTGTTACCAACTTGCGAGAAAAGGCGAAGGATAGAGCCAGTTGGCAGAATATGTTGAAATTTGTTTAATTTGTTTATTTAATTAATATGTGTAAGACGTTTGACCTCATGAGGTTGTAAATAGTCAATAAAAAAAAAACATGCGGAATTTAATTGAAAACAAATACCCGAAAAAAACGGTTCCACCGCATTTTGCTAAAAAATAAAAACCGAAAACCGGTTTCCCGAAAAACTGATATTTCGAACAAACCGAAAAACGGTTTTTAAAAAATGCAGCTTTTTGGATACACTAGTTGCTACCCACGACAATGGGGAATTACCCATTACGAGTGGATAGTTGGGAAGTTACCCACGACGATGGGTACTGGGTTACCTAGGTTAACCCATCCCTATTTTTATTCGAAAATATGAAAAAATTAGAAAAAAGAGTTTACCTCGAAAACGGAGCGTCAAATCGAAAAACTTCTAATTTTTCTAAGGGGTTTTAATGAACTGGTCCAATCCGTATGGAAAAATTGTTGATTTCAAGAAATCGCCAAAAAAAAAGCAAATCACCAAATAAAAAAGTGGCTATAACTCGGAAACGGCGCATCCAATTGCAAAAATAATATTTTGTTAAGTGTTTTCCCATTACATCTCATGAAGGAATCGGGGAGAGCTTCTCACAACCAGTGAGCTGTGCGCTTTATAGTTTTATACTAACTGATTGGGACCTACAGTTTTACACCGGTTCCGAGCGGTATTTTTGAGAAGTATTTTCATGGCTAAATACTCGATGCGAGGTGACCGCCGTCGAAAGAAATTTAAGGTGGTCAGAGCAGGGATCGAACCCAGGATCTCAAGTACAAGAGGCGCGCACACTACCCATTGCACACTACAGGCGCGCACACAACCCATTTTTACCTCCTCAATACAATTGGTGGGAGGTAAACGCTAAAACTAATACTTTTCGAATTAAAACTCGCTAAAACGCTCATATGTGTTAGCGGTTTTTCAAAAAAATGTGATGGCATATTGCAGATTGGGCGCACCGTTTCGGAATTATAACCATGTTTGTACGATATTAACATTCGAAACGATATTAAAATACGAAAAAACATTCTTCCATACTTAAACTCATGAAAATTTGTTATTTTTTCGACTAGACGCTCCGTTTCCGAAAATTGGATAAGAGGTCGTTTTAGCGATTTCCGATTTCGTCCAATCGAAAAAATAATCAATTTTTACGAGTTTCTAAGGGGTTTTCGAAAACTGGTCCAATTCGTCTGGAATTTTTTTCTCAAAAATCGCCAGAATAAGAAAATCGCTAAAGTTGCTATTTATCTATGACTATACACACATTGCTTCTGACTAGCAGTGTATCTGCTGTCGGTAATTTTTTTCCTAAAAAATTTACTATTTTGTGTTCCATTATAGAGCAATAGAAAAGAGTCTCTATCCCTCTCTTTACGTTCTCTCGATGACGACGAGGTAGTAGGCCATTTCATCGAGTTCGAGTTGCTGTTGCCTTTTACTCTTTGGTTGGCCATAAAACGGACACAAGTAAAAGGGAATGCGTATTTACGTTCGATGCAACCATCATAAAAAAATAATTTCAAACACTAAAATAATAATCAAAACACTCTTCAAACTTTGTTTTCTGCATGGTTTGCTTCTTGCAGGGGGTTTCTATGACAGAGCTGATTGAAAAGGTAGTAGGGAAATGATGTAGAATGGGAGACCAAAGAAGACAGGAGATAAATTTAAATAGTAATTATTGATACTAATGACAACTAAATTATGTTTTATGTTCATTGCATTGAATGAAAGTACGCATTCCCTTTGATTTCTGTCCGTTTTATGTCCAACCAAAGTGTAAAATTGGTAAAATTCAGCAGCAAATCGAAGTCGATGAAATGGCCTACTACCTCGTCGTCATTAAGAGACAGCAAAGAGAGTAATAGAGGCTCTTAAGTATTACTCTATGCTTCTTGTTACTTATCGCTCTCTCGCCCATCCACTCTGTTCTCTATTATTTTTCTACTAGTTAGTAGATCAGCTGTGTGACGGATACCCATAAAGCAACTATTGTATAGAGAAGAAAATTACTCATGGAGTGGAATGCCAACAAAGAAAACGAGTGAAGCGCGTCGTTTCTCTGCTCGCTCTCTTACTCTCTTCGTTGAATATTTCAATACACGAGCAGTTTTCTGATGATGTTATTCTCTCTAACTATAGAAATTCCAACCATATTCAAATAAAATTACATAAAGTAAGAAATGCGTTTGAGTGAATCGCGTCGACATTTTTGGTTATCTACTACTAGAGTTGCCAAATTGCGGTTTGTTTTTCTTCTCTACCTAACATCCTTTTTGGGATACCCATGGTTCTGCTGAACCAGTAATGGAATGGAAGGTCATTACACAGTGATTTGTTCTTGCACGTACGATGTTGGCAACAGCTTCTAAAAATTGTTGATGTGAAAAATTAAAAATATTTGCGTTAACTGAAACAAATGAAACATTGATTATTTTTTAAGAAGTCGGGAATATCTGAAACTGCTTCGAATCTTATGCGACTGAAGTACTAAATTAAACACATAAACCCAGCGGTCAAAGAATGAACTATGTATATAGTTTAGTTGGATGAGATGAATTAAAAAGAAGCAGGAATAATTTGGAGAACAACTCAAATGTGTATCATTTCTAATGTAACATTCCAAGGAGGTTCATTGTTTGTTTCTTAGTTCATATCGAATATCAAATTTTTTTTGAGACTTTCCCCAGTACGAATTTTTACCAAGTTCAGCCACCACAAATGGTGCAGCCCAGTCCTAAAACGTTGTGTTAGTCAGGCACACATGTGAAAATATTTGGTAGTCAATTGGAATACTACATAAATGACGTCATGCTGGCTGAAACCAAACAAAAGTTTGTTTATATTAAAACTGCCGCTAAGCATTTTGACCAGACAACCAGAGTATTCTCATATGTCTCTTATGGGACCACACTAACGCGGAATTGGTTGGTGCGTATGAAATCTGCTGTCTGTGTGACGGCATACATATTAAGTGTACGAAATTTATGTCTCTCTCTCTTGAGAGTTGTTTTGATTCAGAGAATTTTTAGTTGCACAATGTGGGATTTTTAATTTTTGTAATCACGAACAAATGTGGAGATGTACCCTAATCATAAAATAACAATGTTCATCAATGATTAATGGTGTGGCCAAAAATTAATAATAATAAAAATAATAATGTTCATCGATGGTCAATGGCTTGACCAAAAATTAGCTAACTTTAAGATTAGATTTCGGAGAAACGTAAACAAGTGAAGAAACAAGTTTAAAAATTTCGGAATGTTTAATATTCTTAACGGAAAATGGGATGAGAAAATGTAGTCTTAAAGGTTTTAACCGTCTCTATAATTTTTTCAATACAACAGTGTGTTGTGTACTTGAATATACAAATATTTATGAAAAGTACACCATGATAAATGTACGTATTTTACGTACTTTTGTGTAACACAAATGAAAGGAATTTGTTTCGGGCCTCAACCAAACCAAAAAATTGAAACAGTACTTGGAATTGGTATCGCAAAACCCCGCTCGGTTTTGCCACTAAACGTAACAATTTTATGTACAGGCCGAAGAAAATTTTGGAGGTGGGTCAGGGCTCTATTTCAGATATTACTTCAACAAATCCTAAACATCTTGAAATATTGCATTACAACCTTTGACAATAATGTTGGTTTTTTCCCATTTCACAATTCCCTCTAATATATTTCTAAGGAAAAGTACACTATTAATCGATTATTTCACGAAGCGTCACGAAAAATTTCACATATTTTATATATTTTGACATTTCTTGCCTAACGGTAAATAAATTGCGGTAGCTGTCTTCAAAACAAATTGTAGTTTCTAAATTTCTAGATAACTTCTCTAAATACACTAATCAACAAAAATTATATTTAGAGCTCAGCAACAAATAAATTTAATTTTTCCTTTTCTGCTCCAATTCGTAAAATTAATATCATTTCATTTCATTTTTCAAACTTGTGTGTGACGTTTTTTTAATGCTAATTATTTAAAAGGGATGGCCATGGAAGTTTAGTCTCGGTATTCACTCAAGCTGTTAGTGTTGTGCGTGAATTTCTAAGATGTCTGCACTGAAAGAAGAAGCTTCATCAAATTTACGAATTCCTTCATTAATTTGATGAAATATTTCCTCATTTTCCAACCTACGACACATTTCATTGAATTGCTGAACAACATTTCATCAATCTTTCATCCATATTTCGTCAATAGTTTACGTTGATTCAACGATAATGTTACACCAAGTTGTTGTAAATTTTTAATAATTTGATGTAAGTTTGTTATCAAGTCGAAGTACATTTTTCGTCAATTGGCTGCACATTTTTCGTCAATTAGACGTAAGGTTGTATACAATTTGATATAAGTTTGTCATCAGTTTCATGTAAATTGGTGATAATTTTTATGTAAATTGTTTGTTATTGAGTAGCCAAACTCTTTGGTCTATTTTCATCGTAAAATATCTACAAGACCAGGGTATAACAACACATAAAAAATTATCATAGCGTGGATAATTCTGATTTCTGTCCATTGGTCTATATTCTATTATGTATTTATTTTCAACTTTCTACTACGTTTTCCTATTTCTCTTTATATTTGCAATACTACGTTCATATTTATTCCAAATTCCAATGATAAAGATTTATGTAAAAAGATAATCATTGCAATGAAGATGAAAAAGGTGAAACGCACAATCTTCAAATTGAAGGACTTTTTCATTGAATTGAGGCAATTTTCAATGAAGAACAATTGATGTACATTTATTATAGATTTGATGTAAAGATTTTCTTTCAGTGGGGGCCACGGATCAGTGAGGACATTAGTCGGTTTGTCTATTTCAATTATTATAAAGCGAAATAAGCCAAAGAGCATGCTGAAATGTTTCGCTGAAATTAAGATCGGTATACAGCATTGTAAACCGTGCTGAAAAAGAAGGAAAGCTTGAATTGAAACAATCAACCGGCAGATCAACAAAACTGACCCGACGTAATACAAATTGTGCATAATAACCCCCTACCCCCTTACTGAGGCGTTTTGTTTTTCAGCGTAAAAATGCCGATAGAATTTTCTAGAATGGTGATACATTTTCGGACTACAATAGTGTAATCAATTATTAGGTCATATACGTTTTATTTTTAACTGAAATTGTATCTATTTATTGGAACACCCTTTACTAGCATTCACATGAATTATTTAATTTGAAAATTGTGGCATAATTTTAGTTTTCCCAAACGACAACTCTAGACGTCAGACTATTGTGTTTGTTCGACAAGAGTAATACATTCGCCGAGCGCCATGCGACATTGTTGTGTTAGAGCTTTTAGCCATAAAATGTGATGATGTTTGCCCGTTAATTTGGTTCAATTTTGTTCGCCCCCCTTCACAGACTCTCTATCCAACGAACACGGGAGAGATCTTATGGATAAATCCGTAACTCACATCGATAATTTTATGAAAAGCAAAGAGTACAAACAACCCAAGCCAACTTAGTTTCACAATCAACTCGCAACGGGTCGGTCACAGTGCGGATGGAATTGTTAAATCGAAACCAAATTCCAGTTGTGAGTCGAATAATAAAATGCCAAAATATTTAATTGCACACAGTAAAATAAAGATACAAAGAGAATAAAGTACATATTAATTAAAAATCGAAAGTAAAAACGTACGTAATTACGAAATTCAAAACAAAAATCAGTTTACAATAGTTAGAAAACAACTAAAATGATAAAAAGATAAAGTTAATGGAGTTCACAGTGTTAAAAAGTAACCTTTTTCGACATTAGAGTGACAAAATGTTTGATGTGTTAAAAAATGTTAAGAACTTCGTTTTTACACAAACAAAAATAATAGTTAATGGAGAGCAACAAGTGGCCAACAGTTCAAAGTTTTGTCAAGATATAGGAATTTTCCACAAATACATTTTCAACAATATTATTGCTTATGTCAGTCAATATGTTGACTTGCGTATTGACAACGATGAAAGCAAATTTTAAATTTTTAAGACAAAATACGGATACGACGAGAAAATATCTACTATCTACTACATCTTGTATATGATAAAAATATTTTATTATAAATAAAAAATAATACATATTTAAGTACACAAATATTTATCACATAATTAAATAAACGATAAAATAAACAAAATATATATATGAATATAAATATCGTCGTTGGACCTAAAAAATGCTCTGTGTACAGTTTTCAAAATTGTATTTATTGCGCCATTACAAAGTGTTTTTCGGTCTGGATATATTTAGGAAGCCGTCTCCCAATACCTGCATTGATTTAGAAATTAGCAGTACCACCAAAGTCTACATTGTCGAACAGATGTTGTAAACAAAATTGGATAAAAAAAACACTGCGTTGTTTTCAAGCCCAGCGACGATATATGTATGTATATATCGAGTAAATAAAGCATAGCCGTCTGAAAACAATAAAAAAAATTTAGCGTCGAAAGCAAATTTAGCGTCGAAAGCAATTTGTTATTGTGTTAAGCGCCTTATTAACAAAAAAGTAGTGAGAGATTTGAGAGTCAATTTTTGTCTAATTTTTTGTCTACCAAACCTCCATAACATTTTATGAATAAGGTCGTAAGTATATAATCATAGAGCAATACACAATACTCTCTGTCCCACTCTTTACGTTCTCTCAATGGCGACGAGGTAGTATGTCATTTCATCGAGTTCGAGTTGCTGTTGAATTTTACCCTTTGGTTGGACATATGTATAATGCACAGAAATAAGAGGGAATGCATATTTTCGTTCGATGCAACCAACACAAAACATAATTTGGCTGTCATTAGTATCAATCATACTTACTTACTTATCCGGCCTCGAACAATTCCGAGGGGTCAGGGACCTTACAAAACGAAGATAACATATTTCGCCAACCAGTTCGATCTTTTGCCTTATCTCTCCAGTTGGCAATACCAAGTGTACGCAGGGATTCGTCAATTTGATCCCTGCAGCGGAGTCTTGGTCTTCCTATTTTTCGCCTTCCTTCAAGTTTGGTTTCGAAAACCCTTCGTGCTGGTTCGTGTTCATCCAATCTACTGACATGGCCTAGCCAGCGCAATCGTGTTATTATGATCCGCTTAACTATGTCGATGTCGGAATAAAGCTCATGGTTCATGCGTCGCCGATACTTGCCGTTGTGCACTATAGGGCCATAAATGTTCCGGAGTATTTTTCTCTCGAAGACTCCCACAGATGTTTCTTCTGCTTGCGATAAGACCCAGGATTCTGCACCATAAACCAAGGCAGGTTGTATGAGAGTCTGGTATAATTGGACCTTTGTTACTCGAGAGAGGGCTTTATCTCTAAAGCGCTTGCTTAGCCCAAAATAACATCCATTCGCAAGCACAATTCTCCGCTTGATCTCAAGGCTGACGTTGTTGTTTTTGTTTGCGGCAGATCCGAAGTATATAAATTCGTCCACTACCTCGAAGTTATAACGGTTATCAACGTTCACGCTTTGGTCTAATCGCGTGGAGGCCCTGCTCGTTGAAACCATTAATTTTGTCTTGTCCTCATTTACCGTCAACCCCCCTTTCCGGAATCCTTCTCAATTCTCGAAAACACCGCAGTAACTTCTCTAACTGTGTGCCCAATGATAGCGATATCATCTTCATACGTGAGCAGCATGTGACTCTTCCTGCTGGTGGTTTTATTCATATTGACTGCAGCTTTTCTCATAATGATCTCCACTAAGATGTTAAAAAGATCGCACGATAGGGCGTCGCCTTGCCTGAGGCCTCGCCGATAAGATCCTTACCTTCTGTAAGATTTTGGCGATTTGCTTTTCGTGGGTCTTCTCCAGGATTTTACGTAGCGTGGAAATGTGGTCAGTTGTCGATTTTCCGGGCCTAAATCCACATTGGTATGGTCCAATCAGGTCAGCGATAATTCGTTTTATACTTGATAGAACCTTACATGCAATGGATAAAAGGCTTATGCCACGGTAGTTGGCACAGACACTCGGATCACCTCTTTTAAATATGGGACATAGTACACTGAGACTCCAATCGCCCGGCATTCATTCATCTAAACAAATTTTTCTAATGAGCTGATGCATGCACCTTATCAGCTCATCGCCGCCAACCTTAAACAGCTCTGCCGGTAATCCATTGGCTCCTGCGGATTTGTTGTTCTTAAGCCGGGCAGTAGCTGTTCTGATCTCGTCTTGGTTAGGGGGGGGGCAATCGACTTCGTCGTCCATGTTGTGATCGATTGTCCCATCGTCATTGGATATCTCAGGTACCAGTAGCGCGGAGAAATGATCTCTCTGTATTCCCAACATGCTCTGCGCATCTGCGATGAGATTTCCGTCCTTGCCTTTACAGATGGGAGGCCCTGAACCATGCCCGTTTTTGACTTTTCGGTAGAATTTTCGGGCTTCGTTCTTCTTTCTGTATGTCTCAATTTTCTCCCTCTCCACTGCGCCTTCTCTTACGCCTAAAGAGATGGTCCACATCCGTTCTTTCTTCCCTACACAGCTCAGTTGCAGCTCGCGTTGCAATTGACTGAAGCATTACCATGCGTGCAGCGTTCTTTTCATCATTTGCAATCCGACACTCTTCATCGTACCATTGCGAAGCGGTTTTCGATTCCGAGTTAGTTGTTGCGGCAGTTTCTACAGAGTCGGAAATGTGTTTCCACTGCGCATCAGGATCGTCACGCGGAGGGGGTGGGTTCTGTGCCAAAAGTTGCGAGAGCTTCCTGGAGTAGGCTGTGGCTACCTCTGGTAATTGCAGCTTTCCGATGTCCAGCTTCCTCTGCGTCTGGGTTCTTACGATTTTCGCTCTACTTAATCTTGTGCGAACCTTTGCTACTACCAGGTAGTGATCAGAATCGATGTTAGCTCCTCTGATCACTCGTACGTCCATTAAACTGGTTGAGTGCCTTCCATCAATTACCACGTGATCAATTTGGTTCTTCGGTCTTTGATCAGGGGATACCCAAGTAGCCTTGTGGATGTCTTTATGCTGGAATCTTGTACCACTAATGACCCTGGTTTTTGCCGTGGCAAAGTCAATTCGTCTCATGCCGTTTTCGGAACCGTTAGCATGTAGACTAAAATTGTCAATAGTTGGATGAAACACATTATCCCTTCCTACCTTAGCATTAAAATCTCCTAGTACAATCTTAATGTCATGGCCAGGGCAGCGGTCATACGCTTCCTCTAGGAGCTTATAGAATATATCTTTGGCATCATCATCTTTCTCTTCAGTCGGGGCATGCACACAAATGAGGGAAATATAAAAATATTTCGCTTTTATGCTTTTATCAATCCTACACTATTAAAAATTAGTTTACTGCATGGCTTGGTTTTTCATCATTTGCTTATCGCTCACTCGCCTATCCACTAGACCTTTTGCATAAGACCTCTTGGCAAGACATTTGCTTTTCCCCAAGCCATTTACTGCAGCGAAGTTGCGACAACCAAGTACTTCGGGTACTGTCGACAAAGCAGTCGTGAGGATGTGTATGAGAGTACACAAAACTACAATACCCCAGCGGGAGAATTTCCGTGGCCTGGAAAATATATATATAAAAGCCACCACTTCCAATTCTAAAAGACGACAAACACTTTCCCACAGCGCTTCTCCAAAAAGGCCTGCAACAAGTGCTTCCTTCCGCTTCAAAAATAACTTTTATACATGCAATTTCTCTTCACTCTGTAGGACTGCCCTTGGTCCTCAAATAGAAATGAAGTAGAATGTGATGTTGAGTCTAAATGCTAACAAAAAACCTACTTTCCACGAACAGTTATAAGAAAATCAAAATGAAGGAGTAGAGAGGGAGATGAAGAGTAAAAAGAATTAATCCAGACCACATGTTAAGTTGAATCAATGAGTTTGTGGAAGATCGCTGTGTTTCCCGTAAGTAGTAGTAATAATAGAATTAGCAAAAGAACAATTAAAGGAGAAATTGCCTTGTCTTTCAGGCGTGGTAATATGCCTTCATTGACAGACATTGTACCAGGTCTCCGTTTATATTTTTAGCAGTTATGCTCTTGCAGCCCTTCCACAGACCTCTAACTAGAAGCGAGCATTGACGGCCCTGCTCGACAATGCCACACTGGATTAATTGGAAAAGGAGTGGAGAATGGAACTGACAGGCCTACAGACTCTAAAAAATGGCCTGGTAGAGACTTTCTTACCCATTACTTTTCCTGTTGGGAAACATACACACCTTCACGAATGCTTTGTCGACAGTACCCCGAAGTACTTGGTTGTCGCAACTTCGCTACAGTAAATGTTTTCAACAAAACAAATGTCTTGTCAAGACGTTTTGTGCAAATGTCTAGTGGATATGCGGGAGAGCCATAAGCAACCAGAAGCAAATCATGCAGCAACCAAAGTTCAAATAGTGTTTGATTGATACTAATGACAACTAAATTATATTTTATGTTGGTTGCATATTAAATAAACAAGGGCCGCCATCCCTATCTTCATATTCTTTTGATGACGACGGGGCCATTTCATCGAGTTCGGGTTGCGTTTGTAATTTACTCTTTGGTTTGCATAATACGGACATAAATAAAAGTGAATGCGTATTTTCGTTCGATGCACACAACATAAACCATAATTTGGCTGTCATTAGTAGCAATCAAATATTATTTAAAATTAGTTTGCTGCATGATTTGCTTCTGGTTGCTCATCGCTCTCTTGCCTATCCACTAGACCTTTGCACAAGACGTCTTGACAAGACATTTGCCTTATCCCAAGCCATTTACTGTAGCAAAGTTGCGACAACCAAGCACTTCGGGGTACTGTCGACAAAGCATTCGTGAAGGTGTGTATCAATAAAATTACAATACGATGTGAGTCTAAAAAATGTATTTGAACGCCTAAGTAGTAGGAAAATGATAGATAACATAGTGGAGGGGCGAGAGAACTATGTGCAACCAGAGGCGAACCATGCAGCAAACTAAGTTAAAATAGTATTTGATTGATACTAATGCAAAAACCATGTACTAAAGTAGACGATCAAAATTGCTCTTCACTCGAATGCCAACAAACAAAACGAGTGAACCCTTTATCATTCTCTACTCTCTCTCTCAGCATTTAAAGAAGTTGCGACAACCAAGTAGTTAGGGGTACTTTCGACAAAGCATTCGTGAGGGTGTGTATGAGCCAGGGGCAGTCTATGGCACAGCTGATCGAAAAAGTACTAGGCCGATGATGTAGAATGAGAGAGCAAAGAAGACAGGAAATAATTTTAAATAGTGTTTATTAATACTAATGACAGCTAAATTATGCTTCATGTTGTTTGCATTGAACGAAAATACGCATTCCCTTCGATTTCTGTCCGTTTTATGTCCAACGAAAGTGTAAAATTGGTAAAATATAGCAGCAAATAAAACTCTATGAAATGGCCTACTACCTCGTCGTCATGAAGATGCATCGAAGAGAGTAATGGAAACTCCTAAGTATTACTCTATGTATGAGCGTAGGTGTGTATGTGTCCCAGCAAGAAAAGTAATGGGTAAGAAAGTCTCCTACCAGGCTTTTTTTTAAAGTCCGTAGGGCTGTCAGGTCCATTCTCTACTCTTTTCCAATTAACCCAGTGTGTCATTGTCGTGCAAGGCCTTCAATGCTCGCTTCCAGTTAGAGGTCTGTAGAAGGCCTGCAAGAGCATAACTGCTACGAGGCCTACCATAGAAGACCTTTTCCAGAAATACAAAAGAAGACCTGGTAACATGCCTGTCAAGAACTTTGAGTACGACTGTTCTTGATCTCATAAATTATAGGTACGAACAAAATTTTAGCCGGGTTGACTCTGTTTTGAAATAAATTAGTTTATTTTAAATATTTGATTATAAACAAAAAAAAAATTAACTAAATCAGTAAATTTTTCTGTCATGAATAAAAACAAAAACAATTTTAATTTTATGTTGATAGTGAACAATAAATATTAGAACTGTTTTTTTTTATTCCCTACTAAACTAATTTTTCGACCACTTTGTATGGGGAGCTAAGCGATTTTAAGCATCTCCCCATACGAAGATGTCGAAAAATTAGCTTAAAGGGGAATAAATAAAACACGCTTATTGTACTGTTATACAAATGTTACAATTTTGCACTCTGGTTTTATGTTAATTTATTTGCTTTCTGATTTAATATTTTGTCCAGTAGCAATTTTTAAGAGATTGTGTACGGCAAGCATGCTGTTGCAATAGTTTGCCTTTATTTCCGCTGGAATCGCATGCCCATTTTCTTTTACTCTATTCCACAGGTCGTTTACGCCTTTTGAAGAATCTGGTATCTTATGTAACTCCAAAAATTTTCGCTCGGGTTTATGTCATAGTTCATAGTTGTAAATTGTTGACTCTTTAACCAGTTTATAACAATTTTGGCCGAATGTTTTGGGTCGTCGTCATGCTGAAAACCCGAAAGACCCGTTTTTCTATAGCAGCTGGTAAAAGATTTTGCAGAACTGTCTTACTCCATTCTTCGTAATACATCCCCATACCATTATGGATCCACCACCATGTTTCATGGTTTGTGTTACTGCATTCGGGGTCGTAGTATTTGGATCTTTGGTCCAGTATCAAGCACGGTCATCGGACTTTAATCGATTGATTTTGGTCTCGCTAGGCCATATAACCTTAAACACGAGGCGTAATTGTAATGTAATTATTTAAAACGTGTCGAATTTAATTCGTTACCTTCTTCCAGTAAGCCTCAGTCCAGTATTCGTAGACCTGGGCGAATTCTTTGCGAAGCTTTATATTCTCTTGTCATAAAAGTGGTGTCTGTCCTTCTCTGCAGCCTTAACACTCAATTTTTCGACATTCAGTCCAGCCAGTCCACTCACTGGCGTCAACATTTACCGTTTTGGTGCCGTAGCTGGGGTAATTATCCGATTTTCATAAGCTTTTTGATTCAAAATAAAATCTTTTTACCAAAATGTATAATAGGGGCATAACCAAATTGTATACCTATCACCACGAGGTGGGTGGCCACTGATGTGTATTTTAAGAAAACAATTTATTTGAATTGTTTTTTTTTTTTATTGCTACAATTTTCAATTTCAATTGGGTATAAATTAAAAAAAAATATATTATTTTTTTAAAACACTCAAAATATTTCTAACCGACGAATATGGCTGACTAATGTCAAAAAAATGTGAGTGGTGAATGAATTATTTTTACGAAAAACGTTCGGTTGGGTATTACGATATGAATCGTAATCCAGAAAAATAAAACCCATCCCGCGTTTTTTGTAAGTTAATCTATTTCCTTTTCAATCTGTATTTTTTTCTCCTTTGAATAACAATAGCGGTTTTAAAATTTAATTTTTCTAAATATAATTTTTAAAAAAAAATTCCAAAGAAAAAGGATGTATAGATTAAAGACTTAAGATCAGTGCTGACAACATGGTATCTAAAATATGATTGAAAGATATCACAGGATTCAATATATAAATTCGCCACCAGATGGCGACACTTAAACAACTACCCATTGTAATACATTAATCTACCAACACAGTGTGTAAAATATAAAAAATAAGAGCTTTTGTACTCATGGGAAAATGTTTTCTTTAAAAAAATAAAACAATAAAAATTAAGTTAAAAAATTGCTTGAAATTCAGAAACAGGCCATCTAAACTCAAAAATTTTCAAATCTTTCGTCTCGTTTGAACTTTTTTACCTTCTTGATTTTACCAAAATTTTAAATAAAATTTAACGACAGATATCCATCGGCATTTTTATATAATGAAGGCAGTAAAAATGGTCCCTATCTACTACTTATTGCAGCAGAGGCCATAATGAGACGTTGCGTCAAAATCTGGAGTTTTTAGGTGATGATTGGCAAATCTGATCTGAAATCTTATTATTGCAAGTGGTTGTTGTTTGGTTGTCTGTCCTACAGAAATCGCAAAGAAGTTTGCAAAAGGTACTAAAAATGGTACCAAAAAGCACCCAAAAAAATACAAACACAGTACCACAAATAGTACCAACAAAGTGACAACCAACAACTGACAAATTGCATCAAAAAGTGAAAACCAACAAAAAATTACCCATAAAGATACTAAAATGTAAAAAAGTACAAAAATTTTTGTTAACACCATAAATGATCGGAAAAAGATACCCAGAAAATCCAAGTATGATCACAGAGATGTTGAAAAACGGAACAAAAAAGTACTATAAAGTACACAAAAGTACATACAAAGTACCAAAACGTACAGAAAAAGTACAGAAAAGTACGAAAAAGGGTACAGAGGACTACAAACAGACTATAAGAGAAATAGCAAAGAAGGAAGCAAAAGGTACTAAATATGGTACCATAAAAAATACCCACAACGGTACCATAAAAGTATCTACCAAGTACAATTTATTTTGAAATGTAGTCCCCAAAATTCATAGTTCCATCTCTAACCGTTTGGTTTTTACCAAAAGTACTATATTTTTCCCCTTTTTGTCCTATTCGTATCTCCAACAGTTTAAATCTTGAAAATCACGTATGTCACATATGTCTGCACTATAAGAGGAATGTGCAACCCAAATTTCATGATTCGGTCTTCAGCCGTTAGGTATATTTTCATCCCGGTTTTCCCTTTTTTTCTCCCTAAAAGTAAAAATGTTTAAGTCACTTATCTCCATCCTCCCACCCCCCCCCCCCCCCCCTATGCGGTAAGAGGAGTGTACACATCAACTTTCGTGATTCTGCCTTTAGCCGTTTGTATTTTAACGAAATACCAATTTTGTGCCGTTTTGCCCTGTTTTTCTCCCTAAAAGTATACATTTTTAAAAGCCACTTTACACACCAAGTTCGTGATTCTGGCTTTAGCCGTTTGGATTTTAGTATAGTACAATTTTTATCACTTTTTGTCCCTTAGAGTACGAATTACAAAAAAAGCTTATATCGCATATTTACCCCAAAAGGAGTATGTAGTCCAAATTTCATTATCCTATCGTTAGCTGTTTGGCCGGGGCGCTGAAGAATCAGTCAGTCAGTCAGTAACGCAACAATTTTATATATATACGAGTAGATTGTTGTAAATTTAAGTGTTCACCAGCAAATATACCATATTAAAGTAAAACTCAAAAATATGTTTTAGTTCTAAGTTTAGACGCTGCTAAAAATTAAAATTTTAGACTTCCATTATGGGAATCCTGTTACAATTTTGCTTGCCACTGTATGTCGCCAATGTTAGCAATTATTAGCAAATTAACAAGGCTTGTCGTCTTGTTAGCAATTGCATTGTAGCTCTTTCTCTGTCTCTGATCACAGACTGTGTTTGTTGTTGCCTTTTTGTTTATTTTGTACTCACAATGAGAATGTAATCATAAGTATAATTCGCATTAAAGTGAAAGGTTTACTGAAATATAATTAAATATAAAGGGTGTATGGATAAGAACGATAGGATAAGAAATTTGTAAAAAAAACACCCGGCGGTACAAGATATCAAATAGATTCTGGAATAGCACATTATTCAAATGACCGCCTCGGCTTCGCTGGCATTGCTTGAGGCGATCGGTTCAATTTTTGATGACTCGGTCCAATATGTGCGGCGAATTTCGGGCAGTAGCGTCTCGATTATTGGCCTCGAACTCCCCCAAATTAATTGGGTTGTTAGCGTAGACTAATAGCCTGTTTCTCGATGTCGAAAGAATGCATTCGCAACATTTGTAAGCGAAAGAAATCTGATTTGGGTTTCACTAATTCAACTTTATGCGAAAGACGACTCGAACGACAACTCGAAAGAAAATTTCGAATACGTAAAGGTTTTCAGACAAAATTAGGTTTCTCAATTTTGAATGAGTTGTCAACACTGCGAACGGAAGTGTCAAATTTAGTCACTTGCTGTTTTGTTTTCGAGTGGCAAAGAAATATTATAAAAAGTAAAGGAAATCAAATACAAATTTTCAAATTAAAATGTATGGCAAATTATAGTCTGAAAAAGTCAGCGATGCAGCAGCTGCAGGCACTGGTCCACCATATGGAAAAACAACCCAGAGTTTACCAGGGGAGTGCTGGTTTTTCGCAACCAGCAAATTTTCGGTGGAGGAGGAATGGGGGAACATTTGGTTTTAATTTTTTTCAATTTGTTAGATTACTTTTGTTTGTTTACTTTGTCTTGTTTGTTGTGCTTTGCTTTCCACTAACAATCGGTATCAACAGATCGGCAGGGTTGTATTCAAGCCTATACAATAAAGTGTAATCAAATGAAAAATGTCGATCTGGCAATTCATAAATGCGTAATTATGTAACACATACAATTGACAGACGCAACTGCATAAGAAGGAAAACTTAAGAGTTAGAGAAACCCAAATTGAATCGAATTCGAGTAACTGTCTTTCGTTCGCTTATGTTTTTATTCGACATCGAGAAACAGGCTATAAGAACTTGACGTAGCCCAATGCCCAATTCAGAGGGTATCCATGACACAGGCGATCGACTATGAAGTAGGAAATTGATAGAAAACACAGTAGATATGCGAGAGTATAAGCAAACCATGCAGCAAACTAAGATTAAATACTGTTTGATTGATACTAGTGACAACTAAGTTATGTTGTATGTTGGTTGCATTGAAAGCACATCTCGTTATATCGATGTTGTCGAGCTCTGGTTACAGAAAATGAATTAAGATTTCTCTATACCGGGGACAATTGACTGTAACGGTGTTGGAAAAAAATAACTAAAGTCCGGTGATGCCTCCATGCCATAAACCGCACCAAACAGTCAATCTTTGTGGATGAATGTGAATTGTGAATTGTCTTCGCTGCAGAAATGACAATTTTATTTATTGACCTAGCCACAGAGCCAAAAATTAGCCTCGTCTGAGCAGATGATTTTTCGGCCAACAGCCAGATCTTCGGAAACAATTCCCACGCCTAATTAGCCAACTTATGCCGTTATCTATGGTCGTCCGACGTCAATTCTTCTGTCAGCACAAACTTGTACGGATATAGGCCCAAATCCAACTGCATAATAAGCCGATGTGACTCTTTGGCGATGCCCAATTCAGCTGATCTTCACCGAATCAACAGTTCTTTATCTTCTTCGATACTGGTCACGACGGCGGCTATGTTTTTTTTATTTCGCACGAATCTTTATCTCGTTGGTAGCTTAAGGTCCAAAAGAGTATACTCACACTGAAACTTTTGCACGGTGTGACGAAGTGCCTGCGGGGTGATGTCATGGCGACGACCGACCTCACAACGAAATTCACGTTGCGGAGTTACAACGGAGCCGGAATTTCGATAATATTTTTTAATAATGTCAACACGTTCGGTAGGTGTGAAACGATGCTTGATGAAACGGCCTTAGGGAATACACATTTTGACACTTGGATGTCATTGGTAACTTTGACAACTTCTGAAATATATGTTAGGTTGAAAACAGGTGTCGGATCTTTATCGTCAGATCCGCCCATGCTGCCGCATACACCTAAGTCAGACATTCGGCCTGTTATGCGCTCTCCGTGTTGCCCGCTCAGATTCTAAACAAGTATTCTACATCTCAGGAACTCTTTGTCTTTAAGTAATTTTTCAGTTTTCTCCAGTCGACACCCATCAGAGGTATCAGGTCATTTATTGTGTCCTCCTGAAATTATGCGAAAGCTCGTCATTGTTATAGGAACTGTTCCGTTGATTCAGCGTCCTCCATACACGCCCTTCACTGACCTGATTCCGCATAGTTGTGCTTGTAAGCGGAATTGCGCTGTAAGTATCCCCATCATCATACTCAGTTCAGCGTTATATAGTTCAAGAAGTTTCCAGGTCTGCACTCTTTCAGGGTTTCCCCATTGGGTTTTAGTTATCCTGCCGGTCAGTTCCGTGTTTCATATAGATCAGTGACCGGCAAAGTCATACAATATTATTTCTGTCGGAGCTGCACTGAGGGAAAGACAATAAACATTCGGGCTTAGCGGAAAAATTTCGGCAAACAACTAAGCATACACCCATTCTTCTTGGAATATTTCTCACAGTGCAAGGTCAACGACAAGTAACGATCAACCTTCTTGTTCGAATACTCAAGTGAGACTGAATGATTTCGTTTGGCTTTGTTGAATACGTGAGCGTAGATCGATGTGATAAAAATGCACGTTGCATAATAGGCTTTCCCGGCCACTGATATAGTTGTCTGGGCGGACTTAGCCTACCGACTCAGTTCAGCCTTCGTTTCCCTAGAAGGTTTCACGCTTTCCAGGTTGACAATATCCAGTTATCTACCCTATTTGCTCAATTCATCAGCCTCCTAGTCCCAGGGCCCATATGATATGCAGCTCGTTTTGTTGTCAGAATTTGCCAATCTTCCTCTTGCAATCTAGTATCGTCGTAGACATTACAGCTTCGGACTTAATTGCCTGGTTTGCCGCTGGGATGTTAGTGAAGATGTTGTCCCATCCAGAATCCATGTTTTCACCGAGCCACATCAGGGACTCCGTTATATCCTTACGTCTGCTTGTATAACTATGATATAGCTATGCTATTGTTCATAAGAATGCGGGTTCGATTCCTGCTCTGGCCACTTTACATTTCTTTCAACGACGATCAGTTAGCCGTGAAAAGGCCCCTCGAAACCGGTGTAAAACTTTAAGTCCTAAACAGTGAGTGTAAAACTCGAAAGTGCATAGTTCACTGGTTGTGGAAGCTCTCTCCAATCCCGTCATGGGATGTAATGGAAACATCTCTTTTTTCTAGTCTGAAAGACGGCATTAAAGCCGATAAACAGACCTAAGCCGTTCAGCCTTCGTTTTGCGAACAATCCGACTAACAGTGCAGTATCGCTTATCTAGGCGTCTTTGCTCGGTATCAGTGTGTTACAATTTGAAGCCCTGCTCGTCTCTGGGATTTTAACAGTTATTTCATAATATAATACATAACGGGTTTTTCAATAAGAGCGCTACAAAAGTTTTTTTAAATAAAACAAAACCGGTTTTAGATACCAATGAAATTCTTTATTCCTGTGAAAGTACGTTCGATGCCATTATGTATGAACTCGATTTCTTTTCCATGGCCTCCACGGGTACGCTTGCAGAAGTCCAGACGCTGAACCCAATTTTCGACGGTTTTCAAGCATAAATCGGCCGATACAGCAGCAAGTTCACGTGCGATATTCGTACGAAGTTCATCAATCGTCGCTGGCTTGTTGGTATATACCATAGACTTGACGTAGCCCCACAGGAAATAATCTAACGGCGTCAAATTGCACGACCGAGGCGGCCAATCGACTGGGCAATTTCGTGGGATAACATGTTCACCAAACTTGGTTTCCAATAAATTGATTGTAGCATTCGCTGTGTGGCTTGTGGCGCCGAACCACATGTCCTGCAAGTCCATATTATCCAATTGGGGCCAAAAATATTCGGTTATCATTAAACGGTAGCGATTCGCATTCACAGTAATGTGCCGGTCTTGATCATCACGGAAGAAGTACGGCCCAATGACGCCGCCAGCCCATAAACCGCACCAAACCGTAATTTTTTCGGGATGCAATGATGACTCATGGATTACGTGTGGATTGCTGTCTGACCAATAACGCATATTTTGCTTATTGACGAAGCCATTCAGCCAGAAATGAGCCTCATCGCTGAAGATTATTTAATTGGACGTAGCGCTCTTAAAGTTGAGGCCACTGACTCCAAAATTCGGTAGTAAATTTTAATAATTTCGACTCGTTGTTGGCTCGTATATATTTCCATGATGAAATGGCAAACCTTACTGAAGAGAAATGTCAAAAGAGCGGGAAAAAATATGGCGTCGTTTTCTGTCCCTATCGATTTACTTTTGTAGCGTCTCTGTTGAAAAACCCTTTATATCTAATTAATCTCTCTTCTCTGCCTATATCTATAGGATGTATCTACAATGTTGTCTCCATTGCCCCTGTGGAAGATGTTCGGATTGCACTGCTGATGCCGAGACAGCAGATACGTTGCATCCACCATGATATCGACGCGTATGTAAGGATGGGTCTAATTACGCTTATATAACCAATGTATAATTTTCGTATGGATACCCCATTCCGAACCTATTCTTCTTCTACACAATGACCAACATCTATGGGTTTTATTACGCCTACTCAGAACGTGATCTTTCCAGTTCAGTTTGAGGTGAAAAATTGCCACTAGGTATTTCACTGTATTTGACAGTCCCATCGTCTTTCCCAAAAAGCGAGGCTCCTCGTAGGGCCCAATCCTTGACTTCCAGTTCAAAGATGTTTGAAGGGTTTCTTCAGGTCGTGTACATAGACGGACAGTATTTCCCCCCTCAGGAGTATCACAACGTCATCTGCGTCAATGACTGGGTCGAAACCTACTTCAGTTAGAGTCCTCAGGAGACTGCTTACCCACAGAAGCGGTGATGGGGCGACCCTTGTGGTGTTTCCACGATGAAACTTATATTTAAAGTTTATATTATAAAATCCGCAGTTGAACCATCTATTCCATAGTATGTGATCTACCCAGGTTGGCAGAAGGATTGGACAAGTGTTTTGGGATTCACATTGTTAAGAGCGCCTTCGATATAACTTTCTAACTGAAGGATTTCACTATATCGTATACTACCTCGTGTAAAGCGGTTTCCACTGACCTTCCCTTGACGTAAACATGTTGTCTACAATTCACGCTTCCCTCTGGTATCTGCATTTTTACCATGTCGTCCACAAATCTCTCCATAGTTAAGAGCATTAACGAAGTTGGGTTTATCGGACGGTAATCAGTGAGTGTAGAACTAGAACGCGCACAGCTCACTGGTTGCAAGAAGCTCTCCCTAATACCTACATGGGATGTAACGGGAAACCATTTATTTATTTTAAGCCTTGGTTGACTCATAAGTCGCATTGCCGGGTTTGGGTATGAATAGAACCTGCGCCCTGCCAGCTTTTAGGAGTATATGTAAATTTTGGGCTAGCGGTGAAAATTCCGCGTAAATGCCTTGATATCCATCTGTTTCCGCGGCCGAAAAAAGGGCGGAACTTATTATCGCACTTTTGACTATATCGCCCGTTACAATCGAAGTCCTTTCTGGGGTATGCTATTCCAGTAAGGACGCGAGCTTCCATCAGCAGTTTTAATTTTCGACACATTAACACTGTCAACTTATTTACAAAATAGTCTCCAGGAGCTGCGACTTTCTTTCTTTGTCGCCTTGTTGTATTCACTGAGGTTTTCATTGTATTCGTCTCAGTATACTTCCCGCTTTTACGTTTTGCTGTATTGTAGAGTCTGCGGACATTTTTCCCAATATTTCTGATTTCCCCTATCAACCAGGGCTTGTCTTATGCTGATTTCTTTTCTCTAACTGGGCAACACTATTCGAATGACCTTACTAGATCGAGTTACCCTGGGTAACCAATTATTATTGCAGTTGGGAATGGGATTTACCCAATAACCACTTCGTAAAATTAATTAATTACCCTCCGTTTCCGGAATATAGACTTAAGGACATTTTAGCAATTTTTTGTTCGAACAATTTTAGTTTTACATTTTTTTTTAACCCTAGATCACTAAAC